>OW679196.1:48345361-48562771 GCA_940337035.1 Agriotes lineatus | reverse complement strand
CCAAGTATAAAAGCAGGTATTTTCAAAATTATGGTAACTAACCATCCGAATATTTTTATTTGAAATGTTATGAAAAGTATTTCCAAATAACATTGTTGTTTATTTTGAAAGATAAGGGTACTTTATTCTTGAGCCATTATTCTATTTTTTAAATTTCCCCCGTATATGGAAGTATATATTTAAATATTGGAAAATGCATATTTAGTTTGAGAAAATGCAGGAACTCTTATCAAGAATCAAATTTTCGAAAAATTGATAATAAATTCATTTTCCACCTATGTCCAAATTTATGAAGGACACTGTGTAACATTATAAGCAACAATCAAACGGTCGGTTGTTACGTTTAGACGGTTCTTCTACTATTTTCACAGCTCGGTGTGTGCGTCGTCTATATTTTTAATGTCTGTGGTGCAGTCTTTGCGCGGCCAAGTGAGTCAAATGTTGGCTTTTGTTTTCAACGCGTCTTTTTTTCCTGGATGGTGACTTGGTTGTAGCGTCTTTCAAATTGCCGTGCGATTTTACGGACTTATAGAATATGGTTGTTTTGGTTCGTGGCCCCCGCAGAAATTGCGGATTGTTATAGCCGAGAAGTTGTGTGGAGGATTTGTTTCTCGGGCTTACATGGCTGATTTTATATGCGCTTCAACTGTCATTCAGAGGCACGTTGCACAAATTCATCTGGGGTCAGTCCTTTCGAAACTGTTTGCACCTATTTTTATCGAAAGTATCCATAAGTTTATGTTGGGTTCTCTCTTTTCTTTAGCAACAAATCCGGCGCCCCTGAAACTCATGTGCTCAGCATTGGCCGTGAAACGCCGTCAACGCGACCGAGCGCGTCGATCTTGAACTAGGTCAAGCTGTTCTCACCTGCATTCCAACCTTCGAATGTGTGAACTTCCGCTTATCTAGATTATCACATGAGTACAGAAGGGGTTCAAAGGATATCTAGATTATCACATGAGTACAGAAGGGGTTCAAAGGAAGCTAAAACCAGGTTTTGTCTTCCTTTCTTTTAAGTGAAATTATACAAAATGCGATCAGTGCACCAGTGTTAGAGGTTTACTCGATTGCTACAAATTCAGACGTCGGCTGCTATTGTACAGTTCGCTTCACGAACTGCGTACCTGAATAATCGATTTCCCAACCACAGTGCCTAAGTTAATTGCGACCACCTTCAATTTTAAACTGTTGTGGATCATATCCGTACATTGTTAGAACTGTTACCTAAGCCTTTTATTTGAAATTCGTACTAATGGTTACTCACAATTTGTCGGTTGTTATTTGTTACTGCTACCTGTGCGTAATTTGAGCTTTTCTTTCAGCAAATTATGCGGTACTTGAATTTTCGAAATCTTAGTTGAATGTTGAGATATACTTGTCAATTGATAACGGTTAGTTGGTGCCTTTTCGGCTTTTAATTATTTGTTAGTAGTTAAAGAACTGCACGCCGTCTTCCTGACTAGCCGGCTGAAAACTGTATCCAAGTAGTCATAAAGTTTGTTTCATTTAAGAAAATTAGCATACGAATCGTTTGGATGTTATCACGGCATTGTAGCAACGCAATAACAATACTTCGTTTAACCTGCTATATTTTAAATGACAGAAACCTTCAACTAGAAAACGAAGAAATATTAAAAACCAGTTCGAAACTTGTGAGTTTCTGATATAATGCAGTGAAAAGTAATACATAGGCCTTATATGATATATATATATACAGAGAGTTTATTAGAACGCGCAATATGTGTAAATGCGTTTATTTTAAAATGCAATATGGAAACGTTAGTGAGGGGCTACAATTATATATAACAGCAATGAGATAACATGAACAAGAAAATTACACATTTTTCTTGAGTAAGAAAGATATAAACATAGTAGCAAATATACGAGTAGGCTTGACGTTCACTTTAATTATGACATAAGTCAACTAACTGTGCCTACTAAAATAATTTCTTACTGAAGCATTCTATTGTGTTGTTTATGTTATCTTATTGCTGTTATATATAATTGTGGCCCCATCCGTATTGTACGGGGGAAGGAATTCTGTTGGTCAAATAGTATAAAGACTTCAGTTTACAGCAAGTATGTGGGTTATTACATGCCCTGTTGTTCTTTCTGATGCTTCTTTTTCAATAAAATTACGGTTCATATATTGCATTTTAAAATAAACGCATTTACACATGGCGTGGCGTACCCTTAGAAACCAATAGTAACAATCAAGTCCTTATGGAAACGGGAATGCCACATTGCGCGTTATAATAAATTTACTGTATATCAGTGGAATAGAAAAGAAATCCTGTTTCTCATAATAGCACAGCCAACTATGAGTTCCATATAAAAAAATACAACTTTATAGCATAACTCGAACTTCAATCGAAAAAGTGTCTGAATAACAGAAAACTTATTTTCATAAATAATGGAAATACATCCACCAAACAAAAAAAGCAAACAATCGAATTATAGTTTACAACTCGAAAACAAAAGAAAATAACCAATTTTAGAACAATGTGTAATATCGAACCAATAACAGTTGAGCACAAAAGTATGTAAACCAGGACCTTATTTGCGTGCTGTATTAACTTACATTACCAATAAATTCAACAAACTAAACTTAATTTAAAAAGGACAAATCTTTTAAATGAGATTATAGCACAGTGTATATCATAATATCAAGTACCATGTAAAAACGCTTAAACTTTAAATTTAAAAAGTACCGAAACCAAAGGTATTATTTAAACGTGGCTCAATATTCTTTATTAGGTTTTCTAGTTGCTTTTTAGTAAGTACGTAGAAAAGCAAGAGATAATGCATTTGCACCAAAAAACTGAATATCAATAGAACATAAAATTAAACCAGAACGTATCGAAAATAAATAACATTTCCCTTTATCATGAAATACTGAAGTTCCAACACCGCTCGCTGAATTTTATAGCTCGTAAAGCACAAAACCTTATAAGCCAAATCGTGATATCGAAGTAAGTTCCCTCGTTCTCGCTTTATTCCTGTCAAACATTCATGTCTTCCAAAATATATACATAAAGTGTTCTGTTCAATAAAACTGTAATTAACATTTTGATATGATTAAATACTAGAGTAGGTAAATAATTTATTTACAAACATTAATTTAATTACCATACTTAAAAAAACGGACTGTTCTTTCACTTATAACATGCTATAGTAAAAGTAGTCAGCTTTTAGGTAACATGTATATACAGTTGATAATATAATAGCAAAAATTCTTTATTGCTATATGAGCAAACACTATCACGCTTATTTTTTACTTAAGAATTTTTTTTATAATTGTATATTTTTACTATAACGCTTAAAACACAAACAAAGATGTTTTAAAATTGTATATCAAAATACAAAGTTGCTAAATAATAGAAATTTATTAGCATAAGCAAGGGCAAACAATATGTTGAAATATTAATAAAACATTTCCTCAACGTTTCACAAGTTTCAGTAAATATTTATGATCCTTCGGTACTCACGGTGTTGCAATATCATTCCATTTAAAATTACAGAACACTACAACAGTCGTCATTCAAACTTGTCCGAATTAAAACACAAAAAATCCTGAAGCTATGTAGCTGCTTGCTCGAAAGTAACCTAATCTGTTGCTTTTATTAATTCTTGAAGAACTCTTGCTTTAAAAAATATTTTTGCATTAAAATGGTTTCGTACAATTTTAGAAATGGTTATAAATTATTTGTCATGAAATGCGAATGAGAAATTGTAGAGAAAAATTGGAGAACCAAAATTTCAAGAAAGTTACGACTCGGCGACTTGTGACTGGTTGGAAACGGTTTTAATAACAAAATTCTACTTGTTTAACGTAAAATAATCCATTCATGTTTGGCTAAAACGTCAGAATAAAATCTTCCTCTTTTTTCTGCTTTTTCTTCTCCTCCTCTTATCCGTTTGCCTTCTAGCGTCGGATTTAGGAATCCGTGTCCGTTTGAACCCATTTCTTCCATTTATTTCTGTCTCTTGTTAAGATCTTCAATTGATTTAGCGCTTTTCCTCTTGCTCTCCCTAATTCAGTGTCTTATCCACGTTTTTCTTGGTCTTCATCTTTTCCTTTTCTTCACTCTTCCTACTACAAATACTTTTCTACATGTTCTTTCTGGGTTCATCCGTAATACTCGTATATGACCATACCAGTTTAAATGTATTTTTTTAATCTTCTTGGCGTAATTCAGTTTTCCTGAGAGGCTCTAGCTAACTAACAGCTTCAATAAAGCCCGTACTATATAAATTTAGGCCCAATTAATCCTGTTTTGCTTAGAGTCTTTTTGATTCAGCCGCTACGTCACGAACGGCCACTTACCAACAACATCCGAAGCTTCGAGAGTCGTGTGGGTTGCCGCACCATCAGGTGTGGAAATTAGCAATTTATGATTTACAATTAATTACTGTAGAAATACTTTGTTCAATTATTTCAACAATATTGTTTCTATGTTGTAATCTTAATATAAATAGATATTTTTATTTGAATTCTTTCTGGCATGAACTATCAGGGCATAGAACACAGCGGAAAAACCACAATAAACAACCCCGTTGCATTAGAATCTTATATCACTTTAAACAGAAAAAATTGGCATTTAATAGTGTGGTAGTCAGCTATGAACTTCATTCAAAAAATACAACTACATGTCGTACCCAAGGTACAAATAGTGTGCTAGAAATTTCAATGGCGCTAATCTCCGTTACAATCTTTACTCACACCTCCATAAGGTTTGGATTTTCGGTAAGGCGATTTTAACCGCTATGCGCGGACAGCGTAAACCGGTACGCCACCCAGTTCCATCTCTAATCACTTCTAGTAATGGCTGAATAACGAGGTGCTCGAAAAGTTTGAAAGAAAAATCCGCAGTTATTTCAAATTACTTTGAGTCTTGAGACCTGAATCCGATCCTGATCACCAGGTACCCTCTGTGGTCTGGCAACCGCTTTCCTGACTTGGTTCCCATCTCGCCGGAAAATATCTGCACCTGTCTGGCGACGGTGGACTTGGTTCCCATCTCGCTGGAAAATTCCCTTACCTGTACGCATTACCTAATACCCCCCCCTGGATATTATTACCATAACCTCTGAATGCGATTAACATAATACACGGCTTACCAGAATATTTGGAGCGATCTCCAGGCCGCCGGCATAGTCCAGATGCTTCGACGTAGGCAAATTGGTCCTCCATTGTTCACCGGCGATTATAGCTGTCAAAGGCAGACTTTGCGTAAGGTAAAAACTTTTAGTTTATATTCTTCCGAGTGGTCAACACTCATTCACAAAGGACGTCCAGCCAGCACTCGCCGTAAACATTACAGCCACCGTAAAACACTTGTTTTCTATTGAATTTGTTCGCCCGCCAACTATAACTAACAAACGCCATTTTTGGCGGGGCAAATATAGCCTGTTTTAGATTTGTAGGTCCCAGTACACCAGAGCTACAGATCACCCGCGCCTACCGTCTTTGAACTTTCTTTGAGAGGATCCAGGGACAGCAACCGGGCCAAGCCAGCGTACAGTGTGGGCTAACAAACGTCCTAAAAAATAACCCAACGCCGAACTAAATTTTATTTTGTAATATTTATGCACATAATATTTTCATTAATTAAGAATCGTTTTGTATATAGTTAAACACATTATACAATTTATTCCAACAATATGTTATTTTCGTATTTTATACATTTGAGTAGAACGGACCCTGGGCGTCTGAACTTTACCCGGGACAACTAATTTTAAACTAAATTTGGCGAATTTTGGTCAAGTTTAGATAAAAACCCTTCTCAGGAATATCAAATTAAATTCGAAAATTCCGGAAACAAGCCAAGTCCATTACAAAACCGTCATATTAACCTTACAATGCATTAAAACCGTCCTCTTCACTTTATTTCTATATTAGTGACACAGAAAGTAAATGAAGTTAAACAAAAATCAAATTGGTAGTGTTAAATAAAGACCATAACCTTCACTTTTTTAATGGTTTAAACTGTTTTTCATCTGCTGTAAATTCTCTGAGCTCTTAGATATTGGAATTAGTGATCAAGATAGTTCGATAGAAAATGCAGAAAATCTAAAACCGTGAAACACGCTTTTGAATAACTGTCACAAAATACGTGACGCAACGATTTCATGCAAACTGACTAATTCAACCATACGTAAAATTAAAGACACAATATTTCTTGAATCGCAATAAAGTTTTATTTTAAAATTTCCGCTATCAAGCTCACATCAAGATAGCTTTGCCAGTCGGGTTTTTTATTTAGTTATTGCAGGTTCTCGTGCTCGAACGCAACATGCTTAACAATCAATTATACCCATTATTTTCCGAAATTAGCACGTCCGAGTGCGGCCGCACGCGACACTCGTGGAAAGCGGAAAACTAGGGCAGTCCGGTGGCCAAGAAAAGCAGAATCGGACTTCACAAATTCCGAGCCCCAGCCTGTGCTCATATGCGACTTCGGGTCCGGAATGCGGGATTGATGGATATTCATGCTGGATCGAATAAATGCCGGTCACTTGAACTACGCCAGAATGTGAAAAATTTGTTAATTATAAACACACTCGGCTGAAGCACAGGCATTTGATCTAAGTGGCTAGGAATGGCCTCGGGGACATTTTACGAGACGGCATTTGTACTCGCGTTTTCATGTATGCCTATGTGTTTCTAAAAATGTATAAATGTGTTACGACTGCTTAATGAATTAATGCACAATGATAGTTCTTCAGAGTTAATTATTTCTCAAGGAGACACATCCTTTACGGGGGAGCGGGGAAGGTTAAACATTTTTAAAAGCAGCTCCTAGTGTTGGAATTGCAACCAAAGATAATGCAAAATTAGAAAACCTGCAAGTTTTGAGTATGTAGCTTTGGTAACCTTATTTACGATTGATCTCTTTTTGAAAATATTCCCTTTTAGAAATTTAGAGGGGGATATTTCCTGTTCCCAATTTAAAACATTAAGGTTTCGGTCAAGCTCTAAATTGTCAGGATGTATTTTTGAGGTTTTTTATGCATACTTTGGAAACGAATCTATCCCCCAAATAGGAATCAAATTGAAATGTTGTGATTTCCTGCAACCTATGCGGTTAATCCAATTATGATGCTATTTTAAAAGCAAATTACCTTTCGACCGCGTGACATTTCAAGTATGGAATCGTTTATTACTCTTATTTTCACGTTGTTTGACACTTAATTGGATATATTTCAAGCTTTCGACTTATCTGCAACAAATCTTCGACAAGTATTTCTTTAACTAGCTTGTGATTAATCTTCAATTAACATTTTCTGCACTTTCAATTGTTAATTTATAATGACTACACCAACGTACTAATTAAGCTTAGTTCTCATTACCCATCAATGGCGCAAGCGAAACTTTGCCTTGTCGTATTGATTATGGTTCCCTACTTGTAGGTCAGTTTAAGAGGCTTTCAGCCTTCGACAGCAGTAGTCAGCGAGTGTATAGGTTAGAGATTTTGTGCTGAACTGTACACGTGTGTAATCGTTAGTAACTCCTAGGTAAAAGTAGGTAAAGGTTCAGGGTTATTTCAATTCCCCCAACTGGGGGCGAGCTGGTATAGAGACCTTGCGTCCCTCTTCAGCCAAGAACGGGAGTTATAGAATGGGTGAGAGAGAGGAGGGGTGGAGAATAGAAGAGAGGTCAGGAAAGGTGGAGAAGTACTGCCCGGCATTTGCCTCGGAGAAGGTACTCTGTTGACTCAGGAAAACCACCCATAAACCAGAATCAGAGCAGACGGCCAGGGGAATCGAACCCGCGACCTCCCGAATAGTAACTCCTCCTACCTTTCTCGCTTAAATAGAAATTTTGCAGTTAAGTTAAGCAGAAATTATACTTGTAATGGAGTTTGCTCACTGTTCTACCTTAATTTACTGTAATGTATAGCTGCTACATCTCGTTTACTCTTTAAAAAATTTAATTCGCTTTAGCTTCTCTTATTTTGTTAAGTTTCAACATTAGCTGCTTATTAGTTATTTGCTGTGTGTTGAAATAGTAGACGGTTTTATTTCACAGTAAATTTAGTTGCTGCTTGTATATATTGTAATGGTTTACTGTCCACAGCAATTCTGATTGCTGAATTAGCTAAATGAATAAGGTCAAAATGAGCACAGAATTAAATATTTTATTTATTGCCAATGCAATTTCATTTGTAGCTGACGGATTTAAGCTTAGTTACGTCATACATAATGTGAATAAGGTGATACAGAATGATTGGTTAAGTACAAAAAGAATATGAACGTTATGTATTAAAAGTGTAAGCCAGCAAACGGAAAATTAGCTGAAAAGTAAATGAAACAGTGCTAGCAAAATAATAATTGCAATAGAGCAATAAAAAAGGGAAGACAACCGATCAAAAGAAATTAATGAGACGCTAAAGAAATTTCAAGTATATCAGTGCATTATAAACAAAAGTGATTTAAAACCGGAACAAAGTGTAGTGCCATTTATTCCAAGAAAAAGACAATTTTAGTAGTTAGGCAAACACATGACATCAAAACTGTAGTCCATAAGGTGAAATATGTTATCAATCCTAATTTCTTTTATAAAAATTGGAAATCTAGTTGCTAAGTTACCAGATTGTCTTTTGTTAATAATGGTCAAACAAGCTTGTGTTGGGGTTAGATTCAGCTCCACATTTTATTGCATAGAATTATAAATAAAAAGTTTTTTGTAATACCAGCTGTGTGTAAAGTTATTCACCAGTGTGAAGGGCATCTTTGAGTATAGTTTTCCAAGTGTTAAAAGGTCCGAGAGTAGCAGTATAGCCAGCAGCAGGATTTGTCCAAGTGCGAGTTACCTTGAGGGCTCATTTCCATAAGGGAGCAGCATCGCCCAGCAAGAATTTTGTGTCTAACGTGTAGAACCGTTCCTTCTGAGTGCCTGTATACAAATTTTTGGAGCAGGAAGCAACCACGAGAATTACCATCGACAAAACGTTCCCAGAAAACGTCAACGGCCTAAGAAGCAACCCTTTTCAGAGATTATCTTTTCAAGCTAATTTCACAGGAAAAACGTTGGAGTAGATCCATTATTTTTGGATCTCATCAAGTTCAGACTGTCTACTTAGTTTAGCACCGCACCAGGTTCCAGTTGTCCGGGTTTCTCAGTTTTCGAGAAATTTATATAGCGTTCTTTGAAAGTGCAAGATGGCGCGGCATTTTTCAGTTTTGGCCGGATGCAGAACAAAAACCGATCGCGCGTAGGTTTCGACGTCACACTAAAAACGAGCTTAGCAGTTGCTACGTCACAGTATTAGTCGTATTTACCTGATGCTTCTTAGCCATTTTGGTGTTTCAAATTCAATTTTGCGCTGGTTTGCACTGACAGATAATCTTGTTTACTGAGTCAAATTTGGAGGTTATGTAAACGTCAGATGAAAATTGTGCATTTGCTCTAATACCCGATCTAAATTGGCATGCAACAAATTATTTGTCATACAAAGTTTTTCTTAATTTTATGAACCGTCACCCTGAGTTAAGTTTTGTTTCATGCTCACCGGAGCTATACCCGAATTTATTGCAAATTGATTAAATAAGGAATGAGCAATAAACCATCTATTAGTGGTAATTACACTCTTTTAATTTGCCCTGAGTTTGACAGGTAGGTTCGTAATTAAATCTAATACAAATTATAAAGTGTAGTTTCCCTTGCCATAGTTATATTGTATTTAAAACCCCATTTATTATTTAAGAGAAGGACTATTACAATATACATTGCAATGAACACTTTTAAAGCCTCTAAAATTATAACAATTAATAGCATTTCAAGCATTTCAAATATTATTTTACAAAATATGCTATAAATGTGGTAGTTTAATTTTTGCAAATTGCATGTATAACATTGACTTTGAGTTAACAATTTGAAAAACGGTATTAAAAATAGTATTAGGGTTGATTGAAACATAAAATGTAATCAGAGCAGACTTAGAAATAATAAAGGAAAACAAAAAAAAAGAAGGAGCGAAGCGAAACCAAGCTGTAGAGTGTGTTATTTTGGCTTCCCCACAAATAATCCATTTAAAGGCGAATAAATACCAATTTTTGCTAATTCAGTGTTTTATAATTAGTGCAGTGTCTTTCTTTTTAAGTGTTGAATAGTACATCTAGTGGTAGCTGGTGTTCCTATGACAGTTTTTGCAGCTGTTGCGAGGTTAGCAAAATCTTGGAAGCGGGAAAGCGGCAGCGGCATTCGTGCTGAGCAGTGCGGAGCCCTAGGACTGGGGGCAAAGGCAGAGTTGTAAATAGTTTTGGAGTGATGCAAGTTGCAGGCGGCGTTGGAAAAGGTATCCGGCTTGTTACAGCAGGCTAACGGAGAGAAAGAGGAGCCCCTGTTAGTCGCGGAACTGGATGTTAGGACGCCTGGTGTATTATTTTGCATCAAAAAAGCCACATAAGGTTAGAAGGTTATCCTAAAAATTTGGTAACATTTTTAAAGTGGCTTCAGTGTTTGCACATTTCCGGAAGAAGCGTATCGTGAGTGTTTTGTTGTAGCGTCTATTTGTTAAATCTTAGGCAACGCACGTAATCACTGATATAATTATTAATAAGAAGCCAACTTGTTTTGATATATTATGAGGCTGGAGTGCCATGTTTGTAAAGTTGTTTCCATCAGTTAAAATATTTAACTTTATTGCGGTCCTATTAGATAACCAAGCGGCTGCTATAGCGATTGCTTTTAGACATCATAAAAACCACGATAATTATCTTAATAGCAAATGTATTGTCTATAATTATACATTCAATCATATTTGCTAGAATGAAGAAAACCCAACCCTTTGAGATGATAGAGTCATTTATTTAAACGAAAATCTAATAATAATAATATCAAATAATACAGACATCATAACATTATATAATAATTTTGAAGATAAACCGTAATATCTGAGTCCGAGTTTATTCTGAATATAATAAATTCGGTTTTGTCTATATCAGATACCTACTCGGATTGGTTATTTGTCTTGTGATTCTTACGTAATATTTATTTGGGACCTGCCACAATTTAAACAGTGAGGTTACACTTTCTTATGTAGTGTCTTATTATCGAGCATCGAAACCGCAATCACTCTAAGCTTACAAATTCCTTGGAATTTTCTATATGCTTTTTTCGTCTTTCTATTTCAAGAATTGGTTACCAGCGCCTTTTCGACTTTTTTTAGCAGAACGCTTTGAGTTTGTTGCTAGTTCCAGTCCATGCTTTTTATTACATATTCTTGTAAGTTTCTGGTGTAACTCACACTCAGCTCCAGCTGAGACGTCGTCGGCTGCGCAATTATACCCATTTATCAAAAACTACGTAGAAAATGTAATAATCGGCTTTGCTATTGTTGCATATTACATATTTTCCAAAAGACACACAATAGATGTAAATCCTGTATGGTGGCGTTCGTATTTGCTCAAATTCAAAATTCACTATTTAGCTAAAAATGTAAAATTAAAAATTCTTCAGTCTTGTATATTGTCAGAGTAATACGCAAAGTACTTAATTCGATTTAAATACATTTTTGAGAAGAGAATTTTCGACTCTTGATTGTATCCTGCAAGTTCTCCCTAAAGCGAAATACATAGAGACAGCGTAAATTCTGTAGTAAATAGTTTGCTACTTAAAAAGTTTTAAGTGTATCAAAACAGCGTTTGCGAGTAGAGCGAAAATATTTTCACCATGTACGAGATAGGTACATAACTGTTTCCATTCATTACGAAAACGTGACGCTAGCAGTCATCGAGGTGCCTGTCTCAGGGACTTTTCCTCAACATTGAGTGTGGTAACTTTCCACCAGTCACGCCGGTCAAGGTTTGAATGACCCAACCCGAGGGCAAATATATGATGCGACGCAGTTATTCCCATGGCCTTACTTGAAAATAAATTTGATACCGAAAATGCTATGGTTTGAGCATCGTGTTTAAAGAATGTGCGCACGTGTGTAAATCGGGTTTGGTTTTAATGCATTCGTATATAAACAGGGTCGGACGCAAATCAGTACCGGCTTTATGCAATTTTGAAGGTTTCGTTTTTAAAGACGTTTTTACGGTTGGGTTTTTAAAGACATTTATTTCAACCTTATCTCTGATATTTTAAAGCTATTTTCTTTTGATCGTTTTTTGTATTTTATATGAATTAACGTCAATATAGTTGTATAAACAAACTGGCTTTTTTGTGCGTTGTTTGAAGTCAGCTTTAGCCCGAGAATACTTCAGGGGTGAACCAGCTTACTATTTTGGCAAATATAACACTTTGTAACCAGGTATTTGAAAGTTTCCTGTACGCTGAGTTAGTAAATTGGATAAACAGTTCATATAATTATTGAAATATTTAAATTTAAAATCACAGAGTTTACCTAATGTCGCATTATAACATTCCCTAGTGTATTTAATAGCTTTTAGATTTTCCACTAATCGATTTCGACTTTGTTTTCTATGTTTTTAAGAAAGTGTGTTCGACATTTTCAACGAATTTTCTTTCACACGCATTTTTGCAGATAGAAACATAGGCGACTGGAACGTTACTATCCCATTTTCTTATTTTGCGTTTTATAGTGGACTGTGATTCAAAAACGACAAAAGTTTTTAGAAAAAGTAAAACAATGTAGTGTAGTAATATTCTTGTGAATAGCTAAGTAAAATAAAGCATCAGATAATGTCGAGTTCCTTTTTTGAGCTATCACTATATACACGTAAATTAATATTTTCTCCAATATTATTATCACGATTGAAATTTTTAAGAAAATGTACGATTAACTATGGTCACTCATTTCCATTTAACCCACCCTTAGACTCGTTCCATAGATATCAGTATCCCTGAAGGCATTAAATATTGTAAGCGATAAAGTTATGCATAATTCACTTTGCCTTGAAATACCTATGACGAAGAAACATTAGGTTTTGGGCAAACCAGGGCCGATTGAAAGGCATTGCGAAAACTTCCTTACTGGATAATCTATTTTTAATCCTCTCAGTTTTTGCTTCATTTGTTAAGATTATTTGCTCATTATATTCATTTTTCATTATATTTTTCTTTTCAAAATCCACACATACATGGCATATATCGTAATGATGCCCTTAACCTATATAATGCTTTATTAAAAATATAAATAATAATTAGGGAAAATTACCACAATTTTCAAATTAATATAGTTTTAATCAAGAATTTCGTGTCAATCTCAGGGCTCATTACAATAATGTTGTAATTATTTGCCTAATAAATGGTTTATTACTCTTTATATTTTACTTATTTGCAATTAATTAAAGCAAAGCTCCGGTCTAGCATGAATAAAACTCTTATCTCAGGGGTAAGTTCAATAAATTTGTATTACAAATACTCTCGTGTATGACAAATTCACTATTATTTGACAGCGTTAACCTCAAATTGACTGCAACCACAAATATGATATGTACGTATAGACATTTGCGTAATTTGAATTCCAAACACCCCAATGGCAAAATCACATCAGGTAAAATATAATGCAAATGATGTGACGTAATTTCCGGATAACCTGGTATTGTTTCAGTGACATAAACCGCCGCTCGATTCGAATTTCTGAATTTCCTGGGGACGCCACCTCGATTACCCGAATCTTGATGAATCTCTGCAGCTGGGACCACGTTCACGATCTCTTACCATGTGTGATCTTGAAGAAACCCAAATTTTCTGGGCATACTGCAACGAGGTTCGTACGCTGGATACATTTTCTAGTGATACCACGGCAATTACACACTAGATCTCGGCTCTCTCCTCCAAATTTCTACACCCAGTCACTCATGAAGGTCTACTCCAAGCGTAGCACATATGATTCTTGCTGGCCGATATCTCCAAGTAGTCGAAAAGTGGCTCTGAAGTTGATCGCACTTGGTTGATACCTCGCAGAGCTGATCGCCAGGCACTGGGATGTGTTACCACGAAGAAAATTGCACTTTAAGATGCTTTGCACACTGGTGAATATGACAAACACTTTTTGGGCTCAAGAAATAACTTTCTTATTAATAACTTTACACCAAAACTGGGAGCTCAACTGGCACACAGCACAAATTTTACAAGCTTGTTTTTGGTATTAAACAATTGACTGTCTCATATCTTAGTAACCTAGATTTACAATTGTTTTTCTGAAAAGAGTTTTGATATCATGTTTTCACTTATGAACTATAGTTTTGATATACTGTTTTTTCTTAAATGTTAAACTGTCTTTTCTTGGAAATTGTCACTTTTACACTTTAAATCTCTGCTTCTTTTGATCACTTCAGTTTTAAATGCACTGTTTCACATTTTTACATTAGCACTTTAGAATGTGTGTTTCCTTTGATAGGCAGCCTTATTGCTCTTTGCAATCTTTACTTGCTCGTACTGCTTTGCATTACCGTCAGTTGTCTTACCGTTGATTGGTGATATAAACTTTTAATCATAACGTTCCTATAATTTTTGTAACTACACAAACCATCTCTGTATTATATTAAAATTCATATCATTGTATTGATTTCATACAACTCAAACCTATCAGCTACATAAATCAAGCTGCTTTTGCCATTCCGAACATCTATTATTAATAAAACGCAGAACGTAACCCTTCTGATCCTGCCTTATCTAATGCCAACCTTTCTCACTCAAATTATAATTACTGCTACTCATCTCAAGTGCATTTATTAGTGTAAAATTACTGACCTTGCAATAAATAAAATATTTAATTCTGGGCTCATTTTGAAATTATTTATTTTCGTGTTAGTTAGAAACCAGAATTGCTGTGGGCAGTAAACCATTGCAATATATTTTTTCGATTGCATTTTTTTCATCAAACACTTTTTAAATTGTTACACGAGACCATAACTTAACAGTATGTTCTTCACAATAACAGTTTTTGTATTTTCAGTTTGTAAAAATTGGTTTTTATTTCAAGAAGCAAAACGAATTATTACAAATCGGTATATTGAAATAAGTCGAGTAGGTATTCTCGAAAAAATGTAGTTGGTTCGTCTCCACCCGACTGGAACAGTTATGCTGAAGCAGTACCGTCTTAAATACAAGGCCGAGGTTCACTGACGTCACGGATTGTAATGTCAGCCCAATGAGCCCAGTTATAGCTGCCGCCGTAAATTGTGTACACATATTTTAGTAAATGTTTGTTGAACTTATCAAGTATAACAGAGCTTTGTTTACCAGACAAGCAACTTAATGCCTGCCTTATTATTTGCTGGTCTTCATGTGAGTTCCTTACCAGCAGTATTACACAATAGACACGTGAACTTAAAATATAAATCTGATTCATCATGAACAACGTCAAATTTCATTTTTCAATCTTCTTTGGTAGAAATCTCCATAAAACTCCATTGCACCATATTCATATAATGATTAAAGCTGATAATTATATGCACTCAAATGTACGAAAATATGCGCATATATATGCATACATTTTATTCAGTATATGCACCCAAAGTTATAATATATGCACATAACATGCTCTAATTGTTTTGAAAATAAGTAGGAGTATAAACATGGACTGCCAACGCCAACTTCACGTTGTAAGACAACATAAAAAAGAGATTTCCCCTAACCCCGCCAGACTATTATTCACCCAACACTCGAAGTTCGACTGTTGAAATGGATTCTATGTTGGCTGATTCCTTATACATTGCTTGTATGGGAAAAGTGGGGGTTGCTGGCAATCTATGTTTATATAGTCAACGATTTTAACAAGGACTTCCCCTTTCCTCTGCTTATTTCGATAAGCGCACTGCACTCCAGCGAAGGAAAGTGACAGTAAATATCTCAGTTGCGCATAAAAATTTTATTAATAAATTTAATGAAATAGTAAGTTTCACAAAAAAATCTCAAAAAGTTCATACATTACAAATTATCGCTAAAATTATAACCAAATATGCAAAATCCAGAAAGTATGCCCAAAAACGTATAAATATGCAAAATATGCGAAATGAAGCTTGGCTTAAATGATTTGTTTTCACATAATTAGTACCTATACATATGCAAAAAGTTTCACCGGCATATCAATTATACAAAATATGCATTTGCCATATAATATCAGCTTTAATAATGATGATTCAAGTGCTTTTCGAAGAGTTTTCAGTACTTGTTTAAAAGGTGTGGCGTCGTCACCATATCTATTCGTCCATTTACTGTTTGTTTTGTCTTTCTTTAAAATTCTGCATTTTTCCCGTTCCGGCTCTACTGCTACCTGAAATGCCAATATGATACTACATTATCCTAGTTTTCAAACCTTTTTGAAGCGTACTATAACTGATCAAAACTTGAGATCGATCAGAAAATAAATAAGAAAGATACAGGGGTGTAAAGGTGGGAAGTGAAACACATTGTATATTGATGTCGGATGCAATGGGAGAATATCTTTAAGATGTTTTGATCACCTTGTGGTAATCGGTGTAGGTGGCAGACAAGTTTAATCTCTAATTTACTATGTATTATGTTTTTCTGTTTGTCATTGTTTGATTGATTACCCTAATATATAAATAAATAATAAATAACTGTTCATTATGTGATGGTTTATGTGAGCATATGAAATGTTAGAAGTTGCTTAGAAATAGAAAACTACAAGCAATCCAGTGAGACAAATGTCTCATTTAAAAAAACAAAAAAGACCGTTTTTCAAATAGAACGCGTATTAAATAAAAACTGTACCCAGACCTGGAAGGTGTCAAAGTGGTTGCCTAACCCGATCGACGTTTTAAGGTGCAGAGGGTCCCAACTCCGTTTGGCCACTGAAACATTTTTATTTAATACGCGCTCTATTTGAAAAACGGTCTTTTTTGTGATTTCTCGAAAACCGGAAGTGTCACGTGACTGAAATTCGGTTCCTGAGCTGACATGACCATTCCAAACATATAACTTTAATAACTTTTTTCTCTATCTCTTACGGTTTGGCTGCTGAAACAGCGTCCCGGACGGACGGACGGACGGACAGACAAGTCTATTAGATAAAGGATAGTTATAGAAATGATGAATGAAGAATTTGCGAGTTATGCTGACGATATTCTACCCGAACTGCGCTAAAAAAGGCGAAATTGACACAGCTTTCATATTAGTTTCCTAAACACATGAAATATGAACACCCTATAGTTCACAGTAGCTATTACCCTGTGGGTTATTAAAAAAAACAATCTCTATAGTCAAACACCTCGACCAAAACCAATCTACGGAGGTCGTTTGGTCTTGATCTTGGTCTTGCAAACCTCCATCTCGAGGAATTGCTGCTGCTGAAACTGCAGTAGACAAAAACAATAACTCTGCTAAGTGGCAGCATAAATTTACAAGAACGTTCGGAATCGTACAACCTCCCGCGATCGTTTTTCGCGGGCGCGCAAAAATGCCTGTATATACAGCATGCTCGGGAATTCGTTGAAGCTGCGGTGACTTATCGGCCTAGCAAAACCGATTAATAAATCTATGGCACGGCTCAGGAATGCTGTTTTCTGAAGAAGGCCGATTTTGATCCACAAATCGGCGCCCTGACCCGAAGCAACCTCGGCTTCCTGGAACCAGCGAATTAAAATTACCGAAACTTGTTAATTAACATAAAACACATAAAGCCGGCGCATTATGCGATAAATTGATCCCAAGATATTCCATCGTAAAAGTAAGCCACCGAAATACAAATTATATAAATCCACTGCGAGGCAGCGATTCCGAATTTTCTCATCAATATATCGCGCTGCTTAATGGACCTCGTCTCCGTGTTAATGCCTTTGACATACCATTAAAACAGTGAGCATCGTCACGTGCATATAAACTCCTACGTTACACGACTGGGGCACAAGGCTCGTCCTGTTTCTCTTGCTTATCTCAATGCGAGTGCTCAGAACGAGATAACGGCCGCTGATGGGCGCGTGCTACAAAACGCTTTAATCACTTACACCAGTAGCTGGACATTATATGGATTTTTAAATCATTGGATAAGTTGTAGTCGACCAACGAATTCCGTGGCAAATGGGTGCCATGTTCGAACCTTCAACAATAGCATGGAAATTTAAGACTTAAGACTACCATGTTTAGACTTATATCAGATGCAAGGCGATCAGTTGCCAAGGTTCGTCATTAATTAAATTCTTTAGTGTAAAAAGGTGGGTTTCTACATGCATGGATTTAGTGGCGCCAGTAATAACTGGCGCGCCAGTAAAAAAAACTTGCGTGTGTAAACATCAACTTGCATACAAGATGCAACAGTGCATGCATGGACCAAAAAAGTCTGCAAGATTCTGAAATTTGCTTGCGCCAGTGGTGAGTCATGCACCAAGATAAATAAAATTTTGCATAATATGCATGTGTAAACATGAACTTGCAAGTCTGCTCGCCAATTGTCAGTTTATTATTTGATTCCGTGGAGGTAGTTACACACCAAAATATATTATTTGATCGTTGTGTTTGTGCTGTGAAAATGACCAAAAAGTGGACAGCCGAACTGACAATAAAATTTCTGGAGGGCTATGAAAACCATACGTGCTTATGGGATGTACATAGCCAAGCATATAAAAACAGAGATGATCGTGAAAGCGCTTATGAAAACCTTGCGCAACTAATGAATGTCCCTGGCTTTGGCACCGCCGATGTCAAGGCAAAAATACGTTCCATAAGAAACGCATATGCTTTGGAAATAGCAAAAATTAAGAAGAGTCGTCATTCGGGGGCAAGTGCAGACGAAGAATATAAACCAAAAGTAGCATGGTTTCCAACAGCGCACAGAATTCTACACCAAGTGGTTCAAATAAGAGAAACACAGTCATCAGGACTCGTAAGTACTTTTATTTCTAGTTATCTAGTATTTAATACATTCTAATGATGATTTATCATTTTCATTTGCCAAGGCACAGCCCCATCACCCATAAACCAATCAGCTAACTTATTTCTAAGTTCGGCAGCGTTCCTAGAGTGATTACGGGCGTCCGCAGCTGATCTCAAATCGCGTAAACCTCCATCTCGGACTTCTTGCCTCCAAAAACCTTCTACTATAGTCCCATTTTCAAAATCTTCCTCATCTACACATCCTCGATGTATGTAACCATCAGATGTTTGCCGCAACCAGTTATGCAGTGCACAAGCGGTTTTTACAAGGGTAACAGCTTTTTCGGGACATAAAGCAATCGGTTTCTCAAATATACGAAATTGAGAAACAAGTAAACCAAAAGCATTTTCCACGATACGTCGAGCGCGCGATAATCTGTAATTGAAAATTTTCTCTCTGAGCGTTAGGGGACCATGATGTGAGTAGGGTTTCAGTAAGTATTCTTTCAAGGGGAAAGCGTCGTCAGCCACAAATACTGTATCCTGAGGAATGTTCAGTGTATTATTTTCTATTGCACTCTTCAAACTGCATTTTGAAAATACACCTCCATCAGATGCTCTTCCGTTTGCACCTACATCTATATATTCAAAACAGTACTGATCGTCAACCAACGCAAACAGTATAATACTGAAGGTGCCTTTATAATTGTAAAATTCAGAGCCTGAATGGAAAGGACTCCGTAATACAATATGCTTTCCGTCCATAGCTCCTGCACAATTTGGGAAATTCCACCTTGTTGAAAATCCTTGTATAATCTTTTTCCATTCTTCTTCAGTGTTTGGCACCTGTAAATATAATGAATTTATCAGTTTGTTAATTGAAAATACATGAAGCTATTGAATATTTTTATTTATATATAAACCTTTTTAGGAAACAGAAACACAATCTGAATCCGGTGATTTTGTAGAGGATACGCAACCACCAGCTGTCAATGAGGTGTTACCTCCTTCCACGAGTAACTCCTCTGGGGCAATACAAGCAACCCCGAGGAGACTCACTGCGAAAACTGCAGTTCCAAAAAGAGCTATCGCAAGAACAAGGAAAGGTAGTACAGAGAAAGCTCTGGAGGAGCTGCAGGAAATTGCGCGGAAATTAGAAGAGAAGCCTACTAAGGACGACGACGACGACGAGTTTGACTGTTTTGGAAAATCAGTAGCATGCCAGCTGAAGAAGCTTCCAGAATCAGAGGCTCTTCGAACAATGGCATACATACAATCTTATCTCGTACAGCAACGGTTAAAATCAAATCTCGAGAAACCACCACAACAATCGTCTTCAGTAGCTTCACCCGCCTCATCAAGCAATTTCGAATATGCTACAACTCCAGATGCAAGCAGTTGTTACGGTTACAATTACTCAAGCAGTACAAATTCATACCATGGGGAAGAACCATCATCAGACATTCTTTCACAAGCACTTACCACTGTCCTTTATGATAATAGCAATGACAATAATTATTGAATTATTTGTAATGACTACAACTTTTCACTGTTAATTTTGTTAATTTTTTACTAGGAATAATAAAGTTTAATTTAGTAAAAGTAGATCTCCTTACCTTGATAAAATTTTTCAATGCTTCATAAATAGCTTCACAAACTTCAGGCACAAACTTTGATGTTGTACATTTTGGAACACGATACAAGTATTGCAGTGAAGCAAAAGAATCTCCAGATGCAAGATATCTTAATGTAATTTCTAATTTCAGTTTTGCAGATATCGCATCTCTCATGTGGGTATCCATTTTTTCAATACGTGGTGTTATACAGTCCAGTAGAATATCAAAATTTTCTTTTCTCATTCGAAGATGGTTCTTGTAGCTCAAAGGATCTTCCACTGAGAGTTCCGCTAGAAGTTTCGCAGAAGCACCTAAATTATGCCTACGACTAATCCATTTTTTTACCCAAATACGGCCTTTTCGTTTGTGACTTTTCTTTCTCTCTAACTCATGAATTTTTTTCTTTACTAACAACCTTGCCACTATTCTACATGCTTTGCGAATTTCGGTCGACATTTCCACTACAAAGTTCTCGAGACCTTTCACTGCCGAAAAACAGTTTACTTATGAAACTGGCGTGCCAGAAATTTGAATTTGTGTGCAATAATGTAAACCTTCACTGGCGTGCAAATAGGACTGGCATGCCAACTGGCGCCACTAAATCCATGCATGTGGAAACTTACTATAAGGTTTAGATGTTAAGACCACTCACCGGTTTCCTTAAACGTCATTGCGATTATTCGCATGTTCTTGCTTAATACACTTTGATGGTAAACCTGCATATGACAGCTGTCAGAGAGACAATATAGAACAGATACGTTCCATAAGAAACCATATTCTACGTACAACTAAGATAGGCCGTCTCCGGCAAATTCCTCGAATGCAATTGCTCGAAATCAATTGCTCGAAATCAATTGCTCGAAAATCAAATTGCTCGAATGTAACTTTTCTCGAAATACAAGTTCCTCAAACCCCAATTTCTCGAAAATGTTTTGCTCGAATTTATGTGGTCTTAAATAATGCGTCAATACTAAAATCTTCAAAATCTTTTGCAGTAAGTGGTCAAAGACAGTATTATCATTGTCTAATTATATTGACAATGGTATTATGTTCTTGTAACAGGAAAGTGATTATCATTGGAATATAATTACGGGTATTCATAATCAGGATAATGGGTTTGTTGTTATTACAACTAATGTTAAATAGGTTTTTCTTAAGACACGAAAGTGATTAGCATCGGAATGTAATACATATCTATACCTATTTTTTATTAATAAAGGTTATAATTTGTAATTTGTTTTTTTTTTATATTCGATACCTATTAACTGATTCGAGTTAAGGCTATTTCACAACTTAATTTTTTTCGAGCAATAGATAATCGAGAAATTGCTGTTCGAGAAACTTGCAATACGAGCAAAGTCACATTCGAGCAATTGACTTTCGAGCAACTGATTTCGAGCAATTCGTTTTCGAGCAATTTACCTAGAACCTAGGGTCTAAGCCACATCAACCGGGAGTATAATATTAATAGATTACACAAACGGAAGAGAAAGAACATTTAGCTTGTTGCTCCACCTGCAAATAAATAAATACTATAATTCAGTAAAGTAACAAAATAAATTATTTAATTTAGGGGAAGGTGGTATATACTGGGACATGGTATACCGGGTGACAATGAGACTAGGGCCATGCTTATATCTTCTTTATTTATGAATCGATTTGGATAAAATTTTATACCAAGATACTAGACATAATTTCTGATTGGCTGATAGATATAGTCAAAATGGTTGACTGCCGGTTTTACCGGAAATGATACTAACTTTGTTTTTTTAAATAGAACACCCTGTATATTTTATATTTTTCTGCATCTACGAGTTAAATTACATATAATAATTCTGCCAGATTTCAATTTTTTTTAAAGAAAAAAAATATATTTTTTTTAATTTTCAGGTTCAGATAAAGATAAAGTAGTGCATGATGCATATCGTTAGATTGGTAATGAAATTTTTTTTTGTTTACAAAAATTGACATTTGGTAAGACTATTATATGTAATTTGACTCATAGAATTAGAAAAACATAAAATATACAGGGTGTTCCATTTAAAAAATCAAAGTTGGTATCATTTCCGGTAAAACAGGAAATCAGCCATTTTGACTATATCTATCAGCCAATCAGAAATTATGTCTAATATCTTGGTATAAAATTTTATCCAAATCGATCCATAAATAAAGAAGATATAAGCATGGCCCTAGTCTCATTGTCACCCGGTATACCGGGACACGGGTCCTTGGTGCTATTTCTTTGAGAGTTGAGAAACTTTCTACATGTCTGTATAAATATTATGTAGTTCAGATATTTCAAACTACAATGCTCTTACCGACAGAAACAAATTGACAATAGTAACCTTCATGGCTGCCTAGGGTAAAACGTAATTCTTGCCTGTATAAATTTCGAGTGTTGGTTCAGCTTTTTTGTGGAAACATTGTCAAAGGTGCGTATAGGCAAAAAAAATTGTTTAACAGTTGCTTATTTGGTGATATAAAATATATTCTAATGGCACCTGGTGTATAGTGGGACAGCGTTTGTTGGTGTATGTTGGGACAGTCCCAGTATATACCACTTATTTATCACATTATATACCATAGTGATATATTGATAGGTAAAATGCTTTTCTTACTATATATGTCGAAAATTAGTAGAAAAAATCTGGTGTGATACACTCACACAACTTCCTTTTACAGTGATCTTATAATTAGTCAAAAATTTCATTTTTAATTTTTAAGCATTTGTCAAAATTTTTCAAAAATTACAAATTCTGCAAAAACGGTACAAAATAGAGCGTTAGTTGAAGAGACAAATTTTCTCTAGAATTTTAAGGTGAATTCAAAAATGTAATAATATACTGGGTGTTTTATTTAAAATAGGAGTTAATAGAAAAAATTGAAACAAAACAAAGGAAACCCACTTTAGAAGTATTCAACTCGAAAATCACCTTTCTCACATCAATACACATTAAAAATGTAATAAAAGTGTAAAGTTTGAAAAAAATCGTTAGAACCGTTTTTGAAAAAATCGAAAAAAACTGAAAAATCACAAGAGTAAACACCTACTTCCGGTTATGCGATTTTCTTCAAAAGCTTGCTGTCTCATCTACATAGTACACAAAACTTATATATGAAGTTTCAACGCCATAGCTCTTTTCGTTTTTTAGATATTCTGTTCACAGACAGACAGACAGACACACAGACAGACAGACCAATGAAAAAAATATGTTTTTTGGGTTTAGGGGACTCTAAAACGTGAAGATCTGTTGAAAACTCAATTTGGAATTTTTGGGGTGAATCCAATACTTACTTTCTTTATTGTAAAAGGAAGTAAAAATGAGAAAAAGAAGATATAAAACAGTAAAAAGACCCATGAAAGCCATATGGACAATATGAAAATCACAGTGGAAGCAGTTCTAGCCGGAGAAATAAAGCTGCACGCTGCTACAAGGTTTTGTGCCTGCAAACATAATAAAAGGTTTCCGGCGAACAGGAATATCACCTTACAACTCTAATGTTTTTTTTAAATTTATTTTGGTACTCGGCCAACGGCCGTTAGGCCAATTATAGGCGTCGCTGTACATTTTATGCGGACTTCCAACCACACTAACGACTGTCATGATGTTATTATGACATCCGGGACCAACTATTTCCGTGGCAGCGGTATCACGAGGCGCCGAGAGAAGCAGCCATGGAACTCCCATCCAAGTTCTGACCAGAAGGAACGTTGCTTAACTCTACTGATCGAACGTGGACTCTTGTTCAAGCTACACCACCCGGGACCTACTGTTTTCTCTGAAGACAGATTCCTGAGCCTATACATGACCGACAGGCTCAATACAGAAAATCATGAAGAACAAGCATGCTCTACAAAGTCCAGCGACAAAAATAAACAACAAATATTTTTGAAGATCCAGAAACAACTCCGCCCCCCCCCCAAATTCAACCAAACTAGTACATCAACTAAGCTCGAAGAGCCAAAACGACTATTGTTTTCTCCAGAAGAAGTAGGACCACACGTAAAAGCTCAAAACAGGGTAAAATCACAAAAGATAAGTACCAAGAAGCAATCTCCTGTGACTGAGACGCCAAATATGGAAGAAAGGCCAAAAAAGATGAATAAAATCTGTTAAGGCAAAGCTGCAGAGGATACAAAAAGTACATATTGCAAAGAAAAGAGTTCTAGTGGAATCATCCTGCAAAAGTGATGTGCAGGAAGCAACAGTCGATGATGGTTCACTCGATGATCTTACAGATTCTGAAGGAGAAGAAACCAATTCTATAAAATTAAAAGTAGTCGACTTTATTTTAGTTCAATATCAACTTAAAAAGAGTATCCGGCATTATGTAGGTCAAATTGACAACATAGAATTTGACGAATACTCGATAAACTGTTTGAGTAAGACGCCAGATTTAAAATTTATTTTTCCGGAAGCTGAAGATGGAGACGTTATTAACGAGACCGACATTATTTATAAATTTCCAGAGCCTACGATAGTTGGAGGAACATAAGGACCAGTGAAACAACTTAAATTTAAATTTTGACTTTACATCTTATAATGTGCAATGATCTGTTACGTTGCAAAATATCTTGTTATTAGTTTTTAAGAAATATTTTTCATTTAAATAATAGAAGGTCTTATGGTTTTTAGAATGTCCCTCTATGTACCATGGGGTGGTTTATTTCGGGACGAGTGGTAATACAGGGACACTTTTTTTATATAGTAAATTATTTTTTCACAGTGAGTAAACTAGAAAATTAAAAGGTAATATGAATATAAACCTTGTAAAAAAAATTCGAAACTTATTGTTAGAAAATATAATTTTAAATTGGAAAAGATAAAAAAACTCCCACTATATACCAGCTTCCCCTAAATATATACGAATGTAACGCAGCGTGGTCGTTTCTTCTTACTTTTACCGTTACATCCTATGTTCCTAGATAGCTGAAGCCAAAGGTTCGTTAAAGACTACACCCAAAGAAAACAGTCAAAATAAAAACGTCTAGTGATTCTAAATTTACAACTCAAAATCATGTTTAAATAGTAATTTACGATACAAGTACCGTTATCAAGCTTTTTACATTACGAGAGAATAGTTTGAATGAACGAGCGACGTTAAGAGCGAGTTCTTTAAAATCCTCGAGTAATGTAGAAAGCAGATAACGTTACGCATATCGTAACACGGTTTATTTTATCCTAAAATACTAATCTTTTTCAAAATAGGAAAAATGGTTATTAATGACACTTACAACAGCGAGTGGTGGTATCACTAGTAAGATAAAAACTCAATACTGTATCGTTGGTAGCACTGTCAGGTTATGTTAAATTTGAGATTTTCAGGTTAAGTTTTCCGTCAGTTTGTGTCAAATAACAAACAAAACCTAACCTACTAACATCGAATTTGACATACGCTGACAATACACTTCAGTGCTGTCAACATATGATTAAATGCTAATAAAGTATCGTTATGTTATTTTTCTTAACAACACTAGTGCTGTTAAATGCATCTTAACGCAACTCGTTGCTAAGGAGTTATTGTCCTAATAACATAGTAGGATAAAATAAAATAATTCTCACAATACAGCGTACCCGTACAGTGCGTAATTAATATTCCAAAAATTTTTAAACTGATTCTTTTGGTCTACTCCTCCTGGCCTGGCTACAGCCCACCTGACTCAGAAAGGTTTCGTTATCTGTCAGTAGGTGGCGTTGCTCGGCTGAACCGCATCTGCGATTGGACCACGATATCGGCTTTTATGCTTAAATTAAAACAGAATTATTTGTGCCTAAACTAGGTGTCGTACGGGTTTACTTGCGAATTAATAGAGGCAAATTAATAGCCCGAGAACCACAGGAGGACTAAATTACGCCGGTTTGGATGCCTTCGTGACCCGGACGTTCGCAGATTGTTTTTCAATTGAACATATCGCAACGAGCTTTGCGCTCGGACTTCTCGAATTTTGCTTAGAGCTGTTGTGTTCGCTTTCCAGGCGAATAATGCCTACACGGGGCCCTTCGTGAAAGTTGACGAGGTATCCGAATCTAGTTCTACGGCGGAATTCGGCGTTTTTATGAACGACGATTGTGTACGGGAAAATAGGTATTGATACGCCGTAATGACGGCTATGAGGCAAGGGGTGGTGGAGCAAATGTAGCTAATGCACCGAGACGGCGTCACCTAGACACTACGGGCTGTTTTACAGGTTTTAACTGCGTATATTCAGAAAATACCCCAAACAAATATGATGGCATTTACCTAGTCTAATTCTATGAATACATATCAACACAGTTTTCTTTATACAGTGCTAATATATAGAAGCAAACATAGGCAGTCAAATGTGCTAGAATATAGTTTATGGGCTTTGTATGCGTTAGACAGAAATAGACTTATATGTGATTAACATCTAGCATCCGCAGAATGAAGGTGTTTTGTTTTCAGAAAACACTGAATCCTAGGATACTAGATTTTAAATCGTATATGCCTATTTCTGTCTATCGCATACAAAGCCCATAAACTGTATTCTAACTCATTTGACTACCTATGTTCTGTATATTAGCACTGTATATAATTTAACTGTTACCCATCGAAGTGGCTGTCTCTGTTATATCAGTACAACATTGCAAAAGTTTAAGGAAAATGTTAAATGGCTTTGTTTTATTGTGACAACAAACGAAAATATGCAAGAAAATATCACAATAAAGCCCAGACAAAACAGAAGTCTGACAAGTAGTGTTTCAGAATACATTAATTGACCGACGAAACTATTCGCCCTTAATACATTATTACCTAACAATTTTAGAATACACAAAGATAAAATAGAGTTCTTCATCTAAAATTTATCAAAACCGGAGGGTGTATCTAAGTAAATAAAGTAACATATTAAGGGTTTATATATTTTCAATGCGTACAAATTGCATGCGTCAAAAAAAATATATACTGCAGAAAATGAGGCCTTGTAGAGGAAAATATCTGTAGAATATTTTAATTTAGCTTTTTAAAATCACAAAGTGGTACATGCGGAACATACAATAAAAATTACGTGCTTCTAAACTCTAAAGAATACAACTGATGAACACAAGATAATGCAAACTCAGAAAGTAAACAAACAAACATTTAGGTTTGCCTGAATCGTTTTTATAAAGAGGAAAAGAGCAGTTACCAAAGTCAAACATTATTACATTCAGCTTCTATTTGCAAAGTCGTTGCACCCTAGTAAGGATGATATTTCATTTTATAACCGTTATGATGTTTCAAATAATAAATGACCTTAATTTTTCACAAACATTTACTAACCTCAAGTTTTATTAAATTAGTAAGAAGATCAATAAACAAACTAAACGATCATCTACCATAAAAAGAACGAGAAGAATACGACAAAGGGCGTTTATTATATTTCTGATATAAGATAAAATAATGTTTCATTTCTTAGTGAAATTGCTTGTTATCTACTTCTATTTCCATTAAATTAGTGAGAAGATCGGTATTAGTTACTTATGTATTAAGTGATTAGACACGTGGTACATACAACGTTTTATTTTATTTTGGTTCGCAAAATGGGTAAAATTCAGTATTTTGGCTGCAGACTACTGCGTCATCGTTGTACTGGTGCTGTTAATTTTTGGTGTGCTACATTGGTTTTATGCAGATTGTTGGTGTTGCTATACTACGTTGTTGGTGCTTGTTATACTGCTTAGCAACTGTATAGTCCCTAGGATCATAAAAAGCATTTTACGCCCGCTATCAAGGGTCAATATATAAACATAGAGTTCCAAAACGAAATAAACCAAATGTTATAAAATAAATACTTTATTTACTAATGCAATGGTTTCTTTACCTACCTCCAGTTCCCATTAAATATACAGGAACTTATCATATGATAAATGAGAAGATAGTGCAACGGGGGTTGATTATATTTCTTATAGAGAATAAATGTTTCACATCTTTGTTTATGCTCAATTCCCATTAAATTAATGCGATGCTGACATATGATGCAGCAAAACGAGAGACGTTCTTTGTAAAAATAATAAAGATCGACCCGCTCAACCCCCCAGATGTCAGAAATACGCCTTCGACCGCTCGCGGTTTATGACACTCTAAATCAGCCATACTCAACCTTTTTTCTTCTCGGGCCACATACGTATGTTTGATACGTTACGCGGGCCGCAACATAGTACACTATATCTCATAATGTAATAATGAAATAGTTATTTACGTATAGAAGGCCGGAAGAGTAAGATTACGCCCGCAGCCAAAATTTGAAGCCAGACGGAGGAGGATGTTTATTTGGCTAAGGGCGTAATCACCTCCGGCCTGAGGTAGGTACAACGTTTTACGCACAACTGCATGGAAGAAACACAGAATAAATTTAGGGTTTTTTAATGCCAAAAATTGCTAGGTACCACAGTTAAGGTGCCGGGCCGTAAAGTAATTTGCGGGCCGTAAAGTTACTTTAGGACCCGCGTTTTTATTTTACGCCGCGCAAATTACTTTACGGTTCGCCGGGCGTAAAGTTGTACTTTGGTCGTCGTACCTTATGATGTCAACATTCATTTCCAGCCCGGTTATGCGTAAGAATAAAACTCAAAACGTAAATGTATCCAAGCATTTATTTAAAAAAAATGTGTGGTGAGACAAACTTTTAACTATTTTAGACAAATCAGGTTAATAATTACTACCTGCTGCTGGTCATCAAGGTGAGAATCAGTATGCCGATTTCCGTATAGCTTCTTTGCATATTTAATTTTGGAATAATATGGTTTACAAAGATATGTTGATGCGAATAACGTAAGCAGCAGGTGGGCACATTTTTGTACAGTCTTGTATTTTAAGGCAATAATTTCCAAAATTGCACGTACTCCTTTCCCTCAGCTCTTTTTTCTTTAGAAATAACTTCCAGATTCGTATAGTTTTTGAACTCCATAAATTCGTCAAATAGTTTTGCATAATCATACCACAATGCAACTAGTTGTGTAATAATTGCTGTTTCTAAGCGCCAGGGATTTTCTGCAAGCAACAAACAATTCTGAATACTTCGTAAATCTAAAATCTGTTCTTAAATTCTTTAGATAAGGCAGCTATACGATTTGAAATTAGTGTATAGTTTCATCGAGAAATGTCAATACCATCTTGTTTAGCTTTTGTTACAGTTGGAAATTTATGCAGTACTTGGTTCTGTACTTGCTCGTAATAGATGTTTAGTTTCTCTTCAATAGTAAAAACTTTATTCTGCGAAATAATTTTATTTTCATCCTGTAAACCACGATTGAGCTGATTAAGCTTTTCTGTGATGTCGCACAGAAAATCTAAACGACACCACCATCCACCGTTTTAAGTTCACTTTATTGTTTTGTTGTGCTCAGATATAATTCACTGTATTTATTACGGTTTTCATCACGGCGATACTTCGACAATGCAGATACGAGCTGCTAAGTTTTCTTGGTGAATGATACAGTGAAATGTTAAAGATTTGTTAAATTGCATTTCTTTTTCAATAAGGAAACAAATCCCTTTTCGGCTTCCTTCATTGAAGGACATCCATCAGTGCATACACAAATCATTTGCTTTATATCAATATCATTGTTCTTCAGAAAAGTACTAATATCGAGATAATCTGTGCCTTTGCTTTGCTTCTTCATAGGAAGAAATTTAAAAAACCTTCATAAATAGAATTCTGTTCCGTACAGTATCTAACGAATACGGAACATTTTCATGTTGCTGAAATATCGGTGCTAGAATCAACAGTCAAGCTAAAATACCAAACACCAAAAATGTGTTTTGCAATATGTTCAATACGTCTAATGCAGATAGAATCAGAAAGCTGCATTATTTTGCATTTGAAATATTATTAGATTTTTATGTTAAACTTATCAAATAATACATTGGAAGCACTGATGGAGCATACCTTCACAACATCTGCATCAGTAAGTGGTTTCATATCTTTACCAAGTATGTAACAAATTTCATATGATGCTCTTGTCACCGCTGCATGTTGTGACATCGCCACTGACATAACAGTTTGTTGTTATTGCAATGACTTCTTGAAAAAAGTTAACTTTTCACGTCTTATTAAAGACCCGCCAGAAAAAATCTTGGTGACCGGCCGATTGTTCCCAAGCATTACCAGATGTTTACAAAAGTACGTTCCTGATAATGAGTGTTTCGGGCCGCATATAAAAGCTTGGCGGGCCGCATGCGGCCCGCGGGCCGCAGGTTGAGTATGCCTGCTCTAAATAAATGCGGAAACTGTTCGCTCCGATTTCAAACAAAAAACGTAATATCGGTCATAAATGGACGCGGCAGTTTGGTTCTTAAAACTCCGAGTGCAATAAATGCAGCAACAGAGCAATTCCGATTAAAGCAAAATCTGCAAACCCCGAGATTATATGCCAAGCCACGAACTCTCACCGACCGACGCACCGGGCCCTTGAAAGAATCCCCCGGGCACCGACACGTCCGAGGTAGAAACAAAGAACACATTAAGACCGCTTATAGGATAAGGGTGAAAGGCAGCTACGTCAGGTGGCATAAAGGTAAAGTCGACGCTTCGACAGATCACTACAGGGAATGCCCCAAACACATGAGCAACAATACATATGAGAAGGGCATCCTCCCGGATTCCACTAAACCCATCGTGTTTGAAACAAAAGACGCCAAATCAAGCGGGCTATCTAATGCGCAAAAAAAAGAGTGGCTCCACCGGATTTACTAAAAAAGTTGTCAGCGAAATAAAGGATCCGCGAATAAATGTTCGAATTTCTCCCACTCTAGCGACCAATGAGAGCCAAGAATCCATAATACAAAATAGCGGTCCTCTTTATAAACACAACATTCAGACATTCAGAACTTTGCGATCGAGCTAGCCAGTTCGACCTTAAACTGAAATCAGCCTTCCAGCCTTTGATTCAAACTTCCTCTGTTCTTTCAAACTTGAAAGCTATTTCCAAAAGGCAAACAGAATTCCGAGCTTGCATTTCCCAATGTGGCCGGTTTTGCCAGCCAACTCCACCTCATACAAGCACACGGATTGCACCACCTAGTGCGACCTTGTTTGTCAGCACCTCCAGTCGATTCCACCACGCCGATTGAACCACCAACGTTTGTCCGAGCTAGCAGCCACCCAGCCCTCTCTCGAGATTCACCAAGTCCATGGCGTAAGCTGCCCCAGAAGCCACAACAAACTCCGACTACCTTTAGCTGCTCACGCTGTGGCCGCTCTGGGTTTTATTTTTAATTCCACTCACCAGGAGTTGTTGAAGCGTCTGTTCGGGCCCTCTCCGCCAAACACCCCGAATCACGCTGCTGCCGCCAATCCCTGCGCTCCCAGGTGCACTCGTTTTCCTGGTTGTCAGCGCGGAGGTATCAACCCCTGGTCTACGCCCTCGCACTTCGGACCGAGGAAACACCCCCACCGGCTTTCTCGCTCTGGACGCCCGCACTCGCGAAGACAGCCCTCAGTTACGCCACCACCGCGCTCAGGTCACCTGCCGCATCCGGAAGCTCGATCTGAATCTGAAGCTACACTTAGGCCCGAAGAGGAACTTCAGCAGCGGTAGGAAACGACTCACCGCACCTCCAAGCCCGTCACCCACCATCTTCTGCAAGAGGTCGCTCTGCCCCCAAGAAGCACCGTCGTGGTCTCCACTCTACACTCCGTCAGCTGCCGTGCTGTATCCCATCGAACAGACGGAGCCAACGCCGCCACAGCGCTTCAAGTCAATCTCCAACGGCTCAACGCTTCCATCCTTGAGACGCTCAGCTTTTATTGTAATTTTTATTGTCTTTTGTAAATATTAGTAATAATGTGTATACATTGAACATGATAGAATAAAACCGTAACGCAAGCCCATCTCTTTTTACTCCACCACCCGTGCTCTTCGTACACCCTCCCCCCTACCACTAAGCTACTGGGTGAATGGAAATAAGACCATCATTCTTGACGCCAGCCACGCCATCGCACACACGAGGCCTCCTTGCAGTTGTGTCAAAATTAGTAACAAGAGCAATAAAAGAAATAAACGAGCACTTGCCGTATGAAGAACGAGAAGAATACGATAACAGGTGCTGATTATATTGCTGTTATTGAACAAATATTTTGCTTCTTATTAAAATAGTTTCTTCATCTACCTTCAATTCCCATTAAATTAGTAAGAAGAGCAATTAACGAAATATACGATCACTTACTAGAAGAATGAGAAGAATATAATAACGAGGGCTGATTACATTTATGTAGAAGAGATCTTTTATTTCTTAATGAAATCGTCTCTACATCTACTTTATGCCTATTATGTTGCTCTCAAAAACTTTATAATGTACAAACTACTTTCTTCTACCTCTAATCAAGACGAAGATTTCCATATACTACTCCCATTGTAAAATAAGACGCAATTAGTTTTATATAAAATTTGGTTTTTAATCCGTTCTGACAGGGAATACTATTATGTTTTTAGATTAATTTTTAATCTCGACTTTTAGATAAGTTAACATGCATGTAGCTGCCTCCGTATAAATACAAATTTCTCTTGTAATGGTGGGAGGTGACGAAACGTGGACGGAGGTAGAAGAACGAGCTGGGCGACTCCCGGTCCAGCTTAGTTATCAAGTGTACAGTTTTACGACAACACTTAAATCTAATATTCGTGATAAGATCAGAACGAGCAGCAGAGAGTGATCGTCCTGGTGCGAGAATGCTGCCACCGTGCAGCCACCAAATTCACCAAATTAATAATAAGCCCCTATCTCCATCTTATAACTCCAGATTGCTCGGCTACGCAATATTTTAAATTGTGTATCGCGTTTCCATGCGCTTCGTTTGCCACCTCTAATGAACGATTAAACTCCGTTGCGCGATTCCGCCCAAGTGTCTAATTGAGCCCGGCTCAAAACGGCCGATTTGGCTGGAAAATTCCAGATTCCCATGGACCCATCGCAGGGCCCATCACAGGTGCGCAGCATTCCGCTGGACGGATGCACTATCCATACCAACTAACAAGGCTCGAACGAGCAAAAAACGAGCAAAAAAACGTAAAAAACGACTAGTTTGAAACAAGTGATACTATTTATGTTTCAGCAGTTACATGTAGTTTCTGTCTCTGTCCGGCGCATCCACAAGCGGTCACAAAGTAACTGAACGCTCAGCGTTAGATTTATGAGGGGGGAAATTGGAATTGAAGGCCCATTCGTTGATTAATCGCTGATTAAAGTTTCACGGGGTCATTTACGTAAGTACCTGCCCGCCGTTACTATTTACATATTAATTTAAGAATGCGGCCGGTTAATAACGCATGCTTGAGGTTGTACTATTTGACGATTGAGTCCGACATCCATTCGTTCTCGATTCGTTTTAATTGAAAAGGTTTCTCCTACTACCAGTTAGAACTTCACTGAAGGTTAATTAAAGATTTTTGTGAAACCTCACCCCCAAATTCAACAAATCTGCATCATGTTTGTTTGTAATTTTGAAAAATTAAAAACCAGTAAATATAGTGCGTGCATACATGCGGCTATATACAGTATGTCCTAAATAAAAAAGCGCAGCATGGGAATCGTAAATAGTCAGAGTAACAGATCCACTTAACTTTAAAAAAAGTAATATCTTAACAACGAGTCCTAAGCAAAATTAAACTTAAAATGTGACGGCTAGAGTATAAAAGTTTTACTTTGTAATATGATCGAGTTATGAGACAAATCAACATGGGGTTTGAATCGTAGCTTAGAGTAAGCCAAGATATTTGAAGCAATCAGTACTAGGTAGAATACTGTCGCCTATTTTAATAAGTATTTTATCATTAATAGGTATTATTTTTTAAGTTCTTGCCAGAGATTATAACTGTTGACTTTGAAAAATTAATTTTAAAAGAATGGTCATTAGAAATCTTAAGTAGATTACTTAAGTCGCTATTAATATATGCAACAGCCTTATACAGATTATTCAAAACGGAATGGTAAATTTGAGTATCATCTGAATAAAAGTGATAATTACAATGTATTAATGCTGTATAAATATTGGAAGTATAAACTGTATATAGAAGAGGTCTCAAAAATTGATCCCTGTGGAACACTTTTATTAAGAGTTAATAAATCATTATGTAGCTCCGTCTAGTACAACCGTCTGGCTTCTGTTGCTTAAAAAAATCAGATATAAGCTTGACAGTACTTTCATCAAATCCAATATATCCTAATATGCAATCAAGTACCTTACGGTTGAGCACCAGAAAGGTCTTGGAGTAATCAAGGAGAACCAACATTGAAATATTTCCTTGATCTGTAGCAGTAATAATGCCATCCAATATATGCGCTAGTGCAATGGCACAGCTAAATCCTGGTTAAAACCAGACTAAAGGTCTGATTGAAGGTCTGACATTATTTTGATTTAAATAGAATCTCATCTGGGACGTCATGGCCTCTAAGAGCTTTCACAGCGTAGGCTGATAGGCCTCAAGTCTTTTTAATAATCACTGAAATTCTTAATTTTCTGGAGTGCTATTACACGTGCTTTCTTCCACCAAATGGGAAATACTGAGTTGACTAAGCAAGAATTAACAATGTGGACAACACAACTTTATCAGCTGAATATTAATATCATCATATCTACAATACTTAGATTTAATATTACTGATAATGTTGGAAACTGTAATATCTGTATTTTCCGAAAATTTTTATTTAGTGGTAATACTGTTATGTGTATTGTGATTATAAAAATGTATTAAAGCTGTAATATCTACATTATTACCGGCAATATCTTTATAGTTATTTGTACTAGTTTTTAAGTCATACTTTTTTCAAGAATTTGCAGTTTGATTCAAGCAAATGAGTGAAAAACGGGACTTTCAAAACGTGTTGCACAAGTACCTAGTTTATTTTTGCATAGTGGTCCTTTGTAACTCAAAATTTGGTTGGAAAAGACTTTAGGATTTACAAGTGTCAAATTGACAAATCACTATTTCAATAAAATAGTTTAAAAAGTATTTGTTGACATTATAGAAGCCGGGTAGCGCAGTTGGGTAGCGCTAGGCTTGCTCGTAAGCAAGTCCTCAGTTCAAATCCCGCGGGGACCGGAATTTTTCAGCAGCCTTGGCGATTGGAATCGGGCTCGGTAAGACCATTCACAGTTGGCATCAAATTAACTGTGCTCTACTCAGATCCACAGACCTAAGAGATAGAGTAACAAGGTCAACACATTAACATGACACACTTCACACAATGGTTGCTGTGCAAGCACAAAAGGCGCGCTCCAACTTTGTATCCCGAATCCGGGGCAAGTTTAGCATTGTACCGCCAGATGCAAGCACATAAAGCACCAGCCTCTACACCGAAAGGTAAAACGAGGTTAACGATAATACATACATACATCAGCATCCTGCAAGTTTTGTAGTGACACCTGGGTTTTTAGAACTGTCGCAGACATTCATTTTTCTTAAAATGCTCCATACGTATTTGGGGCCTTTATGATTCAATGTGAATTCTAGGTGCACTTTCTTTTAGATTTGTTTGCGGAATTTGTCACATTCCGTCAAGATTTATAGTAATCCAAATGAGCAGGATTATTGCTATTTTTGAAACATTTTGTTTCGTAGATACATCATTAATTTGACAGCATCTGTTAGCCACCGGGCATATAGCTTGCTACATTTTGAAGTTTTTATGGGAGCGTGCAAATTAAATAATCGTAATATGTTTTCAATTATAAATGTTACTTTACTATTGATATCAAGCAAATCAAAAATTATATTCCAAGGTACAGCTTACAAATCCTGTTGAAATAAATTATAATTAAAGTTTTTAAAGCTTCTATGGGTTTTATATAGCACATTTATTACAAATGATATGTTTTATCGGACTTTTTCCACTGTCTCGAGTGTCTATCGCACAACGTTTCGGGAGTTTCTGATGTACTCTCGTCCTCAGGTGAATTAATTCCTGGTTAGTCCTGAGGACTGATTTTTTGTACGTTTTTATCACTAGTGCCTACCCCGGGGTTTAAACCCGGGACCACTGATTGCTGTGATTATGAATCTGACACTCTTACCACTAGGCCACCAGAAACTCCTGAAACGTTGTGTGATAAACACTCGAGACAGTGGAAAAAGTCCGATAAAACATATCATAATAGACCACTGTCAAAAATGGCATCATTCAGAGAACATTTTTTACAAAGTGTTCCACATGAATGTCGCAAGCAATAAAACTGTGATCACTAGGATTATGCACATTAATGACCTCTCACTTTAAAATGTCATTTTCGGTATTAGTAATTATGAGATCAATAAGGGTAGAACTTCCTGAACTGATACGAGTAGGCTTATCAACTATTTGGTTCAGGTTTAAAGTTATTAAGATTGAAAATAAATTAATATTTAAATGATTCACTCCAATTACTAAAGTTATTTTATCTAAACGAACCCTTATCCATAAATGTTCAATGTGCTCCATTACCTTCATCTGAATATAAGAAAATTGTAAATTGTTTTTATATAAAGAGCAACGCCTTCTGCTCTGGTTTCTCTATCAACTCGCAAATTGTTGTAACCATCGGTACGAATAGGAATGCTTGGTTTAAGTCAAGTTTCTGTAATGGAAATAACATCATAAGAACCATGTAAAACAGTATTCTTGAAATCTAAGAAAACAGACATTAATGATCCTATATTGACGTGAGCAACAATTAATAATTTCCGTTTCATTGTACAATCACTTGAATGTGAGTTTGCTATCAAATACAAATCAAAAATAGTCTACACTACACATTTATAATCAAAATAGGTACAATATTTTAATACTATCGGATGAACAGTAAATTAGCACTAGGTAATTTAAAAAATTTAAAAGAAAAAGCAAAATTAATTAGTAAATTAATAAATATTAATGTTAGGTTAACAGATCTAGTCAACAAAAATATTTAAGATAATATAAATAACTCTATTTTCCAAATATCTAAATATTTATAAACGCGAACAGACGAGCATGATATGTATAGGTACTTATGAGCTAAACAAAGAACAATACTTATATACACGGTAGACCAAAAAAAAAAAACGGTACAAGTATTGTACTCTCATATATCTTCGTAAGTTATTACTATTTTTAAATAATTAATATAGCAAAAAACTTTTCAAAAATGCAATTAATAATTTTTGCAATCCACAAAGTGTAAACATTTTTTTTCAACGAAATATTTAATGCATTAATTATTATTGAAAATATGAATGTTTCCAATTTGTACCGTTTTTTTGCCCACTGTGTATATATCGGTGTTATACGACCAAGTGCAGTTTTCTCGTCCTCAATCGCCATGTATCTCAATTTAAGGCATCTTCTTCTTCCAAACCCCTGGATTCCATTGCTTTTCGCATTCCTTCATTCCAGGATCTTCGGGGTCTTCCCCTCTTACGTCTGCCGGGGGTGTCCATTTGAACATTCTTTGAGGCCATCTGTTGTCATCCATCCTAAGTAGGTGACCGAACCATTTGAGGCCTCTTCCCTCGATTCGATCTATTGCATTTTATTCGGCCTGCATGCGTCTTCTAATTTCTACATTGGTAACGTGATCTAACCGCGAAACACGTGCGCTTCTTCTGAGGTAGTCCATTTCTACTGTCCCTATTTTCCTTCTAATTTCGGCGTTAATTGTCCATGCTTCTGATTTATAGCATAATAATGATTCAACTAGGGATTTTCCTATATGTTTCTTTGTTCTATGTCCGGGCTGTCCAACTTCAAGGCGCCCAAGGGCCACTGTAAAAAATTTGAAGGTTATGAGGGCCGCATCATAAAATGTGTAAATTTCAATACTAATTTTTATTTATTCAAGAAGCTTAGGTTACATTACAAAAAGCATTGAAACATAAAAGAAATATACAGGGTGTTTCCTGATGTAACCGACAAACTTACAACATATGTTCTAGAAGTGATTCTAAACAAAAAAAATCATATTCACTTTAGGTTAATTCTTTTCCGTTCTTGAGATACCGACAAAACAAAAAAAATATATCAATTAATGTAAATTTACGTATAGAGATGTGAAATTTCACCCCCTTACTAAGGGCGTCAAAGATTTACCCTTCTATTTAAGCTCAATTTGGAGTTATACGTTCACTCAAATATATATTCGATTAGGTAAAACACCAGATAATTACCAAAACAAATATAATGTTTTTAGCTAGTTACAATGATTAATTAAAATAAATCTGAGTTGTAAATTATTTAAAATTAACATGTTCTTCTGGAACGGTGTCAGGTTTCATTGGTCCAGCTGCAACCCAATGCACCGGCGAGTGTTTCGGGTCCCTATTGGTAGTCCGCCGGTACGCACGCCGATTCTCCGGGGAATTGGGCTGAGTAGGTCTTTTGTTCCTGCAAACTTGACCTTCCACTCAACAGTAATTTTAAGCTGTAATTTTCCGGTGAATTTAGCGATTTTAAGGGTTACCTGGGGTGGGCGTGAGTGCCTAAATCCTGGTGCAGAGGTTGCTGGTACCTTACGACGGCTGGGCGTCGTTCTTGGAGCGAACGCGGTGTCAAATCCTGCAGATCGAATTTATTCCCCTTGAGCCGGAAAATGATGTTGACATTGACCCGATAGGGAATTTGCGGGCTGCGGGATCGAAGGAATTCGCCTTTTAATGGCCAAAAAGGGGCCCTGCAGGTGAGTTTATGAAGGGCGGCTACAGGATTCTAGCAGCTCAGAAGCGGGGTAGAGGCTGCGATTCCTACAGGTTACAGGTTTAATTATTAGTAAAATGAGGTTATGAGGAGTATTTCACCTTGCGGGGCGCCGGGATTTGCTTTTAAAAATTAGGCGGTCGGAAATGGCTTTTAAGCAGTTAGCCCTGTAAGACAGTACAGCGTATTAAGACAGGGTGAAGCCTCAGGGATTCGATTTCCCAAGAAAGTTCAACAATCAAGGTAAAATCGAATCTAGCGGTCTTCCTTTTGCGGAAAATTTGAACTTCTCGGGCTGACAGTACAACACGTCATCTCCCTTGAAGCCTGGTCTGGTAAGGGTTGGACGCATACTCCGTTAGACAGTTCAGCGTGTCAGACCGGAGGGCTCAGGTAGAAAAGGAGAGGACAGGATGAGAACTGGTGGACTCAAGGGGGAATTCGATCCGCGAGCTGCAAAAATATCCTGGCGGGCCGCATGCGGCCCGCGGGCCACGTTGTGGACAGCCCTGTTCTATGTGGTATGTCTGTCTCACCAAATAGGGTTTAGACATCCTATAATTGTTTTACTCTGCTCAATTCTACTTCTGATTTCAGCAAAGCCCAATCCATCTATTGTTATAGTTGCCCCTAGATATTTAAATTGGTCGACTTGTTTCACAGACATGTGACCATCTATTAAAAATTGGAACATAACATCGGAATTAGCTCCCAAGAATTCAGTCTTCTTTATGTTAATTTTAAGACCACATCTATTATATGCTTGATATAGTCTGTGAAGCATAAACTCCAAATCGAAAACGTCCTGGGCAATACCCACTTGGTCGTCGGAAAAACTCAAAGTAAATAGAGTGTGTTCACCAATGGATATGCCCATACCATGACAGCTCGTTTTCCAGTCTTCCAGAGTGCATTCGATATAGATATTGAAAAGGAGCGGTGATAAACTACATCCCTGCCTCAGGCCTTTAGATGGATATAGGATTCGGGACAGCTTTCCATTCTGTTTTACATATACTTCGTTACTTTCATACAAGTTTATCATTCGTCTATCAATGCCAAATTTCTCTAATGCTTCTCAGAGTTTTCTACGACGTAGGCTTTTTCTAGATCGCTAAAAGCTAGGTGGGTCTCTTCGTCTTTTCTCAGTTAACTGCTGTATTATGAAAAGGTTATCAGTGCATGAAATGAATCCCCTCCGTTCTTCACTGATTCTCGGCTCTGCCATTTTCTTTAACTAATTATTCAGAATTTTACCAAATATTCTACTAATTGAGCTGTTTATACTTAAGCCTCTGTAGTTATTTTTGTCTTTGTGATCATCTCTTTTATATAGCTAAATTATGTGCGAGGTTTTCCACTACTCTGTGATCGTGTATTGTTGTAAGCAGTTGTTCATTAGGTTTAACATTCTATAAGTTAGTACGTTTCCCCCACATTTAATTAGTTCGGCGCATATGCTTCCAGCATCCGGGGCTCTACCATTTTTCATTGACATAATTGCAACTTTTAGGTCATTTTTTGACAGGGTCAAATGATTATTTTCCGCATCTTCAATGTCAAGGTTCTCGATGACTGAGCATTGTTCTCGATGTTCTGTAAAATGATTGATAATGGGACACCCACTCATCCAGTGTAATTGTGGTAACTCCTTTGAAGTGTGGTTGGTTTTCATATTTTTAAGGTATCTCCATACTTCTGTTGATAGGGCACCTTCTATTAAGCTGTCCTAAGAACAAAGGACTGATAAAAAGTAAGGTACAAAATAGAAACAAACCAATGCTAATTTACCTAAAATATTAAAAACAAAACGGAACTAAACCATTGCATTCGGCATTTATCCACCGCTTTCGACTAAACACTTGAAGTTCTTGTAGTCACTTATCAATTATCATCATGCTTGCACCCGCTACGTCAACCTTGTGGCCTCGAAAATGTTGCTGGTATCTTTAGAGCTGTTTATGACGCTAATCATGCCTGTATCTTTTACATTTTATTTAATCGAAAGTCCATACAACAAGTTCTACTATATTTTCATTCTGCGCTTTTTGAGCTCCAAAGATTCGCAGATTATTGTGTCTTAAATACTGTTCTACACTTCATTAATTTTTCGTTATTTTTCATTTTCTTCTCGAAGTGAAGCCATGTCCTGTTTAAGTCTAGTTAAGGAGTCTTCCAATTTTTACATATTTTCTTCCTGTTAATCCAATCTTGAATTGACTGCTTTCCAACTACACTAGTTATCGATTTCACTAATATCTGTTTCCATTCTTCGTTGAAAACCGCACTAATTGTTTCTTTGATTTGCTCCTTGATAGATCGCGTATCAACAGGCATTTTGATTTTATTGATTGACACAGAAAATTTTAAACCGTGACTTAAACTGTATCTTACTTTTTCTCTTACCCTTACTGAAATAAAGAAATAGAGATTATCTAAGATACTATGATAAATTTGAAAGAGAGGCAAAACAGTGGCAGAGATGAAAAAAATGACAAGGAGCAGGAAGGAATGGAAGGACTGGACCTCATATCCTACACATAGATAGGGTACAAGGATAAACAGAAGAAAGAAAGAAAGAAAGAAAGAAAAAAAGAAAGAAAGAGATTAACGTTTCAAGTCGAAATACGTACTTCAAATTATTATATACAGGGTGTTCTACGAGCTCTATGACTAATTTTTATAGATGATAGCTGGGTTAATTCCAAACATTTTTTCTTAAATGAACGTGAGTCCGATTCGTTTTTGTTTAGAAGTTACGTGGTGTTTAATGTGTAAACCTTTATTAACAATTAACAATAAAAATTTATAATAAATATAAATAACAAACATTAGGACTATAAAAATTGTTCGAAATGGTAACCCTCGGCTCGAATGCAAGCCTCACATCGACGAACTAAAGATTCCGTCACTCGATGGATGAGATTTTGATCGTTTCTTATCTGGTTAGCACTTTCACACTAAGTGTCAAATGAATAATCAAAATGACACAAATAATAATTATTGTTATATCAACCGTCATTTGTATTTATCGTCCTTTTAATTAAAATATAAATATATTTTTTAAAATGCTTGTAACTTCTAAACAAAAACGAATCGGACTCACGTTTGTTTAAGAAAAAATGTTTGCAATTAACCCAGCTATCATCTGCCAAAGTTTGTTATAGAGCTCGTAGAACACCCTGTATAAACTATTATAAAAATTCAATAAACAGACGGTATACTGGGATTATGCATGCAAAAGAATATTTGACTAAAAAAGAGCGCTCGGAATCAATTCGGGTGAAGTTTATAAATTGGAGTAAGCTGGTGTTCAAAAAAAATTGTTTAATAACATGATTTACTCATCGCATCTTAGTCGTCGACGAGAACAAAAATAAGATGGCGTTTATAGCATTGAAAAGCAACTTCCTCGCACAATCGCCGGGTGGGTGCATATATCAGTAAAATTACCAGTTTACTCTCCTTGACAATTAAAAAGGATGGCATAAATTCAGAAACAAATCAAATAAATCTGGTAAACAACGGATGGTTGACTACTACTCGTAGTGACCAAAATTAGAATGAATTTAAAATTTGCAATAATTATATTCCATTGCAGTTATCAAATGCAGCCGAATTACAAGGGTGGTAACTGATCTCCCCCCCCCTCTCCGGGTACTTAATAGGTGAAATATAAGAAAATCGTAGAAATTGCAAACGGATTCGAGCTACTAGGTGCTATGGTTTTTCTGCATTGCGACGCGTAACTCAACAGACAGTTGACATCAATGTACCGCTATTTCAACATTTGAAAATATCCAGAGTACCTCAAAGATAACGTGATTGCTTGAGGAAAGGGAGAGGAAAAAAGGCCTAAAAATAAATTTGAGCAAACATTCGCCTACGCCTTAAAAGTTGTAGTTAAGTGCATCAATTAAATAAGTTATAAAGTTACAACACCTAATCTGCTTTTCGGAATAAATCCGTTTTGTAAAAGTCATTAAAAAGAGACCCCAAGTCTCTTGTTAGCGATTGCTTTAAACAAAACATAGTTTCCTATATTATCTTTGGGAGCTGAAACCAATAAAGAATTGTCATTAAACTTGCGTTCAGATAAACTGTGTAACTTTGTGCTCCAAAAATCAAAATAAGTTCAAGACAATTATCAAATAGACAATTTGTTTTACGGCGGTCCTTTAATAAATAAATAACATTTTCCGTCGACCTCCCTATAAAATGTGATTTTACGAACGCATTTACGTACCAAAAATGTCACTTTTTTGGACACCATTAATTTTTCGTCCGCAAACACTTTTCGTCCGCAAATGCTTTTCGTCCGCGAATGCTTTTCGTCCGCAAACACTTTACGGCCGCACTTTACAGCCGCAAACGCTTTTCGTCCGTAAACACTTTTCGGCTGCAAACACTTTTCGTCCGCAAACGCTTTTTGTCCGCAAACGTTTTTCGTCCTCAACAACTCTTATAATTCGGACTTCACTTTAATGTTTTTTCAAATTATGACGGTCGGCGGAAAAATTTTATATGCACCTTGGACGAAAACTGCTTTTTATAGCTTTGCCTGATTGCTTCGGCTATCGCCTCGGCCAGCAATTGCAGGCATCGTCCATAAAAAGCCAATTTTTCGTCCTTGATACATAAATAACTATTTATATCCTTTGAAGATATTGAGTTTTTCAATTTTTATTGTTGATTATACGAGAATATAGCGACACACCACATTATAATTTACGTCCAAGTAAGTCTACGTCACTGCCTCCATGTATGTTAGTAAACGTAAATTACAAGAGTTCACCATTAATGAAGGAAGAGATGCGAGTGCTAACCTGCAAATATCTAAGCAAATAAGTGCATATCGATTAACTCTAACTCAAGATTACCTGCGGAGCTGGCCTATGTTACTAGCTCTGAAATTAAAGCTTAGCGCACCTCCTTGAAAAAGGGGAGTCGACTTAAGCAAACCCATACTAGTGCTAACCTTAAAATTACAAAAAATCAATAATAGGCGCATATCAATCAACTCTAACTCAAGATTACCTGCTGAAGTAATCTACTACCTCTAAAGCAACGTTTTTGGACAGCAATACAGTTATCCTGAATGCAACCCTGAGCTCTTTGGCGAGGTCCTGTAGCTGAGTTTTTTGCTAGTTTATTCGAGAAGTCAACACAACACATTTTTGTCTAATTAATTAATATTAGAGTTTCGTTATATGTGGTATTTTTTCTGACATACATTGGCGAGGCCACATGAGTGATTTTGCACTTAAAAGAGAGCCTCAAAAAAAATTATGTGTTGTATTTAGTTCCGATTACGCATACGGAAAGTAAATTTGCAATTAAAATAATAAGTCGGGGATTTTTATATCATCTTTATTGTGACGCCAACGTTAGGCTGTGTATAATTCAATCTTTCATAATAGGAATCAAGGAATGTGTCAAACAATAACGGGTCGTAGGAGAGGTGATTCTGACTGAACAAGTTGATATAAAAATTTATTCGATCGGTTTTTCAGATTTCCCAGCAGACGAGTGCCTTCGTTGGGTGTATTTAATCGGACACTGCTTGGTATTAATTGAACCGTACATAATCTAAAGTTTTTTATTCAAATGGCTTGCCTTATTATGTAAATGCCTTTCAGTAGCATTCAACTCGAGACTTGGAGAAAAAAAAAATGTAAAATGTATTTAGTGCTCAAACTGACAAATAGGCAACCATACTCTATGTTTGAGTATCAATTATAAATAATTTAGGGCTACAATCTTGGTGTTGAAATATTATTTTTAGTGACAACAGGAAAATTTATCGAGTTCAAATTAATATTTATTTGTTGCTCGGTTATGGCAAATACTTACGCTACGTAAGGACAGCAAATAAAAACGTTTAAAAAAGGTCAAACTTAATCAGTTGTATATTGAGTCTATTCTTGTTTTTATTAGTACTACATGATGTACTAACTGAACGTAAGAAGAAGGAAACTGAACCCTATACAAAGAGGAAAATTGACGGAATACTAATCATGGAATTCATATTTGCAGATAATGTGGCAAGAGTAGCATCGAACTGCTGAATCTACTACACAACGAGAAGATATTTAAAAAACTAAAAAAAGATCATACGACAATAAACTGCGATAAGATGAAGACTAAGGTAATAAGTACTGAAGAAACGACGCACAACATTTAACATAGAAGGCAAAAATTGGGCAACTGCAGGAATGCAATCAGAGAGGGAAATTAGACGGAGAAATCAACAAGGGGGTCGGAGCTGCAAGCAATCTCCCAACATACAGAATTGCTAAGAATGCTTCCTCCGATTGAACACAAAATATGTCAACTTAGGTGGCTAGGTAGTATAAAGAAATTGGAAGATGAAATAGCTACCTAGAGTATATGAAGCAATGGAGATACGAAAAAGAAAAAATAAAAACCCAGACAAGAATAAAAATACTGACAAGATAGAAACTAGTAGATACACTTATAAAAATCTACACTCCTGGTCACAGTTATTTTACATAGAAGTTGGCCATAATTTATTGTTTTAAGGTTGGTGTTTGAGTTTTTTTCAGTCCTTGTAGAAGTGATTCGGTTTGGCAAAGTCAGTTACATCAGTTGAACTAGGCCTTATTGCCTAATTGCGATTGCAAGCATTATCAAAGTATTTATGGAATTTAGGAATAACACCGGCAACATAGACTTAGCTATGATTCATAACCTCAAACTCAAAACACTATAACCTCTTTTAGAAAATTGTATTCACAAGGTACCATACCCAGTTGACATATGTGAAACGTGAAGAGTTTCTAAATTAAGGATTGACTAAATCAGTATTTCAAGATAGATAAAAACAAGCATAAGATCATTTTTGATGCGTTTTCTGTTGGTTTACTGACGACCGTCCATCCGTGTATAAATTTAAAGGCCACGCTGTATATAACGTACGACAACCGCTAACAAGTAGTTTCAATTCCAGGAATTTTAAATTCCCAAACAGTTTAAAATGTTTTGAACACGAAACAAAATCTATTGCTCGCCTCTGCCTATACGTTAAGGCCACAAAAAGTCCCACAAAAAATGTCAACCTGTGCCAGGTACCTCTCACGATCCAGCCGGCGGTGATTTATGATGATTGTTTTCGAAAACAATTGTCCAACTCCTTGGCCGCGGAGACAATGCCAGCGAGCAGAAATAAACTAATTGTCCGCCGTAAACACGCGGCCTTAATTCGGCTATTTAAATTTATCTCCGTAATGGTGTTGTCCACTTGTTAACCGACGGCTGGTTGCTGGATACACGGCCCGAGATAAGGCTTGTTTAGATTGTGTTAATGAAATTAAATCATGTCCGGATCATTCTTCGGCCCGTTTTCGCGCCTTCCCAATAATGAGCTCATTAAGGCCCATTGTTGCGGATTGTCTCCCGGCCACTCCTAGGCCCCAAATTGATTTCGGATGATTAATGCGGAACATCATCCATCCATCAAACTCGCCGTCTTCAGTGGTGACTCGTTGCGTTTTCGGCGGTGGGCGAACTCCTAGCTATCAGTACCATCGGGCCATAAGTCGCCCGGTTTATGATTATTACTTGAACGACAGCGACCAGGACTTCTTTATGGGCTCCGATTCGGCTACTTAAACATCGGTGGATCCTAAAAACACTAAGTTAAACAAGCAACAAATTCGAAGTTGACTAACCTTTAGATATCTGGACGTGTTATAGTGACTCACAAATCGTTATTACTGAACACAAATTGGAAGCATATCATCCCGACTCTGTAGTCTAGATTTCCGCAAATACGAGCAGTCAGATATGAACTGGAATTTTTTTAAGTGTAATACTCGCATACGCATCAGAACATACCTACGAAGGAGTTGGTTTACTTTACAATAATCTGAAAATAGGACTAGAGAATGCACATTCCCACTTCACCATAGTATGTCGGGACTTGCAATACAAAATTGGGAAAATAAAAGGTAAATGTTCAAGATAAATCCAATTCCCCCAAATGGGGGCGGGCTGCTATAGGGATCTTGCGCCGCTCTTCAACCAAGAACGGGAATTACAGGATGGGTGAGACAACAGAGGGGTAGATAATCGAAAAAGTCCGGGAAAGGTGGAGAAATACTGCCCCGGCATTCACCTCAGAGAAGGTACCCTGTTGACTCAGGAAAACCACCTAAAAACGTGAATCAGGGCAGACGGCCGCGGGAATCGAACCTATTGTCCTACTTGGGAGACTCCCGAATGCTAAGTAGGAGTGCCAACCTTTAACCCACAGAGCTTGGTACTAAGAAAATTCGGAGTGGCGTAAGAAATCGCTAAAGAGATTTTGTTGAATAATAATCTGCATCTACAGCTTTTTCTACAAAGAATCTAAAGAACATGGACATTCAAAATGAAAGCCATAAAACCTGCTCACCGTAAAAATGTTTATGCAGAAAACATTCAAATACAATAGACCTTTAGTAATAGTGTTTGTCGACTTCGAAAACACATTCGACACAACCGAGATGGAAACTATATTAACAGCTCTGAGTCAATGTCGCATAGATTATAGATACACCCGACTTATACACAGCACATACAATTCAGCAGCAAACATAAAACATAAAAATGGGAGTGGGATAGCATAGGATTAAAATAAATAGGAACAACCAAAAACGAGGTGATAGCAGTGCTGGATGCTGAATGCAGTGGAGGGCGCGAATAATTTTTCAAATGCTGCTGGAAAGTCGACATAAAGTCTCTATAACAACTGGAAACGAAGCTGTAATAAGAAATTCTCAAAAGTAATATCCTACGTTTTGTGAAGCCATTGAGATCTGACAATTTGTAGTAATTTTTCTGCGTGGCGCAGTGAAGCTTCAACAAATCACTATCTTCAGGAACAATTCACACACTGCACGCAAACATTGCTTAATAGCCTCCGGCCAATTTTAAAACCAACATTCCATGCGGGCAGGACAAGACGAGCTTAAAACGCCCACTTTATCCGCAACCCCTTTACTTGGAAGTGAGTACAAAACTGAAGAACTGTGGTACGCGCTTGTTCAAAACGTTGATCGAAACGATAAGCCTGAAAACCAAATTTTGTAACCAATGCGTTTGGTCAACCATGACTTACGGAGTGAGAATACTTACTTTGGCCAATAATACCTTTCATAAATTGCGGGTTACCCAAACAAACATAGAAAGGTCCATGATAAATAAAACTATAAGATGGTGGTAAGAAACGCAAACATTCAAAAGAGAATAAGGATCAAGGATGTAGAGGAACAAATTACGCAGCTAAAATGGAGATGGACGGAACATGTTGCGAGGCTCGTAGACAAAAAGTGGACCGTAAAAATAATAAATTGGAAACATTTCGACAGATAAAGGACGCAGAAACAGGGTACCAACAAGATGGATCCAGAACATGGAAAGAATCGCGCGGTACTAGATGAGAGCGACCCAGAACCAAACATAATGAAGGCGCTTATAAATGTCTATGTACAGTAGTGGGCGAAACATACTGAAGGATGATGATATTGAGCGCTAATGTTTGACTTATCCCCCCTCTATCTCAACTAGGGTTGCCAATGCTGTCATTTTGACCCGAAGACTTCGGGTTTGGCAATCATTCTTTGGGCTTCGGGTTTTCAATAAAATTCTTCGGATTAACTACATACATGGATTGCGAAAAAGTTTACTCCTATTTAAAATCTCCAGAGCAGAAGTTATTGGTAGAAAGTGGCCAAAGAGCAAAAATTATATAATTTTAGGAAATATCTTAATTTTTTTTCAGAAAAATTTATTTACGTAATAATTTACTTAACTTCTAAGGTGGATTTTCAATTTTTTTAATGAATGTAAAAAATAGTGTTTTTCTTTAGTTCCTATGATTTACAAAGCCCGAGAATTATGCTATGTGTAAAGGGCCAGCTGGATCCCTTACCGATATTGTTTATTTTCATGCTTAAGTGTAGAAACCAAGTTGTATCGCCTATGTTCTATTATTAGATTTAATATTGTAGTTTATATAAGTAAATTCTAGCAAAGCTGGTCCTACGCTGGATATGTATTGTAAATTTTTGTTTTCGCGAGTGCAGCAAGAAACACACACTGTACACGTGATGAGAGGATTTTCAACTCATTCAAATTTAACAAAGAAGGCAGCACTCGCACGCAGCCTCTTCTGAAAGCTGCATGGGTTTGTTAGATTGGAAAGTATAATACGTAAACCAGCGTTTGCAAATTCCGAATACGCATTTTCCGAGTATACATATAATTACACGCATTGTGCTATATTTAAAACCTTATTTGAAGCATCAATTTTAAGAGGCGCCAGTTCAACTGTCCTTACAAGACCTGCACGCGATCAGTGCTTCTCAGCATAATGTCCACCAGGAGCGGGTGATGCAATTGAGGCGTGCCGTTTCCAAGGGTATGCAGCAGCCGGTTCCAAATAAAATGTTTGCAGAGCGGGATAAGGTTGCCTTTAACTGCAAGCTTTTGCAAAAGCGCAGGAATGTGTTTTATCAGCGACTCAAATAAGTACCGGCTTCGGGCGATTTTGACATTCCAATCTTGTTAAAGAAATTTTGACATTGACGTTCTTTTAAAAGATAATTATTTCAACGTTATTTTTGGTGATGTTTTACGTTGTTCATGTATGTTTCAAACACGCCTGAATCTATATCGCACGTAGGTTGTTTGGGAAGTGAATTCTATTTTATTTTGTCTTTTGTATTTTTATGCGAGTTTTAGTTTTTTTATATTTTTATGTGTTTTGAAGTTTCAGTCCGACCAACACTATAAGGTGGAACCAAATTTGTTTTGACAGATACTGATCTTGCATAAGCGACTAACTGAGATATTAAGAATGTTTCATGTTTACTGAGCTAGCTACGGGGTAAAATGGACAAATCATTATTTAAATATTAAGGCGTACGAGATCTCTTGTTCAAATTTAATGTATCCACGGAGGGGTAAAAAAGTCCACATTTCATATGCTATTTAAAAAATATAAAATGTAAAAAAAATATTTCCTATTGCACCCTTTTATTAATTTTATCCCACTTTTTTCTACCCCAAAAATTATTTTCTTCTAGTCAGTATCGACTCAATGATGGTAACCCTAATCTCAACGCAGTTTTGCCGTCTGTTCTGCACCTTTATAATACCCCTAAAATAGAAGTAATTTGACTGAGCGTTCATCCAGTTTCGCACAAAGTTGTTAACTTGATCACCGTCTTCAGACTTTACTGTGATTCGTGTGAATTGGATAAAGTCATCGAGTTATTAAAGTCATAGACAATTAGTGGTCGACGTGGAGGTGCCCTTGCCAATACACGGTTCACCACTCATACACCTATGTACATCACTTGGAATAAAACAAAATATTAATGGAAGAAGGGATACAATTACACATAGCTGAATATTTTAAGAAGTTCCAGAAAAGAGAAAGTTAAAAGAGCAAATATATGGTAATGGTAATCTAAAAGATAAAAGTCTAACTAAAGAAAAATTAAAACAACGAATTATGAATAAGATGAACAAATTCCCAGGAATTTCTATCAATCACTACACAAATAGTGCTATAAAAACCGATAAGAGGCAGTTTAAATTAGAGAAAATATGCAGCATTGAAGGAAATACCTGAGAGTACATGCAAAGCTCATAGAAAAAGATTAGGAAGAAGTCATAAAGAAGATGAAAGCTTACACAATTTTTGATGCAGAATCACACGACTTCAAGGTTGAAGTTAGCAAAATGTTGTATTCATAAATTAGAAACTACGCCATAACCGCCCGGGACTGAAAGACTTTTGATCACCAGTTAAATTACCAATCCTGCATTTGTGGCTGTATGGTTGCATATACCACATTGCAGCCTTCAAAATTTTGATACTAGGCAATAGATACATTTGTAAAACACACTTTTGAAAATGTTTGGTGCTCTTCAGACAGCCATCAAAGACAAATAAAGTCGCTAGTTTCGTGCTATCGACATTGTTACATTCATTTTGACGTTAGCATCTACTTTTTTGCCTTATTTACTAATGTTAACTATCTAACTTACTTTAGTTTCTCTTAAAACCTATTTAATGGCAATGCGAATTTAAAAGGGTATATGTGATTTTAACTGCCACCGTTAACGTTGGGTTGTAGATGCAGTCATACGTTTGGTTTGGATTTCTAGCATGATCCTTCCTCGAGATATGTGATGATTCCTGGTTTTTACTGGGCCCTCTGAAAAAGGTATTTTTAGTTATTAGAAGCTCGCTATTTACCTGATATATTAATTATTTATTTTGACATGTTGGAAGTTAAGAATGTGTGGATTGTAAAGGGGTAGTGTCTTTTGTCCCTGAGGAATGACATTATTTGACAGTTCGTTCCCGCTAATGCAGTGTTTAGTGTATTAAGTCGCATTTGCACGTAGTATCCCATGCAGTCTTGGTTGATCAGATGTGTTCTGTTGGGTTTTGGCGTATTGTTTACGCGTTTGCTTAGGAACTTCCTTCTACGATCAAATTTGCTAGTAATATGTTGTCCCATGTGATAGTAAAACAGCTTATCAGTTTTCTATTGTCTTTTACTTAATAAACTTTCGGACCAATTGTTAGAAATTATTAAAAGTTAATCATAGATATTGTCGAGTCCTTCCATCTGGCCCTTGGGGAGATTTGTGATTCGGTAGTCTTCGCTATTTTACCCAATTCTTAAAGTTATGTAAGTAAATTTAATCTGGGAGAAACACCATGTAGGTGGATTTTTATGAAGGCGGCAGCAGCTTCTGATGAATCATGCCCTAAGCGCCTATGTTGACATTTTAATTCTATTCTAGTGGGTTTTCGATAAATCAGTACCCCCTCTAGAGATTGGAACACTGAGCCGTTATATACCTGAAGTGAGTAGTTTTTTCTAAAGGCGCTTTTTTTCTAGCTTTTCTAGTTTTTCTACATGTTCTAAAATTTTCGGAAAGACTTTTCGTTTCTTTTTGGATTTCATTATGTACTTCGGTATCTGGATTTCTTAGTTTATGGAATTGGTGGCGATTACGGCTCAGCTTTGACTTCGCCTTCGTAGTCTGCACGATTTATCTACGTTGGTACCGTTCAATACAGCAGCTAGGTGAGGTTGAAGCCACAGTAAATTCCTTAAAATGTTTGAATTGACTATACTAAAATTTTCATGCTTATGCCGTTTTTATCCATTTATGTATTAATAGAGCAGCGATTCATATCCGTAATACCAACGTACCTGGCGCTTTGTTTATTTGTGCATTGAACTTATATTTGAAATTATAAATGGCATACGCTATGCTATAAACTCAACGTGTACACGTCACGGGGTTAGTATTGCCGTATGCCTTCTCCTCTCTATAATAGGTTATAGCTTACCAAAGAACCTGCGTCTGATAAATGTAAGTTAGTAACATTTCAGATTTTTAGTAATTTTAAAATTTCACAAAAGGCATCTTTCAGTTGCATTAAATTTGATTTAAGTCGACTTCGATATTTTATCGATTTTTAATAGTGATCATTTTATAGTTTGCGAATAACACGCGAGAATTTGAAGAATTAAAAATGTATTGATTTGGTGACGATTTGGTTAGCGAATACCTTTATTACACTATTAGGCGTTTAATGGTGAGTACATTGCTTACATTATGTTTTCAGATGTTTTAATTGGTAAATTGATATTTTGCATCGGAGTAGTTGAATTACTTCCATATTTTTTATTTTTTATTTATGTGGATAATTGATTTTGATCCTGATTTGTTTTCCTTGTTTTGTCTGAATTGACCTTCACTGACGATTTGGTGAACAGTATATCTTCGTCCACCTTTGTCGTATTAGTTTTTCTCTCCAAGGCTACTGACGATGGCACCTTAGCTGTCGAAATACGTATTTAGTGTGTGTGTGTGTGTGTGTGTAGAAGTGTATCAGATTCAAACCACAAGCTCCAGCAGTATTTTATTGAATTGACGAGGTTAATCAACTTGGTTCTACTTCGTATTTGATTATCTATGACCCGATAAAAGAGTATGCACATCGGGTATTTTACCTAAAACTACACGAGAGGTAGTTTGGCACATTCATTACCAACGTTGCAATACCCGGACCAATTTAAAAACGTTCAACGTTATTTTCAGGAATTATTACAGGGATAAAATATTTGTATTTTTAAAATGTCTTCCTATAACAACTAAGTATTAGTGAATATTTTCAGATGTACAAATACCTGAGCATTTATACATGTCAAACTAAGAACTAAATTTAAAAATTGACAGATTTGAGATTTTTTTACATAGAAAACAGGTAATACACTGAATGTTAAAGGGAAAGTGAATGTAGAAGAAATTTTCCTCATGAAATAATTTTGTAATATATCGCATATACACTTGTGCTCATAAAAATAAAATACACTTACTATTGGACTGATTTGAAAAATCGTATTATTCGCATTATTAAATAAATTTTTTATACGATATTTATATTTAACTATTTTCTTGTAATGTAATACAACAAACAATTTTACTTTATCGATGTTTCAAACCAACCGGTATCACAAAACTAAAATATTACAAAAGTCAGTCGAACAGTAAGTGTATTCCAGGTCCTTCAGATGAGAAATACATATCATGCAGTTCAAATGATAAGAAAATAGACAGAAGAATTGGAAGAATAATAAAAATAACAGAGGAAGGAATATAAGAAGTAATAGTAGTAGGTGTGGAGAGACCGAAGTTTAGCAAGTATGCCACTAAAGGCCCTTTTTGCCAACCCCATGCCATCCCCTCAACCACTTTCATTATCATGCTCTTCGATAAGCTCTTCTCCCTGCTTAAACCTTCCTGATTTTGTAATGAAAATGAGAATATCGGCCAAGAGTAGGGAGTTTAACTCTCCCATTCGAAGCGTGGCTGCTCCAAAGGTTCTATACCTCAGTCGCTGATTTGCCTCGTATTCCCCCAAGTAGTGAAAAGATGTGTCCTCGTCCCTTCCACATCTCGGGCAAATGGGATCTTCCTCCACTCCTATCAGTGCTGGGTGCCTCTTTAGTTTATAGTGACCTGTCAAGATCCCTAACAAAAGATTTGTGGTTCTCCGACTCCTTCCCATTAGCCAGACCGATTTCTTATCAAATCCTGCTGTAATTTTCCTGTCGACAGCCCCTGCACCTTTTCCAGTTTTCCTCACTGGTTTTGTAGGCCCACTCGGTTAGGGCTCCGAGTTTGGCTAGCTCTTCTACCTTCTCGGTGTCTTAGACCTCTGTATGTCCCAGGATCCAGACGAGATCGACGTCCTTTTGCCCCCTTACCAATTCAACTAAAGAGTTTCCACATTCCTAGACAAGAGCTGATCTTGTCCAGGCCGAGAAGATTGCTTTTAATGCGGCTTGGCTATTAGAGCAAATATAAATGTTTTGCTCCAGCAATGTCCTAACTTCGTTCCTTGTTTTCACTGATAGGAAAGGAATATAAGAAAGTACACAGAGGAAAAAAGAAAACATTGCAACGAAAAAAGAATAGAGAAACCATAGCAGGTCTAAAAAGGCAATCAAGTGACGAATTTATATCGGGGAATGGCAAACGAGAAATGGGGATACCAGCCACAACCAGTACGATATAAAGACAAAGAAGGAGAATTGTTAGTGAACAAGGAGGGTATAATTAATAGATGGCAGGAGCACTCAAGAAGTACTAAGCAGAAGTTATGAACAGTAAGAACAAGGTGATGGCGATGAAAAAAATTATTGAACCGAAGTCTTCCAGTATAGATAAAATAGGAAAAATATTGCAAGAATTAAAGAATGAACTGCCGAAATGTTCCGGTATGAAAGAGAGAAATTTATACAAAATTACACAAAAAGAGAGATAAGAAATCACATTTTTGCATTAAAGGGAATTCAAGTAGAGAGCTACGAACACCATAAGAAGAGAACTATTCGTATTTATGGACTTATGGACAGCGTGGACATTATATGATTCTAGAGAGCCAGTGCTCAATAAAGCGTGTCAAAGTGAAAGAAAGAGTATCAAATGAACTCGAACTTAGGACGATACTGAAACTAGGCGATTCAATGTCATCAACATATGCGAATGTTAATAGGGTAAGTCTAAGATACTACAAGAGACTCAGTGTCTAACTTTTGCTAATGGCATAGCAAGTTTAGAGGCACTAAGAACAACAGTTCAAAAAATTCAATTGTTCAAATCTGTCATAAGTCGGGTGCGGGCAATACAGAAAATAGATATGATAAATGATGCAGACATGGAACAGAAAGGTACTTACGAAAAATTGAAGAGAATGCAGCTATATAGAGAACCAAAATCATATGAGTGGCAAAGGCGCAAAAAATTATTTGTCTGGAACATATGTGAAAGATGGCTACTCGAAAGGTACCAAATCTGGTAATAATCAGGTCAATTGGAGGAAAGAAGAAAAAAGGAAGGCCAAGAGAAAGATGGAAGAAAGGAGTGGAGGGAGATATAAGGAAACTGAGAATTCCAAATTAGAAGTAAGAGGCAGGAAACGGAAAGAAATAACAGAAATAGTGAACCAAACCATGGAACTACTAAAGTTGCAGTGCTATATTTATATATATTAAAAATTCGAATAAATAAAAATAACCCTCTTAAAAGTGTGCTTTTCAAAGTAGCGAGTCTATTACCCATTTTTAGTAAAACATTTTCATTTTAACTATACCTTTAGTTGTAACTGCAGTGCCATCAAAGATGGGCAATATTTCTATGGTTTATTGAACGAGGAAATGATTCTTTTCTTTGGTCTATTTCTCATAGTTTAAATAAAATTTACCATGGTAACCATCAACGACCTTTGAATCAATATGAGGCCACATAAAGTACAACTCTGCAACTTTTATTACAGAGTACATATGACTTAACATTTCCTAGGTTACGTACCTTAAGTCTGTCCTGGCGCCTAATGAGTTGAAAAAGTTATTATAATGACATTGCTATTCACTATATGTTTCATTCAAGTCAATTGGAATAGAAAAATTCTTTATTCTGCTTGAATTTCCACAAGTTGTTTATATTTATGAGCAGACGTCATTAGCAATTCGTAAAATAGCTTCCCCGCAGGTACAGCTTAACAGGTGTAGCAACCTCCGCAGCTAAGAAAACAATTCTGGCATTCATCTCGAGTCGCATGGAGTAAAAGTCCTGGTCATTAAATTAAATCGATCTGGAAGCACCTAGGTGGCAGCTTTTAAAATAAAAGCAATCGCTGGCAATAATCTGCCGCACCGGGAGAGTTAAGTATGTAAACTAATGAAGGGGACCCATGGGGTGCTTGCTCTACAGTAGTTCTTGTTCTCGGCTAGTCCCATGCGCGACTCGTCTGGAGCCCATTTTTCGATAAATAATAAATGGGTTTTTTTCTACTCTCTAAAAAATAGATGAGTAAATCTACAGCTCCGCTATTTTTAAATATTTTTTTGTAATAATATACTGAATACGACCAGTGTAATTATTACACACTCTAAACTATTTTTTAGTATAGTTTTTCTTGTACGATATCAATAACGCTACAACAAAAAGCATTACACTTAACGGTAGAACAGGAGAATTATACATTTCCAATTAGAAGAAAATGTTCAGATACCAGTACTATTTCTAGATATGTATCTTCATTATTAGACAATGATCTCTACACGTAATCGTAGAAAAAAAGATACATATGTAGGTATTGGTGACTAAAGAATAATGTTTCTGTAAAGAAAACAGTAATGTCGTGCCCGTACGTCATATAATTTATGTTGCGTTCATATAGAACAATATGTCCGCACCTTTTTTTCTTCAGGATGTGTGTGAATTGCTGATTTTACCCTGTTCCCTCAGCTGTACTAGTATCCTGTGGCATTTAAACTGGTTTAGCATTAGCCCCTTTAACGGTTCTTGGCTATCTGTAGTTCTCTTCGTTCTAGTCCTTCTACTCGTAAAGATGTATTTTGAACAGGTTTTAGAAAAAGCTTTTTACTTTGTCTGATTCCATTTATAAAATAAAGTTTTCATGTATTCGGTTACGTGTTCTAGTATGATGTTCTAGTGTCCCAAAGCCCATTATATTTTGAATCGATACCATCGAGTTTTGCTGCTGCTTCAACAACAATATGTGTAAAGGAGAAAGATCTAGTAACTTCTTGTGCGGATGTTGATAGAGCCTCTTTATTCCTAGGTGGACCACTCTTTGTAGCTTGCTCAGCTTATTTCTTCTTGTTACAAGTTTTGGCCTTGTGCCTCCACACCAGTGTAGGTACAGCCTCTTTCTTGTAGAGCAAATATGCGACGTTTTTATTCTGTTCATATTAAATTTACACATAATAATCTGCTAAAATTTGATCACCGCCAACTTAAGCTACAATTACGTTTGATATTTAGCTGGCGGAGGCTTGTTGATAATAATAACGGACCAACCATGCGCTAGTGCGCGAGCTACTAACCACGGCACATCCCCATATGGATCTCGACAGAAAGTAGTCCGGATAGTAAGAGAACCCTCAGGGTACCTATAAGAAAAAAATGCTTGGTCTATTAATGACACCTAAGCCCAACGGCTTGTAAGTCCAGCTTCACTTGGAGGACCCACCAACCTTAAGCCTTAAGGAAAAGGGGGCGGGAGAGAAAAGGTTCTTAGACACAGCCGCCTGCGGCCAGATAAGGCTTTCCAGTCGAACCCGAAAAAGCCGCCAAATCCTCCGGACCCTACACAGCAAATTTCCGCCAGAGCCATTTCATCCAAGAAAACAAGCTCATTACACCAATGCGAGCCTCGTCTTATGCTGAAAGGCCGCTGGTTAGAGATACTTCAGTGCACGGAACTACCAGAGAATCTCTCCATAACTCTAACACGCTTTCTGAATCTGAATTATTCCCCTGGCCCGCCGATTCTCGGAGGAAACTACCGCTGAAAACCCGTTTTCCGAGTTAGCTTTCGCATCGTCGATCCTCGGTACCGAAGGTCTCCACCCTCTTTTGTCACCAGCCGGCTTACAGCTTCGTAATTACGCCGTCAAAGAGAAAATTTCGGGACTTCCCCAAATAAGCTGATCGCAGCGTAATAAATAGGTGCCAAGCCTAACCAGCACCATAGTTAATTAAAGGCTTAACTTAAGTGGTACCAAAAACTCTTCCTGGTCACCGATAAATTCCAATGATGTTTCCAACCGAAATTTGAGGTCGAGGACTGGACCAAAATCAGGCCTCCATCCCAGAGGGAAAACTTGAGCTTGTCCGGGCTATTTTGTCAACAAATTTTGTCCAGCACGTACCTCGCCGGCCAGCTTAAATTAGTGTGAAAGGTTCTGTAGATTCCTCACTACACCTCCACAGCAGATAAGTTGCACTTTTGGATTAACTACCCCCAAAACGAACACACGAGAATCCTCCTTTGTGTATCAAGAAACGACGCCATTTAATATTGTGAGTTATAGTCTCGGACTCGAAGAAGCGCCGCAAGGCAAGGGATCGACGCAGAAGCCAGCTGGCCTCTAGCAATAAGCATTATGATTATTTACAAAAACTGGATGTAGGTAATACTAGAGATAATATACGCAATTTATCCAAGCTATTTTGAATATAAGCAATCGAAGCAAGATAACGAACCCTTGAGTACTGAGCTTCAAAACGAAAACACACAGACGAAGGATCAATTCAGATACAAGACATTAGGTCGCATGTTACAAATACACCATGATTGGCCTGAGTTTCCGTGTTACACCAACAATCCTTCTACAAATCTGGAAGACATAACCACAGAAATAATTATTCGTCTTTCCCTAACGCTTTTCTCGTCCCTTCGCGCTATCATTAGCCTCATAGATAATTGCATCTCATCTATCCTAATCACGTGCCCGTACCATGTCAATTGTTCCCTTTGAATCATTTCTATTGATGGTTTCACTCCCAGCACTTTCCTTATTTCTACACTCCGCATTCTGTCTCTTCTTGTACCTCCTACAATTCTTATCACGTGTTTAATTTCGGTGTGTTAAAGTGAGAATATAAATTTATTTATGCAGTTGCAGTGTTTTGTCTCTCCCAAGTTCTCTTTTGTTTCTTAAATTTAGTAGCATATCTGTGATGTCGTCTTTGATACTGTGTCAAATGCTATGTGCATGGCTATACACGGTAGGTCTAGTGTTTTTCCTACTTCCTTTCAGCTATTGGGCTAATAACATGTATATGGTCTTGTGTTCATGTATTCCTTCTACAGACCAATTCCTGCAGTTCCTTATCTACATAGGATCACATTTTGGTACGCATGATGATACAGATACTCCGTAGTTACCACACTCGTTGCGTTACCTTCCTTGTGCAATAGTACTCTTATATCATCATTTATTCCGTGGGCATGTCTTCTCTATTCCATGCCTGTTGACATATTCTCTGTACCCATTTTGCTAATCCTTTTTGTCCAAATTTAACCATTTCAGGGTTAGCTTCATCTCTTTAGGCTGGTTTTGTTAGTGTGATACTTTTTACAAATTCCCTCTCATCTCCTTTTGTTTAGAGTTGTTCTTCTTTCTGTATTTGTTCTTCCTTTGCTCATAATAGGTATTTATTACAAGTTTTCATATTCCTTCTCTATGCAAAAGTTCTTTTGTCATATTGTCTCCGTATATTTATAACTGTTGTCCACAATTCTTTTCTATTACCATTGGTGTTATCTTTCAACCTTTTCTCCTTTCCAAATTCCTTCCTCTACGAGTACTTTTTTGCTCTTTAAGTGGCAGAGCAGCTTCAGTATAAGCTGTTCACGATCTTTTTGGGTCAGGTGAGGCCATGACCATCTAGTAATTTTGTTGGCAGAACCTCTGTTGCAACTAAATTCCCCAACATTATTTTAAATTTGGTCTGTCATTTTTAAAATGGAAGTAGCATCGTTTAATGGTAATTTTTTGATGTAACAAAATTATTTTGGGCATTTTGACTTTTTCCTTTTATGGAAATTAAAATTATTTTTACACATTTGATAAATCATTTATTTTCTTACGAATATTAAAATAATAAATCTGGCAATGTGGTGGCAAGAAAATGTCGAACAGACACTGACAGAAAAAAAAGTTGCATCCGCTACATCATCGAATCAGTTAGTCCAACATGAAAAGAAAAAATCATAGCCAACTCTGTCCCAAAAAGGTCGTGAACGGTTTATATACCTGAAGCTGAACTTCGCCTCATTTAAATATAGTTATTAAGAAATATGCTTTTTTAATTTTGGGAAAATAAAGACCATTATTATTATTATTATTATTATTATCTTTTGGCCGCAGTTCTTTCATTTCGACCTCCCTTATTCTATGTTCATAATGTTTGTAAATACCTCGCGCAAGCCCTCTTTTTGTTTGGCTTTATTTCTTTTTATTTCACCATTTTGTTTCTTTCTGTTGGAGATTGCACAAATTAAAATAACAAACAACATCTAAACTGTCAGACCACAACAGAATTGAAATATAAAACAAAGGAAGACTTGCAGAAATTAAAGCACAAACGAAAAATGCTAAAAATGATTCAGGCCTCGTTTGACTCAAAAGGCAAAAGTGAAAACCTCTATACGATTCATTCTGACTATTGCAGTCGCATGAGAAGATATGGCAAAGACATAATATCCAACACCTTGATCGATGCTCACGGTAACGTGCATGGAATTGAAGAACCACGCCACAAGATCACCTAAATCTGCACGAGATAATACACTGGAAACATTAAGACTTCCAGGAAAACCAAAAAATGATGTTTAAAGGTAGATTTCGTCACTAAAACGACTTCCACCTACTTAACTTGTTCCACCATTTCTACGTAATCTTTTCCCAAATAGTACTAGTTTTCATTTTTTGTTATTGTTGGAAACAAGTTTTTGTCTAGATGCAACACGTGATCACCTGTTTCACAGCAAAAGACCGTACACCAAGAGATAGCACAGTAATGACAAGAACCACCCCGAAGACGTCTTCTGGTTACCGACATCCTGCCTGCATTTTAAAATACGATTGGTTGTTACAAAATACATAAACTGCACATGATGTTTATGTATCACGTAATCTTTATATGTTGCTGTTTCCTTATTTCACTTCATTCCCAGAGTTGTAGTAACGATTGAAGACGCACATTAATCGGTACAAGAGAAAACTACATGTGTAATTATATTCATTATCTCGATTTTAAAACTAGACGGATTGCTATTAAATAACGTAACTCCTAATTCAGATAATGTTAATGTGTCATGTGATTTGCATGTGACCCAATTTCTATATGACAAATGATTTTTAGGTTGGAAGTAATTATTGGAGATACACTTCTATCTGCGAAAGAGGGGAATACATTTGTAATTAAAGAAGTATTTTCCTACTACTTCAAACAGCAGTGATTATCATTAGATGTTGTAACATCCACTATATATTTTGATGTCGCTGTGTCATGTGATTCTTATATATTTTTAAGTTGGAAGTACTTGGAGATACATCTCTATCAGCGAAAGATGAGAATATAACATATTTGTAATTAAAGAAGCATTTAGCTGCACCTTCGAACAAGACTGATTATGAATAGATGTTGTAACTTGCACTGCATATTACTCTGTCGATGTGTTATGTGATTTTTAACATCACATAATTGTCATGTTGACCACACCTCCATCAAAAGAAGAGAAGAATACATTTTACTTAACAAAACATGTATTTGCACTTTCAAACAAAACTGGTTATCGTTACATATTGTAACCTGATCTACATATTATGATTTCGATGTACCATATGATTGTTATATGCCACATGAGTTTTAGGTTAGAAGTAATGACTGAAGACACACGTCCATGAGAGAAAGAGGAAAATTCATTTGTAACTAAAAAAGCACTTATCTGCACCTTCAAAAAGAAGTGGCTATCGTTACATGTTGAAACACGCACTGCATATTATGATGCCAATGTGTCATCTGATTTTTATATGCCTCAATCTCTATATGTATGTCACATGATTTTTAGGTTAAAAGTAATCACTGGAGACACAGCTCCATCAGAGAAAGAGGTAAATTTTTAATTAAAAACGCACTTATTTGCACCTTCAAAACGAATTCGTTATGGCTACATGTTGAAATATGCACTATACAGGGTGTTATGGAAATGAGTGCAAATATTTTAACCCGTAATAGATCTCGAAACACTGAACAACTTCTCCATTTATCATTTTTTTGAAAACGCCCTCAAAACTGAGTTAAACTTCAAAACAGTTTTATTGTGTATACACGCCTATTAAATAATATTTTAATATAATGTCACCAAACACAAACAACATTTCCTTGATATGCAAACCAACAAAAACTGCATAGGTACTGATAAAACCTTTAATTCACATCTTGTGTCGTTTACCTTTAACTTAGATTTGCTTACCAAGCGGCTCCTCAAATTTAGGGGAAATAAATGATTGAAAAACTATGCGATTAAATGAAAAATTATAAATAGAAAAGTTGTTCATTTTGGTGAGCTCTATCACTGGTTAAAATATTTGCACTCGTTTCCATAACACCCTGTATATTATGATGTCGATGTGTCATGTGATGTTTACATGCTACAATCTTTATATTGCTTATGATGTTCAGGTTAGAAGTGATGATTGGAGACGCACCGCCATCAGGGAAAAGAAGAATGTATTTATATTATAAATAAACACATCTATCTATACCTTCAAACAAGGCTGGTTATTATCATTAGATGTTGCAACACGAACCGTGTGTTATGATGTAGATATGTCATGTGATTTTTATATGCTTCAATCACAATACATCATATACTTTTTAGGCTGGAAGTAATGATCATTGACATTTACTTTGATCAGAATACATATTGTAGCATGTTTTGCATATTATGATGTCGATGTGTGATGTAATTTTTATATGCCCCATTCTGTATATGTCACATGATTTTCAGTTTGAAAGTGATGACTGGAAACGCACCTGCATCACAGTGAGAAGGGAATACATTTTTAATTATAAAAGCATCTATTTTCCCTTTAATCAGAACTGGTTATCGTTACATGTTATAATATGCACTGCATATTATGATGTCGAATGTCATGTGATTTTTATATGGCCTAATCTCTATGTGACATGATTTTCAGTGATGGTTGGAGATGCAACCTCATCAGAGGAAAAGAAGAACACATTTATAATTATAGAAACATTTATCTATACTTTCGAACAAGACCGATTATTATCATTAGATGTTGTAACATGCATATATTATTATGTCGACGTGTCATGTGATTTTTATATGCTCCAATCACTATATATCACATAATTTTGAAGTTGGTCGTAGTGATGATTGATATTCATTTTGAGCAAATGAGAAGAATTTGTAAATTATTGTACCTGATATGGTATTTATATGCATACAGAAGCGTAAACGATATTATTATAAGATCCACTAGATGGAATGTACATTTGTCATATAAGTAATCTCCAGAAGTATTGTCATTAATACAGAAGATAGTTGCACTGGATAACAGAAAAAGAGATGAACCACAGCTATTCTGTAATGTGCAAAAAATCTCACATTTTACTTCGTCTATTCCCAAGTTGGCGAAAACCCATAAAATTAACTAGCCACGTGCATGGGAAAGCGAGGCGGCCGTGATCGCTGCTTCTAAGGGCACTAGCCCACATCACTGCGAATAATACGTAATTACATAGTTAATAGGAGATCGCTCTAAACTTGAGTCCATCGGATATAGCATAACATAATAACACGGGTTCGGGCCTCCTCATTACACGGTGGGTAGCGATCGTCACGACTCTGTAATGTGTGTACACATACCAGCCGATAATCACTTTTATTACGAGCCATCTTAAGTATTGTACATCTTGTTTTAGCTTCGCACTTTTTCGCGATCATTTCTGCCGCCCGCGGCCGCCGCTCGTTTGCGGCCGTATTTATGGGGCGGCCCATCAGCGTGAAATATTCGAAACATTTAGCAATCCAGCACTGATTAGCAATTCGAAGGGGGCGGCGCGGCCCCCGTGCGGAATAAATCAGCGGCGGCCGAAACCGCTAGGTGCAAAAGAAAATTATAGCTGCCAGTAATGACAACAGTCAGGAAATTAAATGGGAGGACGCAGACTCGAAAAGTCACGAATTATGGAGGCTGTGCCCTTCGAAACTATTTCCAATAACTCCCCATCGCTGCGTTAATTAAAATTGAGCGTAAACACCTGAGACAGTAATTTAACCCTACTCAAATTCTACCAAGTACTCCTTTGTATTTGAAAGTGTGCAGACCCATCTTTTCATGAAACTCGGGGATTTTTTCAAAATGACTCTTAAAGCGAAAAAAATCTAATAAATCTAGGTCCAGAAATGCTTTGTTTACAAATTACGTATATTCTATTAAAGATAAAATTCTTCTTCCCAAAGGACTGGAAAGCACTGGTCCATGGGTAAGTTCGACAGAATTGATATCGAGTGAAGGAGTAGGCCACGCAAATAGTCACCACGTCCAGTACATATTGCAATGAATGCAATTTAAACTAATAATGCAGTTATGATTGGAATTAAAGTAATTCAAGCATTGGAAATATTTTACTAAGATATTTCATCTAAATGTTATAATTCGAATTTGAAACTGTAATCAAATAGCATTAGCCTTGACTTAAAATAAAATAACAAAAAATAAACAATGGAACATCAAGCGAGGCCACAACAAAGTTGATGTGTGTGTAGCTTCATACAAAGCCCAAACAAAAAGATAAAATAAACACCGATTTATACAATTTAACAAAGTATTCCTTATCAATGCAGTGTCGTGGATAGGTTGCAGGGGTTTGTAATGATTCGTAGCCCCTCTGTAGGTGATAAAAGTGATGTGAGCATATGGTTTTGAGTGCCTTTTTCGGTAATTAGTTGAAGGTCTAGTGTAAGTAGCGGAGGCAATACAAGCCCAGGGACGGCAGCAACTTTCGTGCATCGTTGCGGAACCCTAGCTGTAAACCAAAATCAGAGATCGGTTTCGAGAGCAGAAAGCATCCTGCAAGCGCCGCATTGGCAGGTTTCAGGAGGCTTGCAGGGCAGGCTAATCGTAAGAAAGAAGGCCCGGACATCGAGGGAGTTGCTGGTGGCCCGATTTAAGCCTAAAAATTCGTCGCTGAAGCAGTATCCCAAGGTCAAGAATGCTGTTTCCTAAAAAAATGGTGACATTTTCGGTGGAGTCCCTCATGTATGTTTTGTTTACAGTGACTTTGTTTATTTACGTTAAATCACCTAGGCGACTCATCAATAAGTTATAGCAGATGTAATTGTTAAATGTGAGATTAGGTCATTATAAGTAGACATTAAAAACTTTCTTATAATTTCAAAAATTTCCTACAAAGTTATTCCATTGGTTAAATAGACAACTTAAAAATCTGGTGTGACACGCACACAACTTCCTTTTACAGTGATCTTATAATTAGTCAAAAGTTTGTGTATGTAATTAGCCAGTTTATTTTAACATAAATTTACATATTCAAATAACAAATTGGCAGGATGTAGAAACCCAACGCAAGAAATAGAGTAATTAATTAATGAATTACTAATATTTATATCTACTACGCCAAAAATAATCGACATAACTTTGAGTACTTATAGTATTATATATGATCACTTAATTACTGTCAAACTTGATTACATTGCATTTAATGAAAAAAAAACACTAATCAAGATAGTAGTGAAAAGCGGTGGTAAATCTTTACCAAAGTAAAGTTAAGAATGACATGACGAATAATCTGGAACTCGCAAAGATTATTCGATATAGAGATAATCAACAGTTATTAACAGAGATTTAAAGAAGAGTGTGATGTAAAACAGCAAGAAGAGATAGTAGACAAGTTTAGAAGAAATCAAGAAAAGATAAATAATAAAAGCAAAGCAAATCGAGAGAGAAATCGTGGGCGAAATGCTCCAATCGCAGTCTGTAGTAGACGAAGTAAGTTATCAGGAATAAATAACAAAAAGGCACTAATAAAATGTAGCTAATAGAGGCTATTATTTTGCGAATATGGAAATAAATCTTTAATGAGATACTAAAATATAATGATAAATGGATAGACAGAAACTTGGATTGGGAAACAAAAGTAAAATAGGCGCCAGATTGGTTAAAGGTTCTAGTAAACATAACTTTATCAACAAACAGCTCATTTTTCCATATAAGAGATACAAATCGGCAGGTACAGAAGCCCTTGGTGTCAACCAACGACCTTGCCAAATAGAGTACCATAACTACAAAAAAATGTACAAATAGTAGGAGACAGTCTGAAACTTACAAATACACACAAACTGGAACATTAATAGCTTTATAGAGCCTTGTCAAATAGAATCACTAAAGAAAAAAGAAGGAAACATATTGCAGACATCTTAGATGAGAATGCCTTTCAGAAACAATTTCAAATGATTTGCTTAATTTATAACACAGCTCTCTGAAACTTTGGAAAAAATCTAGTAGTGCAATGCCAAATAAATAAAATATCGATAAGTGGGCAAAGTGTAATATTATATTTATATCTACCATTGCACAGATATTCCTCAATAGCGTCTATAGAAGAATAGAAAGTAATATAAAAAACCAGTAAACAGACGACCAATGCAGTTTGGAAATCTGTTTGTTGCAATAGTTTTATATATTTAGATTTCGATAGTTTTAAATAGCCCCAGTGTGTGTGAACATCCAACATAGGTCGCTAAACTATTCCGCGGTAATATGAGTTGACCTGCTGAACACGAGGCGTTTTAGTGCTGAGAACGGGATTTTGCGCGGGGCGTTCGATGGTGAAGCTCGCTAGTGCTGGCCGAGTGAAGTAATTTGGTTCGAGGGCCCAAGGTCTCGCTATATTTTCCTGTTAAGTACAGCCTCCGCTAATTGAAGGCAGACACCCTGAGTGTCTTGGGAAACTTCCAGCTCAAAGAAGCGTTGCATTGCCTATGAGAGGTGCAAGAAAGGCACCATTAAAGCTAATATAAAAAGCTACAGCGACAAGTAGAAGCATCGCTATAAAGAGTTGCGGGTTTAAGTATTTCTACAAGTGGGTGGTTTCACACTGCTACTACAATAAACGCACAAAACCTGTCTAAATTATTCAACATAAAGCTCGTTTTGGCGTTTTTCTTCTGTTTAGAGTAGACTGGACCTGAGCATATGCGCGGTAAGCAATGAGCACAAAAGCTGTAAGTGATGTCATATTGTAGTTTAAAGTGTGTTAATTATGTTTATGTGAATGCGTAGTAGAAACAGCTTTTCGAGCTTAGATTAATATTATGGTTGAAATAAATGCATAGCAGAAGCAGACTTTTGTACTTATATTTCCATAACTGCTGTTTAATATAAATTAGTGTTGAAGTCAGTTATTCAGGGGTTAATTTATAATAGTTGCCTATATAAATTCGGGTTAAAAATGACCATTCCTTATACGATCTAGTAATAACTATAGTATTAGTCGACATTGTTTCTTCACCCGACCATATCGTTCAAGTAATTTTTGGAGCTAAGTTTTTCAGCTTAGCACTATCTCAGATGAACTTTTGGTTTATATCAACAGCGACCTTCCTCAACTACGACTAGGATAAAAATGAGGTAAGAGAAACCCCATTGTTATTGAGCTGGCTAGCAATAAAGGGCTAAGTAATTTATAAAAAGAGAGGCGTAAGAGACGCCCCATTACAGGTTTTACGAAAAATATTGGGCCATAGGAGTAATTTTGGTCTTAAGAGTCGCAAAAGAAAAGTGGATAAGAAAGAATAAGAGAATATACATTGATTGAGAGAAGGCTTTTAAATATGTAAAATATCATACTTGATTTGTATTTATGGAAGATATAGGATGAAAGTATAAAAGCCATAGAATAATTTTCAGTATACATATAAGAGCTAAAAAGCCATCGCAAGTACTGCGCATTTTAATCACTACTCTTCGACGTCTTCCTACAGAGGGGTATAGAAAAGATATAAAAATATTCTTTTGACGAGTTATTGTGTCATAAGGAAGAGTAGATAACTGCAACGAACTATACTTTTTCCTGTCTTAGCGGTTCTACTCTAATTTTAGTATTTTAAGTAAATTCTGAGTGAAATATGTTTTTACTGATATTTTGGGGTTTGAGATCAACAACGAAGAGCGATGGTGCTTCTTTGGCCACTTTGTGTCTTACATTTATTATATTCTGGACTCTATATCTTTGCTATTAATTATTAATTTCATCTAGAAGTGTTGAGCGGTGGAGGCCTCGCATAACGATACTGTGGGCTTTTTCTTGTTCTGCAGTAGTTGGTTTCGTCTGCAGTTACCGCAGATAAGCTTTCTTTCATTGCTTGGTAGTCCTTTGTCCCATTGTGACGATATCCTGGCGTAAATCCAATTAAGAAACGCAATTAATGCATTTAAAATTTGCGCATAGTTAACTTCCTGTCACATTTGGTGTTTCGTACCTCACCCTGTTGATAACATTCCACAGCAATATAAAACGTTTGGTAACCTTAGGGTCGAGACAACATTCCTGTACAAAAACCGGATAAGGTACGCAGTGCAACGCCTCTTATCTCGTGAATGGCAATCTTCTCTAAATGTCAACCTACAAGATAACGCCTAGTATAAATACAAGCAGTTTCGCCACTAAAAGGTACTTATTACCCAAGCTTTGAGCCATAACTTTACTCGGCCTTCTGAGCTGCCGCCGTCATAGATTTTATTTTACAAAATCCGGATCGCAACCAAACTCTCACCCGTCAAATTTATGCTGTGACCGGGAAGCTTTGTTAAACAGCATTCTGTCAGGAAGTTTCCACTCCGGGGTATGCTGTCGGCGCTATACTATGTGTAAACTGCACCCTTTCCGCGTGCCCAGCAATTCGGACCGCAATTTTCTAACCCCAGTTTTGTTGGTTTGCTGTTTCATAAGATCTTCTGGATGCCGCTGGCTACTCAGTAGTATCTTCTAATTCTTGTCTTGAGTCCTGTCCGGCAACAACGACTCCAAGATATCGTCCACTAGGTCTCAGACTCGCCGTTCCAACAATTAAGAAACTTAGCTCTGTAGCCATCTCCTGCGAATCGAGCTCCAGAAGGCCACTTACCCTATAAAAATGTTTCCTGCACCTTCAGACACTAGCACCAACCCGTTCAACGTTTATATTTTACCGTGAGGTTGTTCGGAACGCTTAAAATTTACACCAAAGCCGCGAACTGGTTGCAAACTGAATCTGTCAAATAACACAATTTTGCTCCATTACAGAAAGTTGCCTGTCTTACAGGCCCACAGCCTCACATTTCCTCCGATGAGGAAATCTGAGAAACCAGCTGCAGGTATCCAACGCCACCGTACTAACGAATTGGTTTTGCATGCCTGCCAAGCACGAAGAAGAAATTAATTTGCAATTTACATATATAAATTGTACAAACATTACATACTTTTAATTTATAATAAATATGTATTTAAAAGAACAATAGAATTATTTTATGTCCTTTCTCTTGTTTATTTGTGTTTACTCAAATTTTTAAACGGACCCTGTCCCACTGCAGCTACTAGTTGAAAAGGGCGAGTAATCTGGATTTTACGACTTGACAAAATTATATGTGAGCAATCATTTGGAAGGTTGAAAATATTCTAAAAATAAGGATATTACACCATAGACATTAATAGAAGATGGCGTGGGTCTGTTAGTTGAGTATTCTTCTTCTGTTCTCGAAAGTTTGATTTTGAAAGTCTGGTTTGTAGTAAATTATTAGTCACTTTTCCAATATCTGCACGTTGTTCGTCGTCACTAATGGTGTAATCTGTTGTGGTATGAACTATTTTTACTTTATTATTGCGGTAGAGTGGATTAAACTGAGTAGGTTATAATCGGGAAAATGGATCAGGTCCGACTTACTTTAAAAAGGCGATGAACCAATTTAGAGGGCGGCAAGTTGTTCCACCTGGCACGTTCCTTTCTGATTACTTGAGACAACCAACCACTAAGTGGTTTAAATAAAGGCAATAATAACATAAAACGCAAAGTGTAACTAATATCTAATAAAAGTTAATAACCTGAGTGACAACATATATATGAAACGATATGTAATTACTAGTATTCCACAAACGAACCGTAAAACATGAAAGTGTATAAGGACTAAACTTAACACATAAATACAAAAGTGGTACAGATCACACTTAACTAGTGGATCGCCATACCTAAATATTTTATTGGGGGTGTCAATGTAAAACCTTACTTAAATGGTGTCAGAAGTAATCACTGCAAAACGCTGCTGAGAAGGGCCAGAAAATGTACACAATAATGGAATTGCTTTACAAGAGCAATTTAGGGTAAGTAAATTTAATTAATCATTAAATTATACACTTACCCAGATTTAATGAAATTCCTTTATAAAAAATAGGGGGCCAACTTGTCCAGATACCTGTATATTTTCCAAAACTCAATCAAAATTATCAACGGTTGAAGCAGCAAACCAGCGTGCAACTTATTGAGTTATTAGAGTTATTAAATTTATAGCTGCTTTGAGTATCAGTGTAAAAGCTAGAGTTGCCAATCAGCGACTCAACTTTAGTCATAAATGCTACCTCTATTCAGAATTAAATCCACGTCTTATCACTGGTAGTACCCCTCGTAATCTAACTAAATAATTAGCAGGATAAATCCAAGATATATACAATGTCTAACAATAAATTGGATTACTAAGCTTGATTAATAACTACTGATATTTTTTACAATGCAAGGTGAAGCTTAGAGGTACCAATATGTTGTGGACAGAAAGAATGTCCACGTCGCCGCAATGGCGGAACCTATGGTCCACAGACAGGTTCACAATTGTACTATGTTTACAGCGAAATACTAATATCTTCATCTCAGTCGACCATATATGAAATTGGCCGCGGTATAGGGGGCGGAGCTGCAACCGCGAACACCTGCTCTGCATCCGCAGAGAGTAGGGGAACGAACTAACCTCCAAGAAGCTACATTCGGGCACAGCGTCCCGCAAAGAGAGCTTTAAAGAATTTGGTTCCGAATTCCCCTTATCAAAATACTCCTTGGCGCTGGAGCAAAAGGTCGGTTCCACCTAGGGCGTCTTAAATATCTCCTAGACTTCTCACAGCAATCAACCACGGCAGCTGACAATCAGGAGTAAGGCCTCGTAATTCGTGGTTTTAAGACTCCGCCATAAAAAGACTAGCAAAAATCGTAATTAGACGATAATTTTACAATGCAAATAATCACTTACCAGAGCTCTGCTCTTTTCTATACCCGAAACAAAATCCATCGCCACACGGTTTCAGTGTGATACGAATGCGAACAAAGCCAAAATCCAGACAGCAAAAGCTTTTCACTGGACATGATTTCAACTCCGCACGGGCATTTCACCCTTCTAACTGCGTGGCGATCTTTTTAAGCCCCAAATCACTCTCGCCACATGCTACAACCACGCCCTTCGCCAATCTACAGCAAAAGCGAACCCACGACTTATCATTAGTTGCAAACCTACCAGGCAAAATATTTTCTCATACGGCATTTTAATAGTCTCACATCTCCTATGTTTTTCCAGGTTGTTTAATCAGCAGCCCAACGTTTAAATTATTTCTCCGCTACGGCTGTAATGTCATCAAACCATCTTACGTTGGACCTATATTTCGTATTGTTGTTGCCGTTCTCGTTTACTGGTCCCATATTCTGCTTCAGCATTTCCCTTCGTGTGCGTGTCTCACGATGTGATCCGCACAACTCCATTTTAACTTTGCTGTTTTTTTTTTGGAATACTTAACAGTCCTGGGGTCGAATAAAAGCATGTTTCGATCCAAAGATCGTGGTTGTACATTCTTCTTTGTAAAAACGGTAGTACCCAAGAGGTGCGTTTGATACCGTTATTGTTTCTAGCATATCCAGTTTTTAAGTTACCGTGTGAAAACCTCCACAAATACTAATGCAAAGAGCAAACTCTCTGGAATAATTTCCAACGACGATCAACGTCTAAAGGCGCCATCAACGACAAAAGAAACACCGGCTGGTGGAAAAGAAATCTAAACAAAAATTCAGGTTAAAGAAGTCCCACTTCAAGCAATGGCAATAGAGCAAAAGTGAAGAACATCAGGCTGCAAAGAAAGGCACAAAACGCGCGGTAGCACAAGCAAACGCCAGGAGCAATGACGATTTTAATAACAAATTTAAAGTGGTCGCAACCGAAAATGAATTCTTCAAGATTGCAAAACAAAGACATCGTAACTCATCATGAATATTAAGAACGCCAAGATGTGCTACTCACGTCGAATGACGAGATAAAAAGTAGATATAAGGTATACTTCTGTAAGGTATTAAATGAAACCTACCTACCTATCCCAGCAAATACCCTCTGACATTCCTGCAACTTCAGGGGTGATGCCAAGAATGTAACATTTGTAGAAGTTGAAGGCAGTTAGTAAAATGGCCAACAATAAATCTACAAACACGATGCTATACCAGCTGAATGTTGGAAGGAGTTGAGCGAGATGGAAATAAATTTCTTCGAACCGTTAAAGGTCAGAACATTTATACAGTGTGTCCCAGGATTGATGTTACAAGAGGTGAGATGGACTAAAAAATGTTGAATTTTGAAGAAAATCGTACGACACTCATTAATGACCAATAGAAAAATTAGTTCACGAGCCGTAACCAAGACAATAAAAAAATTTCTTGGAAATTTTTTGTAGGTAGACTAATCTAACTGTGAGGGTTTGTGGCGTTACGATTTTCTTACCGAATCTGCAGTCGAGCATTAATTCATATCCGAAAATTATTTTCGTGCATTCCAACAACGTCCTAATTTTCCCTCGCGTCCCGCTCGGGCAAATTAATACGACGTTGTTGGACCGCACTCAAAAAAATTTCCGGAAAGAATTAATGCTCTTATGAGATTATATGTGATAATTTTAAAAATATTTTCAGTTTTTGAAAAAACAAGTGCGCCTTTACAGTGAAGCGAAAACTACCCTTTTTGTTCATGATACGGCAAAATTTTACCGAGAAAATTTTAGGAAGATCTACCTACTTAGATTAAACCGTAATTTTTAATAAATTCAATACATTTGGCTTTAATTTTAAAAAAATTACGGTTTAATCTGAGTAAATATATCTTCCTGAAATTTTGTATAGAGCCATAATTTATCATTCTGAACAACTTTCCTTGTTAAAATTTTGCCGTACCATTAACAAAAACGGTAGTTTACCTGAAAAGAAAATAGTTTTCTCTTCACTGTCAAGGCCGATTTGTTTTTTCAAAAACTGAAAATATTTTTAAAATTCTTTTCAAACCAAGCAGGACCTAATCCCACAAACTTAAAATAAAATTCAACATTTTTTAGTCCATTTCACCTCTTGTAACATCAGTCCTGGGTTCCTGGGACACACTGTATAAGTTAAAATCAGATCTAAATCCTTTTAGAAAGCAATGTTAATAAGCTAACGAGTCTATCTAAAAGTAAATAAAAATATTTACCTGAGAAGTTGAAATATTTTGGTGACAAAGTGTCGTTTATTTGGATAATAAGTGAGGTTAGTTCACCTACAATATTTCACAGCTGTCACTCAGAAAATCTTCTGATAGGTAAATAAGGTAGAACAAAAAAATAATTTTATTAAATTAATTTATTACGACATTATTAAATGCATGATGCTACCTGATTAAGAGTTTTCAAGTCTCTGATTTCATGAATGGAGCTAGTAATAAATAAAAAAGGTAAATTTTTAAATGAGCGCTTTAGTTAATTTGACGTTTACTCGCAGGTATATACCAATGGGGCCACAATTATATACCAGGTGTCTTAAAATGAATTACATCTAGTATGCTTTGAATTTCCCATAATGCAATCTAAAATTTTATTTGAAATTGGCAATACTGTAGGTCTATGTCAAATTCGAGGTTATCAGGTTATGTTTTGCGTCAGTTTGTGTCAAAACTGACGCAAAATCTAACCTGCTTAGACATAGACATAGACTTAGATGTAATTTATTTTAAGACACCCGGTATAACAGCAATGAAATAACATAAACAAGAAAATAACACGTATTGCTTGAGTAAGAAAGAGATAAACATACAAGCAAATATTCGAGTAGGCTTGACGCTTATTGTAATTATGACATATGTCAACTAATCATGCCTACTAAAATATTTTTGTCGTATGGTCATCTCTTTCTTACTCAAGCATTCTATTTTGTTGTTCATGTTATCTCATTGCTGTTATATACAGAGAGTTTATTATAACGCGCAATATGTGTAAATGCGTTTATTTTAAAATGCAATATGGAAACGTTACTGAGTATGTAAAAACATAATATATTGTACGGGGGAAGGATTTCTGTTGATCAAATAGTATAAAGACTTCAGTTTGCAGTATGTGGGTTATTACATGCCATGTTGTTCTTTCGGATGCTTCTTTTTCAATAAAACTACGGTTCATATATTGCATTTTAAAATAAACGCATTTACATATGGCGTGGCGTACCCTTAGAAACCACTAGTAACAATCAAGTCCGTATGGAAACGCGAATGCCACATTGCGCTTTATAACAAATTCACTGTATATTTGTGGCCCCATCCGTATAATACCGAATCATAAAGAATTTTAGTAAATGAAATGCAATCTATTTCATATCCAACCCCATATCAATATTCATTCCTTGATTTTCCCATTCAATATTGTTAAATACGCTTTCAAGGTCAAACTGAATAGTTCTGGAGACCGAGTGTCTTCCTGTATAACGACTTTATGAAATTTAACTGCTTTGACATGTAAGTCGCATTTACCTAAATGTTTTGGATGAACTCGGAATGACAAGTTTTTGGCAGTCGTCTAGTAGTAATATGAAATGTTTTTTTGTAGTCTGTAAAGACCGAGTTGTACACAACGAATCATTGAAAATGAACAGGGCTATGCTATGAACCAACATTATGGCCCCTTGCAAAATTTCAGAAATATCGGGCTACTTTTATGAAACCGTGTGCATTAGATGAAGTACTTTTTGAACAACACGGTTATAGTAGCCTTCTAAAAACATTGTTTCAAATGTGTAACATGTGTTGCATGACCCTGTTCATTTTCAATGATCGTGTGTGTAGGTATTCGTTTGTACCATTCTTTTGTGAAGCCGGTCTGTTCTATGGTAGCTTATATACATGGGATAGTAGACTAATCGGTTTGCAGTTCCCCAAGGCTTTTTTAACATTTTATTTTTCATTATCAGCAAATTCATTCCTCCACTTTTGATATATTTCGTTATTTCGTCTACTCCCGAGGCTTTATGTTCTTCGTTTGATTTAAAGTCATTCTCATTCCCTGACACATTTTTGCCACCGAAGTCTGACCAGACTTTTGAAGTCACCCTGTATGGTAGTCACAGAGATGGACACCTTGTACTGTTAACAATTAACTATGCCATAAAAAAAAACGTATGCAAATATATATTTGTCCATAGTAATCAGGTATTATGTTTATCTGGGGGCCTTTCAGTTTTGCCTCGGCATGTCTCTGTCCGAGGGTCATTGCATCGTTCTCAATAACGTCAATGATCCGTAGCGGAACTGTTTTTTAGGTCTCATTATTATTTAACAGAACTCGAGAGCATCGACAAAGCAGCTACAGCAAAAAGTCAAACTGAAGAAACAGTTCTGAAATGAGCTAGAAGTTTCAAAACGTTTTAAATATCACCAGATGGGGGTAGCTAAGCGCAGATAAACCGCAAGGAACTAACGCAAGTGCACATAAATCTGCAGGTGTTGAAAACGGCGATTAGCGTTTGGGTCCGTTAGATCGCGAATTACTTTCGGAGGACGAGACGGCATTGCATAAGCGAAATCGCTGCCGACAGCATCCATATTAAATTCCTTATTCCGATCAGGCAGGCATCGTTAATAAAGTACCAATCGGTATGGCAGCGGCCCATTCTCGCGTTTATCAACTTTCCGATACTAATCAGAGTTAGCATGAAGTATGGTCCACTAGTCTGGTTATTGGTGCACCAAACACTATACTTAGCACAATCGTGACATGATATCTCCCGCGCCCGTAATTATATACAACGCCACCACCCGGAGACGGTGCCATGTTCCATGTTGCACTGCGATTTTGTTTGCTTCTTTGCGCTACATTACGGCGAAATTATGTGCAAATAAGCTCTTTAGAGAGTATCAACGCATTAGCGCTTTCACAATCTCTAAGGCTGATGCGGATTTTCCATTGCATACTACTTTCATTTCAGAAAATATAGTGTGAAAAAATAATGGATTACCATTACTATCTTCGAAATTTTTTAAGGACTCAAACACGTCATTTATATTTTTAATTTTCTACATTTGGATATTTCACTTGTTTTTTAAAGTGGTATACCTATGTTACTAAAAACTAAGTTGAGTCCTACCAGAGTAAATTGGTCACTCTTACGTTTCGTCTTAGATCTGTTGTTAACCTTCTCTAATTTTCTACCCCCACTACCTCAAAATCGTATTACACATTGCCCATCCCTGATATCAATAATCTACCCTTAGGTGTTCTCCCTGAACAGTTCCTTTAAAGACTACCCTTTGATTTGTTTATTGTCTAAATGCTCTCACCACCCCACTCTATTACTTTTTATTTCAGTTACTATATTTGATTGATTTTATATTTTTAATAATAATAGTAATAAATTGTATCTCGCTCTCCATTCTATACATTCCATACCAATCTCATAAATCTTCTTATGCCTCTTCCAGTTATTCAGTGAATTTTCTTCTTTTATGTTGTGACTGTTCACATTTCTGCAGCATACCCCAATATTTAATCTTTTCAAATACTTTACTGTGCTTCCTCCAGGCCTAATTTCTACTCTGTTATTTTTGTTTCTATTGCCACTAACTTCAGTTGTTGGTATTTCTTGCAAATATCTTTTCTCTCTCTCTCTGTTTCCACTGTATTAACTGCAATTTCGATGACATACAGGATACTAGAAGAAATTTAAAAATTGCCACTAGTTAAAGAGGTACTGAGAATGTATAAACCTTTACCCATAACAGGTGACCGGTTTCAAAACCGAACATACAAAGGCTGATTAGGCAACCTTGTTTTTTAAATTAAATTAAATGTTTCTAGTAGCCTTGTGATATACTGCGCTTTTGCTATGATCGCTTTTACATCCGGTCACCCGGAATATTTACATAGGGTGATCAACAACATTTTATATCTAGAGTGCTGTGGCTCCATATAATTTAAATATAGCCACAGTATTCTAGACATGAAATTTTGTTGATCGTATAATACAGTTTTTCAGTGACAATAGAAACCCAAGAAGCTATAATAGAAAAATGGTCAAACGCTAAACGTTTTTAGGTAATACCATAAAGTTGTATTTATTTAAGTTTTTAACAAAATTAAACCATCGTGCAACAATCAAAAATTCCAAGCCCGCTTGAGCAGGCGGGAAAGCCGCGATGCGCCAGCGGATCGTATATGTGTTCTCAGCGCACCCCTCCTCCAAGCGCGGCGATGCATGACGAACCGATTGACACATATAAAATGGATTGGTTCCGCGAACAAAGAGTAGATTTTCCAGAAATATCCCGAGAAACTATCTCGACCTTCCGACCACTTCCCGCCGGCCCCAGCCGGCGGAGGCCCCGCTTCTCGCCGGCCAGACACCAGAAAAATTCGAGACAATCTCGAACTAGCTCCCCCAGGTACCCGCTTAAATTCCAAATTGAAACAGTTTATGACTGGAGGTCAGAATAAACTGTATTTCAATTTCTCTAAGCCCCGCCTGACCGTTTAGATGCAAACATCCGTTCAAAATTCAAACAGTTTATGACTGGAGATCGGAATAAACTGTATTTAAATTTCTCTAAGCCCCGTGCCACTGTTTAGATACAATTAATTTATGACTGGTACTCGGAATAAATTAATTGGTTTCATTTGCCATTTTGGCGGTCCCTAGAGACTGCTGAAATTCAATTAGCATACGGCTGGACTTCGGAGTTCGCTAGTTGAAATAATTACAAGTACTTATCCTGTGGAAATCTATTTTGTCCATCTTGGAGAATAACCTTGACACGCGTTCGAATCCAGATAAGATTGCTTGGAATTCGACCCTTGCACTAGGTCGTATCAACACCCGTGTTTATCGCAAGGACACCCACGTGCATTGATAGTACGCGTATGGTAACGAGCTCATAGCTTCAATCAATTCCTTTTTAATTAAAATAAACCAACATTATCCTGCGTATTTACAATAGCTCGAGCTGTCATTAATTGGTTTGTGTTTCAGTTCTGCCAACACCTAATCTCCTGCTCGTTCCAACGACGGTTCATAGCGAAGTTCTCTGCCATACGCCCACGGAGCTGAGATGGCCTAGCTCTCCAGGACCAGCTCCAGGGTTTGCGTCAAATAGCATAACTTGTACATAATTATGCAAATGATTTATTTTATTATTTTACCAATTGTACAGTGTTAAATAAATTTATTTTGCGTTACTTGTTGCTCTTTAAATCAGTCCAAGTATAGATAAATCGACCCTAGGCCCAGTTAGAAGCTACCATTTATAGGGGCACAATTAATTAATGCTACAGATTAACTTACAAAAATAAATATAACCAGGTAGCATTGCAAATCAAGTTAAACTCCGAAGAGACCTTAAGGGAAACTCATCGGAGACGCTGGCTGGTGCAAAGTAGGAGCACAAAGGCAACTTATCAGACAATACGCAAAGGTGAAATTCGATGAGCCCTGAAGAGGTTCAGTCGATCACGCTGACATTCGGCACAGCAATCAAATTAACCAAATATAAACTTCACGATGAATCTTAAGGATTCAGCCAAAGCCACCTGCCAATTTAGTCCGATTCGTAGAATCACTCCAAAAAATTCACATGACATAGCTAATAAATAATAAATAAAAATAAACGGTCCCTTTCTCGCTGTTACTATTCCCTGAATAATTTACTAGCACCTTTGTGACAGCAGCAGAGAACTAGCTCTTAAACAGCTTACTAGCTCTTGTCACGCAGCAAACGTCCACGCAGAAATATGTCAAAGCCGCCTCACAAACGGGACAAACGACAGCTTAGGGAAGCGGCATACTGGACCTTGACAGCACGTTCACGAGACGGGACGAGAACATGGCGAAATCAAAGCGGCTCAAACAACTCGGTACGGAATCATAGCCGAATCAAAGCAGCTAGAAATACCCCGAAACTTTAAATCAATTAGGAAAGAATAACAAAGCAGGCTCAAATGACCATATGCAACTTACCTCTAAGTTTGAAATCGGACTGACAAGGAGAGACATCTAAGTACTTACAGATATCGGGATGACATGGCCAGGATATCGCCTGCAATTAACGAAAACTAGGAGGCACGCTCTCCGCGACAAAAGCGGAGAAAATCGGAACGATGGCCTGGCGAGATCTGCAAACTTTGGAAATCTCAATATTGTAAACACATGCACTAGGGTGACCAAAACTTCCAGAATAAAAATTGATCTCATCTTAACAAATGCTCCGAATTTATCAGCAAATACCTTAGACTGCAAAATTTCCGATCACGTATCGTCTCGTATGTGCGTTCGCTCGTCATCTATAGATGTAGGCGTTCTTATTTCGTTTAAACAAGAATACCAGAATATCCTGAAAGAGACTGAACATAGGCGGTGTTGGCAGTGTTGGACTTTCATTTGCTTAAATGTATCTTTTTACCCTCACAGAGGCCGAAACTACATCTGAACCGGTGGGATGGCTCTAAAACAGCAAAATATATAATCGAGAATCTAAATATCAACATACATTTTTACTATGGACATTATTAACGTATGTTTTATATACAATTCTTTTTTAGTACATTGTGGAGTTCTGAAGATAAATAAAGATTTTCTATTTTAGTCCAAAATATTTTCTACCGTATGTACGGTACAGCAAGCTTCTGTGTAAGTGGCATTTGTTAATCAGAACTTGAGGTGAGTCATCCGTATTGTAATTTGCCATCGAAGCCAGCATCAAGTGAGTCATAGCAGTCAAGTGTCGTAAGCGCACGCTTTCTTGTGTTTGATGCGCACTGCGCCTGAGCATATGCGCAGTAGGTTATCAGCACAATGGGGTCATTTAAAGCAGCTGTATACAAGTGAATTAATGTTAGGGTTCTGTGCAAGCTACGTTTGAGCATATGAGCAGTAGAAACAGCTTTGTACGCGTAAATAAACTTTGTGGTTCGTTATATATAGTGCAAACAAGTGTTTGGGGAGTAATTCAGTATTACTGTGTGTATAAATACAAAATGGCCATCCGCTTCGTAGTCAATTACTGAACTCTAGTAATATATAGAATTGTATGTTTCTTGTTCATTCTTGTGTAAAGAAATTTGCTCTTTATTTGAGTAGATTTTTGAAGGTAACATGTTCAGCTTAGCAGGATTCCAAGTTAACTGCTGGGTTAATTTCAACAGAGTCTTTCTTTAACCACGACTGAGGCAAGTAGAATAAAAGAGATTTTAATGCTAACAAAATAGCTACAGGGTGTCCGCCGGCAAATTTCATTTTAAAACTTGAAATAAAATTTTTATTTCTTAAAATATGTTATTGAAAAAAAATACAAAATAAACCTTAATCTTTGGGAAATTATTTGTGAAACAGCACATCCGCCAGATGACGCCCCTCACTTCGTAGCACTTCTTCCAAACAAACTTGAAAATTTTGCATCACACGCGTAAGCATAACAGGTGTAATCGCACGAATTTCTCGGGTGATGTTCTGCTTTAACACATCCAAAGTGGGTGGTGCATTCTCGTAGACTTTTGATTTGAGATATCCCCACAAAAAAAAGTCCCGAGGAGTTAAATCCGGGCTTCGAGGAGGCCAATTTAGAGTCCCTCTCTTAGAAATTATGCGATTCGGGAAAAGTTGGCGAAGCCGTTCCATTACGATGTTCGCGGTATGAGGAGTGGCCCCGTCTTGCATAAACCAGATGTCGTGACCTCTGTTAAACAATACCCGACGAAGAAGAGAAGGCCACAGAAAGTTATTGATCATTTCCAGGTATCGTTCTGAGTTAACTGTCACCGTCCTTCCGCCCGCGTCTTCAAAAAAGTAAGGACTGATTATTCCATTTGTTCCAAGGGCCGCCCAAACTGTTACTTTTGGAGAATGCAGTGGATTTTGATGATTTTCTTGGGGATTATTATCACACCAATATCGACAGTTTTGCTTGTTTACATAGCCGTGAAGGTGGAAATGTGCTTCGTCAGAAAAGATTACGTTGTCAAATCTTCAAACTGGTCCAAAAAAACACGCGCCAGTTGCATTCTAAGCGGATAATCTTCTTCTTTCAGCTCTTGCACAATTTGAATTTTGTACGGGTGTAACCTTAAATCTTTTTTTAAGATTTTATGGACAGTAGATTTTGATAAATGCAGCGCAGCTGCATGTTTACGAATCGAACGGCGCGGATGAATCATAACAGCCTCTTGCACTCGCTCACAGTTTTCTGGTGTTCTATGGTCTTACGGGGGCCTCTTCCCTTTTTCGGCGTTGTGTTACCCGTTTCCTCAAATTTCTTCACCAAACTCTTAATTAATTGTACTGATGGAGCACGATTAATGTGTCGCAAGCCATGATGAGCCAAGAAAAATCTCCGGGCGGCGATCAAAGAATTGTTGTTTTTGTAATATGCTTTCACGCAAAGAGCGTGATCTTCACATGTGAAGGGATCCATATCAACTGATTTCCCAACAGATGGTCTTTATCACGAGCACACACTTTTAAATTCCACGCAGTCTTAGTTCGAGTTATTTCAAATTTAAAAATGAAATTTGCCACTGGACACCCGTTAGCAATAAGAGAGAAAAACGCTAATTTATAATACTGCAGAGACTACAAATCGCCGAAAGAAGGGGTTCCTAAAAGACTTGTTACCAAAGTGCTATTTCTTTTTAAATATTCACTTACAATATAGTAGCTTTTAAATATTGAACAAATGCAATGAAAATACGATTGATGAAACTATACTTATAAAAGACTCTGCAACGACGTTACTGCTTACATAAATGTAAATTTTTCTGAACATTTCCTGGTCTGGTACCCATAGAATTAACTTGGTAACGAACCAAAGATTTTATCCGCTTAATTTTTAAGATACTAATTACCAGAGCAGCAACTTTAAAACAATATCAAGGAATGAACATACGTCATAACATTACAGAAAATGATAATAAGGCAAAATGCAATTCACAAAACCTCAAGAAGCATACATGTTTAGTACACATATTGCAATGGTTTTAAGCCCTTAATCCTACTTCTGTGAGCACTGCAAAGTAATGAATAATTCATAAAAGCTCAGAATGGGAGATGGTATCTAATTGCAATAAGTAAAATAAATCAGACTTGAAGTAGTAATCACATTTGCAAAGCAATGCCAGTAATAAGTAAATTAATTTCATAACATAAGGAAAAAGGCAGAGCTCAAAACTGTAGAGAATGGGTTCACACAATATTTAATTAATTTAAAATATTAAAGGAGATGGTGAAATGTTGAAGCCAATCCAATTAAGAATGAATCGATTATGAAAATAATTATTACATGCTTGTCGAGTGTATTTGCAAGTCATAAGTCATCAATAAAAATTCTCTTTGAGCGTATTATAATATGGTAATAAAGCAGAATGCTAAGAGAAAAGTGCAACAAGCACAAATTATAACAGATCTAAGGCAATTAAATAATAGAAAAATGGATCATCGATATTCAAGATTAGTTGGAATCCAAACAGTGAATTGACTTAAAAGTGAAATATGAAATGGACATTTATTTGAACACTAAAGTTAATAAAAAAGGAAGTGCGCTAAATGAATAATTAATCAGTGCAACTGATATGTGAAAGGACTGTTAAAAGAGTGCAGTGCGAGAAATATCGAAAGACATTAACTGTAAAATTATGGGACAATTTTGTAAAAATGTTATTATAGTATAAGTTGTTAGATTTAAGCATTTTTTGTTGTAAAAAGTACCTAATTTGACTAAGTTCGAATATCTGTTTAAGAAATTGATGTGCATTTGTTTTTAACGAACTTGTTGATTATTAACAATTGAATAAATTAATTACTGACAGCTTAGTGTTTGCATCTCCAATTAATTTAAGTTTTTCACTATAAAATATAAGAATACATTAAAAATAATAGCACCATACTAACGAATGAAATTCAGTGCATCCGGGGAAATGAAGGCAGAATTTTCCCTGAGTTTTGTGAAACTTTCATCTTCGGCTTCCGAGCGACCATCGCAGAGAGATCCAGCTTCGTACTAACAACTACAGGCATCGTGAGGGGATTCTAGGTACGAGACGACATCACCGGCAACCCCATCCAGCTCCTGCAGGCACAGCACTTCATTCTAGGCACCCCCGCAGAAGATTTGGCCCAGTTCGACTCTTCCGAGCATCAAGGCGCTGCCTGCGTCAAGTTATAAGGTTAGTTTACCAAGCCAATTTAAATGCTGCGGACGTGAAACTTACCGGACACATAAAGAAAGCTGCTCCGAAGCTAATTCCAGGCATTTCAAACCTTCAGTTAGCCTAGATCTGATATTGGAAAATGTAGAAGTGAGGTTAGGATTCAGCCTCGATTTGAGAAACAACGAAGTTGCGGTTTTCGCTTAAAACAAACGACGATCTACTGACGCTTCAATTAAGCGGGAGGATATAAAATTACCTGTTAGATCTGCTCATTGAGTTGTTGTAATCAATATCAAAAGTCACAGAACGACCATAACGTAAAATTGTGACAGATTAACTCGAGTGAAGGAATTTTAGTTTGCATTTGACCTACGCTCCAGTGGCGTACAGATAAATTTTAAAAAACTAACTGTGAACCCATAACCTGAGTAAGAGCTCATGTTCTGCCATGAGTTTTAGCAAACAAAATTTAAATTGCAGGTAGATTAAATCACAAGTAGGGGCTGACGATCATTTATTTAAATTTGAGTTATTATACAGCTCATTTTTAATTATCCCTGAGAGACTTAGTTAATTCATTAGTTTTTTGACGAACCCAAACTAAAAATATTTGCTGTGGTAGCTCTAGTTTTATTTATATAAAAATTAGGTAGTAGTAGTTAGAGAGGGCTAGACCCACTACAATATATGTAAGCGTTAAGGTCAGAATTTTGAACAAGTAAATGCAACAAAAATATAAAAATATTCATTACCTTGCTATATTTTCAAAAATTTAAGATGACTACTACGGTCTCCAAATACTTGCAAACAAGTAGATAAAATTTCCTACAAACATATTAATTAATTCATCGCAATCACAATTAGATGTGGACAAAATTCAGTCAGCAGCAAACTTTTATTGAAATGGGATGACAATGCGTTTATAAACACAGATCTGAAATTGAGAGATAATCTGGGCCAAAACAAAAGACTTTAATAAAAATATACTCTATACAGTGAAGGTAAAAAAAAATGTCGCCTGATAAATACCTTATTATGGTGACCCATGTAATTTGTAAAATACCTTTTTCCATATCAAAATGGGTTGAATTTTTTCCATTTATTTGACTCAATAATTGCCTGTCTCAAAATGCCTTGGTCGTCTTCTTTACGTGGCGTCTTGATCTGTTGTTCTGTTTCGTTAAGGCGTTGTTTATTTGAATAAAATTATTTAGACCCCTAATACCCGGTACACCACGCAGTTTCGTCTCCAACCCCCTTTACAAATATTCCGATAACGAGGTGCTCGAGGAGTATAAAAGGAGAACCCGCAGTCATTTCAAAACACTTGAGACTTGAACCCAAATCTGATTCTGACTACCAGCTCTAGGTGCCAGCTCCGGGGCCTAAAACTCCTTTCCTGTCCTAGCTAGTACCAGTCGATTGACCCCATCTGGCTAGATAATTTTCTGACATAGTTAGCACCAGTGGATTGGCCTCATCTTGCTATAAAGCCCGTTTAATGTCCGCAATATCTGATTCCCGCAGATCATGCTCATAACCTTTTAATAAATTTAACCTAAAACACGATTTATCTATGTACTAAGAGAAACCTCCAGACCGCAGGCATAATACAGGTGCCTCGACGCAGGAAAATTCGTCCGTCTGCCTTGAGTCCGGACCGACAGAAAACCTCCAGCGCTCACCGACGATTTTAGCTACAAAGATCCGGACTTTGAAAAAGGTAAAATGCCCAGTTTATAGCATTCGGAGTGGTCAAAACTTATTCACAAAGGACTTACCACGTCCAGCTAGACTTTATGCACTCGCCGTAAACATCACCGACACCGTAAAACACCTTTTTCTATTGAATTTGTCCACCCACCCACTATAAATAACAAACGCCATCTTTGCAGGGGCAATTATAGTTTGCTTTAGATTTGTTGGCCCCAGTACATCAGAGCTGCAAGACACTCGCGCCTACCGTCTTCGAACTCTTTTTGAGAGGATCCAGGGACAGAAGCCGGGCCAAGCCAGCGTTCAGTGTGGGTTGCCGAACGTTCCCAAAATAACCAAACGCCGAAGAAATTTTATTTTACAATATTTATGTACATAATATTTTCATTAATTAAGAATTGTTTTATATATACTTAAACACATTATAGAATTTATTCCAACTCCGTGTTGTTCTTGTGTTTTATATATTTGAGTAGAAAGGACCCTGGGAATTTGAGCTTTACCCGAGGCAACCAGTTTTAACCTAAATGTAGCGAATTTTGGTGAAGTTTAAATAAGCACTCTTCGCAAGGATTTGAAATTTGGAAAATTTCGAAACAAAGCAGGGGAAGATTACAATCATTTTTTTTTCTGTGCAATTTAGTTTACGGATTATTCTTTTCGCGGTTCTCTTGTGTTGCAACGTGCCCATGTTGCGTACACACGGAGTTCAACATAGGATAGTAGGTCTAACCAGCCGAAGCATAGATAAGTTGTTCTTAACAGCCACAGATGAGAGTTTCTTGTTTTCTTTGAATTTCTTTTTTTGTTTGTTTCATTTTCATTTAAAAATATTCTGGTAGATAAGTGGTTTGATAGTTAAAATACAACCACGGTATCTCCTGCCTGTCATATAAGGCAACTAAAAGGACTCGAAGAAAAAACCTAAGGACAGAAGAAGACGTGAGAGTTTCAGTGGCGCAAGGAGCGGAAGAACCAAGTAAGTGGCGATCGACCACTCTAGTCTCGGAAGATAACCAATCTAAGGAAAGAAAACCCTAAAACCAAATTACCCGGTCCTCCAGGTTGGGCCTGCAATCCAGAATTTGTAAAAATTCTTTATCAACCTCGGAAACAGGATAGATTTAGAAGACGACAAAAGCTACGAAAATGGACATTGAATGCAACGTGGAATATTCAAGAAATTAATATTAAGAAAAAGTAAGTCTTCTAATAAATTGAAAATATGAAGCTTGACCTATATGTTTCAACGGAGACAAAAAAGAAGGGTTAAAGGATATGAGAAGGTTAACAATTACCTCCACATCTACAGCACGTGACAACTAGCTGAAGCTCTGAGAATTGGATGCGCAGTACTCTTAAGCCGAGTTGGCGGGGAGAATTCAGTTCTGACAAAATTGGGTTCGAGTGAAGATCAGTTGTTGTACCGAACTTCACTGGAAATTTTTTTTGTCAGAACTGAATTGTCCCTGCCAACTCGGCTTAAGAGTACTGCGCATCCAATTCTCAGGGCTTCAGCTAGTTGTCACGCACTGTACACAGGCGTAAATAAAACTGAAAGATAGAAAACAGGAGTTTTGGTAATAATTCACCGAAAATGGAGAAAATTAGAAAAATATGGAGGATACGAAATAAACTATAGTGGACCCAGACTAATAGAATTATGCGGCACCTTTTCCCAAGGAATTATAAATAGTTTCTACCAGCATAAAAAGATACACCAATATAGCTGGTACCAACCCACTAAAAACCTCCACTCTATTATTGACTGCTTTATGCAAAAACACAATTCAGCTCTTCAAACACTTGGTATAACAAGATAATGAATATTCATGATGGAGATGCGGAGCACATATACGGACAAATTAAGAACAGCATGAGGTAGCGAGTGAAGCCTTGGGTAAACTAGAAATATATAAAAGTAAGAGCGAAGAATGGTTCATTAAAGAGACAGAGAAAAAAATACACATAAAAAAAGGTATGTACCAAACTTAGCTACGAACTCGAGACGTGGAAGATAGGGAAAGGTATGCGAGAATTAATTAAAAAATTAAAAGAGAGGTCGCAAAGCGCAAAAACGAAATGTGGGAGAAGAAATGTAAAGAAGTGGACAATGATATGGGAGGTGCAATGGTTTCAGAAGCTTGGAGAATGATTAAGAACCTTTGGAAAGAAGTAAAAAACACATCCAATATACCACTCATAAGTTTCGAAGACTGGGCAGCACACTGCGAAAACTTACTAACAGAAGAAAGGCAAGAATACAAAAGGGATACTTCTGAGAAAAATAGAGATACAGAAAGACAAAACGTGGAGGAAAATTTGCTAGAATAGATTACATTACAGGACGTAGAGAAAACCCTGAATGAGACAAAGAATATTGAAGCAAGTGGGCCTGAAATCATTCCCATTGAATAGTGAAGTACAGTTTTACTAGATAAAATAACCTTGTTATTTAATAAATGCTTTATGAAAGCCACTGACATACCACAAGAGTGGAACCTTGCATATATCAGCTCGATATACAAAAAGCAGAATACAAAAATATGCGGATACTATCGAGGAATAAGTGTAACTACTTTTCTGAGAAGGTTGTACGGCAGAATTTTAAAGCAAGGAATAGAGCAAAGCATCGAAGATATAGAAGAACAGAGTGGGTTCCGCGCAGACGAATTGATTGGAAAAAGCTTGGCAAGAAATCTTAGCACTCATATGAAATTTGTGGATTTAGAAAAAGCGTATGATAGCGTCCCACTGACAAAACTCTTTCAAGCCTTAGAAATTAGTGGAATAAATAAAAACTATACCAACAGTCTATACAACAACTACAAAAATTCAAAGGTGATCGAGCAAAAGTAATTGTGCAAAAATTATCCAGTCTAGAGTGTGCATTACCTGTTGGGAGCAATATAATAATACACTCTTGAACTTGTGGAAGTGGCGTGATTGGAAAGCATTCGTTTAAAAAAGTATTTTTGTAACTTGTAACGTGCCCGAATCACCTTATCCAGCTATACACCGAACTGTTAGTTAATGCCATTAGTTAATGTATTAGTGTGGACATATCAGCTCCATAAAAGATCCTTAGTCGCTATAGTTGGTAAGCATATCTTGTTGCATTTTTCGTTTTAACCGTTTATGGATATGTTTATTTCCTAGTTCATAATTAACAACACCTATGCACTCAATTTAATACCAAAAGCTTTAATGTATTGCTAGCAAACTATGAAGCGTTTGTTACAATGCGAAGAATTTTGTATTTAAAAACATTTTTAATAACAGGGTTAGTTGCTGCACTCCATACGGTGCAGGCATAAGTTAGCGTGGATCTAGGGATAGCTTTATAAATAATTATACCACATTCGAGTTTTAGCAGGTATTTTTGGAATTACGTCGTATAATTGGGAGAGTTTTTAATTACATTTATTTAATTATTCGTTAATATGTAACTTCCAAGTTAATCGCCTGTCTAGATATACTGTAACCGCTAAACGCAATAGCAATAGAACAAATTATTATTAATCTTACAAAAGCCGAATAGTCAAGACAGTCCCGTAACCAATAGGGGGCCAGCTGAGCTACTCCGGAAGAAAGAGTGAGTAAACACTAAAATCATTAAAATCAAATTCGAGCGCCACCAACTTGTTGGTTCAACAGCTTGCGAATCTAAATTGGAATATTCCCGGTGATATAGCAATCACACCTCACATTGAAAGGAGATATCTCAAACTTACATCTGTAAGACACAATCTCTTTGATAAGCTACATTGCCTTCAAAAATGATCGAACGTTTTTGAATGATCATTATTTTGGCGCTAGTTATTTTAACTATTTGATGTTGGCTACTTCTGCAGTGTTAAGTTCTGACGTTAAAATTTTTCATTGGCGTTCGTTCGTTCAGTTCGTTGTGCTTTAAGATGTTGTATGAAGCTTATAGCCGGTTTTAGTTATTGTTCTCTGGTTTCAGCATACTATTCTTTTGCAAAAATCACTTCTCTAGTTAAGAAATTTGCGGTTTTGAGGCCTTTTTCTTATTTTAGAGTACAAATTATAAACAAGATGCTTTTATTTTAATGGCTCAGTTTCGCAGTGGAACCCGAAATCAAGATGATTTTTGGTTATATTTTATTCAGTCGTGCATCGAACAATTTACTGAGGCGTTTCAAGGTGTGCAAATCAATTACGATGCTTTTGCTCACCATAAGCGAATTATTATTCACCGTTTCGAATCCATCTCCAATAAAATATACAGAAACCATTTACACACACACTAGAAGAATTACAGCAAGCTATTAAACAGGAAATACAAAATATAACTGAGGACTTGCGGAGAGTATTTGATAATATGAAAAGACGGATTAATTTGTGTCTACAAATAATGGTCAACATTTGCAACAATTTTTATAGACAATCTCTGTATCCTTATTGTGGCGTGTTTTAAGTCGCCTGTCAGTTAGCTGTAGTAATTAATTCATAACTTCAGTATAATAAATGTTTCTTGTTTTCCAGTTAATTTTTAAGTTGTTATCATTATTTGTTGATGACGGGAGCAGGGTAGTTCCTTAAACAGCATTTAGTGTAAAATAGGCAAATTACTTATCTTAAGTAAAATGTACTATTTTTTCTAAAACTAACTTTAAAAATTGAATTGATGTAATTGAAATTGGAGTTTCCACTTTACATGACGACACTTGAATAAATTTTGTATCAATAAAATGTTTATAATAAAAAATGTACTGTAAATGTATAAGATTATTCCGATTTTCTTTAGTTTATTCCTTGCGAGGTAACACTTTACGATTTTGAAAAATTAAGACTGTTTTTGTAAGAGCTAGGTTGATTGGGGTGTTATTTATTTTCATTGAATGAGAAATTAATAAATGGTAACATAATAGTGTTTACCCGCAGTACCCACTTGGACGCCACTGCCACGAAAATTAAGGAAGAATGGTTTACATTTTACATAGTTGCCTACATACGTCCTTAATCAGCGTTCGGTCATTCCTAAAAGCCCTGTATAATCTATTATAGAAACAAACAAACGCAAAAATATGCCGCAATGAAAGTGATATTTATCTTCAACAACACTTGCAAACAAGCAATATAAGGGGAAAGTTCCTAGTACCGAAATAAAATATTGTGTCTAGGGTATTTAAAGACAAGGTACGTACGTATTCGAGTCAAACTCAATACTAACCCCGCGTCGTGTACGCGCTGCGTCCACAGCATAACGTATATAATTGATAATTTCAAATGTAAGTCTAACACAAATAAAAAATCTGTAAAGGGCTTTACTGCGATCTTCCTTCGTAAGTAAACGTTCTCAAACTAAACAATTTTAAAAATCAAAGGAAAATAAGGGTAAATATATCTTCATCTTCTTCTTCTTCTTTCTTTCATATATGGATGATCCATATTGGTAGGCACATTGCCTGTTTATTCCGTTAAGCCTCTTCTGACATTGAGGTCGAACATTCTTTCCAACGGTTTGGGGATCTACCTGGAGTTCTTTTCCCCATCGGCTTATTGAGTTTGGCGTTTTTTACCAGTCTGTTGTCCTCCATTCTATCTATATGCTTGCTCCAGTATTTGCTTCTTTGTTTAGTCCATTTGCCTACATCCGGAATTCCGCATCTGTCTCTGAGTTCTTCACTTCTAATTCTATCATAGAGTGTCTTTCCATGAATGCTTCGTATTATTTTCATCTCTACTGTTCGCATCATCTGTGTTGTTTTGGAGGTATCTGGTCTAGTTTCTGCTGCGTATGTTAGAATTGGTCTGACAGCAGTTTTATATATTCTTGTCTTGCTTTCCGTGTTAAGATACTTATTTTTCCAAACGATGCTTCTTAGGGATCCTGATAAACGCGAAGTCTTTATGGCTTGTTGCTTTACTTCTTGTTGTAAATTTCAGTCGCTTGTTGTTGTTGCGCCGAGGTAGCTAAATTTCTTGACCTGTTTGATGGTTCTGCCATCAATCTCCAGTTTACATCTTGTCATTTCCTTTGATGCAACTAGGCTTTTAGTTTTGTTCGTGTTGATAGCCATATTCATTCTTGATTGAAGGCATATAGCAATCTTTGTAGGTTATCCTCGCTGTCGGAGATTAGCACTGCATCGTCAGCGTATGCTACGATGTGGAAGTAGGTGTTGCCCATTTTATAACCCGCTCTTTTAGGTAATTTTTCGATTATCGCATCCATTATCATATTTCGATTGTGATTTCGTCTGGCACGGGACTTTTTCGATTTTTAAGGTATTTTAGAATGCTTTTGATGATCTCCTCCGTTACTTCTATGTCATCTACTTCCTTATTTTCTATTAGTTGTTCCACTTGTTCTTCGTGTGCGTTGTATAATGTATCAAAGTATGTTTTCCATTCTTCTACAGGGATCTTACTGCTTTGGGTGGTGTCTTTTATTTCCAACTTACTTTTCCTGAACATGCCCCATATCTTTTTCTGACTTCCATACATATCCCTTTTGTATATCTTTCCCAATAGTCTTCTTTTATCTCCTGCTGATTCTTTCACCTCTGTTGTGAAGCAAGGCGTCTTATTTGGTTTATTAACATTGATCATGGATGTTATTTTTTAGCGTTTTCCATTGTTGATCGATGTTGTCAATTTTGTTCTTTTGTGCTTTTATTTTCTAGGGATTCGACATTGAATTTAGTTATGAAATGAGGTTTAGGTTTCGTATTAGTAGAAATGTGTGGTCTTAATTTGCAAAGGGGGAGCTTGTGATCACTACCCACATTGTCTGAGTGAAGTATTCGTACATCTAGTACTGCCTGCGGATGGACGCCTTGTTGGTTATGATGTAGTCTATGAACGACTTTTGTTCTTTTGATTTTTGCCATGTATATTTGTATCTCATATGATGGTCAAAGAACGTATTGTTAATTCTCAATGTGTTGGTAGCGCAGAATAATATCAATAACTGTCACCGTTGTCCTTTGTTACTTCCTCGTTAAATTTTTGTGGTATACCATCTACCTATAGGCTCATTTCCAATTCTCGCATTCAGATCTCCCATAATCACTACCCGGTCCTAAGTATTAATGGAGTCAATAACCTTTTAAAGTTCTTCATAAAAATTTTCCCTCCCTTTTTATTTTTGCTGTTATCGAGTGCATATACACTTATAAAGTGTATGCTTTTCTCGTTGGTTTTTATGATTACCTGCAGTATTCTGTCGTTTATATAATGTTCGTTTTCTATTTGTTTTTGATATCTTTTATTTATCAATAATCCTACTCCCAAACGTGCCTTTGAGTCTTGTGATACTCCACTGTATATGAAAATATAGTTGTCGATTTCATATTTCCCTTTGCCGTTTCGTTTTGTTTCAGATAGAGAGCATACTTCGATGTTATGAGTGTTTAATTCATTTATGATTTTATGGTCTTTTGCTTTCCATGACATAATCTTCCATGCGGCAGTTCTAAATATATTCTTTTTCCGTGCATTTGTCCATTTTCTCGCCATGGTAGTCACCTTAATGATCCGTCCGGTTTTCGAAGCTTGTCTATCGGTTCTGTGAGCATATATTATATTTCTCCCTGTAAAAGGTTGCTGGCCCGGCTTAAAGGGGGATTTTTTTATCGAGGTTTTCTCCTCTATCTTCATGTTTGTAATAATCTGAAGCAATAAAAGAAAACACTTGGTAATACAAATTCCATCAATGTTCAAATAAAAAACATTACCGGAAGTAAACCGCCCATTTGTTGCATCTGTGAGATGCGGCTGCCTTACACACAACACATTTATTGTTGACTCTTTTTTCTCTTTTACAGCATTTACCCTGTATCTGTTGGGTCCCATTTTCGTCAAGGGTAAAGCATGAGCTAAGTGCTAATCATTATTTTTATTTGTTTCTCAGTTAACACAAAAATAAACAAAATATGTTTTTAAGGTGTAATGCCAGGTAGACATAATCTTCATGCAAAATATCGATTTCCTCCAACAAATAGTTTTTGAGTTTACCGGCAAAGACAGGCAGACAAATTGAGAAAACCAGTTTTTTCGTCATCTAAGGACCCTGAAACGTGAATATCTGAAAAAATCTCGGAAAGTGATTGTTTCTCGATTACAGTAGTACTTCCTTCGTATTTTAGAGGAGGGAAGTAACAAAGCATAAAGTACGTAGAAAAAACGCATATAAATCACTGCTGTGTTAATACATAAATGGTAAAACCAGCGTAAACAGAAAAATGTCAATATCGTCAATTCATACACTTATTCACGCCGATACAGTTTTGAATTGCAGCAACAATATTTGGTTAGAGTATAACGTCATAGCTTATCTATTAAGTCCAGCGCCGATCAAGGAAACTGATTTGGCTTCAACCTCGCCTAGCTGCTAGATGGAACGATATCAAAGCAGATAAATCGTGCTACTCATTCTATAAACTGGAAAATCCAGATACCCACGTCCATAATAAGATCCAAAATTCGCTCAAAAGACAAACTTTCCATACGAAAATCCAAAAATCTATGAAATTCTAGAACATCTAAAAAAAGTCCTGTAACAAAAAACACGTCATTAGCATAAAAATACCTTTGACAAAAACTACTTACTTCACCTGGAAAGCGGTTTCGTGCTGCAATTTCCAGAGAAAACCATCTAGAATTAAATTAAAATGAGTATAGCCAAAGATTTCGATTATTTGTTTCTAACAATTCGGCCTAAAGTTCTTCAATTAAAAGACAAAAAAAAACTGATAAGCTGTTTTACCACTACAGTGGTACAAAATGTTACTAGAAAATCTGATCTTGGGAGGAAGTTCCTAAGCGACCGCGCTATCATTTACGGTTGCAATACTTAAAATTCCCGAGATATAGCGGGCAATACGCTAAAACCCAACAAAGCACGTCTTATAAACCAAGGCTGCACTGGATATTATGCGCAGATTCGACTAGATACGCCAAACACTGTATTAGCGGTTATGAACTGTCCATAATTTCGTAGAAGTGAAACAAGAGACACTGCTTATTACAATCTACAGGCTTCTAAACTTGATAAATACACCAAAAAGTCTCTCCAAAACGTTAAAATAAACACATCGTCCACAAGCAGGCAACTATGCAAACAACCAATGCCAATGCGAGAAATCTTAAACCAAACGAACTACTGCATCTACAACCCAAAGTTAACGGTGGCAGCAAAAATTACCTATATTCTTTTAAATTCGCATAACCATTAAGTAGTTTTACGAGTTAAATCGTTAGGGTTAACGTTAGTAAATAAGGCAAAAAGATAAATGTTAACGTCAAACGTAGCAATACTCCAAGGTATTTAACGCCTTGATTTGCCGGACTCCAGGGATGTGTTTGTTGTTTATTACTATATCTGATGATAAAACAGAAAACCGAAGGGTGAAAATTCTTGCTTCACATTTGCTTGTGTTGAGGGTGTAATACAACATGCAGAAGCATGCAGTATTTATTTTTATTTTTAATCCATATTGACTTGAAATGTTTGATATCACGCTGAAAGTTAATACTTATCAGTTGCAGGTAATTGATAATCGTGAATGATACACGCAGTGATAAACTATTTTCCCTGTGATAATTTGATTCATTAAAATCACATTATTATAATTCAAAGGGAAGTCAAGCAGTTTGAAAGTAAGCCTGATTTGCTGTGAATATATTAAGTTATCAAGGGTAATACCACAAAAGGTAAAAATTTTTTGAAATATTTTTCGTTCACATGCAAACCATTGCTTTTAAATTTCTCGAAACCAAAATTGCGTTAAAAATTCCGCGAGACCGCAGGTCGAGTGGAATTTGAGCAGTTTTTGTTGAGAGAAATTTGCAATAATTTGCATGTTGACAAAAAAATGCCTTAAAAAATGTTGCCTTGAGTGGTATTTGGAAATATTATTCAACAATATGGGTAGATGACTTTTACCGTGTTCCACAGCACACATTTTTAACGTTTTCCACTATTAATTCAGTACTGGAGCTTCCAACACGATTATTATGAGTTTTTAGAACGACGCCCATGTGCAAACTTCACTTTGACGTTTTGGTGAAATGTCATCCAAAAGCTATTGACTAAATTGAAATCATTGAAATCAATCGGGCTCGCGTGAAAACACTGCGACATTAGGTGTTTTCAAAGACAGTCAATTTTGATTGGCCGTTTCTGACAAATTGAACAATTTTCATAGGTTCGTTCGTTATAGTGTTGAATAATCAATAGAATTCAGCATTTACTCTAACGTAGAATCAGTGAGTGAATGATTGTACCAATGAAGTTATTTCTATTGGGAAAAATAGAAATATTTTTGGAAAGTCTACCGCGAGCTTCTACAGCAGCGACAACCAGCAAGATATTCCACAACGGAGAACAGCATTAAGTTCAGGTACTTCTGTAATATGGCCAAGGTCAGTGAAGTTTTTATTTGGATTTAAATATGTTGTTATTAGAAAATTGATTTCATATAATTTTGAAGAACTGCCTAGAAGTAATATAACTGTTTTATAAAGTAAACAAGACATCAATTTGTGACGTTAGCTCCGGCCAAAATTATTATTTCTACGCATTGGAATGCGTTCAAATTTCGTCCCGCTAAAACTTCGTTACATTCAGCTAGAAAACCATCGCCGAGGAGTGGGAAAAATCAACATTCTGCGCCCGCATCAACGAGACGTTGCTCGGCGCATCCCTACCCGAAATCCAGGACAGATAAAGAGTATTGGTATTGTATAAATAGCAAGCGCACGAGGTGAGAGAGTTTACGTCCACCGTCCCTGAACAGCGTCTAGCTCTAGGTCCCCCTGGGGCCTAGTTCCTGAAACCGATCCGAAACACTTCGTTCCTGCGACTAGAAATTCCTGTAGAAAACTTTCCTGGACCTGCTAGAATAACAATCGCTTAGGGCTTCGTGAGTAACGACCAAAGCGATCTGTTATAAACAAACCTCGATTTCTAGAAAACTTTCGCGGTACTTGCTATAATAACAATCGTTTAGGGCTTCGTGATTAGCGACCAAAGCGATCCGATTTCTGTAAAACTTTCGCGGTACTTGCTATAATAACAATCGTTTAGGGCTTCGTGATTAACGACCAAAGCGATCTGTTATAAGCTTTTCTCAGCCTGTAGAAACGGCTCCTAGGATACAGACCTGTCTTTCCCCTATTTTAAAGTCCTTCAGGCGAAGCCCTCCACGCTAGTCGCAAGAACCAATGCGAGATTTATTCGCAAAACTTAAAAGGGCGTCACCCTTTATTTTGGCAAAAATCTCAAAATCCTTATTGAGCCAAAACACGAAACTTATTCGTAGAACCTAAGAGAGCTTCACTCGCCTCCCAGAAAGTTGGTAATTAATTTCAGGTAACCCCTGTGAATGCTTTTACACCCAAGTAAAAGTTTCAAATCCCGAAATTAATCACGTAAAATTATCTTGAAGTCAAGGTCAAGACCCCGGCGAAGGCGAAGAACAATTTTGATATAAAAATTCAGAGCTTTACTCACCTAGAGGGATGTTGTTTCAGAGACGTCATGAGCATGTCCGTAGTGCGTTAATTTAACAATTAATAACTCCTTGGTTTAATTAGCAAATTTGAAGGTTAACGCCGTTCCCACGAAAATTTGATACACTGTCACTTCACTTGCTGAAAGAAGCTATTCGGCACTACGGATTAGGTTGGGGCAAGTCAGACCTTCGCCTCACGTTTATTTGTAGCCACAGCCCCCCCGAAATAAACAAGATTGTACCCGAATTTACAATGTTCGTCCGATATAAACAAAGTTAACCTCGAATTTTTCTGTTTACAGTCTTGGCCGTTAGAGGGCGTTTACGCAAGCCACTACAGCGGTACGTGTGCGATTTTAGCGATCTGCAACCCGTCCAGCTCGTGAAGCAGAAGGAGTTGTCCGCCCGCCAGGCGTACAAGAAAAATCATAGAAGAAATCATATTATTTTTGTACAGAATACGGGAAATATTTTTTATTGCGTTACAATGTAAATAGATATATAAAATAAATCCCTTTGATGTTATGTGTACTTTTCTATATACTTGAGAGAGTAAATTGAACCCTGGCATCTGGCTATCTGAGAATAAGAAGTTTATGAACAGTGGTAATCATCCATGGCTCAATTATTAATTAAAAAATTAAATAATTAACGTAGAAATTCAGGTTATTACAAATTTAATAAATATTCTAAATTAAAGGTAAATCAATATCTTAACAGTTTAAGCATTTCTAGTTAGCAATTAATATTTTGGAAGTTAGAATTTTTAATTTTAAATAACTAATTTGTAAAACTTAAATAATTTTGATTCAAGATATTAAATCAATTTTTAAGTTTAATTGATTTTTATTAATGTAAGTGTGAAGTCAAACTAAATTTATCTTGTCATTTAAAACCTTATACGGGGTGTCTAGAAAATACGTGTACAACGAAAGACCACAAGTTCCTTCGCCCAAAATATGATGATTTAACTCAACTTATCTATATACAAAGTTGCTTAGTTTAGCCGCTAGAGGTCTTTAAAAATGATTAGGTTTTTTAATTTTTTCAAGTAAGTCGTAAAATCTTTGATAGATTTTATTCATTTTTTGGTCATTCGTTTTTACCAGTAAACTACAGCTTTTTGTGGAATAAACCCTATTTTCAAAAATTACAGGGTGTTTAAAAACTTTGTCACAATAAATTATCCATCCATATTTTTTAACCTCCTGTATAATCACTACCAATGTGTTTTTGTGGATAACTACTTTAATTTAGAAGCTATTTTCTCTCTTACAAAATTTTAGTTGGGTAAACGGTTTAGCCACAAAAAATATTTTCTAAATCTCTACAAGTCTGAATTGTAACTTAACACTAGGCTTGTAGGGATTTAGAAAATATTTTTGTGGTTAAACCGTTCACCCAACTAAAATTTTGTAAGAGAAGAAATAGGTTCTAAATTATACAAGGGGTTACAAAATTTTAAAAATTAATAATTTTTAAAGCTCTCTAGCGGTTAAACTAAGCAACTTTGTATATAGGTAAGTTGAATTAAATCATCATATTTTGGGCCAAGGAACTTGTGGGTTTCGTTGTACAGGTATTTTCTGGACACCCTGTATAGTAAATTTTAAAGATACTTGAAAGTGAATACATACCTTATTAAAGTAATAAGATTATAGGGGTTATAATTACTGGTTATAAATATAAAAGGAAAAATTGTTATTGTGGAAAATACTCATTTAACTGAGAGGAAGGGAGTTTCATTGCTTCGAGCTTAGGCTAGTGTTTGTTTATAATTCATTACAATATTGACATAAGTCAAACGTCAACTCATACATAGAAAAAATGTCAATTGTGTGCTGTTATACGTTTCATTTAATTTATAAAGCATAAACTAAAGGATATAAGGTTATTTGATACCAAATGGAAGTCAAACTTACTAAATTGATGACACTTAACACTTCAATATAATTTGTTAATTATACCAAACAGGGTATATTGCAAGCAGAGCTGGGCAAATTACTTAAAATTACTAATTACCAAATACCGCCCAATGAAATAATTGAATTACCAGAGATTTCAATTACTCACATGAAATAGTAATTCAATTGCCAATCACTTAGTAATTGTAATTGTACAACATCAATTACTTTTTCCATTACTTTCAATAGAAATTATTGTCATATAGTTGTATTTAGTAGAACTTTTATGCAAGTTGCAACCAGCATTAGTGTAGTGTAGATTCGTAATCATTGTCGAAAATTGTTAACTATAGTAACCTACACACTTTATCCGCATCCACATACACCGTTCACCAAAACCAAAAGTTTTTAGTTCATTTTGATGTAAGATGTAAGTTAATAAATAAAGTCAAGGATAACAACTACACAGGGTGTTCCAAAAAATAATGGAACACCGATTTGTGATATTCCTTAGCTTATAATAAACCGATTAAACCTAATATACCTTAGTACAAAGTCCCTTCAGTAAGAAGGTATAGGAACTTGGAAGTTCAATTTTAATTTTTTTATTTTTATATTAATTTCCACGTAGGTTGTCACTGAAGTTGAGCTTTTTATCACGAATGTGGGTTTAATTGCCGAGGTTCGTAGTGCCAAACCAAATAAACCACATGAGGTATAAAAATGAACTTCCAGTACCGAGGGGTACATTGTTTTTTTAAATCAAGAAATCGGGAAATTACAACATTTTAACCAATTTTTACTTTCTTTTACAATAAAGGAAGTATTGGATTCACCCCAAAAATTCGAAATTGAGTTTTCAACAGATCGTCACGTTTTAGAGTCCCCTGATCCCAAAAAACATATTTTTTTCATTGGTCTGTCTGTCTGTGTGTCTGTCTGTCTGTCTGTCTGTCTGTCTGTCTGTGAACAGAATATCTCAAAAACGGAAAGAGGTATGGCGTTGAAACTTCATATGTAAGTTTTGTGTACTATGTAAATGCGACAGCAAGCTTTTGAAGAAAATCGCATAACCGGAAGTAGGTGTTTACTCTTGTAATTTTTCAGTTTTTTTCGATTTTTTCAAAAACGGCTCTAACGATTTTTTTTTAACTTTACATTTTTATTACATTTTTAATGTGTATTGATGTGAGATAGATGACTTTCCAGTTGAATACTTCTAAAAGGGGTTCTTTTGTTTTTTTTCTGTTTTTTTTATTAACTCCTATTTTAAATACAACACCCGGTATATTATTACATTTTTGAATTCAGCTTAAAATTTTAGAGAAAATTTGTCTCTTGAACTAACACTCTATTTTGTACCGTTTTTGTAAAATTTGTAATTTTGAAAATTTTTGACAAATGCTTAAAAATTTAAAATCAAATTTTTGGCTAATTATAAGATCACTGTAAATAGTATATTGTATGTTAAGAGCTGAAAGGGCATTTTTGCCGCTTGCGCATGAATATTGCTGGTTGAGGCAAAGCCGAAAGCAGCAATCATGAAAAGCGGCAAGCGCACTTTTAGCTCGAAATATACATACTATTTTTTCGACGACTGAGCATATTATTAATGGAAAATATCATATTTCATTTTATTGCAAATATTAATTGACAATCAAGTTAACATTACTCGCGCAGTCAATTTGACCTGTGACGCGATTATTTCGACAAATGACGGGCATTGTCAAGGAAACATTCGGACGTGGCTACCTATTTTGTTCACGCGGAAACCCAAAACGCTCGGCGAGCGGCAAAGTGATGAAAACGCACGCTCAGCGGCAAATGTCAACTTTCTGTTGTCAAATTACAGTGAGAAAAATCTACTTTCGATGTCAGTCGTCGAAAAAGGAAGTTGTGTGCGTGTATCACACCAGATTTTTTAGGTTATATTGACGTCGGTTGACGTTTACCTATCGCCCAGCCGCCTACAAAAACTCGTAAAACAATGGATTACTTCACTGCCGATTTCTAGTATTTTAATGACGATTTCGACGTACTTCACTGCCGATTTCACAAAAAAAGTCGAATTTCATTTTGGCTAGATTTTGTAATGGTATTAGAAAAAATAGCACTCTGAATATGTTACAAAAGTGATTTTTCCACGGTCGTGTAAAATTAATCCACTCGCTTTGCATCGTTCGCTCGTAAGTTAAATGTTTAAAAGCTCACTTTTCTTAACTTGCAGAACAATCTACTATTAAATACGCATAACATGATGCTGAATGGCGAAAATATGTAACTTACCTAAGTATACAGGTGAAGCATTGGATTTCTTAATTGTTTGACAGCGAAATTCTATTTAGATTTTGTAAAGAACACTACATGGTGATCCCATTAGCGCAACTTGAGCATTTTTTGTTGGCTCAGTTCGAAAATACTTTTTTACTTCCTTTTACGATAAAGAAAGTATTGGATTCACCCCAAAAATTCTAAATTGAGTTTTTAACAGATCTTCACATTTTAGAGTCCCATGAACCCAAAAAAACATGTTTTTGTTCATTGGTCTGTGTGTGTGTCTGTCTGTCTGTGAACAGAATATCTCAAACACGAAAATAGGTATGGCGTTGAAACTTCATATATAAGTTTTGTGTGCTATGTAGATGCGCCAGCCAGCTTTTGAAAAAAATGGCATAACCGGAAGTAAGTGTTTACTCTTGCAATTTTCAGTTTTTTTCGATTTTTTCAAAAACGGCTCTAACGATGTTTTTCAAAGTTTACATTTTTATTACATTTTTAATGTGTATTGATGTGAAATAGATGATTTTCCAGTTGAATACTTCTAAAATGGGTTTTTCTTGTTTTTTTCTATTTTTTTATTAACTCCTATTTTAAATAGAACACCCGGTATATTATTACATTTATAATTCAGCTTAAAATTTTAGAGAACATTTGTCTCTTCAACTAACGTTCTATTTTGTATCGTTTTGGTAGAATTTTTTGTAATTTTTGAAGATTTTTGACAAATACTTTAAGATCACTGTAAAAGGAAGTTGTGTGAGTCTATTACATCAGATTTTTTTTGCCATTTTATACGAAAGTGAAATTTTCTGTCCCGAAGATATACGTTTGGTTCCCTGGTCGGTTTCCAATGGCAGTGGGAGGGAATATAATACATTGCTTCCCGTTGCCATTAGAGACGGAAAGCAGTGTGATTAATAATAAATCAACTAGCCTCCTGATTTTCATATTTAGCTGAATACAGGAGATAGTCTCATCATAAAATGTATAAGGATCATATGTATAATTCTGGACTAAAACGTCATGTCCTCTCTTGCATGATTACAATTGATTAGATACTGTTCTCGCTAAGGCTGAAGAATTAAACTATATCCACGGGAGGGAATGATACATTTTCCTCCCTAGTAATTCAAATAGCTATAAAAATGTGTTAAGTAACTTTTGAAATTTTAAAACAAAATATCAAATTGGTGTTGATCAAGGATTGTTGAAAGTTGACAGGTGACTGATAAACCTAGTTGAAAACGGATGATTGAAATAAGAATTCGTACATCAGATACAAAAACAAAAGACATTTGCTCAAGCACGTAACAATGAAGTCATTTTTACATTCAAGTTACCTTTATACCATGTGTTCAAAAAGAAATTACATAAGGGTGGGCCATGGAAAATAAAACTAATGTCGACAGCAAGCTTTAGAGACAGCAATCTTTAGAATTTTTGATCACGATATCAGCGTATAATATAAACTTACAGTAACAACAACAACAGTGATGACAGTTAATGAATTCTAAAACTTGCTATTGACATTACTTTTATATTCCATGGCCAACCCTTATGTAATTTCTTTTTGAACACACTGTATAAGAAATGGGGAAATATACGTATTTCATGAAATTAGTGTCAACGCTCGACAAATAAATTGCTCGGGTTTCTTTCATATTTTTACTTCAAATTTCAAAATCTTATCATTTTAATAATACCTATGAATTTTATCAAAATATTTAATAATACCTATTGATTTTAAGTGTAGGGCAATACAATATCTGAAATTACATAAATTGGGTCACTATACGCTGGTCTTTTTAAAAAACTAAATGTAATGTTGTGTAAAATCATTAAGAAGTCAATATTTGAATGCCTCGTAATTAGCATTGGGGTTTTGTATGTTTCGTCCGTCAACGCAGCACCCTGTATAACGTAAAGAAGTAATGTTGGATGAAGTGAGCGGAATTATAAGAAAGTCATGATTTTTATAAAACAGTATTTCACATTTTTAATAATAATCGAAGCTAACATGCTGCAGCAGTCCGTAAACAATTTTTCATAACCGGCAAAATTATGCACTAGTTGCCAGTATACAAAGCAGCATATGAGCATTGCAAGACAAGAAAGCGACAAGGAATGGACAATTTACAAAATGTTCAATGCAAGAATGCGGTAAACTTATGCGGCGTTTTTAAATTGTATTAGTACCATACCCCATACTACATTTTGAGTCAACCAGGCATGGAATTTTGCAATTAGGTACATTTTATTTGTGTTTTAGGCTTTTGACATTCAAAAATGTAATCTTCTGAACTTAACCTGTCACATTTACACGGCAGTGCAGCGATATGCTGGTACATCGTTTAAAACAAGCAAATTGAAATGAATAAGTAATTATTATAAACCAATATCGTCTAATGAAGCTATTTTAAATTATATTTTTACCGTAAGTATTGTAATCTGTAATGTACAGATGTTTCCTCAAATTTTGACAGCTTCTAGCGACTTTGTTATTCCAGGTAGAAAAAAATTGTTCAGATAAAAATTGTAGGGTATCTTCCAAACCGTCCGAATTTGCTACTTAAAGAAACAATTGAGCATCACGAGTAAATTTTTGACTTGTTGTATACTTTTTTTTAATGGAACACCCTATATATTACGTATTTATTGGATAGCGCTTAAAATTCTCTTTTCAAGAACATAGAAGTTGCCTATAATTACTTCATCCATTGTTGAAATATCCGCTATTAAAGAATCAAAATATTACTAATTTACTATATGAAATAAATCACAGTAACCATTGAAATAATCAATCTTTAATAGCGGGTATTTCAACAATGGATGAAGTAATTATAAACAACTTATTTATTTTTGAAGAGATAATTTTAAGCGCTATCCAATAAACACATAATATATGGGGTGTTTCATTAAAAAAAAGTATACAATAAGTGAAAAAGTTTATCTGTGATGCTCAATTGTTTCTTTAAGTAGCAAATTCGGACGGTTTGGATGATACCCTACAATTTTATCTGAACATTTTTTTTTCTATCTGAAATAATAAAGTCGCTAAAAGCTGTCAAAATTTGAGGAAACACCATGTACTTACCGCAAATATAAATAGTTTTAGCGTCTTACACAATAAATATTAGTTTCGCTAGTACAACCTACATATTACATCTACATACACGCACCAATGCACTCTTTGCTGGTGCACGTGTCATACAAAATGCGAATGTTGCACGAAAATTGCTGTTATTCGACAATTCGACTCGTCAGAGGAAATCATAAATTAGACTTATATTGAACCGGGAAGACCCTATTCCGATTTGCTTAATATTTAACTTAATAAGACCTTATCGTATTTTTGGCGTTTTGGAGATTTAGCACCCAATCGAAGTCAGTAATTCAATTATTGAATTACCATAAAGTAATTCAAATACTGCGAGTAATTTTAATTACAACATGTAATTCAAATACTTGTAAAGCAATTTAAATACCTTAGAGTAATTTCATTACACAAAAGTAATTGATCAACTAAATATAGTAATTAATTACCTTCAAAAAGAAATTGTCAAGTAATTTTTAACAAAAATAATTAGTAATTTAATTAGAAAGCAATTAACTACTACCCAGCTCTGATTGCAAGTGAAATAATAAATTTTTCTAAACAAACATTTAATTCATCTAGGGTGGTTTGGGGATATTTTGCAGCAATGTTTATAACTTCATTTGAGCGAGTATTGCTATATCAACCACGTATATAACAGTACTGGAATTAATCTCTGAAACTCCTTTGTGGCGCTTCAATAATTATGCTATTTTTGAGTATTTCGGCGAAATTCCCAAAACATGCATGAATACTGAAGTGTGGGGAAGATAATACATATACAAGTTGTATAGAGTGGGGCCCTGTGGTATTACTGCCAAAATGTTTCTAAGCGAGGAGGTATTATTGACTTTGACTTTGAAATTTACTGTTTTCTAGGAACGATTTTAATATCAAAAATACATATATTAATATATTTACTGTAATTATTGTATGGAGTAATTTGGAGGTTCACACGGTATCAAATGCTTTAGCAGTAGAGTCATTTATTACAATTAGCTGAGTGCTCGTCATTGCAATTGACACATTGGGGCTTCTCTTGACAGGCTTTGGTACAGTCCGTATAGTGATTGCTTTGTTTACATTTAACACACTACGAAGTGAGCTTACAGTAGTTTTTTGTGCGACCCTAAAGCTGATATTTGAAGCATTGTGGAATATCGAAAGATTTACGCAAACAGGAATTGGGTACTTGGTCTTTCTCTACTTTGATGATTCAGAATTTAAGATTTCTTAGTTAATTTTGTATTACCTCTTCATTTAAGAGATATGGGAATGCTGCTTATAATTACGAAGAGGGATTGAGACTCTGAGTTGTAGAAGGTAGTACGGTATTTGAAATTATCCGTTACGTAATATTTGTTAGGTTTCTGTAGTCAATGGTATTGGTTAAATTCATTAATTTATCTACTTTACGTTCGCACTGAGGTTATTACGATACTGGTTTGCGTATCGTAATAGACAAAAAGCGATGCTATAATAAAAATACTAACAACAGAGTCATTAATTTTTTTAACATTGGCAACCATAGGTATTTCGCTCCGTGTGCATATCGAACTGTCAATAGCCGCATTTATTGCACCGCCCAAATGTTGCCAACTGGCACCAAATTCTCTAGATTTTGAATTTTTTTTGTTTAGTAAAGTGACAAAGTGGATAAAATACTGTATGATACCTAATTTATAAGGCATTTTGTCGCACTTACTCCTTTAAGGCACTCCTCGCTTCGTTCATCGTACCCTAAACACATGCTTGCTACAAAATGTTTCTTATAGGTATAACTCTTATCATAATATACTATGATACATAAAAGTCACCTTTATATGCTGTTATGAATTCTGCTGTGGCCTCATGTTGAATATCTTTAAGAACTTCTTGATATTTTTTTTATCGTGTAGGAAGGTGATATCTTCAGTTTTGATGAAAATGCTTATTGAGTAGTTTCCATCATCTCTTGTAAAGATTGTACGGTACCTACTGCGTTGAATAATAATATTCGACGCACTAGGGGAATATAGGAGAAGTTAGTTGTTAGAAGTTGGTTTGCAGCGGCGCAGGAACTACTGTAATTATGGGGGGGGGGACATTTTTTTGAGTATTTTAACATAACTAAGCTTTATGTTCGACTGTTCTATAAACACTTTATTATAGTATTATTTAGCGTCCATAAAGTGCCACTTTAGTCCATAGAGTAAAGTAAAACGGCCGCCTGTCAATGTCCAATAGTTATTTTTAAAATAAATATCATTTTATTCAAATTATGAAAGGAGATTATATTAACTGAAAACTTTACAAATAATAAAAAGGAATTCATCTTTAATACCTTACGGCAATAGACAGTTATTTTTGATATTGCACACTTCGAAATTATCAAATAGAATTTTCTAATGTGTCTAATATAAATGTTATTGTAGATAAAAGGAAATCTTCTGCAGTGCAGTCGAACGTAAAGCTTTGTATGCAGCTAGTACATAATCATTACCCTACCTTATGTACTTGATACATAAATAACTATAATGGCTACAATTAAGCTAAGGTGCTTTTTAGTCACGTATTGCATGACCATAAAGATACAAAACCTGAAAAGTTACACTTCATTGATACTTTGTTGTACTTAGTAAAATAATTATAGTAATCACAATTTTTTCGAACTCGACATTTTTGAGGATATATCAGTTTTCCTGTCTTCTCGCTCAGAAAAAGTGGTTTTCGAAGTATTGTCTGTCTGGCAGTTTGTAAGCCTGTCATTTTGTGAGTCTCTCAGTGGTTCTGTGACCTCTCTTCAGCCCAGATGGTTTAATTCAGTGATTCCCCCATTGGGGGGCGCTGGAACGATCCAGGGGGGCGATAGTAGCCTCTGGTGCATTTGGGGGGCGGTGAATAAAATTAAGGAGGCGGTGAAAGCTTAAAGAAGGAAGAGAAGATAAGAAGATTTAGAAAAACCATTAGCACATATTTCATCTGTTGTGTAACATAGTGTAACATAATTTTCCAAATAAACACACAAAATGCAAGTTACAGATTTATTTATTCCATGAAGACTATTTAACATTATTAAATGTTCTTATTCTTCTTCATACCATTTGTTAATTTATTTATCCAGTCTGTTTATTCTCCGTTTCTTTAATTTTACTTTATCAAATCCTTCAATACATCATCCAGAAAGTAAATACCATTATAATAAAGGGTTTTTATTATTCAAATCTGCTTTTACTCAAAATACAGGTTAGAAATTCAGAAAAGATAAGTTTATTTAAAAAAAATAATTTTCTCCATAATAACTTATACAAAATTTCTATACGGTATATTTAATTATAACATTTCATAATTGACTTTTTCAGATGATCATTTGAGTTTGGCTTTCATTTTAGTTATTCCGATTGTGAATTTGATATGACTCACACGTGCATAATTGCCGCTTGTCGCCTATTCGTCAAGATAGCGGCCCAATTAAAAATCACATGTGAGTTAACGCCCTCAAACCTCGCATGCAATTTCTCAAGGAGCAGAAAAACACGTAATTACAACCATGTTATTCTTTTGGCGAAACAAAATCCGAACGCCTAAGTTTTAAAAACAGCATTCTTAGGGCAAACGGCCCTAAAAACCCAGGCCAACAACCCGAGTTATTAGAATGTCATCGGCCGCTCGGACTAACAAAGACGGCTTAAAACTTTCCCTTTCACGGGGTTAAATAAGGTAAATAAGAACGAAGGTGTCAACTCAGAGAACTGGGCCAGCGCCGGAAAGAATTATCCATAAGGAGGTCAATGCAGACATGCCACGCAACAATTAAAGAAATAGCAAATAGCGCGAACCAATTAAATTACAAGTAATTTTAATAAGACTATAGGCATGCGTGGTATGTAAAGAAGCATAATTTAATAAGGAAAACGATGGGCCAGATAAAAAAAGCCGCCGTACGAAAATAAGGACGCTAAATGCAAAAATCGATAAAATGCTTCAAATCAACCCCCGTAAGCGAAATTAGTTCATCCCACTCCAAACAAACGGACATCCGAGAGAAAGCGGTGGGAGTAAAAAACCCTTTAAAAAGAGCCGCAGCCGCCAGAAAAACCATCTTATCGAGCTCTGCTCTAGGATCAAAAACCATCTTATCGAGCTCTGCTCTAAGACCAAAAAACTCTCTCAGCTTGGGCCCTCCGGCAACTAGAGAATTCCAAAACTACCAAAAACCTTCTGTTCGAGCTCTGCTCACAGAAGTCAGCCTTGTGACTCCTGGGATAACTCGAGCTATGCTCGTTATTGCTAAAGGGTGTCCGGGTTGCCGCAATCTACGCCTGCCATCCTCGCTGTCCACGCCTGGAGGAGCGTCCAGCCCCACGTCGAATCGAGCCCTAGTAGCCACCGACGTCGCCGCCCGTCTCAAGCCCAGGCCTACGCTGCGCTATGCCCCAGGTCCTGCCGCCCGCTATGCATAGCCCAGGCCCCATGGAGAACCTCGCCGTCTCCGCTGCATCGCTCCGCAGCACCGCGACACGCTCACGTAAGTTCTCAGAAACAAACACAGCTACTCGAATCTAGTTCGCAGGAACCAACACATGCGAGTGAAGACAGACGCCGCCGCCGTCTGCCCCTACGTCCAGCTCACTGCGAGGAGGAAGACGCCACACAGGCCGCCTCCACGTACGCTGCTGCTCCCATGTCCAGAAGCACGCACCCTTCCACAGGCGCCGTCGCCGCCTACACCTACGTCCAGCTCACTGCGAGGAAGATGCCGCCGTACAGGCCGCCACCACGTACGCTGCCGCTCCTATGTCAGGGAGCTCGCATCACGCCAAAGACGCCACCGTCGTCTACGCGTACCCCCCAACCTCTACAGAGGGGAACCACCGCCAAGCGACGCCGCTCGCTTGCGCCACCCGCTGACGCCGTTCAGCCCCGCCGCCGCTGCACCCATAGCAGAAGGCCGCCCCACACCACCTCCATGGAGGAAGCAATTCGCCGCCGCCGCAGCTGCATCCATAGCAGAAGGCCGCCCGACACCGCTTCCATAGAGGAAACCAATCATCGCCGCCGCCGCAGCATCCACAAAGGACGCTCGCCGCCGCCCCCTTGTAGCCAAAAGCTACGCAATGCCAACCTAGAGCCCACGCTTTCCAGCGGGGCCTAGCCATCGATCATCGAGGAAGAGGAGGATGGACAGCCGACGCCCAAATTCGCTGCCCGCCAAGCTCGAGGTTTGCTGCAGCAGCCCGCCCCTGGAGTGTGCTGTCGTCAGACGCGTTCTGCTCGGCCCCAAGGCGCCCCAAGCTTCAGAGAGACGCTAGCTGCTTGCGAACCAGAGAGCGCTCCGGTCCGTCGCGCATCACCCGGCTCGACGCCATCCCCAGGTCGCCCTTGAAACACCAGAAACTCCGCGCCACGAAGAGGACTTCGCCTGAGCTCGCGCTTTCAAGCACCGTCGCCCCGGCTTCGCACAGCTCCGCCGAGGACGCACCTGCCACGGCAATGACGCCTCAAGCCTCCGCCGCCGCCCCCTTGGCCTGCCGCCGAGGTGTGTCATCCTGCCTCCAGGTCGTCCGGAACGTGGACACCGCCCCGCCCCCAAAGGGCCTCGCTAGGACGCGAGCCCTAGGTCTAAGAAGTCCTGGCCGAAGTGTTCCTGCTGCCAGGTCGACCGCCACCATCCGCTTCTCGCCCTCGGAGATGCCCTCCACCGGGCACACACACGGCGTATTTTACTTTATTGTTTTTATATATTTTTTTTTTTTTGGGAGTAATTATATAACATTGTACATAGTAATTGTAAATAAACGCACACTTAACAACCAATCAGGATCTTCTCCAGGAGCGCCAATAGCCGTCTTTCGTGGACATCCCTACCGTGAGCTAGCTTGGTAAATGGTCGTAAAAAGCCATTTTTAACCTTCGTCACGCCCTCGAGTGTGAGGCCAGTGTCGTATTGTGTTAATTGGCGCCCATCTAACGTGTGGCTTTCCTCTGGTGGATACCTAAGGACGAACGCACCCCACCTGGTGAAAATGAAGGACAAGAGCACTCCTGAAGATCAACAACGATAGATGACACACCGCCGTGCGAATCTATCAACAGCATCAACACCATTTCTGGGAATGGTTCAACAACACCCAGTGGCGTCCAAAGCAACAAACCAGAAGAAGCTGCAGCCCAGCGACACCAACGAGCCCCAAACAAGGAGCTTCACCCACAGCTACTTCAACTGCTCCTACACCTGAAGAGAAATCACATGCGGGTCGAGGACGCCGAAGGAGGGTGGATTTGATATGACTCACACGTGCATAATTGCCGCTTGTCGCCTATTCGTCAAGATAGCGGCCCAATTAAAAATCACATGTGAGTTAACGCCCTCAAACCTCGCATGCAATTTCTCAAGGAGCAGAAAAACACGTAATTACAACCATGTTATTCTTTTGGCGAAACAAAATCCGAACGCCTAAGTTTTAAAAACAGCATTCTTAGGGCAAACGGCCCTAAAAACCCAGGCCAACAACCCGAGTTATTAGAATGTCATCGGCCGCTCGGACTAACAAAGACGGCTTAAAACTTTCCCTTTCACGGGGTTAAATAAGGTAAATAAGAACGAAGGTGTCAACTCAGAGAACTGGGCCAGCGCCGGAAAGAATTATCCATAAGGAGGTCAATGCAGACATGCCACGCAACAATTAAAGAAATAGCAAATAGCGCGAACCAATTAAATTACAAGTAATTTTAATAAGACTATAGGCATGCGTGGTATGTAAAGAAGCATAATTTAATAAGGAAAACGATGGGCCAGATAAAAAAAGCCGCCGTACGAAAATAAGGACGCTAAATGCAAAAATCGATAAAATGCTTCAAATCAACCCCCGTAAGCGAAATTAGTTCATCCCACCCCAAACAAACGGACATCCGAGAGAAAGCGGTGGGAGTAAAAAACCCTTTAAAAAGAGCCGCAGCCGCCAGAAAAACCATCTTATCGAGCTCTGCTCTAGGATCAAAAACCATCTTATCGAGCTCTGCTCTAAGACCAAAAAACTCTCTCAGCTTGGGCCCTCCGGCAACTAGAGAATTCCAAAACTGCCAAAAACCTTCTGTTCGAGCTCTGCTCACAGAAGTCAGCCTTGTGACTCCTGGGATAACTCGAGCTATGCTCGTTATTGCTAAAGGGTGTCCGGGTTGCCGCAATCTACGCCTGCCATCCTCGCTGTCCACGCCTGGAGGAGCGTCCAGCCCCACGTCGAATCGAGCCCTAGTAGCCACCGACGTCGCCGCCCGTCTCAAGCCCAGGCCTACGCTGCGCTATGCCCCAGGTCCTGCCGCCCGCTATGCATAGCCCAGGCCCCATGGAGAACCTCGCCGTCTCCGCTGCATCGCTCCGCAGCACCGCGACACGTTCACGTAAGTTCTCAGAAACAAACACAGCTACTCGAATCTAGTTCGCAGGAACCAACACATGCGAGTGAAGACAGACGCCGCCGCCGTCTGCCCCTACGTCCAGCTCACTGCGAGGAGGAAGACGCCACACAGGCCGCCTCCACGTACGCTGCTGCTCCCATGTCCAGAAGCACGCACCCTTCCACAGGCGCCGTCGCCGCCTACACCTACGTCCAGCTCACTGCGAGGAAGATGCCGCCGTACAGGCCGCCACCACGTACGCTGCCGCTCCTATGTCAGGGAGCTCGCATCACGCCAAAGACGCCACCGTCGTCTACGCGTACCCCCCAACCTCTACAGAGGGGAACCACCGCCAAGCGACGCCGCTCGCTTGCGCCACCCGCTGACGCCGTTCAGCCCCGCCGCCGCTGCACCCATAGCAGAAGGCCGCCCCACACCACCTCCATGGAGGAAGCAATTCGCCGCCGCCGCAGCTGCATCCATAGCAGAAGGCCGCCCGACACCGCTTCCATAGAGGAAACCAATCATCGCCGCCGCCGCAGCATCCACAAAGGACGCTCGCCGCCGCCCCCTTGTAGCCAAAAGCTACGCAATGCCAACCTAGAGCCCACGCTTTCCAGCGGGGCCTAGCCATCGACCATCGAGGAAGAGGAGGATGGACAGCCGACGCCCAAATTCGCTGCCCGCCAAGCTCGAGGTTTGCTGCAGCAGCCCGCCTCTGGAGTGTGCTGTCGTCAGACGCGTTCTGCTCGGCCCCAAGGCGCCCCAAGCTTCAGAGAGACGCTAGCTGCTTGCGAACCAGAGAGCGCTCCGGTCCGTCGCGCATCACCCGGCTCGACGCCATCCCCAGGTCGCCCTTGAAACACCAGAAACTCCGCGCCACGAAGAGGACTTCGCCTGAGCTCGCGCTTTCAAGCACCGTCGCCCCGGCTTCGCACAGCTCCGCCGAGGACGCACCTGCCACGGCAATGACGCCTCAAGCCTCCGCCGCCGCCCCCTTGGCCTGCCGCCGAGGTGTGTCATCCTGCCTCCAGGTCGTCCGGAACGTGGACACCGCCCCGCCCCCAAAGGGCCTCGCTAGGACGCGAGCCCTAGGTCTAAGAAGTCCTGGCCGAAGTGTTCCTGCTGCCAGGTCGACCGCCACCATCCGCTTCTCGCCCTCGGAGATGCCCTCCACCGGGCACACACACGGCGTATTTTACTTTATTGTTTTTATATATTTTTTTTTTTTTGGGAGTAATTATATAACATTGTACATAGTAATTGTAAATAAACGCACACTTAACAACCAATCAGGATCTTCTCCAGGAGCGCCAATAGCCGTCTTTCGTGGACATCCCTACCGTGAGCTAGCTTGGTAAATGGTCGTAAAAAGCCATTTTTAACCTTCGTCACGCCCTCGAGTGTGAGGCCAGTGTCGTATTGTGTTAATTGGCGCCCATCTAACGTGTGGCTTTCCTCTGGTGGATACCTAAGGACGAACGCACCCCACCTGGTGAAAATGAAGGACAAGAGCACTCCTGAAGATCAACAACGATAGATGACACACCGCCGTGCGAATCTATCAACAGCATCAACACCATTTCTGGGAATGGTTCAACAACACCCAGTGGCGTCCAAAGCAACAAACCAGAAGAAGCTGCAGCCCAGCGACACCAACGAGCCCCAAACAAGGAGCTTCACCCACAGCTACTTCAACTGCTCCTACACCTGAAGAGAAATCACATGCGGGTCGAGGACGCCGAAGGAGGGTGGATTTGATATGACTCACACGTGCATAATTGCCGCTTGTCGCCTATTCGTCAAGATAGCGGCCCAATTAAAAATCACATGTGAGTTAACGCCCTCAAACCTCGCATGCAATTTCTCAAGGAGCAGAAAAACACGTAATTACAACCATGTTATTCTTTTGGCGAAACAAAATCCGAACGCCTAAGTTTTAAAAACAGCATTCTTAGGGCAAACGGCCCTAAAAACCCAGGCCAACAACCCGAGTTATTAGAATGTCATCGGCCGCTCGGACTAACAAAGACGGCTTAAAACTTTCCCTTTCACGGGGTTAAATAAGGTAAATAAGAACGAAGGTGTCAACTCAGAGAACTGGGCCAGCGCCGGAAAGAATTATCCATAAGGAGGTCAATGCAGACATGCCACGCAACAATTAAAGAAATAGCAAATAGCGCGAACCAATTAAATTACAAGTAATTTTAATAAGACTATAGGCATGCGTGGTATGTAAAGAAGCATAATTTAATAAGGAAAACGATGGGCCAGATAAAAAAAGCCGCCGTACGAAAATAAGGACGCTAAATGCAAAAATCGATAAAATGCTTCAAATCAACCCCCGTAAGCGAAATTAGTTCATCCCACCCCAAACAAACGGACATCCGAGAGAAAGCGGTGGGAGTAAAAAACCCTTTAAAAAGAGCCGCAGCCGCCAGAAAAACCATCTTATCGAGCTCTGCTCTAGGATCAAAAACCATCTTATCGAGCTCTGCTCTAAGACCAAAAAACTCTCTCAGCTTGGGCCCTCCGGCAACTAGAGAATTCCAAAACTGCCAAAAACCTTCTGTTCGAGCTCTGCTCACAGAAGTCAGCCTTGTGACTCCTGGGATAACTCGAGCTATGCTCGTTATTGCTAAAGGGTGTCCGGGTTGCCGCAATCTACGCCTGCCATCCTCGCTGTCCACGCCTGGAGGAGCGTCCAGCCCCACGTCGAATCGAGCCCTAGTAGCCACCGACGTCGCCGCCCGTCTCAAGCCCAGGCCTACGCTGCGCTATGCCCCAGGTCCTGCCGCCCGCTATGCATAGCCCAGGCCCCATGGAGAACCTCGCCGTCTCCGCTGCATCGCTCCGCAGCACCGCGACACGTTCACGTAAGTTCTCAGAAACAAACACAGCTACTCGAATCTAGTTCGCAGGAACCAACACATGCGAGTGAAGACAGACGCCGCCGCCGTCTGCCCCTACGTCCAGCTCACTGCGAGGAGGAAGACGCCACACAGGCCGCCTCCACGTACGCTGCTGCTCCCATGTCCAGAAGCACGCACCCTTCCACAGGCGCCGTCGCCGCCTACACCTACGTCCAGCTCACTGCGAGGAAGATGCCGCCGTACAGGCCGCCACCACGTACGCTGCCGCTCCTATGTCAGGGAGCTCGCATCACGCCAAAGACGCCACCGTCGTCTACGCGTACCCCCCAACCTCTACAGAGGGGAACCACCGCCAAGCGACGCCGCTCGCTTGCGCCACCCGCTGACGCCGTTCAGCCCCGCCGCCGCTGCACCCATAGCAGAAGGCCGCCCCACACCACCTCCATGGAGGAAGCAATTCGCCGCCGCCGCAGCTGCATCCATAGCAGAAGGCCGCCCGACACCGCTTCCATAGAGGAAACCAATCATCGCCGCCGCCGCAGCATCCACAAAGGACGCTCGCCGCCGCCCCCTTGTAGCCAAAAGCTACGCAATGCCAACCTAGAGCCCACGCTTTCCAGCGGGGCCTAGCCATCGATCATCGAGGAAGAGGAGGATGGACAGCCGACGCCCAAATTCGCTGCCCGCCAAGCTCGAGGTTTGCTGCAGCAGCCCGCCTCTGGAGTGTGCTGTCGTCAGACGCGTTCTGCTCGGCCCCAAGGCGCCCCAAGCTTCAGAGAGACGCTAGCTGCTTGCGAACCAGAGAGCGCTCCGGTCCGTCGCGCATCACCCGGCTCGACGCCATCCCCAGGTCGCCCTTGAAACACCAGAAACTCCGCGCCACGAAGAGGACTTCGCCTGAGCTCGCGCTTTCAAGCACCGTCGCCCCGGCTTCGCACAGCTCCGCCGAGGACGCACCTGCCACGGCAATGACGCCTCAAGCCTCCGCCGCCGCCCCCTTGGCCTGCCGCCGAGGTGTGTCATCCTGCCTCCAGGTCGTCCGGAACGTGGACACCGCCCCGCCCCCAAAGGGCCTCGCTAGGACGCGAGCCCTAGGTCTAAGAAGTCCTGGCCGAAGTGTTCCTGCTGCCAGGTCGACCGCCACCATCCGCTTCTCGCCCTCGGAGATGCCCTCCACCGGGCACACACACGGCGTATTTTACTTTATTGTTTTTATATATTTTTTTTTTTTGGGAGTAATTATATAACATTGTACATAGTAATTGTAAATAAACGCACACTTAACAACCAATCAGGATCTTCTCCAGGAGCGCCAATAGCCGTCTTTCGTGGACATCCCTACCGTGAGCTAGCTTGGTAAATGGTCGTAAAAAGCCATTTTTAACCTTCGTCACGCCCTCGAGTGTGAGGCCAGTGTCGTATTGTGTTAAATTAATACCTACAAATTAAAATCTAAGCTCTGATGTTACCAAACAGCTATCCCAACTAAATCAACTTATATACTCGAACCTTTTTAATAAATTATTCATAATTTAACAGTAACTGTATCTAATGTATCATTCATTAAACAATTCTCAAATATTTATGTTGTACTTTTAATGTATAAATCCCCCCTTGTACTTTTTAATTGCTAATTATTTTATTCTTTCAAAATAATTTCCTACCTAGAAATACTCTTATAGATAATTATCAGTCTCAAGAAGCTACCACTACAATATCTTTCTGTTTGTTCGCTTAAAGAATGTAGATTTCCAGGGGGCGCTGAGTATTTTTTTTTTCTTATAGCCCCTCTATTTACAAATAGCAGCGACATCGTGGGGCAAACCTGATGCAAACATGAAAATACAAAAAGTTACTAAACGATAAATTTCAGAGTAAACAGTGAAAAAATAACAGATCTGAGTACCTGAAATCCTTTTCTGCCACTATTTTTACACTTATCGATACAACACCGTGGCATTTCCACGTCCTCGACTTCGAATTAGCCCCCGAAGAGAAAAATGAGTAAAAACAAGACAAATGTCAATGTCACATTTTAATTAATTATGCAACTTCCTTTGCAATTTTTAAATATGCTAGGGACTTAAGGGATACCAACGTGATTTTGCCCCAGCGGCAACATCAAAGGTTGTCGCTACTATTTGTAAATAGAGGGGCTATATTTTTTCTGAAAAGGGGGCGGTACGCCAAATAAGTTTGGGAACCACTGGTTTAATTGATCAGCCTCATAATTTATCTCTTTGTTTTTAATATAAATTTGGAGATCCCGGTCATTTTTGGGTAAAATCTTGTAGCCGGAAGCGATATTTTACTCTTATGGTTTTTGTTTTCCCAGAAAATGTTATAGTTGTTTGATAAAAAGTAAATTTCATAGTACAAGATGATATATTGTGTAAAGTGTAATTATATTTTGTTCAAAAACTTTTTTAAATAATCGCAAAGTTAAAGTTTCGCAAAAGTTTCTCTAAAGCAAATGGGAATAAAAATGTTTAAAACTGTTGTATATTACGTAATAATCTATAACTTTTGTCAAAAAAGTTTTTTGTTAGTATAGTTAATAAAAAATCACAAATTTAAATTTTTGCAGGCAGTAAAAGAAAGTCGTGTGGTGACCACAGTTCATTCTTTTCATATGGAAATGCAATGTAGGGAAACCAATGACAACAAACATTGCCACTAGATGGATAGAAACTTCTGGTTATAATTTTTGCAAATGAGGTTAGGTTTCATGTTGACTGGTTGACACCGTAATTATTTTAAATTGTAGTTCTGGCTATTATCAACTGAAATTGTCCTTAGGGCAATACCCACTTAACTAGTTAAAACCAAATTATAAAATCACATTTCAAGTTTATAGGTAATAGCCAAAGCTACAGTATAAAATAACTAGTGAATCGACCGAGCTAAGCTTCGCTTCGCTAATTACACGATGTAATTAAATTAAATATAATTTCATTTTACTTTACTTTTTCGTACTTTTTTGAAAATAAAATCGGCCTACGATCTAAATCTAAAAATTAGAAAAATTTTAAGCTATCATACAAATTAATCGGTCCGGTATCTTCGGATAAGATAGGGAACCAAGATACGTACCTGTTTTATTTCTGCACCATCTACAAATTACAACGAATGTTAGTATCCAGAATAGATTAATATGAAAACCCTAAGTACACATTTTTAAAAACCTCATAGTATACATCGGAGGGGGGAAAATTGTACTATTTGCCCCCTTCTCCCCCAACAAATTCTACGAGGAGGAAATCGCCCCCCTTGCCCAGCTGCTCCTGCGCCCCTGCTTATTAGAATAATTACTACCAGAAGAGAGTGCGCCACTGTCGCGTTGAATTGCTTTTTTGTCCATTATTAGTTTTTATTATTATGCTAGGCCGCACTAACTTAATTAATGTAATATGTTATGCTACCAATGTATTTATCGGGATGTTATATAAATACTATTTATTATTTGGTAAAGGTTTATTTTGGATTTTAGTTGATGACGACTGTTAGTTATTGCTGGAAAGTAAAAGCTTAACCTACAAAATATGTTACAAAGTTAAATCATTTTATATCAATTCAAAAACTTACCGACTTTGTAATATTGAGTACTACACTGTTGACTGTTACACTGGCTTAAATGTAATATGGTACGATAAAATCAGTGTGTGCCAATAAACTCATCTACATTAAATGAAACTATCTATACTATATTTCAAATAAGAATGCAGTAGAAATTGACAATTTAAAAAAATATATTTGATTTTCAGATGGTTGTAATGGTGACTTTGTTTCGACCAATCACGGTCATAGGATAAAGATTAATATTTAAACACTGCATGCTTATTTGAAATTTAGTATAGTTCGGGTGTACCACAAGGCTATTACTTGGGACCTATACTAAATTTCAAATAAAAATGCAGTAGAAATTAACAATTTTAAAAATATATTTGATTTTCAGATGATTGTAATGATGACTTTGTTCCGACCACTCACGGTCATAGATAAAGATTAATATTTAAAGACTGCATGCTTACTTGAAATTTAGTATAGTTCGGGTGTATCACAAGGCTATTACTTGGGACCTATACTTAATTTCAAATAAGAATACAGTAGGCGGCGTTCTGAATTCAATCTCACTTTTACACTAAGAAAATATAAGTGCAATGGAAATCTTATCAAAACGTCTTCTTTATACTGCACTTCTCGTCAAAGCCACTATTTATTGGTTTTCTTTTATAGTTTTAGGAACAATCATATCAAATGTCAACTTAACAATTTTGAACAAATATTTGATTTTTACTTTATTTCGACCAATCACGGCCATAGTTATGATTACAACTTAGTTTCAAGTACTGCATGCTTATTTGAAATTTAGTGTAGGTACTGTATGCGGTGCCTTTATTAACTACTTACTTAACTTTTACCTTCATTGCTTCTCTATACAGATGAGTTACAATTATTCTCAGAAATAAATTCTATCAAAGATTACTCTACTCTTCGAGCTTAACTAAATGGTACAACAATAGCAAAATGTGTCTGTGTACAGATCATTTTTTCACTTCAAACTAAATAATGCACACTACATTCACGATCTTGGCACAACTGTAAGTAATTATTTCGCTTTTGAAATACTTTACATTAAAAATTAATGTAAAGCTAATAAAATATTAAGCTTCACGTACATTTCGAATACCTAACGAAAGACTTCTAAAACGTGGATACGCAAAGATCTTCTACTCTGTCATGTGTTTACTCAAATTTTGAATTAGAATAGTATTTAGAATTTTGTCAATAAACTAAAAATTTAACATTGTATCGGTTGCGCTATCTCTTCTAATTTAGCAAAAACCATCCAAACCGCCGAAAAATACAGCTGCTGCAATAAATTTGCCTACTCAATAATAGATGGCGCTGCGTATCGCAACCGGATCAGCCGTTAACTTTCAAATCTGACAATTCGTTGTCTGCATGTGCAGGTGGTACTTATATTCGGAGGAAACATTTCCAAGCAATTGCCACGATGTTTTCCCAGATCCTAACGCCTTCTGCTCGTTCCTTAGAGAGTAAGTACATAAGTACAAACACATTCAATTCTAGAACTAAAATTAAACACAGACAGGGATGCCCTTGTTGCCCGCAAGCCAGGCACCGTCAAGACTGCGAGGGAGCCGCTATCCGACAGAGCTGTCAACCCGTCCTTATCCAACCTAAATCAAAAGCCAGACCTGCCTAAGCTGAAGCTCGAACAAGCGAAGCCGAAGCTTGCATCTGTCGAAATAAAGAAGCAGGTTTGCGGAATCCCTGATTGGTACGGCGACGTGTGCTCCTTTAAGGACGTTCAGAGAGAAGGTAACATAGTCCATTCACGGAGTACGATATTTAATGTGCTTTCTCACCAGACACTTTCGATGATATCTGGCCTGCATCCCAGCGGTTGAGCAGCACCGACTTTTTGAACTCCATGAAGCCACCAACGACACCAAAATTTACTTTCGATAGTGATTTGCTGCCTATGCTTATTGAGATTCCGAAGAAACCTGTGATTCAAGATTTTGGTGCTGATGTGGTTGAGGAAGTGCCTGTCGTTGCTGTCGATTTCCCCGATTTTGACTTGACTTTCTGAGTGTAAAGAGCTTTCCTGTAAGGATTCATATTTAAATTTACTGTACGCTTCTAATTATTTTTTATTTGTAAGATTTTGATAAGTAATTTATGACTTATTTATTACTAATATATGTTACATTTAGCTTTAGAAATTGATAATGAAAATAAATTACTGTAGACATTGCTAAATATTTTTTTACTTTTAAAGTACAATAGCTGTTCTGTTAGTGGTTGTATTTGTGATTTTTATAAGTTTTCATTTGTACACTAGGCATTATAGAAGTGCTACAGTTAGTCACTAGTTCTGTGAATTGATTGGGTGGACGGTGTATGTTAGCAGCTGAACCAAAGTCAATTTGGATTTCTCATCCTCTTGCCTTTCAGCATTGGATTTAGTAATATTTAACCCATTTCTTCCATTCTTTCTTATTCTTTGCTAATATCTTTATTTCATTTTTGCTCTTCCCTTACTTTTCCTATCTCAGTTTTTCCATCCAGGTTTTTCTACGTCTTCCCCTTCTTATCTTTAATTTTCTTACTTCCATTACTTTTCTACATGTTCTCTCTGGATCCATCCTTAACACGTTGAGCTCGGCGTGGCATCAATATAGTGCCTCACCCTCATAGTCCCATCGGACGGCGAAGCCTTCAGTGTTATCTCACTACATTAGTTGAGTAAACCTGCGTGTACACCGTTAGTTCTCTCACAACAATGTTGAATATATGGAATATCAAATAAAGCTGTCCAGGGAACCAACTTATGCACTTGGGTCAAAATTTTTTGGGATAGTTTGGTTTTTACATTGCATGAAAGAAAAATTTATGTATTTGTAGATAAGGATCATAAAGTAAACGGCGTGTACACAATATAAAGTCAAAATTATCTCCTTAGTAAAAGAAAATTACTGCAAATCATTTATTTTATTTAAGAAAACATGTTATATGATAAAAACTGGCTAAAAAATTATATTTTTGGTATTTTGTTAACAGTAAAAGAGCAGCTTACAAAATAATATGTATACTCAAGTTATATGACAAAAAAACTGGGTACCAAATAATCTTTTTGGTACTTTATGCGCACTAAAAAATAATCTTACAAAATAATATGTATACACAAGTTATATGATAAAATACTAGTTACAAAAATATTTTTTTGGTAATTTGTGAACACTAAAAGAACCACATACAAAATAATATGTAGATATACTCAAGTTATATGACAAAAAAACTGGGTACCAAATCTTTTTGGTACTTTGTACGCACTAAAGAAGAAACTTACAAAATAATATGTATACACAAGCTATATGACAAAAAACTGGCTACAAAATTATTTTTTTGGTATCTTGTTAACAGTAAAAGAGCAACCTACAAAATAATATGTATACTCAAGTTATATGACAAAAGAAACTGGCTACAAAATAATCTTTTTGGTACTTTGTGCGCACTAAAAAAGAATCTTACAAAATAATATGTATACTCAAGTTATATGACAAAAAAAACTGGTTACCAAATAATCTTTTTGGTACTTTGTGCGCACTAAAGAAGAAACTTACAAAATAATATGTATACACAAGCTATATGACAAAAAACTGGTTACAAAATTATTTGTTTGGTATTTTGTGAACACCAAAAGAGCCACTTACAAAATAATATGTACCTATACTCAAGTTATATGACAAAAAAAACTGGCTACCAAATAATCTTTTTGGTACTTTGTGCACACTAAAGAAGAAACTTACAAAATAATATGTATACACAAGCTATATGACAAAAAACTGGTTACAAAATAATTTTTTTGGTATTTTGTGAACACCAAACGAGCCACTTACAAAATAATATGTATACTCAAGTTATATGACAAAAAAGCTGGCTACCAAATAATCTTTTTGGTACTTTGTGCGCACTAAAAAAGAATCTTACAAAATAATATGTATACACAAGTTATATGACAAAATACTCGTACAAAAATATTTTGTTGGTATTTTGTGAACACCAAAAGAGCAACTTACAAAATAATATTTGTACTCAAGTTATATAATAAAAGAAACTGGCTACAAAATAATCTTTTTGGTACTTTGTGTGCACTGAAAAGAATCTTGCAAAATAATATGTATACACAAGTTATATGACAAAATACTCGTTACAAAAATATTTTTTGGTATTTTGTGAACACCAAAAGAGCCACTTACAAAATAATATTTATACTCAAGTTATATAACAAAAGAAACTGGCTACTAAATAATCTTTTTGGTACTTTGTGTGCACTAAAAAAGAATCTTACAAAATAATATGTATACACAAGTTATATGACAAAATACTCGTTACAAAAATATTTTTTTGGTATTTTGGAAACACCAAAAGAGCCACTTACATAATAATATTTGTAGTCAAGTTATATAACAACAGAAACTGGCTACAAAATAATCTTTTTGGTACTTTGTGTGCACTAGAAAAGAATCTTACAAAATAATATGTATACACAAGTTATATGACAAAATACTCGTTACAAAAATATTTTTTTGGTATTTTGGAAACACCAAAAGAGCCACTTACAAAATAATATGTATACTCAAGTTATATGACAAAAAAGCTGGCTACCAAATAATCTTTTTGGTACTTTGTGCGCACTAAAAAAGAATCTTACAAAATAATATGTATACACAAGTTATATGACAAAATACTCGTACAAAAATATTTTGTTGGTATTTTGTGAACACCAAAAGAGCAACTTACAAAATAATATTTGTACTCAAGTTATATAATAAAAGAAACTGGCTACAAAATAATCTTTTTGGTACTTTGTGTGCACTGAAAAGAATCTTGCAAAATAATATGTATACACAAGTTATATGACAAAATACTCGTTACAAAAATATTTTTTGGTATTTTGTGAACACCAAAAGAGCCACTTACAAAATAATATTTATACTCAAGTTATATAACAAAAGAAACTGGCTACTAAATAATCTTTTTGGTACTTTGTGTGCACTAAAAAAGAATCTTACAAAATAATATGTATACACAAGTTATATGACAAAATACTCGTTACAAAAATATTTTTTTGGTATTTTGGAAACACCAAAAGAGCCACTTACATAATAATATTTGTAGTCAAGTTATATAACAACAGAAACTGGCTACAAAATAATCTTTTTGGTACTTTGTGTGCACTAGAAAAGAATCTTACAAAATAATATGTATACACAAGTTATATGACAAAATACTCGTTACAAAAATATTTTTTTGGTATTTTGGAAACACCAAAAGAGCCACTTACAAAATAATATTTATAGTCAAGTTATATAACAAAAGAAACTGGCTACAAAATAATCTTTTTGGTACTTTGTGTGCACTAAAAAAGAATCTTACAAAATAATATGTATACACAAGTTATATGACAAAATACTCGTTACAAAAATATTTTTTTGGTATTTTGGAAACACCAAAAGAGCCACTTACATAATAATATTTGTAGTCAAGTTATATAACAACAGAAACTGGCTACAAAATAATCTTTTTGGTACTTTGTGCGCACTAAAAAAGCATCTTACAAAATAATATGTATACACAAGTTATATGACAAAATACTCGTTACAAAAATATTTTTTTGGCATTTTGCGAACACCAAAAGAGGCACTTATAAAATAATATTTATACTCTAGCTATATGACAAAAGAAAAACTGACTATCAAATAATGTTTTTGTACTTTGTGCGCACTAAAGAAGAAACTTACAAAATAATATGTATACACAAGATATATGACAAAAAACTGGTTACAAAATTATTTTTTTGTTACGTTGTGCACACTAAAAAAGCAACGTACACAATAATGTTTTCCGCCAATCGTACTAGAACTGACACATTATCGACAAAATTTTGTGAAGCAAAGTCAAACATTCCATCACATCAGCCGTTGCTAGGTAATTTACAATAAAACTGTACAGGAATAATATTCCCGGCCTAAGCAGGGAATATTTTTCGAATGTAATATTGATGACTAGTGAGTCACCGGAACTACGCTTCGGTTCGCTAATTGAAGAGAGATTTCATTAATATGAATTAAAAAAGGATGAGAGAGATTCCCTCTCCAAGGGGGCCCTTGGGGCTCCGACCCTCTCCAAGGGAACCCTCGAGGCTCCGCCCCTCTCCAAGGAAGCCCCCGGGGCTCCGCCCCTCTCCAAGGGGGCCCTCGGGGCTCCAACCCTCTCCAAGGGGTCCCTCGGGGCTGCGCCCCTCTCCAAGAAAACCCTCGGGGTTATGACCCTCTCCAAGGGGGCTTTCGGGGCTCCGACCCTCTCCAAGGGGGCCCGCGGGGCTCCGCCCTTTTCCAAGGAAGCCCTCGAGGTTCCGCCCCTCTCCAAGTAAGCCCTCGGCGTTCCGCCCCTTTCCAAGGGGGCCTCGGGGCTCCGACTCTCTCCAAGGGGGCCCTCGGGGCTCCGACCCTCTCCAAGACGGCCCGTGGGGCACCGCCCCTTTCCAAGGGGGCCCTCGGGGCTCCGCCCCTCAAGGCGCATTTGCTCAATCAGGGACATGGCGTCTGTAATTGTCGTGACGAACACACACGTTTGGATCGTTCTCCTTTATTATATAGAGGATTTAAAAAGACACGTTTTCTTAATTTTCTAATTACTCGTATCGATTGGCGGAAAAATAGTATGTATATCTTGGACGAAAAGCAACATTCCCAGACTCCTGTGTTGTTGGGCTCGGCATTCTCCTCGCCCAACAATATTCACAGTCGTCTGGGAATGTTACGTTTTTCCTACTAGATACACAATATACTATTTTCACAAGCACTACACTGCCAATTTGTGCGAGGGCATTTGTTTTGGGCTACCAATCTGCCATGTTCTCCCTTTAGTTGCGCATAGCAAACGGTTCAACGGTTTTTCTTACGTTCTTCTAAGATATGTTGTAGATTTACGTTAACTTGATGAGAATCTTGTTGGATTGGCTTGTCTTGTCCCAAAAGTGATAGAGCAAGAAGTTCCTTATACTCCGTTATTTGCATATTTCTCTGGTGTTACTTCCTTAAACACCAAATAAGAATTTACTAATGCCGACCCAAATATGAGTTCCATTGCTAGCTTTCGGTACCATTTTGTTCCCCTACTTAGACAATGGGAATATGCTTTAATTTGATCTGAAAGATCAATGTAAGCTTTAAATTGATTATAACTTACTATAGCTTTTGGTTTTTCAACGTCTTGACCACGTTGTCTAACTGTGGTCACATCAGCATTATGTGCAGCAGTGAGCATCAACACGTCGCGTTTATCTTTCCATTTTAGTGTTACTATGCCGGTGCCACTCTCTTTTGCATATACGTCATACTTTTGTAGTTTTGCTGTTTACTGTTCAACTTACGGTTTGATCGTAGCGTACCAACAAGATGTGTGTTACGTCGTAATAAAACTGAAGCCTAAGACACACTCGTGTAACAATTATCAGTGTAAAGAATGCGACCACTATCCAAAAGTTTTTCCACTAGGTCCATTACTACTGCTGAGGAGACGCTGGAAATTCCTTGTTTATCCTTTCCGCAATAGACTTGCAAATTGTACGTATTGCAATGATTCTACTCTAATTGCTACTGTAATAATAATAGGTATTTTTAAATTTAATTATTACATATAAGCCACTGTTTATAATGTTATTAAAATAAAATTGAGACTGATTAAACAGTAATTCTCTTTCCCATTTAATCAAAATAATATGGTAGTATGCCCTTTGGATTTTATTCGTCTGCAAATTAAATATAATGGAAAGCTAGCTCATAAAGCAAGAAAACTCTGGTCCTTACGGATTCCCCTAATAAATTTATCTAGAGCACCACCGGCAACAATTTTAGTTCAACTTCGTGATTGCTGAAATGTAATGTTGTCAAAACTATTACAGTTCGGTTTTCTTTTGCAGACTGCGTTGTGTTTTGATTTTTAACAAATGGAGTTTATGAACATTAGTCGAGGTAGCTATTTGAATTTTTCGCGCTCTTGACGGTACTAATTATCTTTTGTTTCAGAAAATAACGGGGGCAAGCTTAAGCAATTGTTTTTGGAAAAGCGTCCTTTTACTCGCATAACCTCAAACCTGAAATCCACTTTTTCTGCGAACAGCACCTTCTCTGTGGCCGTGAAATATTTGGACTTTGCCCAGTAATGTCTCCTTTATGATGCACGTAGCTTTCCCGGGTCTAACCACGTTAATTTTAGGTTAAATTGGTACCTGATATCTGTCGTAAACTTCGGCTGGCTGGAACGACGCCGTTGATGTTGTGGCGCTGCTATGGGCCCCCTCGTGGTGAAACCTCTTGTAGACGGTCTTACAGAGCTGCTCTGCCCTCTGGAATGCAGACCTCGTGGCTCCGGTGATCGCTTAGTTGCACGCAGACTTGAAAATCTTGAGCTGAATCGGCTGCGACCTTCTCGGAACGGCCCCCCTCGTGAACTTTCTTACTTTTGATGTCGGAATTTGTTGCAAATAATATCACACAAACGGGACAATGCACTGATTAAAACGGTATACTTTTTATATTAAAATAATCTGGTTTATTATGTAAAATTCAATTTTAAAAAGGAGCACAATTTACAGCATCAAACTAATTCATTTATTCATTTGTTCTCTCTAAAATCCGTTATAAACAATTTATAACTATAACTAAACAAAACCCATATTAACCAAAGTCAATTAAAGTACTTTTTAACATAAATTATTTATAAATAAACATTTTTACAAATTGCCTAAAGCTAAAAATCATGTCTGTTTATTTTAATTATTAATGTCTTATTGCGCCACTTGCACGTTTTATTAATCACATAATTTGTCTCACACGCGTGATTGCGTTGATTAGTTTTAAGAGTTCACTTCCTTTTCACACGTTTGTTTCATATTCACCTGTGTGCTTTTCTTGCCAAATTTTTAATGTCTGCTTTTCCCCGCTATTCTTGGTATTACAGCTTAATTTTACAATTGCCAATTCCTTTCTTATAATTTGCTCTTTGCAACATATGATAATATAATTCTGGCTTCCTGTACCTTATTTAAGATTGTTCATAAATGTTTCCTGCTTATTTATTCGAATTCTACGCTACAATACCATACACTTAGCAAACCTTTCTCTGACAAATCAATTCTATTGGTTTGGCTTTAATTCTGCACAAACCTATTTAATTAATTTTTAAATGTCGATTTCAACCTGTGACAAACGAGCCTTGTCCTTTGCATTCCTTATTCAAATCCTTTCTTTTAATTCAAGCATCTCTTTCTCAATGCAATTACTGACTAATATTTAAGTTTATAGTCTCGCAGCTAAATAAAACACCCTTACTCCGTGCTTTGATTTAATATTAATATTGTACTGCACTCGGAGCAGAGCCGTAGGGCTTAATACCACTGCAGTATATCCGCCTTCTGTGCATAATTTATACAATTTGATTCCGAATTTGTGGTGCTTATTTTTTATATATTGCCTGAACTTCAGGCGACCACGGAATGGAACAAGGGTTTCATCGATGTACACTTCAGCTCCTGGAATAAGCACATTCTGAAATCGTTCTATAAGTTTCGCAAGCAATGGCGTAAGCTTACGAAGTCGGTTACTTGCAAATGATTCGTCTTCATTATTGTTAAAATGCCACATTTTTAACAAATCTTCAAAGCGATTCTTCGGCATCATCTTGTTTATATTATTTGCGTACAAAAAAATTGGTGCTCCAATACGACCGTAGTTTGGGAAGCTTCGTTAGTCCCATCCACAACAGGATGCCAGGAAAATTTTCTATCTCTTAGGTATTTGTGGCTGTCCATTGCTGGTTTGGTTTCTTCTTTACTTTCAGGACCTGCTCTGTATAGATTCGTTTGATCTACCATATCATTTCTAATTTCATCCGTAATAAAAATTTTGAAGCAATCGCATGGATTTTTGTTTATGAAGTCGTCATAAAATGTTGGGTCTATGCCTACGTTATTTACCATAAAATTGATTTTTTTTTAGAGTTGAGCCATCTACATCGCGCCATACAATATCATCTGCATAATTATTTTCCACTATCAAGGTCAGCGGCTGCAATCTGGTCAATAACGTCAGCGTACATAAATCATAAATCAAACAAGTAGAGACACTCACTGTCGGTGCCTTTGATGTCAAAATTCTGATTTGGATGACCTTGAACGGCTCCTGGGGGGTACTTCCCGATAGTACTAACAGATTGCGCCACTACTTGATCACATCCATGGATATAATATATCTATGATCACATCATGTTGGTAGCAGGCTCTGATTAGTAGAACTTTGTGCTGCCATCTGATAGTCAAGCTTAGATATACCCCCTAAGGCACTGTCCCAGGCACGCTCGACAGGTTTCCACATTTGGCATGAGTGTCTTTACTTGTTTGATGTATGTACGCTGATAACGTCTTCTATTTCCTGTTCTATCTGTAAGTCATGTTTTTGATTTGAAAAACCAATAATTATAAAATAACCTAGAGTTATACAAGGATAACTGAAGTAGAGAAACTTACCATATCATTGCCCTGAATTGGGTTGGCACGTGAAGTTGAAGGTCCTGTTTGTAAATGCTCTATATTTTGAGTCTTTGAATGTTTCTGATTTGAATGATTCCGCTTAGTTGAAGGGCTGGCTTGCGGCTCGTCTCTGGCAACATATTTTACACGCGTTGGCCTTTTTTCTTCATCAGAAGAAGATTAAACAGTTTCGCAAACACCAGGTGTATATTCATCTGAGAGGTAAACGTCGCCAAATTCACTTCCACTGCCGTCTTCATCGGACATACATTCATCTCACAATTTTTGCAGATCGTTCTGCTGTTGCTCGTAATTGCCCATTTTCACCGTTATAACGCTCCGCAATTCAATGAACTACTGATGACATATACGTTATGCGCAGCAGTCACTGCACATATGCATACACATGCAAGAACTTCCCACACGGTGCGACAAATGTAATATCTCACCAAATAATGATTAAAAAAATAGTTTGAGCATTATTTTATCAAAACCCTGCCAGCATAACTGATATATGGTGCTTACGAGTTAAATTACCGAAAAAAAACCTTTGGTCCTTGGGACCCCAAATTTTTTGTATACACCCGTGCTCAACGTGTTAATATGTGTGCACACCAGTTTAGTTGTTTCTTTTTTATCTTCTGTATTGACTCTTGGTCTAACATCTTTCTTATTTCTTCATTCCGTATTCTATTCCATTTTGTTTTACCAGCTATCTATCTCAAATATTTCATTTCGGTTGAAGTTTAGTACACGGTCCGGTCTATTACGCATGTGCTGGGAGTGGAGTATGTTTTATAGTTCGATCAGCGTACATAAAAATGTTATGGGTGCCGCTATCGTCTCGTAATGTTGTTGCACTCTCGGCGGTTCAAGTTAGCGGTTTAGGTTAGTTGTTAGGACTTGGATGAATTTTTTTAGAGAAAAAGTACAAGAAGAGGGTATGTTCAACGTTACATTTTTATGTTCACTATTACATTTTTGAGCATGCATAATTTACTGGACCGTATACTAAACTTTTACCTTCATTTCTATTGCTATTATTTTGTTCTCATGCTTTCTATGAAGTGTCCAGTACTCACTGTCTTATGAACAATTCATTTCCCAGTGTCGATTCATTTAATGCGCAGTAAATACTATTTTCCTTCCCCGCTCTATTTGTTAATTATGCCTTAATTTTTACGTCCTCGGTAATTATGCTTCCCAAGTATTCACATGTTGTTACTCTTTCTAAGCTATTTGCATTTTATTTCTCTACTTTAATCTTTATCTTATTTCTTATTCACTATCATTGTTTAACTTTTATTAACTTGTTATTATTAACTGAGAAGCAAGAAAATGGAGATATATTTTAGGAGGACAAGATATATATCATTTGACTCAGCTTGCAGAGTAGATTCCAAAAATATATAGAAACCGGAAATCGGATTTCTTTTCCGAGGTCGACTTCCGGTCAATTTTTTTTTAACTTTTAACTTTTTCCTTTATAGCTCCTGCAGTTTTTGAGATATTTAGCTCAAATTTGGAATACAGGTTACGCTGCAGGGCTTACATCATTGAGCATATCAAATGGTTGTGAGAATCTACAGGGAGATATTTTTTCAGGGGTCATGCTTCCTTTTCTCCCCCTGAACTTTTTTGCGGTGCGCCGCTGTTAGATTCTAAAATACAAATTGAGTTTTCTGTTTTGTTTAGAATCTTTTTGTTCTCTTGCAGTTTTTTCGTATCTGCAACCGTTATCGAGACAAAAAAAGTACAAAAACGATTTTCTGTAATTTGCTAGACGAAATTTAAATTTTTAAAATGGTTTTAAACGTTAATTATGTGCTAATAAGTACACGGTAACAATTTATAGATTAGTTCAGGCACATCAGTTTTGAGTCATTATAATTTTTACTGCTACAATAACTTTAAAACACATACGAGGGCTGTTCAACATGTTATCTACTTGAAATAAAAATGAATTTAATGAAATTAAATATTTTTTGCCACTTGTAAATATTCACCTCCACTTTCATCTTCTCTATTTCTTCCACCCATAGGTCTACTAGTTTGTGAATTTTGTTATTTGTATCAGCGACTATCACTGTATCATCAACATACATTAGACCACTCATCTTTACCGATTCTAAGTTCTTGTATCCAATTACTGTGTCTAATCTCCTCATTCTCTCTTTGATGTTTTTTATTATTTAGTCCATAACTACAATAAACAGTAGTAGACTTAGGCCCAGTTGTATAAACGAAGATCACCCCGGAGTCAGAGTTAACTCGGCGATTTCTAAAATTGTGCGTTGTACCAACCTAGATCAACGCTAATCCCGGAGTTAACTCGCTGTGTAGTTGATCCGGCGATGTAGGCGGGTTAACTCTGGTTCATGTACAAACGTCACCTATTCTAACCTCAAAATTTGTATTATTTGTTGCGGCGAAGTTTGGTTATAATTTAGAATGGCTAATTTAACTGATGATGAAGATTTCATGGAACATGTAAATGTAGTAGCAACAGGGATACGAAGAAATCCAAGAGTTTTTCGTGATCGACCAGATCATTTTCGAAAATGGTCAGATGAAGAATTCTTCGTTAGATTCCGTCTAACAAAAAATTCAGTACGCGAAGTACTGGCGCAATTAAATATTGGTTCGAACACAATAAGGTATAATACAATAATACAATAGTACTCTGTGTAATTAAAGTTGGATTATTGCTTTTTAGAAATTATGCATTGTCTGCGACTGACATGCTCTTACTAACTCTGCGTTTTTTTGCCACGGGTTCAATGTTAATAGTTGCTGGCGATTTTATGGGTGTCCACAAATCAACTGTTTTTGTTTGCTCCTCTTCTTTATATTTTTATATTTATTTTTTAAAATAGCAGCCGTTCTGCTTACTTCCCAGCTAGCGCAAAATTCCTTCTGAATGGTCCCCCATATGGCATTCTTTTGGAGATTTGAGCTGCGTCCGTTTTTTTGCATTCTACAATATGCTTGTATTTTTCTACCAAGCATAGTAGGCGGGTTTCTTCTAATGACGAAAAATTGGCCGCACGTTTTTCCATACCTACATTTACATTAAATTATAGATAGGTACAAATAAAATTATTAAAATGGTGCTTAACTTCAACGAGAATATACGTATGTAGACAAACAAGATTAATAAAATACTGCGTATACGACAACAAACGATCACAAGCTTTTACAGGTTAGAAGCGACTGACCACAAAACAAATACGCAACTGACCACAAATAACTTCTTGTCCGTTAAAGTTGGTGACATGTAAAAATAACTGCTTCTTGATAGGGATATTTGTTGTACCAACATTCGTTTTCAAAGTAACTCGCAGATCAGTTGACTCCCCGTTTATTTTGATTTATACAACGCACGTAACCTTGATCCTGGTTCAACTCTTGAACCAGAGTTAACAGATCCGAGAGTTAACTCGCTTTTATAAAACTGGGCCTTAGACTATCTCCCTGCTATAGTCCTTTCTCCATTTTTGTTGTACTTTTCCTTTTACTGGGTTAGATACACTACTTGTGATATTTATTAGTTGAGTTGATACATCTAGTTCTTCTAATCACTTATAGATACTTCTATCTACTGTGTCAAACGCCGCTCTAAGATCTATGAGTAACTCCTCCCGTCCTTCTATTTTCTTTTCCATTTGATTCCTCACTATAAATATGTTGTCACTAGTTTGTCTATTATTCTAAATGCCACTTGCTCATCATCCATTTTACTTACTATCACTTTAGTCAGTTTCTCTTTAACTATTATTCTGGTGTATACCTTGAAACATGCTGAAGAAAGACATATCGCTCAGTAGTTATTGCAGTTTTTTGTTCTCCATTTTTATATATCGGCACAATCAAGTTCTTATCCCGATCCTCCGGTAGGTACCTATTTTCTGATGTCTCCATGTGTCGTAAATTCAGCATAACCATTGTTTTCCTTTCACTCCCATCCATCTTATCATGTCTGGCTCTAAATTGTTTTCTCCACATGCTTTCCATGTTTTTATGTTTCTTAGTGCTTCTTCAACTTGCTCCCGTGTAATGGTTTCTGTTTGTTCTTCTTCCCTTTATCCTTGATTTATCTTCATATCTTCCAGTGCCTAGTTGATGTTCAACCTTCTGTGAACAATATTCTTTCCAAATTTACACTACTTCATTTTTGTCTGCCTTGATCTTATTATTTTTATCTTTTACTCTTCCAATAACTTTTCGTTGACTCCCCCCCATTCTTCTTATTCTAGTCCAAAACGCCCTTCTGTTTATCTTCTACGTTTCATCTATCTCTTTGCCAATCTCCTCCCAGCTTTTCTGTTTTGCTTTCTTTACTTTTTGCTCTGTTTATATATTCTTCCCTATCTTGTCGTGATCCAATCCACATACCTACTATAATAATTCCATTATTTAATAATAACGCAATTATTTCTCAATAGTTACATATCTATATACAAAACAACTAATTAAAGTATCACACAAGTGAGAAATCTCAAGGGCTTAATTTAAATAGGTAGATGCTTATTTTTGGTTAGGGTGACCATATGAGCGATAGACTAAATCCAGACTGTAACTTATTGTTACTGTTATCTCACAAAAGGTTAGAAAGTAAAGTATTCACAACTAAAAGTTAAAAAACTCATCTTCACAAAGAACCAACAATTTTTAAACGTTAACAACTAGAATAAGAACTGGAAAAAGAAGACGATCTATGGAAACCAAGAAAATCGGAATGTGAATATGAAGAGCTTTAAAAAAATCAGAATTGAACTAAATAATCAGTTCATATAAGTCTACCATTTGACCTAACTTTAGATGAAGATACTAGAGCCGCTATCTCTAAATCTTCATTTGTAAACAACTGGATCGATTTCTTAGAACTACCAGAAGCAAAAACCATTACAAATAAAATAGACTTTCCTAAAAATATACCAACAGGCACAGAAGGAAATGTTTCAAAGGTAACGAGGCTGGATGATAATAAAATTCATGACCAAGCAGTTTTTGAACATAAATCTTCCAGACTTTTTTAGTCAACCGTGGGAATGGACCAATTTTATAGTACAGTTCAAAGCATTAACTGAAATATGTGGATTCTCAAATGCAGAAAACGTAATCTGTCTTAGAAACTACCTGAAGGCAGTAATTCCACTTCTCAGTTTTACTAAAGAAGTTGGGAAGATAATAAACACCCCAGAAAACCGCTTCGGAAGACCAGAAATAAACGTTAGATGGGTCTTTCTAACAAAGGGTGCTTCAGCTGTTTTATTTCATTCCATCAAAACAGGCAATCTAGAAATAAGGAAAACTGTCCGGTAAGAAGGGTGATCGTTTAAACATCAGCCGATACTGCACAAAGATATACCTCAAGAAGCTCCAAGAATTCGAGAAGAATCTACTATGTAGCAACCGAATAAGAAGCTGACCACTGTGTTAACACCGAAAAACATTAGGTTTTCTACAAATTACATCTTTACGCCAGAAGAGCTGAATGTGTAATCTGGCGAAAAAATAACGTAATGCTTTTGAGTGGATAATTTTTACACAATTACTTTGGTCATTTATTAGATTTTACCATGGGGAGTTCAGATGCCAAGGTCTGACTCATAACTCAAATTTATACCTAGACAAGGAACACATTAGATATAAAGTTTCTATTGGTCTGTAAATTACAAGTCAAGTCTTAAACCAAAATTAATTTAATAACGTATATATAACGTTAAAATGGTAAATAAAAATTCATGATGAAGGTGAAGCTGGCCCTGGGAGATCTGCAACCCACCATATACGGATCAGGTCGGGTCTAGCTGGTAGTCGGAACGATTGCTGCAGAAGAATCGCCTAGCGTTGCACGCTGAAGTTCAGAACGGGCAATTCTGGAATTAAACATGACCACCAAAATGGCTGCGTTTGTTTATATTTGGTGTCAAACTAATATTACTAAATTTCAACAAATACCCGGGTTGTGATTCTCCTCGAGGGGTGATTCAGCAGTACTGGTGCCGATGGTTTCTAGGATCACATTTGAGGACACCCAGAGTGATGTAATACGCTAAATTCTTACATGGCAAAAGCTGGCGGCGCACGCAAAATTTGGCCGGCTCCGGGCAACAAACTTGCGCTTCCCTCGGGATCTACGCGAGAACTGTAATTCGCGTCTGGTGGTTTGGCGGCACGTCGCCGATGGACAGGAAAATGCGTCTGAGTTAATTACTAAATATTCGGTTTTGTCAAATTTGAACATATCCCATTCATTGTAACTTTGATTAAGTCGTAGCATACATTCCAGATCATACAAGTCCTGGGCAGTGACCGCCTGGTCATTCGCGAAACTAATAGTAAACAAACAATCTTCTCCAATAGTTATGCCCATTCCTCCCACTCTTCTTTTCCACTCATTCAACACAGCTTCTAAATGTAAATTAAATAGGAGTGGGGACAAACTACATCCCTGTTTAAAACCTTTGGATGGATGAATTATTCTTGACAATTTACCTCCCGCTTTCACATATGCTTCGTTGTTTTGGTAGAGTCATCAAATAATGTTTTTCTGGTAATCGAATCGTACACTTTTTTTAGGTCGATGAATGGTAGATGTATTTCCACTCCTCGACTTATCCTTTTTTCGATTAGCTGGCGTATTATAAACAGATTGTCTAAACATGATCGGTCATAGATAAATCCACTTTAATCTTCACTTAGCCATGTCTAGTAATTTTTTCAACTTGTTCTTTCACAATTTTGCCAGAGTCTGCACATACTACAATTAATACTAAGGCCTCTATAATTTTGTGAATCGTTTCTTTTACCTTTCTTATAAAGTGAGATGATGTGGGAGATCTTCCATTGTTTGGGGATTTGACCTTTTTCTATGCACATATTTACAAGCCTTATAATACTGTGAGAACAATTTTTGAATTTGCGCTTTCCATAATTTTTCCGCATTTGTAACCCAGATTTTAGCATTTTTCCCGGTTCATTTACGCCCAAATTAATAGTCAGCAAGGTTTCAAAACTTTATTTCTTTCATTTCGAATACTAGCGTTTCTCAATGTATGTACGTTTGTCGATATTTTCTAAATTTAGCCTTGTTCCCGTCTGAGTGATGCCATCTGCTCTTATCGCGTTTTTAAAGAGTCCCTGTCGTCATCGAAGCAGTTGCTGGCCTACCTGTGATTCCCCTTTATAAGCGAAATTATGTTTATCTACAACTGTCCAACTCTAAATACAAAAATCGGCTCATAGTACACTACTGGAATATGAAATTTCATTTTCCACAGGGTATTTTTTTAAATTAGTGGGCTACATTGTCAATAAATGACATTAACGTCGAGGTTAGCAGGTTAGGTTCTGCGTCAGTTTTGATACAGACTGACGCAAAACCTAACCTGTTAACCTCGAATTTGACATAGACTGACGCAAAACCTAACCTGCTAACCTCAAATTTGATATAGACTTACAGTGTCACCAACTATATGCATAGTTGTAGATAAAATATTGTATTTGACACGCATATAATGGCTGTATTACACTTGGATGATTACAACACTCGCCTTTGGCTCGTGTGTAAACTTCATCCTCGTGTAATATAGCCTATATTATATGCTTGTTAAATAAAATACTATTTATCATGCTAGAATTTCCCGCGCGTTCCATGTATGGAACAAGGAACGCGCTTAAGTCACTCATGCGCCTTTTCATTCAGTTTTCGCATCTTAGACCAAAGAATCATTCAGCGGCGACCCTTCAGATTGTTCAGAAGGGTTGTCGTTGTGTCCGCGACGCCGGACTTCGTCGGTCGTGCGCCGCTTTAAAAAATTGAATATTGAAATTTGTGTAAGTATAATGTCGCTGTCATCGAGCCCTGTGTCATGGTGATGTACTGGTGAACGTTTAGCCGAGGTTTTGCGTACCGTTGGAGCTAAGAAACTCCGATAATGCTGCTACAGCGGATCTTAAGGGAAAAACCTCGTCGTTGTGCTAAACCTGCCATTGAAGTGAAGTTCCGAATGTCGCTATCGTAATCTGCTTCGTTCAAGTTACCCTCGTCTTGGGGATTGTAATGCCGCTCACCCGCTCGAATATGGCCCCATTTGGTTTCCAGTAGTTCCTTTTCGTATTTCGTGGCAACAGCTGAGGGGTGCAACCTGCAGCTAGAATTGCACATCAACATAGAGCATTTGAATTCCTACAATAGGTATTTGCTAGCCAATAGTGTTTGTAGCGCATAGAAATTTACAGTGAAATGATTTTGAAGTGTTGTCTTGGCCGCCGTGCCATTATTTGGTCCAAGTTTCAATGTCTATATATCGCGTAGCGTTGTGAGATTAAGTAAACATTGTCGTTGTGTCATTATTTGAGTAATTGTTGTTAATGTTGATCATGTAACGTAGTCCCCTTTGTGAATAATTTAAAGTCATTACCAGCGTACATAAATCAAATAAGTAGACACTCAGGGCCGGTTGCAGAAAGCAATGTTAAGTCTGGTGTTAGCTAACATCGCGTCAAAGTGAACAAAAACGAATCCAATCTCAAATGCTTATGGTAACTAATACATTAGTAAACAAAATTTGATGCGATTTTGTTCACTTTGACGCGATGTTAGCTAACACCAGACTTAACATTGCTTTCTGCAACCGGCCCTCACTGTCTGTTCCTTTGATGTAAAAATTCCGATTTGGATGACCTTGAACGGCTCCTGGGTGGTACTTTCCGATAGTACTAACAGATGGCGCCACTGCTTTGTCACTTATGATTGGTAGCAGAGCTAGTAACTGGTTCTGTAACTTGTTTGATATATGTACGCTGTCATTACTGTTTGGAATGTAGCCATGTCGTTTGTTGTCATTTTACCGCCATGTTTAATTGAAACGTCGCACATTTTACCTGACTAACCCTATCACATATATTTTTAACTGTAACGAGTAAACATTTTCATGTCATTTTCCTTTACATATTTTGCTACTTGAATATAGTTTATTTACTAATTATTTGTTTTTCATTGATGTTTGCATGCATATATTTGTGTTTTGTTTCGAGTACAGGAATTCAGACGATTGTAAGCAAGTGCAACTAAAGATAAGTTCAACTCAGCTGTTGTAGTCGCCGTCTCAAGCTGTGCCAAGCCAGAAGTAGAAAGGTGGGCCCACTTCCTTCCACTTTCAAAGTGGGCCTACATGTGTTGCTGATTTTCCCTGATTTAGTCAGAATGCGGTGGCACTTCAATATTTAACATCTTTTAGCTCGTTTACCAAATCGCAATCTTAATTCTAAGGTCGTCAAGAACTCCTTCTGGTTGAGCGTTTAAAGCCGGAACCTTTTTGTTACCGTCCATCGTAACGGAGTTAGGGCCGCGAATTTGGTGTAAAATTTCCCGATTGTGTCGTAAAGTCGCTTGTTGACGGTAACAATCCGTAGCAGCAATTTGTTACCTCCATTTTTAATTAACCCTGATGTGATTCCTCCAGGACCAGATGATTGCCCATTTTTCATTGACGCTCTTCTCTTGTAATAAGGCTTCATAGTGTTGAATCCATTAGGAATTAGCATATATCTAATACTTACTATATTGCTAGCGGCTATGAGTGGGAAACTGGCCGATGAAGTGAGACACACAACCAACTCCTTCATGTATACGGTGAGCTGTGCGCAAGCGCGGCGGCGTCGTCCGCCCAATGGGGAAGTGGTCCCGCCCAATGGGGAAGTGGTCAAGTTTAAAATTCGCTTCTAAAGGCGGAGTTCGAATTCTCACGCATGCGCACGAGACGCGTTATACTATAAGTGAGACTATGTCGGCGCCGTAATGTTTTCTGAAGTTTCCAGGCCCTACCAGCAATATATGTGTATTATATATATGGGAATTAGATTTAGTGTACTTTCCTTTCTATTAGATTTAAGAGATTTTAAACACCGCCATACTTCAGTAGATTGACCCTCCTAGTTGGCTCTCGATCTCCATACATTTTCATTTCCACGAGGTTCTTTTCTTTCCTAACTTTTCGTTTGAGTTGTCTTTGTAGTTGTTTATAATTATCGAAGTTTTCTTGTAAACTATGTGGTAACCAACAATTGTATGCTGGTTTCTTTTTCGCTATCATCTCTTTTGTTTCTTCAGTTATCCACCACGTTGCATTCCATAATGTGGAAATAGGGATAGGAAAAATGTCTTCTATCATGAATTTCCATCAAATATGCAAAATTGTTGTGACTGGATACAGGCTGCCATGTAAAGGGAAAATATGTGATCTGTCAGATGGTGTCAACCAGCGCCAGTTTCATGAGTGGCCATAATTTGCATGTTACCGACATTCGGCTAGCTGGCAAACTTTATAAATACACAGTTTTTGTTAATCAACGTAAATGACGTTCCATACTCTCAATTTTAATAATAGATGTCACCCACTTTGTAGTTGTTGCTGTTTGTTGCTCACATATTTGTGTAAATTAAATAAATAAATAGTGATGACTTTGTTATAGAATAATTATATTTATTTATTTTAAAAATTAAAAATGTACTACGGGTTAATTTAAAAAAAATATTTGTAGTTAATTAGTAAGTAGTAGAAGAGGATTTGACTATATTTATTGCAAAGGCTCCCCTATCTGGTGCCTGTTTGTAATTTATTTATTTTGGTATTAAAATAATATAAGTAAGTTAAAATTACGGGCAAAGATCCTAGTTCTCGGTTTATGTGTTTATACTGTGCTCAAACTTTGCCTGTCAGTAATTTAAGGCTGGTTAAAATGGAACTGTAATAATTAATCGCACAAATAAAATGGTTGAATGCCCCTCTTTCTATTTTATTTAACTACAATACTGATTACGCTAGCTGGCGGCACACAAAACTTCTTATCTCATGGGTTGGGTTCATAAACGGACTATATTCTCAAATTTTAGGTTATTTGTCTCAACGTAGCTCGTTTGCTCGTTATTAGTAGATAAAATTCACAATCTCGTAAATTGATAGATGAACACAAAATGGTTTTTGCGTACAGCGTGAAATTGAACGTTTAAAATCGTGATATACCGTGAGAACGCATCAGGTAAATTATTTAAATATTCCCGCTTGGCAACTAATAAAACATAGCCTTGATTGTTTTTTAAGATGACGTCAAACCTCCTTTTGATTGTTTAGTTGACGTTGAATGCCCTCCAACTTTCTTTTGTTTATGAAGCTTGACTCTGACCGATTTCGCCCCAAAACCTGGTGACGCCGTTCGATTTTTAAAAACCACGAAGTAATTGGACTTTTGGAAAAACACTAGGCCTCTTCGGCAAGGTTTAATCTTGGATTTAAGTCGTTTTCCCGGACATTAACACTCAAATTTTAGATCTATTTTATCTCGTTATGACCTTTTCGTGCTGGCTTCGGAGGTGTTCGTAGTGACGCTGCTGGAATTTCTCAGGTTGTAGCTGCTTGCCTGTCTGCCAATGTTGATTCGGACGTTCTTGCAGACTCGGCTGATGTCCTGGACTGCTAACCTCTGGCTTCCGATTCTAATTTTGGTCGTAGTCAAAGATTGTAATTTTCAGGTGCTCACTGCCGATATGCACTTTCGGAGACAAATTGAAAATTTAACTTTTTCGTTGCGGAACTTCCCACAAACGATAGTACAGCTGCCTGAACACTTTGTGAATAAAACTGGACACTTTTTATATTGTAAAACACTCATTTACTATTATAAAACATCAATTACTAAATGTGGAGCACAAATTCAACAACCTTTCAAATTAATTTAATTCAATTGTTCTCCCTGTTAATGACAAAAAAGCACCATGTTGCTAAGATACGGTGTTATTCTACTATTAATTGGAAATTAGGTTTGATAATATTTACCACAAATGGAGTAGTTTGATTACATAACTTACAATCTAACATTTTCTTAAAATCTAAAAGGTTTGTGAGTGCAACGCTATAAAACAATATTAGTTATAAGCAAAAAGACAATATTGCGAAATATCTGTGAAATATAATAGCGTAAAAGATTTTACTTACTTACTTACTTAATCCGGTCTTCTGGTACCATTATTGGTGTCGAGGTGTGTTTATTAGTGGATGTGTCTTGGTGAATTTCCTCCACGCGCTTCTGTCTTTGGCCAGTTCTACAGCTTCTGTCCAGTTCAAGCCCCTGTCTTGTAGCGTTTTCCCAACTGTGTTGTTCCAGCTCGTCCTTGGTCTTCCTCTGTGCCTAATTTTTTCGCTCGTCACTCTATCTGTTCTTGTGACTCCGTAAGAATTTATTTTCTGTGGCTTGTAGTCGTTTTGTTTGTCTATCGTTCAGTACCTACGATTCACTACTGCAGATGACGGTTGGTACGTATATTGTTCTATAGATTTTTATTTTAACCTCTGCTGAAATTTCCTTCTTGTTGATCAAACCATTGTACATGGCACAATACAGTCTATTTGCTGCTTTTACTCTGTTGTTCTGCTCTTCTTCTATTGTTCCCTCTGCACTGATTGTTGCACCTAGGTATTTAAAGCTTTTCACCTGTTCCAGCCTATTTCCTCTTAATTCTACTTCGATCTCCTCCTGTTGTCGTGCTATTACCACTGTTTTTGTTTTGTCTATATTGATCTCCATGTTTTTGCTCCTCAGTGCTTCATCCCATATCTCTAAATTGTGTTGCAGGTCCTCTTTGCGTTTGGCTATTATACCTAAGCATGTCCTCTGCATATACCAATTCTGACACTGCAGTTGGTTTCATTTGGTAATAGCCCACATGGAAATTCCTTACTTTATTCTTTTTTATCAGCTCATCTAGAACCAGTATGAAGAACAGAGAGCTTAGCGTTCCACCTTGTCTGACCCCTAACTCTGTCAGGAATATTTCTGACTCGATTTTGTCTGTCCATATGCAATTTCTGCATTTTTTATATAGGCTTTGTATACCTTTGATGAGTCCCTGTCTCACATTAAATATTAGGCCATTGGTTCCTTTTTCTACACTAAATCCACATTGTGATTCTTCTAGTAATTACTCTACCTGTTTTCTCAGTCTGTTTTCAAGTATCTTTTCATATAATTTACTTAGTACACTAAGGGCCGATTCTACAATACAAGTATATACTTAGAATAAGCTATCCGAGGTATAATTGTCATAGTTTTCTTTGTTACAATAATCGTTTCTAGGGTATTTATCCCCGGGATAACTTTATCCTTGGATTGTAGAACCGGCCCTAAGTAATGAGATTCTCCTATAGTTCTTACATTGTTTACTGTCTCCCTTTTTATGTATAGGCAGGATCAACGCCATTTCCCAGTCCACTGGTATTGTTTTGCTATTCCATGCTTCTTTCATAATATTGAGTAGCAGCTCTTCACCTTCCTTTCACATACACTTTCTCATTTCAGGGTAGATCTTATCGTATCCGCATGCTTTCCCTAATTTCAAATCTCTTGATTGCCTCATGTAATTCTTCAGGCAATATTTCCTCATCTGTTGTTCCATCTTGCTTACTTTATTCTGCCTTCTCTTGTTCCGCCTTTTCTCCTTCCGTATTTACTATACATTCTTTCTGACTTTCAAAAATTCCATAAAGTGCTGTTTCCATCTTCCCATTATTTCTTTTTCGTATGTGAGGACTTTCCTATTGCTATCTACCAGCTGTCTCAGTGGACTTTTCTTTTCTTGTCTCATAGTTTTCAGTGGTCGGTAGAAGAGTTTTTGGTTCGCTCTGAAGTTCTCCCACGATTTAAGCTTAGCCTCTTGCACTTTCTTTTTAACTGCATTCCTTTGAATTTTGTATGTCTCCAGGTCCTCCTGTTGCTGTGTACCCAGGTATTTCTAGCACAGCTTTTTTTTTTCGCTATTTCTTCCTTAATCTCTTGTGTCCACCATTCTGTCTGTTTCTTGTTTTTCCTAGCTCTGTTTTTTCCACATACCACTTCGGCTGCTTCTCTCAGGATTTCTTTGAACTTTTTCCACCTGTGTTCTAAACTTTCCTCCTCCCCTCCCTTCATTCTCTCTATTCTTTTCCTAATGCACTGTTGATATTTTTGTTTATGTTCTATGTCTCTTAATTTGTATACCCTTATTTTTTCTATTATTCTCTTATCCTCCTTTTTTATTTTGGTCTGTCTTGATTCGTTGTCCAGCATAAGTTCAGATAAAAAGTAAAGTTCAGGCATTGCATTCCATGTAGGAACATGGCCTGAGACAAGGCAAGTGTCGGGGTCATCAGGCACACCGTTACCGGCATACTGGGTGATGTGGTTAGCATCACGCCTTCGATAACCATCGCATAAGTTCCGATATCAGTAGAAAATGGTCACTTCCAATCCCCGATCCTCTTCTTATTCGGGTAACTCTGATCATCCTGTTTTCTTCTGGTATTATGATATAATCAATGATCGAGTATTCATTTCTGCTTGGTTCTCTCCTAGTATATTTATCTACATTTTTATGTTTAAAAATGTGTTTGTGATAATTAGATTCTTTACTACGCAGAATTCTAGCAGCAATTCCAGCATTAGGCCACTGCCAGTTACTTTTTCTTCTCCTTCCTTTCCAATGGCTCCTCCGAATCTCTCTCTGTTTAAGTCTCCCAATAATATTCTTACTCCTTTGGCTGCATCCCAAATTTCTTGTAGTTCTTCATAGAACTTTTCTTTAATGTCTTTCTTTTCATTATCGCACAGTGCGTAAGCTATCACTAGGGTCGTTGACTTCTCTTCCTCTAAACTTAACTCTACACTCATTCTTTCTGACTTTAGATCCCATTATATAAGTTTGTTCTTGAGCTCTTCAGCCACTAGACACACTACCCCTGCTGTTGCTCTTTCTTTTGTATCCACTCCTTTATTCTGTAATCCCCAGTATGCTCAATTTTGTTTCGTTGAATTCTCTTACTAATTCTATCTCTTTTCCTGTTAAGCTCTTCGTATTCCAAGTTCCGATTTTAATTGTATCCCTTTTGCATTTCCCTATTCCCTTATCCGTTTTCTCGCCTTTATTCGTCTTCAAAGATCAATCCTTTTCTTGTCTTATAAGTTTTTTGGAGTTGGTTTCCCAGTAGTAAGGCGGCACCTTAATTGGAGCAATCAAATTAATTCCGTGAATTAAATCCGCGGTTTGACCCAATTTATTTCGCGGTTTGCTCTAATTAATCTTCATATGTACTACTGATTAATCACATATGAAGTTTGATATTTAATTTTCATATGTGCTACTGATTAAATTACGCGGCGGCCATTTTTAATTTGCTTCTGGAATTACGCGGCGGCCATTTTAATTTCAATTTTCGCGCGAATATTTGAATTTGAAATTTTTCAGATTTTTCCATTTTTTTGAATTCAAACTTCCCGGGTGTAGGCCATCTTTGTTTTCTGCGTGCGCACTTCTCGCGGCTGCCCTTTTAATTTCAATTTTCACATATAATCTCATAAGATCATTAATTCTTTCCGGAAATTTTTTGAGTGAGTTCCAACAACGTCGTATTAATTTGCCCGAGCAAATTAGGACGTTGTTGGAATGCACGAAAAATAATTTCCGGCTATGAATTAATGCTGGAATGCAGATTCGGTAAGAAAATCGTAACGACACCAACCCTAAAAAGAAGTAATGTCTACCTACAAAAAATTTCCAAGAAATTTTGTTGTTGTCTTGGTTATGGCTCGTGAACTAATTTTTCTATAGGTCATTAATGAGTGTCGTACGATTTTGGCGCAAATATTTGAATTTGAAATCTATTTTTACTAAGTTAAATTTTTTGAATTTAAACTTCCCGGGGTTCGGCCATCTTGGTTTTCGCGCGAATATTTGACTTTGAAATTTTTCAGATTTTTTCTAAGTTCAATTTTTTTAATTTAAACTTCCCGGGAGTCAGCCATCTTGGTTTTCTACGCGCGCACTTCTCTCGGATGCCAGTTTTAATTTTAATTTAGCGCCCTTTTTGAATTTCAAATTGATAAATCTGTCTCTCTCTGGTACTCATGGGGCGTTGGCTGTCTCTCTTGCATTCACAGGACGGATGTTTAATTTAAAAAAATCTCTGGCGGACTCGGATTTGAACCCGCTACGTTCGCCGCTACGCCACGGAGCGCTACGGGATTTAAAGGGTTTGAACAGAACGCCATTTCACTGTTCTGACGCTTCCATATTTTAAATTAAATATTTCTTAAAAATTTTAAATTATAACAGTTGTTACATCGTCTAGGGTATTAAAAGGTTGATACGATTTTTAAAAAACTGGCTTCATAAGTGGATTTGCTAGAATTAATTATTTGTATTTTTATCAATCGGCCAAACAGGTCGTTGCCTGTCGTATCATGGACAAGAGATTTGGTCTGCAATTGTTGGATCCTCTATAAAATTCAAACAAATTTTTTTCTCGATGGCTTGCTGTTCTATGTGTTTGTTTTAAATTATGCTCAAATTTCATTATATCAATTTAAACTTTGTCTGAAGAAATTACAATTAGGCGTTTTTACTTTAATTTGCAAGCCGTTTCCTTAAAATCAGTGAACATATGATTTTGTCGCTCCTGGAAAAAGCATGTTGTGACGAACAGCGATGAGTGGAATTTTTAAAATATTGCCCATCGAACAACGGAATAATTCTAGAACGAATCGAAGCTTTTATTTGTATAAAATGGCGGTCCGAACACGACGCTGCACAAAACCTGGAAAACTGCATCTTGTTTTCCAACAAATCGGTGCAGGTTTGATGGCACGACGGTCTTTTTAATTTGTAACACCGAGATTGACATGTTTGGCTTTTATTTTATAAGTAAGCGGCTGAAGTTGTGTCATTATATCGATCAAAACTGTATTTTAGTTTTAAAAATCCCAGTATAAATGCAAACGGACGAAAATAAAAACGCAAACACTTTGTAATAAGGAAATATATTGTTATTAAAATAAATGTGTTCACAATACTAGACTCTTTATTTCTAAAAAACTACATTAACCACATGTGAATAATTATTTTAAATCGCGAAATCCGCGGCGTCCATTTTTGGATTTGATTACGTCACGCCGAAGTCTTCCGCCTCACTCATCGCAGGTGTTCTCTCTCGCTCGCATTTATTTAATTTAAAAAAAGCTTTTTGCACCGGCCCCAAGTCGGGTTTGAACCCTAGTTGTCACGAGATTGTCATGTTTTGTTTTTATTTTAAAAGTAAAGCGTCTTAGTTACTTTGAAGCACACCTTTTATAAAACGCACCAATCAAATTTAAAATAAATCACTAGGTTTTGGCGAGGGTCAGCATCGAAATGACAATTTAATAATAATTTTCAAAGTACATTACTCTAACTTGTTGCAATTTTAGTAAGCTTTGAATAAAAACAGCAATTTCATTGAAAAATATTCTGATACAATCATTTCGAAAAGCAAAATTTCAGTAGTAGGCTCGTTGTGCATTTTTATTACGTTTTATCATAAATATTATCTAAACTATTTAAAAATTTTAGATTCGCGGTAGATTGATCGATATAATGTTACAATTTCGCATTTTTATTACAAAAGTTCTTGTACTTTTGATAAAAATAGATGTATGTTGATCCCAAATTAACATAAATTTGAATAAAAACACGGAATTTCTTTGAAAAATCTTCTGCCCCATCATTTCGATAAACAAAATTCAAAAATTCTTGTACTTTTGATGGAAATATATGTATGTTAACCACAAATTAACATAATTTTGAATAAAAACACGCAATTTCGTTGAAAAAATGTTCTGACACCATCATTTCACTTACAATTTTAGAAAAACTGACATCATGTCACTTGAAATTATACAAAAAAACGACATTTTTATTCAATAAGCGATAAAAAATATGCAATTACACATAATCTCACTTAAAAAATTATCACAATTCGTTTTACAAAACGATTTATAATAACGAAAATGATGTAAAACAGTTTTCGAGTTATTTCTAAGCATAATTTTGCAAAAAAAAATAGATTTCAAATTCAAATATTCGCGCGAAAATTGAAATTAAAATGGCCGCCGCGTAATTCCAGAAGCAAATTACAAATGGCCGCCGCGTAATTCCAGAAGCAAATTAAAAATGGCCGCCGCGTAATTTAATCAGTATGAAATATGAAAATTAAATATCAAACTTCATATGTGATTAATCAGTAGTACATATGAAGATTAATTAGAGCAAACCGCGAAATTAATTGGGTCAAACCGCGGATTTAATTCGCGGAATTAATTTGATTGCTCCAATTAAGGTGCCGCCTTACTACTAGGAAACCAACTCCAAAAAACTTATAAGACAAGAAAAGGATTGATCTTTGAAGACGAATAAAGGCGAGAAAACGGATAAGAGAATAGGGAAATGCAAAAGGGATACAATTAAAATCGGAACATGGAATACGTCTTCTGTAGACTACCACCCTTTTCATCTGACTATTCAAAGTTCACTCCATCTACTGTAATTTTCCTCTTATACTTTTACCATTTTCTTTTTTATCTTTTGCTACTCTTCTTATTGCTGTTTGTATTCTTCTCTTCTCGAATGTCAGATCGCTGTCAAGCAAGATGTCTTAGTTTCCATTTTTGCTTTAGCACTTCTAACTTTTGATCGAAACATTTGAACTTCACCACAATCCCTTTTATTTCTTCTTTCCCCACTTTGTATGCCTCCTCTGTGTTAGTGCTTACCTCAAGTTCTTTCTCAAAAAACCGGCTCACTTCCTGTTTCACATTTGTGTTAGAGGTTTTGCAACCCCCTTAATTATTATATTGTTCTTTTTGTCTTTTTTTTGTTGGGTTGCTAGTCTGCTTTCCAAAGCTTATAAATCCTGTCTTAGTTCGTTCTTCTCTATCTCCCAGTTTTCTTCTTTCATCTTCTTTGAGGGCTCTTATTTCCTCTCTAAAGCTTCTCATTTGCTCATTAATCTCTTTTATATCTCCTTTAGTGCTCCTTGTGTCCTCTTCAATGTCTTTAAGTTGTTCATTCACACTATTTATTTCTGCTAGATCCCCCATGTTTTCTGTCTGTTTATGCCCCTTTTGTGGTGGTGTTCTCTGTAACATTGAACTCCTCTTGAAGAACGGTTCTTCCTGTTCTTGGGTTTCTATTCTCTGTTCTTCTGTTTGTACTTCTTCCTTCCTTTTCCTTTTGTTTATATGCTCTTCTATAGATCTTGTACTTCCCGTTCTATTTCTCCCTTTCTGGTTCTTTTCAGTCATTTAAATTATTAATTTAGTCTAATTTCTCTTGCTCTTCTCTCCTTGTGGTCCGTTTGTGTGAATTTGCCTTTGCCTGCGTTTGTGCATGTATGTGCCGCTTTAGCTCAAAGTCGGTCGCATCGTCCGAAATGCACCAATCCTGATTAAGGTCGCCGCATGACGTACTACGATCACGATATCCCTGTCGCCTCCATTATCGTCTCGATTACACTGATCACTTCTCACTTTCACTGTGTAGTTTGTGTTGTTTTGTTAACTTACCGAGCTACTCTTAAGTCCACTTGGTCCTGGCCTCGCGGCACTTTTTAACTCTAATTTGGACTTATTTGGTCACTTTTCACTGTAAAAAAACCGTGATTCGTATTTGGAGCCGAGGATGCACTTGACAGTTACTCGATGTCCACGTGCAAAATTGTAAGAGATCTACATTTTTCTTTTTATATTTTTCTAGAATCTAGTGCGAATGATTGTCTAAGATGGAGGGTGCTCTATATCTATTTAATAACTAATGCGTCAATTTCATGAAACAAACATTTATTAGAGTCAATAGGTAACAAAAATAAAAAATTACAAACATAAGGTTGACTTTAAAATAAGGTGCTTTATGCAGAATTGAATTTTATATCGATATTGTTGCCCATCGAAATACGTCTTAGAGTATGTAAATGTATTTATTGGACTGCTAATTAATGCAACAATACGTAACGATCTACATGGCCCGCAACACAATTGTGATGGTGTTTAATACTGTGCTAAAACCTAGCTTACGCTCTGCGCATATTACACGCAGCTATAAAATTTTTGTTTTCCTTTTTACCCAGAGCTTACAAATCTACATAATGAATGAAGAGAGTGATTTATTTAAATATAAATGAATATTGTAAATGGCACTTTGATTCTTGAAAAACAAATGAATCACGCAGTTTCATCAAACAGCATCACAACCACTGGTTAAAATTAATCTAATTGTACGTAAAAAATCTACACATACGTGCATCTAGTTAAAATATCTGTAAGAAACGCCATGTAGATCAATTGAATGAACCGCAGAGTGACAGGTACTTCATATACTAGAAGGCATATATTCGCTACTCTATGGAACTTAGTCTAGTCTATCAACAAGTTATAAAATACTATGGAGCTTAAAAAAATCGGAAGACTTAAATAATCAGAAGAAGCCTATTCGAAACACCACAACTGTGAGATCTAGTTGACTAGAATGAGTATTAAAATAATGGAATCCGTAACACACATAGGAAAAGTCAATGGGATTAAATGGGACGAAAATCCCCATTTAATCTCATCGAAATTGTGACCGCTCCATTACATTAAGGAATTTGAGGTTAGTTTACGAGTTTAAAATTGCACGAAATTACTAAAATTAAAACAAAAACGCATTAACTCTTACTTCCAATTCTTTAAAAATATTACAAGTGCTTTCCTATGTGTATTGGTTCGCACGAGCCAATCGCTCGCAAACAAATCAGTATACAAACCAGCCTAGGCTTTGTTGACATTCTCCAGAACCATCGAGCAGAGCTGCAGGCAGAATTTGGTGGAGAACTCCTTCAGGAAGCCAGAGGGCTTCTGATGCTTGCCGTCGTCCCGCTTCACAATCTCCTCGCCCAGGTTATTGTTAAAGTTCTTGCAAAACAAAAGAATCGAGAGGGGATAGAAGTACTTATCCATATTTTTAAGTAAAATATGTTCTAGAATAGGCACAGGTAGATTGTTGGTTAGCCAGAACTCGATGCACTTCAGCAGGATGTTCTGCATCAGAATATGGTTCTCCGAGGAGTATGTTTGCTTGATATAGAACTCGATGAGCGTGGCCGCCAGGTGGATGACCTCTCGGGTTTTGGCATCTTTAATTTGCAGGTACGCATTGGCATCGTCATCCTTGCGTTGCAAGCTCTTCTGCACGGGTGTGCTTTGTGAAATGAGTCGCGAGACGCTGGAAATTGGCGGAGAGCAATCGTTTTTAACAGCTTGCACGTACTGGCACATCGATTGCCGTATATCTCCCGCCTCCGATATATTACACGGACTTTCCCGGCCGCCCTGGTCTTCAAAATCGTCACTCCACTGCTGGATGCTGTCCAACGACGAACTAGAGCTTATCACCTTATCGAAGGAACTGGAATGTTTTATATCACTGGTCTCGAGCAAGTCCACGCACTTATTCGAATCGACAATCTCTCCGTTCACCTTAGGAACCGTAAAGTCTAGCTTGTGCCCGTCCATGTGGCCTTTAAACGCCCCCAGCTGGAAGCCCAAGCTGTCGCTGTAGTGCCCGTTCAGGATCGCAATCTTACTCGCCGCCTGCAGGTTGTTTACCTTTAGGCATCTGGAGAGGACACTCTCCATGTCGTAGTAGCCCGAGTACGTTTCCAGGACGTAGTGCAGGGTTTTATGCCCGAATTTGTAGCTCGGCGTATCCCTGATCTGCCTGAACGGCGAGGAGCTCCTGAAGGACTTGGGACTGCCCCCGTTGCTGGGAGTTTCGTTTTCAATGCAGCACACGGCATAAGGGACAAAGTTCTTGGTGAAGAGACACTGGTGGTCAGGTGGGCTGAACGTGATGGCCATCGTGGGCAGCCCAGGAATTTCTATGGGGAAGGCTTCCGAACTCGACTGTAGGTTGTGTGGGATCTTGATTACCCGTTTTGTGTTTTTGAACACCACGACTTTGCCGTCCAGGTGTCTGGGGTCATCGTCCTGCGGCTTGCCCAGTAGCGTCTGTAAAGATTGCAACTTTAGTGGAGTAATATTAATAAAAAAGTAATATAATTGTTTAAAAACTAGTTTTTTTAACCTAAGTCTAGGTAAATTTGCTCCAGACTGTAAATTTTTAATTTTTTGTAACGATACACACTCTTGTTTGGCTTTAATTTATGGGTGTACCTACGTTGTGTATGTAGTTCTGGGTATTACGGCGTGCTTAAGCATAGTTACAGACGATTACTCTAGATGGCTGTACTTATGGTAACCTTGTTGAGGTCGTATAGAGACCTTCTCACATCGAAAAGAAACAACGCCATGGAAATCCAATAGTCTTTATTAAACACTTCTACAAATACTGTGGTGTTTCGAAGACTATGACGTCAGACGCATGTCGGTGGCTCGTTCAGCAGCAAGAAAGGCTGGGTGCTCGTCTGGAGCCTACCGAGGCAAAAACAACAGTAAGAAAAGGAGTTAGGGCAGTTGACATTCTTGCTAACAGTGAAATTACTGTGGTACCGGATTGTGAACTGCTTAGAGAAGTACAGTGAGATAAGGAGTCGGCATAACCACAATACTACTAACAGTTAAGATAACTAAGGTGTCGGATCATAATTCACCTTGTAACGCTAGCTCCTGTATAAATTTTGATTAAACATTAAAAATGTATTAAATTTTATACATCGCCTTATCGAGCGTTACATCTATCTGGCGCTTAGTTTTTCGATAGTGCGAAGGCTCTCGCTATTCGCTAAGACCGTGTCGGCTCCCACTCAACGATACCTGAAGCGGCTGTTCTGATAACCCAGCCTGAGGAGTTTATAAGAAGACTCTACAACCGTTTGAACTCTCTTGAGTCCACCAATCCCGACCTGCAAATGCTCTAGCCTAGAAGAGCTTTCCTCTCTAGGCCCTCTTGGGCTTATAACCTGAACCCGTCCGTCTAACTTGAGATTAATTCTCCTGAACTATCCTCCTCCTCTCCTGCCCAGGACCTCCGACTGGCAGCTGAACTGTCTAATGAAGTAGACCTCCAACCCTTACCAGTCCAGGCCTCATGGAAAGTGGCAGCTGAACTGTCAGCCCTAAGGCTAAAACTCTCCGTACCTAACCTGTAAAGCAAAGCCGCTAGAATTCGATTTGGCCTTGGTAGCTGAACTGTCTTGGAAAATAGAATCCTTCAGGCTAAAACCCCAGCTTGGCAGATGAACTGTCTTGCAGGGTTAACCGCTTAAAGCGATTTCCTACCGCTTAGACCCTAAGCGCAAATACTAGCGCTCCGAGCCACTTCACCGAGGTGAATCATATTACCCGTACCGCATGGAGGTGGCTCGAGCCCTATAGCAGCACGTATTAAACTTATCTGGAGAGTTACTACGATGTGTAGCATGTAAAAGATCTATTGCTAGGGTTGGAACTCCTTAGTCTCGGCAAAATTCTAAGTAGTACTAAGTTACCTGGTACTCTGCATGCCTAAGACCTTGTCCATGGGGTTGGCAAAAAGGGCCTATGAAGGCCTACTTGCTTAACATGAGCCTCCCCACAAATGCTACTACTACTACCTGGAGGGTTCGTTTTGGATGTTTAAAGTCGACTTCTTGGTGTCCGAAGACTGAGCCTGCCTTCCACGAATTCATCGCAGGCGAGCTGTCAAAACCATTTTCCCGGCTAAAAGCCAGCAAATTCTATCTGGAGGATTTTACTTGACCATTGTAAGGCACCAGCACCCTCCGCAATAGTATCTACGCAACACCACCAACCCTAGGTACCCCCTTAAACTTGCTAAATTTAACGTCTAATTGCAGAACAATAAACTGTAAACAAATGACTAAACTAAAAGGTCAAGCTCTGGCGAGATCCGTCCTACAGGACCACAACCTATACTTGGCATGACACCAGATGCTACTGCCATACGTGCTTACCTGCTGAATAAGCACCTTCTGTGCTCACCTGCTAAATGGGCTGCAGTTTACCAGGAAACCAAGAAACACTGTTCCAGAAGAATATGATAATTTTAATAATGTACAATTCAAGTTTTACTTCAAATTACTGCTTATTTTGTAATTATAGCTGGAAACATTTTGTTGTTATATATTGCAATGGTGGCTTGGTTTATTGTATTTTACAAGCCATTCAGTTAATTGCTTTAATATTATGTATTATATTATAACGTTAAGACACCTTTTATTTAATCCAAATTTTATATCATTCTGTTTAATAACTGTAATGCATTTGAGACTCTTAATAGGGTGTGGGTCGTTAATTTAGTTATCTGTTCTTTGATATTCTAATTTTATATGAATTTTTAATTATTGACTGCTACTACATGTCCGTTTGACTTTAAACAACTATCAAACTATAATAAAATCAAAATTGACAAATATTCTTCCTAATCACAAATCAATGACTCAAATCACCAAAGTAAGTACTGTGTTATTTTTATTTCACTCATTTAATTGTTTTTCTTATTCAATATTCTTTTATAGAACTAATTAAGACCAACCTGATTTCGTCTTATTTCACTGCTATTCACATTAAACACTACTGCTCCTGTCGTTTACAGCTAAGCTCATTGACAGCACAACCTCGATGCTCCTCCAACCACGCAACCAACTCCAATACGACAAAACCCTGGACTCCTGTAGATACAGTCTTGCTCCTTACACTCCAGTACGCATCCGTCAATCTAACAGCTTCCTGGTAAGTTCTCACTAACAGATGGTACCCAAACTAATTTTCCATTGTCCTCAGCTCCTACCTTGTAGTAACCAAGTCAAAACAGAACAATCCAAATCAATCAGTCACGTCAGCAACCCCAGCAAAACGATTGACTAGTCCTCCGTAGAATCTCCAACTCCAGTAATGAACACCAATTATACCTTGCATGTTCCAAACAATCCAAATCCATTCAAATATTATTATCTTCTTCTTACTTGTAACTATTTCAACCGTATTCCATAATCTCTTGAATAATTGTATGCTTGTATTATCCGTTAATTATATTTTCACTTATATTCACCTCGTAAATTTGTTAATACCTTTTTGATTTGTATAAGACCAAATTATTCACACAAATAAAGGCATAATTTCTAGTTTTTATTAATTCTAAATGGATTTTTCAAAAATGTGTTTACATAATTTCAGTTTGTTATTTTATACTCTTATTTAAACAAAATTACTCTCTATATATTTACAATTATTACTGCACACTTTTAAAATTTAAATAATCTGATCTATACCTACTACACTTCTTTATTCTCATAGTAAGCGTATTTGTCCCATAATAACATTATCTTATCTTTCATATTAACTTCCACCACCATTACTGAATACTCAATTGCTATAACTTTTAAAATAAATTCCAATTTGTCTCAAATTTAATTTCTATTACTCAATTCAACTTAACCAACAATCTTATTCAAAATTTTCTAAATTTGATTGTAATAATCTACCAAATTTATTTCTTTTAATTTTTATTTAATAACTGATCTTTATGTATCATAATAATATCTTGTGATTTCTTTGACCGTATATATTTGAGTTTAGTGAATATTTCTCCGATTTGAGCTACCCCGAGGTATAAATTTATAACGCCCTTAGTGAGGGGAAACACGTTCCAACCTAGTGAAATCAGAGTTAGATAAGAAGTGGGTGTACACACAATCTTACTAACAATTATTTTAACTGCAGTGTCGGATTGTGCTTCACCTACCTAGAAAAATAGAAGTGAGATAAAAACTGGGTGTGCACACAATCTTACCAACAGTTATTACAACTGTGATGTCAGATTGTGCTTCACCAAGTGAAGTAAAGATGAGACAAAGAGTCGGTGCGCACACAATCTTACTAACAGTGATTATAACTGCACTGTCAGACTGTTCTTCACTTAGGACGGATTTCATAATCAATTTTAAAGCTTCATTTAACTAAAGTGACATTAGATGTGCAGAGTGACATGTGTTACATATGTGATCATTCACATTCTAACATCACTTTAGTTAAATGAAGCTTTAAAATTGATTATGAAATCGGTCCTTAAATCGTAAAGGTTAAACAAGTTATGATCCGTTACAGCAGTTCTACGAATTACTCGTAGAGCTACCACATCCACCAGATCTTGTTTTCTTCCCTCCTTGCAGTCCTATTCAAATGCGTTTCGATTCGCGGAGCGCTCAATTAATGACAAAAAAATCTAAATTTTATTGTCAGAGTGGCCCCTATGTTAATTGGTGGCCCCAAAACTAATTAATCCTTTTCCAATCAAGTTTAGAATTGAGGTTTCCCACGGCATTCCCGAAACTGCCCTCAACATTTGTTCTAACAGCCCCATAAATTTCAAGTTAAATTAGCTCGCGGTGTTTGGATGTTTGTTTTGACCGCCGTGTTGTACTAATTTCGCCTAATCCCCCTGCCCTAATTTAACATAGTTTTCGGCTTTTGATATGCCATATGCTAAAATATCATGTTATCGCTCCAAGTCCTGCTACATCCCTAACAGCTGCAAAAAATATTGGCTTATACCTTTCGTTAAGATTTATAATTGTTTGCCTATAACTACAAATAATTTCTTACATCTTGCTATTAAAGTACAAGTCTTTTATTGTCTTTCCTGAAATTAAACTAGATAAAATGTTCATGCGTACCCGACCCTTACAAAATACACTTTTTAACCAAAAATTATCACTTATAATATCTCAAGTGCATAGATTCTTTCTAGAGATTTTTTAAGTGCCATTCCTGCGTACGTTGTGTGAATGGCAGGGAAGGAAAATTTAATGGAAGAATCCATGAATGAGGGTAAGAAAATTGTTTGACATCAAAATATAATACATTTCTTCTTCTAAAAAGTCGAGTAAATAGTATAAACTCTTCACAAGCAACCACATACATACAAAAGTTACAATTTTACATTAAATTAATTTTGTACAGTGTGTCCCAAATTGGACACTTTTGATAGGAAACATTCATTTCTAGAGGAGATAGTAAAAAACTAACTTACATGTTACGGGCTTGTTTTTTGTGTAAAAATGAATGGCGAAAACCGCACATCGATATCTTGATCGCTTTAAAAGATACAGGGTGATTTTCAATTTGGTGCATTTTTGACTTACCCCCGTAACTTGCTTATTTGTGAATATTTTGTTTCTGCAAAAACATTCTTAAGGCACTTTTTTAAAAGGAATCGAATGGTATGCTTAGTGTTTTTGTAAAACAAATGGCGGGGAAGCTGTGACATAAACTTTCATTTTTACTTATGGTAAATTTTCGACTCACCCCCGTAACTTGCTTATTTGTGAATATTTTGTGTTTCTGCAAAAACATTCTTAAGGCACTTTTTTAAAAGGAATCGAATGGTATGCTTAGTGTTTTTGTAAAACAAATGGCGGGGAAGCTGTGACATAAACTTCTATTTTTATTTACCATAAGTAAAAACAAAAGTTTATGTCATAGCTTCCTTGCCATTTGTTTTACAAAAACATTAAGCATACCATTCGATTCCTTTTAAAAAAGTGCCTTAAGAATGTTTTTGCAGAAACACAAAATATTCACAAATAAGCAAGTTACAGGGGTGAGTCGAAAATTTACCATAAGTAAAAATAAAAGTTTATGTCATAGCTTCCCCGCAATTTGTTTTACAAAAACACTAAACATACCATTCGATTCCTTTTAAAAAAGTGCCTTAAGAATGTTTTTGCAGAAACAAAATATTCACAAATAAGCAAGTTACGGGGGTGAGTCGAAAATGCACCAAATTGAAAATCACCTAGTATCTTTTAAAGAGATCAAGATATGGATGTGCAGTTTTCGCCATTCATTTTTACACAAAAAACGAGCCCGTAACATGTAAGTTAGTTTTTTACTATCTCCTCTAGAAATGAATGTTTCCTATCAAAAGTGTCCAATTTGGGACACACTGTACAGTCAGTAATTCAATAAAAGAAAAGTAGAGAGTAACGTTATCTGAGTAATTAAGTTGTGGAATTTGATACAGGGTGTGTATAAATTAGTGTTAAGGCTTTACGTAGTGTTTTCTTTGAAGTTGTTCAAAATGTAAAATTACGGCCATCTGCAAAATTTAACAAATATTGGCTTACTTTTATAAAACCATGTGTATTAGATGAAGTATAGGGTTTTCCATTAAACAAAAAACCTATTTTCTGTTAAAATATGACACTCCAAAGTATAAACAAGCGATTAAATGTGGATTACAATATTTGATAAATGTTTGTGGATTGTTGGCCTACACTTTATTTTTCATGTAGCCCCAAAGGAAAAAGTTTGCGGTGTCAGATCGCATGATCTAGGAGTCTAGGTGATCAATTGACATTTTCGTTTCGTGAAATAATATATATCACTGAATGTTCAGTAAATTTTCACTATTTCTATGTGTTGTTGTAGAGTATATTGATCTATTTTCTGAAATCACGCAGTTTTTTTTGCCAGCTATCAAGAAATCTCAGCTCTATTCCTATACTTTTATTATAAACACCGTTTTATAAAAGCTGATTTTCCTAAAACTTTGCATGTGACCATAATTTTACATTCTGAACAACTTTCCTTAATGATATTTTGAGGTATTTAAAGCAGAAAAGCCAATTTACTCCAATAAAAAATGTTTTTTATCGCATTTCATTTGGGAATGTACATTTCTTCATTCAAAATTGATAAGAAATGTGGTCACAAATTGAACGAGAAATTCAAAAATAATTTTTATTTTGAAATATCTCAGTGGCGTACCATTTTTTTCTATAAAAATATCGGGATCATTACCCGTATGCGCGCCAATGATGAATATAAAATTCTTAATTGCATATCAAAGAATGCGCTATAAGTACCTCTTAAAACCCACTAAACTTCATTTGCATATCTTGACCGGTTTCAGAGCAATAAAAAAATTATCAATTTTTAAGAAAAACTTTAACTAACTGTGGCTCGGAAACGAAGCATTTGCGAATATACATTTATATAACAAAATATCATTATTTTTCCATGCAGAATCACCCCCTTACTTTTGTCGCACTTATTTACTAACACCCTGTATAGCCTAATCTAGAGTGATATAAAATTAAAAATTAATAGTGTGCAATAAGAAAACCATAAGAGAAGAAAAGTAAAATCCAAGAAAAACAGATCGAGATTTAGTCAAAATAAAGTGAATAAAAATGTGTACAAGTTAAGAATGGCGAAAGACAAGAGCAACCTTGCAGAAAATAAACAAAACTGCAACGTTGTCAGAGTTCATAAAAGCAAGCAGATGAATACAAAGTAAACATCAACTATAGAAAGAGATCCAACAGTGAAAAGAAGAAAAAAGAAAAAAACAACGCTAAAGAAGAGAAAGATTGCGGGGCCGCATTGTAGAAATATAAAATAAGCAAGAAAACAGCAAATAATGAATAGGATTGAAGAGCTGGAAAATATGATGGAACATCAATAGAAACAAAACACACATAAGAAAAGAAGACAATACAAAAGAGAAAGTAAAAAATTTCTTAGCAAGAGAGTTAGGAAAACAGGATACAGTCCCCTAACTATATAAAATTAGAAAAAACTAAGCGGGAAAGGCAATTATCACTTAGAACCAAAACAATTTTGACTATACCAATAAGAAAAAACTGAAAAGATAAAAAATATTGATGACTTAACATTAAATGGAATGCATATTCAAAATAAGATGAAAAAAATTACAAAAGAAGAAATATCATAGAGTTTGCATTTGCAATAAGAAAGTTAGGACCAATATCTTGAATATTATAAAAAAAAACATGAAAATACAAGCTCAGATTTGAGTTTTTCTTTAAAGTGTCTTAACCCTTTCGGGAAGGGCAGAGGTTTTGACAATACTTGCTGGCTGGACGGTAGCGGGAAGCGCTTGCCACTCCGGTCATTTCCAGTCTTTAACACCAATCTATGTGTTACGAGAAAAATTAACTTTTTGTTAGTCCTCTTCTGTTACGCAGCATAAGAGGCCCTTATTATTAGAGAAAACATTTTTGTATATAAAAAAATATATATCCAAACAGAGAAATTACAGAAAAAATGAAAACAAACACAAACATGCTCTCAAAATTAAGGTTAAAAGGTTCACATATATCGAGAGATCCAAAAAAAACTGTTCCTCAGCGGGCTGTGGAAATTTAACGTATGAATAATATGTTGGTGACACTGTACGTCAATGTCAAATTTGAGGTTAGCAGGTTAGGATTTGCGTCATTTTGTGTCATAACTGACGGAAAACCTAACCTGATAACCTCGAATTTGACATTGACGTACAGTGTCACCAACATATTATTCATACGTTGAATTTCCACAGCCCGCTGAGGAACAGTTTTTTTTGGATCTCTCGATATTACGTTCGGTACAAGTTAGTAGCAAAAAAATATGACAAAGGTATGAACCTACGGTAGATTCCCCGTCCCATGCCCCCAAGCCTGCCACTTTGGTGGTTTCCCATTAGGCGGGCACGAAAATTTTTAGCCACTCCAGAAGCTTCCCGTCACGAAAGGGTTAATAATGTCTAGTAACCAACTTATAACCAAAAAACACAATTTTTGTTTTTTAACATCACTCAAAAACTAAGGTGGCTAGGTCCAATTTTTCTTTTGTATATTATTTGGCATTAAAATCTGCAACTTTGCTCCAATTTAACTGATCCTCTATCTCTTACCATTTGCGTATTCCCTACATATACAGCGTGTCCAAGATAAGGATGGCCAGTATGAGGATCTCTTTAACAATAAGAGATACAAATTTGGTTAAATGGGAAAAAAGTTGCGTAATTAAAAGACTAACAAAATGACGCCTAGAAATCTTAGGTATGATTTTTCGATTTTGAGTTATGTTAAAAAAACGAATTTTTGGATTTTTAATTCTATTTTTCTGGCGTTAGTATTAAAGTTAGAGCGAATCTGATTAAACTTCTTTATAGCTACTTCTAATGGACCATCATCAACTTCTTTTTTTTAAATATGGTCCTTAATTTTTATGTCAAATTTTGAAAGCCCTTTTTGTTTCTGAATTCAACAATGTACCATGCATGGTTTAATTACGTTTCAAGTCTTTTTTGACCATCTTCAAGAAATTTTTGGCAGACTTAAGACGTTTTGTTTATAATTGCAAGTGTCTATATGACATGTGACACTCACAGGTAACACGACTCACGAAAATTAATCCTGGTGACAGGTGACAAACCAAACAATTTTTTCAAAAATCTAGGAAAATATCGATAAGCAGCGGGAAAAATATAATAAGATAACTTGGAATGTATCACCTATTAACATTTCAGGTAGGCAACAAGCCGCGGCTTAGCCTAGGCTTGTACTTGCCTACCTCAAATGTTAATAGGTCCTTACATTCCTTGTTACTTATAGCTACTTATTGCTTTCTATGCGAATATTGAGGTGTTTTTCCCCTTCTGACATTGAATTGTTTTTCTATTCTTGTTTGTACAATAAAGCACTTGACATTTCCTTTATCTGCAGTCAAATTCCGCCATTTCACACCACGTATGTGATCTATGTAATCAGTTCAAGTCGCTATTGAGAACTGAGGTGTAGTTCTAAAATGATAACAATTACATTCTCTTATTTTAATCAGAATCACACTGAGAAGCGCTTAAGCTGGATAAACTATTCACTAGGGATGTCATACCCGATCTAAAATCAAACCCGGGTACCCGAAATACATAACAGAAATGTTAGCTTACATCAGAACATCTGAGGTAGCTACCATTTCTTTCTTTACGCCGCGAGTTTTAAACTGAACTACATTGAAATAATACCTACTTACCAATTCAAACTGCAAGTCGTTGTTATTTGTAAATATTTTCATACTTCCAGTGCTATCAAATCAAGTACGTGACTTTTTACAAAATTCGTAGCAGCATCAAAATAACACAGAGGATGTTTATGTTACTTCATCCCATACTGACCCGATTTAATAGTACTATTGAGGTGTTGGATATTTCCGTGAAGCAGATTTATTATATGAAATAAGAAACATTATGTGGTATGGGATGGGGTGATTCTGTTTATTACTGCATGGTTATGTTTTTCTAGAGCTTATTCATATTGTTTTTAAGTTTTTATCATCTTCTCCGAAAAAGGCTGACTTTCTAAAAATTACATAATTTACTAGTCGGGTACCCGGGTCCTGAAAATATACCCAGGTTGACTATTACCCGGGTCGACCCGGGTATCCGCCGACATCCCTACTATTCACCCAGAAATAGTTCTATATAAATATTTTATACTACTTGCATCAACTTTAAAGTAAACTATTTTACGCAACTAAAGTGTTATATAGATGCGGTTGAGTCAAGTCAATAATAATTCTAGATAAATATATAACTCTTTACTACAATATTATAACAAGTCTTCTTTATCAGATATGAAACATCCCATCTAATACGTATTTTCTTCATGGCGAAATGTTTCGCTTTAATTCATTATGACTCATGGATCGCCATACAGATTATTAATGAAAATAATAAAACAGCTCCTAATAATGTTGTAGGAGATAGTTAGCCAAAAAGTTTATTGAAATACAAATTATGTTGTTGTTCCTTAAGGTCCAAAAGTCACACATAAAAATTGGTAAATTATTTGACGTTTCACCACTTTAGATGGCTTCTTCAGAAATGAATGAGATGCGTTATTACTAAAATACAAGGGTTAAAAATTAGATTAAGTGAAACCCAAGAATTTGTCAAGGCTTACCAAGATGGCTTCCAAAATGTTTATAATAATATTAACAAGGTTTGCAAATGACTAAAGCCACATTGCAGAGTATACGGAGTCAAGTAGATAAAAATTAATGATTTAAACAATCATTAATGAAAAGTTTTATAAGGAAACAATTGAAAGACATCTTGCTTTGATGAAACAAGCTGCCAGAATAAGGAAAAGTGCAAGCTGTCAAATGTATGCGTACGCATATTTAACTTGTGGTCAGGTCCATATTTCAGAAAATTTTTGATGAGACGAAATAATTAAAATTTAAATAAATTTAGGGGAAACTACAAATTGGAAAGAAAAATTCAAACAGTTTTACTCAATTAAAAAATATGTTACATAGTAATAAAGGAGTTATTTAAATAAATTATGGTAAATAGTGCTTAGATTTTCAATGTGTGTTTTATAATTAATAGCATTTGGGCTTTTTTTTAATTTCGATCATTTCTAAGCACTTTCTTTTACGAGTGTTAGCCTCTATGTAAAATTTTAGGTATGGAAAGTTTCTAAAGTGTGATCTGTGAGTGCAGTTTTATTATTGGAAGGTGAAATTAAGTTGTTTTTAATTGAGTATTTATGTTGGTATATTCGGTTTTTTAATAGTTGTTTTGTTTCGCCTATGTAAGTAGAAATACAGTTATTACAATCAATTTGATAAACTAAGTCAGATTGCATGTTGATAGGTGTTTTGTCTTTGAGGTTTGAGTATACATGCTCTCCAGGCCTGGCATCAGTTGTGTTGCTTGCAAGCTCGAGCAACACACGAAACCATGTGAGCAACGCACCGGACTTCGGGCGACACAAACAAAATAATTGGCAACGCTACATGCCGTTGCTGTACTTTTCTATGTAACGGGTGGCCAAGTAGAAGTTTCTTTTTAAAAATGCAATAAAATGAACAAAAATAATGTTTTTTCCATATATTATGGCTTTGGAAAGAGCAAACATTCCCATTAGTTATAAAATACGATTTCGTTCATGTGGCTGCGTCGTTATCGCTTCTCAGCTTGGGCCTTAGAGCAGCTCAAAATGGATGACGATTTTGATCGAAAAATCATCTTTTCTGATGAGGCGCATTTTCATCTCTGCGGCTATGTTAGCAAACAAAACTGCAGCATCTGGAGCTCTGAAAACTCGCATATGATCGTCGAGAAGCCAATGCATCTACGAGAGTGACAGTTTGGTGCGGATTGTGGAGTGGTGACATCATTGGCCCATTTTTTTTTAATGCTGCTGGAAAAGCCGTTTCGGTCAATGGTCAGCAGTACAGAGGCATGATAACCGACTTTTTGTGGCCAGAAATTGAGGACATGGACTTGGACAACCTTTGGTTTCAACAGGATGGCGAAACATGCCATACCGCCCATCAAACAATTGAGCTTTTGCGCACCATGTTCGGTAACTTTAATATATACGTAGACTGCGACCTAACTATAGAGGAACAAAAAATACAAGCGGCAATAAGGAAAGTTGCAAGAGACGAAAAGAGCAAGGGAAACAAAATTCGAGTGGGATACCGCAAGTTGCAAATAGAGGGTGTAAATTATAAATGGTCACATGAGGAAGGAGGAAGCCTGGAAAAAGAAGAAGCACCTGTTCCAAAACAAAACTGAAAAACAAAAAGGACGGAACAAAAAAGGAAATCGAAGCGGCAAAAACAACGGCATATTACAATGAAAATGAAAGGAAAAAAGACAAAATAAACAAAGATAAGAAAAAAATAACAAATAAGCAAACTCAGAACTGATAATAGCAGCTTGGAATCTACAGGAAATAAACAGGGAAGGAGCGACAAAGCAATTAATGTCAGCTAAATAGATACACAGTTGACGTGCTCGCATACCAAGAATCGAATATAAAAGCACAACAGATAATGGAGATAGGCGAATATATACAATTTAACGGGGGAGGAGAAGACAATAGGTTAGGAACAGGATTTATAATTAAGAAAACATTAAAAGGAGCAATAATAGAATGGAAATACATAAATGAAAGAATGAGTTATTTAAGAATGAGATCGAAATACAGAAAAATAAACACGCACCAACAGAAGATGCAGAAGACGATATATAACTACAATTTTATGAAAAACTGGAGGCAGAGTATAGCACAATACCTAACTATGACATCAAGATTTTGATAGGGGACTTCAATGCCAAGTTGGGCAGAGAGGAGAGGAACAAACCAGTAGTAGGAAATTTTAGCAAACATAAAACGACAAACAATGGACAGATGCTGGTAAATTTTGCAGCAGACAAAAATATGAAAGTAAGAGCAACTTTCCTACAGCACAAAGAAATACACAAAGGTACGTGGATAGCCCCCAGCGGCAATACAATTAACCAAATAGACCACTTAGTAGTTGAAAACATGTTACGTGCAAAGATGAAAATAATGGTGCCAAGAACAGACAGGGGAAAAAATCAACACACCAGAAAATGGAATCAGAAAAAATTGAAGCTAGATAAAACAAGGAAAGAATATATACAGGAACTGGAAAAAGAGCTAGGTGCAAAAGGAGAAGAGGAGGAAATAGAGAAAGAATGGCAGAACATAAAAATGGCAATAAATAAAACAGCCCAGAAAATACTACAGTACGACAGAGAGCCAAAACGAAAAGAGTGGTTCGACGAAGAATGTAAAGAGATAATAGAAATGCAAAGAAGGATCAGGCTAGAGACGCTTAAAGAAAACACAACGAGGAATCAAGAAAGATACAAGAAAATAAGAAGACAAGTCAAAAGTATTTGCAGAAGAAAGAAAAGACAACATCTATACGAACGAATAGAAAATATACAACAGAACTACAACAAGCAGGACACAAGAGCCTTTTTCAAAAGTGTGAGGGACACTAAGAATGGATACCAAACCAAGACCACTATTTTTAAAAACAAGAAAAACCAGATAGTTGGAGGGGACAAAGAAGTGATGGAGCTATGGGCGAACAATTTCAAAAATATTTTAAATGACGATGAAACGGAGCAAAAAGAGGTGAAAGAGATTATACAAGAAAGGAGAAACAGAGAAGAGAGCCAACCGTCTAGAGAAGAGGTAGAAACTATAATTCGCCGGCTGAAAAATAATAAGAACCCCGGAAAAGATGGAATAGCAGCCGAGCTACTAAACTACGGAAGCGAAAACCAAGTGCAATGGGTGTATGAACTGCTCAAGAAGATATGGAAAAAAGAATGATACCGACAGAATGGAACCAAGCAATAATAAACCTAATACATATAAAAGGCTGTAAAACAGACCTCAAAAACTACAGACCTATTGCTTTACTAAACGTAGTATACAAGGTACTAGCAACAGTAATAGACACAAGAATAAAGGAGAAGGCGGAAAAGGTAATAGGGAACTATCAAAGCGGCTTCCGGAAAAATAGATCAGTAACTGACCATATCTTTTTGATTAGACATATACAAGAAAAATTCAATAAAAAGAAGCAAGTGTATATGCTGTACGTGGACTTAAGCAAGCTTACAACAAAATAAGAAGGCAAATGGTGTACCAAGCAATGAATAATATAGACCTCCCAGACGAATTCATTGAGCTGGTTAGGATGACACTAAATGAAACCTGGTGCCAAGTTCGAATACAAAATAATATTTCGGAAAGTTTCAGAGTAAGTGGAGGTTTAAAACAAGGGGACCCTATGTCCTCAACGCTGTTTAACATAGTATTAGAGGACATAATAAGAAAAAGTAAAATAGGAAGAGAAGGAAACATCATGAGGGGTCCGCAGCAATGTTTGGCTTATGCTGACGACGTGGTGTTAATAACAAGAACGCAACATGAGCTAAAAGAGCTGACAAAAAGTCTAATACAGGTGGCAGCCACATACGGACTAAAAATAAACGAGGAAAAAATTAAATATATGTTGTCGGGGGTCTGCTAATAGAAACAGACAACCAAATACAGTTCCAAGGAGACGTGTCGGAAAGATTCAGCACAAATAGTTAGAGCAAACTAAATAGAGAAACCATAATCACTAAGAACTCACACCAATGCATAGCTTATGCTGACGAGATAACAATAATGGCCAGAACCAAGGAAGAACTTAAAGAATTAATAAAAAGACTAGAGAAAACATCAAGAAAATACGAACAATCAACGAGAGAAAGACATAATACATGGAAATGATCAGGAGAAAAGGCATCGCCAAGGAAAATCTAAAGATACGAAATGAATTGGGGAAGAAGTACATTTTTGAAAACGTAGAGAATTCAAATTCCTAGGAACAGAAGTATCGAAAAATGGGAATCAAACCAACAAAATAGAAAAAAGACTAACTGCTTTATGGAAAGTGTGCAGTGCAAAAAATGTGTCGTGGAAGGTGAAAACTAAGATCTATAAAACAGTGATCCGACCAGCAGTGATGTATGCGAGCGAAACGTGGATGCTAAACCAAGAGACACAACAGAAACTCAAAAGTATGGGAGAGGAAAATATTAAGGAGGATATACAGAGGAATCAAAGAAGATGAAACATGGAGAAGACGCACAAACGTAGAGCTCAAAAATCTGTACAAGGAACCAGACATAATAACCGTCATTAAAATGCAAAGACTAAGGTGGATTGGACACATACTGAGAATGAACGGAAAAAGAGTGACAAAAAGAATTTTACTAGAAGCACCAGGCGAAAGGAGAGGAAGAGGAAAGCCAAAGAAGGAATGGATAAGATGCGTGGAAGAAGACTTACACCTTTTGGGAATATATGAATGGAAAGAAAGAGCGCAAAATAGGGGCGAATGGAGGAAAATAATCAACCAAGCCAAGGGCCTTGAAGGCCTGCAGAGCTGACATATACAGGGCCCGGCAGGGAGGTATGACGTTTTTGAAATGAGTATAGCAAAGCAGTGGGGGGGAACTAATGTTTTCGGAACGGGTGGTATGTACTCGCCGGTAGATGCCATTTCAGTTGCCATTAGGTATTGTTCTGTGGTTGCTGCGGACAGTAGGAGATCGTGTGTTTGCTTACTACACATTTATTGAAACCGGTCATTCCGTGGTTGCCACAGAACGCAGGTTTCGAATTCATTTTAATGTTGAACGTCACGGTCGTGTTCCTACACGAAACATGATTAGGAAATGGGTAAACAACGTTCGCACAACTGGATTGTTGAAACCTGGAACAACTCGTGGAGGAGCTCGAACAGTCACGACTCCTGAAAACTTTTCAACTCATCTACGGCAGTGCTTGCAAAAGGACGGCCACCACTTAGATAACGTTATTTTTCGCTCTTAAGTCAAATTTCTTAATGTTTTTTATGCAATAACAAAATGGCATAATGTAATTCATCTTTGAAAAAAATTAAAATAAAATTTTGTTTAATACAAAATGATTTATTAATTTTTGAAAATCGTCATACTTCCCTGCCGGACCCTGTATCTATGGTGTCGGGGAAGGCTATGCAGAGGACATATGAAAGCTTAAAAGTCAAAGTTTCAGAGCAAGAACTATACAATTTCGAGCAGGTCAAAAGTGTAGTGTACTTAGGAACGGAAATATCAAATGAGGGGGGAAGTGGATCCGAGATAAAGAGAAGAATAACGATAGGTGCAAGAAGTGCGGGTGCAATGTCAAAAATTCTCAGTGTCAAAAATGTGACAAGGACAGCAAAAGTGAAGCTATATAAGACTGTGATCAGACCAACGGTGGTATTTGGAAGTGAAGCTGAGTCCTCAGAAAAGAAGATCAGAAAGCATTAGAAGCATGGGAAAGGAAGATATGGAGAAGAATTTACGGGGGAGTAAAGGAGGAAAATGAATGGAGAAGACGTAGCAACGAAGAACTGAGAAGACTATACAGTGAACCATAAACATAATAAAGCATAAGCGGTTGGGCTGGCTGGGGCATATCGCTAGAATGGATAACTCAAGACTAACTAAGAGGATTCTGAAGGAAGAACTGGAGGGTCCAAATAGAAAAGGGAGGCCAAGAAGAAAATGGATGGACGATATATAGGAAGATTTACAGGAGCTGGGAGTGAAAAATTGGGAAGAAGCAGCAAAAGACTGAAAAAAATGGAAAAAACTCGTTAACCAAGCCATAGGCCTTAAAGGCCTTTAGAGCTGTTTATATATATACCGGGTGCCTTAAAATAAATTACATCTAGTAAGCTTTGAATTTCTCATAATGCAATCTAAAATTTTACTTGAAATTGGCAAGACTGTAAGTCTATGTCAAATTCCAGTTAAGTAGGTTAGGTTTTGCGCCAGTCTGTGTCAAAAGTGACGCAAAACCTAACCCACTAACCTTGAATTTGACATAGACTTACAGTCTTGCCAATTTCAAGTAAAATTTTAGATTGCATTGTGGGAAATTCAAAGCATACTGGATGTAATTCATTTTAAGACACCCGGTATCAATTTGTGGTTAGGATTTTCTTCACCCTCAGTAAAATGTTCGGCATTTTGACATTAAAATTACAACAGTGCCAATAAAGCAGTTGTAAAAACTGTTATTGTTTTATCACATCACAGTTACTTCTATCACAATTTATGCATGCAAACTAAAACAAATATATAAAAGTCTACTGGGAGCAGGAAATGTTGTGAAAAAATATTTTACTGATATTGCACTGTTTTTCTACTTCATAATTTTCCCAAATTTATAACTCTAACCGAGAAATTACTCGAATTAATTTATACATGTATAAACAAGAGCTATTCCGGCTATTACTATAAGGAATTTTTACTCAATTTGAGCTTGAAATCTCTTTGTAGCATCTTAGAAATATGCTACTCGTATATTGCATAAAATAAGTGCCTTCGTATGTATAGTCTGTTCAGTAAACATAAAAACACAAAGTGGCCTTTGATTTCCAAAATTTCATGAGTGTACTTCCAGAATTTATCTTTGTCTAGCAATGTACTTACAAAAAGTTACTAAAACAAATAGGTTAAGGGTGTGACATTTACTTCCCATCTGTCATTAATGTTATAATTAACTACTTTTAAGGATATTATACAAATACTGTGCTGGATACCATTGACATAGCGTTTATTAATAAGTATTTTTATTACATGTTATCAAACTTCAGGTGAGAATTTCTAGAAGAATACCTTTCTACTTTGACACTGACAATGAGAAATACTAATTGCCATTTTTTACTTCCTTTTACGATAAAGGAAGTATTGGATTCACCCCAAAAATTCGAAATTGAGTTTTCAACAAATCTTCACGTTTTAGAGTCCCCTGATCCCAAAAAACATATTTTTTTTCATTGGTCTGTGTGTCTGTGTGTCTGTCTGTCTGTGTGTCTGTCTGTCTGTCTGTGAACAGAATATCTCAAAAACGAAAAGAGGTATGGCATTGAAACTTCATATATAAGTTTTGTGTACTATGTAGATGAGACAGCAAGCTTTTGAAGAAAATCGCATAACCGGAAGTAGGTGTTTACTCTTGTGATTTTTCAGTTTTTTTCGATTTTTTCAAAAACGGCTCTAACGATTTTTTTCAAACTTTACATTTTTATTACATTTTTAATGTGCATTGACGTGAGATAGGTGATTTTCCAGTTGAAAACTTCTAAAGTGGGTTTCTTTTGTTTTTTTTTCTATTTTTTTTATTAACTCCTATTTTAAATAGAACACCCGGTATATTATTACATTTTTGAATTCTGCTTAAGATTTTAGAGAAAATTTGTCTCTTCAACTAACGCTCTATTTTGTACCGTTTTTGTAGAATTCGTAATTTTTGAAAATTTTTGACAAATGCTTAAAAATTAAAAATTAAATTTTTGACTAATTATAAGATCACTGTAAAAGGAAGTTGTGTGAGTGTATCACACCAGATTTTTTAAATTCAAATCTGCCTGTATGCAGGTGTGGAAACCTTTGCAAAACAAAATACAGAATCCCTAATACAACAATTATATGCACATGCCAACTTAAAAAAATTAAAATGTTTTTGTGTTTACTGAATGCCCTATAATTCATTTACGTAGTTAAGATACCATAGCCATCTTTTGCTGCATTTGATCTAATGAAAAACTGTCAACTTTAGATTAGACGCATAGCCAGTTCCACAGAGAAGTAAGAGAGTAAAAGAACAGAATAGCAGGATAAGTGGGTCGTTTTTCAATGACGAAGTGTCACTTCTGCATACACGAGATACGAATAATATATTGACCCTTGAGAGGCATTCCTTTTGCGGTGCTCCATGTCACATGTGAAGGAAAAACGCCATATTTTTCTCCAGACAACAAAATTAAGTATAATTCAATTTTTATAAGTTATTAGTAAAAATATTACCTCCATCAAGTTTAGTGTGTTGCACCATGCAGAGAAATATCTTCCAGCTTCGCCTCGCTTCTGGAATGCACTACATCAGCAAAAACATTCAATCGGGCGATGCCATTTCAAGGTCTTTTATCATCAGAAATTGTTAACAATACTAAGACGCCACGTGTTTCTATTTAGGGGATTACCCCGCCCGAATTCAGCAAGCAGCAGCGCACACGTGCATGCATGTAGTCAAAAAGTAGTGCGAGAGAGCAATGAGAATATATCGACCTCGATTATATCGGTATCGGCCAAAAAACCTGTATCGGTCGATCCCTACTCATTACTTGTTTTTTTAAATTATGAAAGCTGAAACAACGTATGAAATGCTTTAGGATACAGGTCCATATTTAAAAATGTCTTGATGATGGTAAAAAAAAAGTCAAAACGTAATTAAACCATAATGTGTGTTACATTGTTGAATTAAGAATAAAAAGGGCTTCTAAAATTTGACAACAGAAAATAAGAACCGTATCTAAAAAAATGAAGACGATGATGGTTGCTCAGAAACGAAACGTCCGATAAAAAAATTGATAACGCAATATTTCCAATAGTTCCTAATTCATGAATGTACATACATAAGAATAATTTTTGATCATACTTTATAACAAACAGGAGAAAATAAGAAATTTCGAAGTAAATTAAATACGAAAAACGATTGAATTTAGGGATATGTGGGATATGAAACGGGTCAATTCATGCCACCTGTATTTATTCAAATTATATCTGTTCATTATATGCTAATTAGCAACGAAGCTTAACAGTAGGTGTTCTGGTGTTCATTTATGTAACTTCGCACTATAGAGAAATAATTAAGGTATACGCTGCCAATGACTATAAGTGCGTTGTGCTACAAGTTCGTGAAACAATGCGCCGACAAGGCAGTTTTCACGCGGCATTAACCGGCCGATAAGTGAATCAACGCTGGACGCCTGCAATAAGGATCATTCGTGCCCAAGTCAGCAAGCTCGGCGGATCAAGAAGTCGCTCACAAGTGTTTGAAGCAGGCAGATCAAAGGGTCCGCGCCCATCGTAAGCTAGTTGCCGGTGCTTACAAATTAACTGGAGTGCAACGCGGGCCACTGTGCATCCCAAAGGAGAATCTAGCGTCCGAGGATCAAGATATACTGTTGGGACGACACCCCAGGCGACATCCGTGGTTATTGTTGAAACGACCTACAAGTAGCGCCTTTCTGGGAATACAACCATAACACTTGGGAGCCCCCAAAAGCCAGATTAGTTAATAGCCATAATCACCGCGCAAGCGAAATATTATTGCACCAGCTGGAGCCATTACCCTTGTGGTTGATAGCACGAGGAATCACCTGCTGTTCGAGCGTCACAGTTACGTCATCTCAACGTTCCCGTACTATTTTCGAAGGCCGGTATCCGGTTACGAGCCTGTTCAAGAGGGGACAGCGTCGCGATGAGTTTATTAGTGCACGCAATTTGACTTTGCGCCGCTTAATGTACTTCTAGGTATCTGTTTGAAATATTCGCATATATGTAGCGTGTTAATGCCGTATTTTGCATGTACTTATATGTATTTTCTATATGCCTTATTGTAAACTGTTGAGCTTTTTCTGGTCATTCATATGTACCTTGGTGAGTACAACATTTCAGGTGTCCACGAGATGGCCTTAAACAATATTAGCTTGGCCTCAAATGATATTAGCTTTCCCTTAGCTGCACTGGGAATGAAAAAAGAGTCTCATAGATACCGACTGAATTAGCTAGCGAACCCAGGGCAAATTAAAGTAATAATTCAGTAAGTGTAGGTAGGTAAAAGAGGCCGCGCTTCAGATATCAGAGAAAAACTCACTAAAAGAGCTTTTCAAAAATTCAAAATTAATAAATTTGCAAATGTTGAACACCCTGTATAGCATTAATACCCAGAACCACTAATATACACTCGAAAGGTAATTTACAAAAAAACATCGTTTTCTTGTTAACCTTCTCTTTCATTCAATTGTTTTCTGTTCCTTACAGCAGTAACCTGAAATGTAGCATTTTTTTTGCATAAAATCGTTAATATTGCCAAAATAGCTAACATTAGAGCATACATACCTCTTAAATTAAAATAATTAGTATCTCAACGTATAACTTTTAAGCGGCCTAAACATAGGGTATTCTATTTTAAAAAAATGTGATTCGTCGCACTTTTTGAGCCATCCTGTATAATCAAAATTACCACTTTCGTAACTACAACTTTTATATGACTCCCATAGCTGTTTCTAAAAACATCTTCCTTCCTTTGCAAACAACTTACCTGTTCATTCAAAACAATTTAATTCCCAAGAGCAAAAATGGTAAAAATCGCACTTTTTCCAATTAAAAGCCAAATAGTTACCTGAGCCATCGTATTGTTGCCCCATGCCAGCAGTTTCCCGCTGTGATCCATGGCAATAGTGAAATCGGGGCCACAAGAAACATGCAAGAACCTTTGGCTGAGAATCCCCATATCCTGATCGTTCAATTTCGGGGAGCTCATTTCATCGTCCATGTTCTTGCAAAGCAGAAGCTTGCCGCAGTGTAGGAGGGCTGAATGTCGAAAGCCCACGGCTATTTGGTCCACTGGCTCTTTGTCGGAGCCGCTGTAGATATGGATGCTCGACTTCCACGGCTCTAGCACCTTCAATCCAAACCCGTTCAGCTTTTGACCGTATTTGGACTGGGACAGACGCACTTCTTGTGGACTCGCTCCCCAAGTGTACACTTCCTCATCTACACGCACTGCGATCTGAAATTAAAATTGTGTCTCATACAGCATGTTTGTTGACAGTCAAGACTCGTCTTGATCTCATAACTATTTCTACTTATTGTAGGATTCGTTATAATTATAACAGTACAAAAACGGCATCACTTACATTGTGAAAATAAGCAGTGGCGATCTTCTTAATGGGAGTGTAAATCTCGGGCAGCACCGATATCCATATTGGGGTTGTGGTTTTATTACTGTCCATGCTGTTACTTTCCAGCTGGCCAAACGCGTTCGAGCCAAAACCATACAACTTCCCGTCACTGGCTAAAATAAGACTGTGAGCGTGTCCAGCGGCAATCTGCATGATCGGCTGTTTAAACTCCAACAGCTTGGGGAAGTATTCGCTGTCCGAGCTGCCGTGACCTAGCTGACCGTGGATTCCCCAGCCCCACGTGTACACCAAGCCGCCTGAGGTTAACGCCATGCTATGGTACTGCCCTGCAGCAATGTCCACGATTGAAGTACTGCAGAGAGCAGCTACTAATTGGGGGTAGGGCGACTCCTGAGTGGAAGGGCCCACGCCTAGCTGGCCGTACGAGTTTGCACCCCATGCGTATACCTGCAATGAATAGTAAATTAGTGTGATGTTTCAGGGTAGTAGGAACTGAATTTTTTTAGTGGAATGTCAAATGGAAGATGTGACCACAGTCAACACTTTGTTACGTGTCAAAAGTGTAATGAACTGGAATATTAGTTTACACGAGCCCTAACAACTATATATTCGGCCCCTTCATATTTTCTATCTAATTTTTTTTCTGTACTGTTATTGGTAAAATATATTTTTTTGTGTATGCTCCCAAAAATAGCTATTTTAGGGACTCATTTGAGTCCGTAAAATGGTACATTTACGGCCTAGTCCCTAAAAGTTGTCATAGCAACCTTTTGCGAATTATTTCTAAAGATGTTTTTCTGATCACAATGAATATTGAATGAATGAATATTTGTTATAAATTTGGGGAGCTATAATAACAAAAAAACATTGATTGTTACAAGTCCCTAAAACAAAGATTTTACACTCATCTGCTATTCCAGACTTGGCTTCGCCTCGTCTGGAAACAGCAACGATTCGTCCAAAAAAACTTTATTTTAGAGACTTGTAACAAAATAGCTATTTCCGTCGACCTCTCTATAAAATGTGGTTTTACGGACGCATTTACGTACGAAAAATGTCACTTTTTTAAACACCATTAATTTTTCCTCCGCAAACACTTTTCGTCCACAAATGCCTTTCGTCCGCAGCAATTTTATAAAGTACATCATTCTATTTAAATTTAAATTATTATAATTATATTTGTTTATAACAGCTGTTTTTTAGGTATATTCAATATAGTTTAGGAAAATTAGTCAGCTAATTATCTTCTCATAATAATATATTTGACGTTTCGTCAGCTCAGCTGACTTCCTCAGAAAATACACATTACGTTGAAATACAATAGACTGAAAGGAAAATGAGATTAAGGTTAGATCACTTAAACATTGTATATTTACTCTTACCTTATGTAATGTCGATTGAAATTTTTAGATTGTAAAGTTGTAAAATGTTCTATGGTTAATAATAATTCTTACAATATAACTTGAAAAGAATATTTAAAACTATTTTGTAGATATAAAATGTCAGAATCAAAATCTGAATTCTAAATTTTCTTATTTTAAAGGTATAACTTGATACAAAAATTGTATTGTAAAAGATATCTTGATATTAAGTGTAATTTAAATGATATTTTTTTCTTTGTTAATTATAGAAGAAAATTTAGAGAAGATTATAGTAAATGGAATGAAGATTTTCTATGTCGGTTTTGTAATTAATAGAATTTGTATTTTTTTTATTTCAATCATATCATATATAAGACGTTTTTGTAAAATATTTTCTTTTTGCAATATTTTAGGTGAGTTAAAATTAAAATTATGATAATTATCAACTGCATGATCAGAGAGGGCAGTATTTGGTTTATTTGGGTTTAAATTTTTGTTTTTATAGAATTTTTATGTTGAGTTAATCTTTGTTTTGTGTGTCCTATGTATTTAGCATTACAATTATTACAACTAATTTGGTAAACAATATTTGATTCAGATTGAATTTTTGTTTTCTTTTAGATTGTTAAAAAAATGATTTCCTATTGTATTGTAATTTTTAAAAATATATTAAAATTATTTTTGTTTGTTAATATTTTACTTCAACGTTGTGATAGTTTTGGTATGTATGGGATGGAAATGTCAAATGAATTTTTTAATGTTTTGATTGTTATTAAATTCTTGTCCTAAACAGTTAGAGTATAAATTGATAGTTACATTATTATTTGTGTGACCCGGGACTCCCGGCCAAAATAAGCCATACGCTAAATAAATAAAATATTATTTTTAATTTTATTTATTCTTTTCTTGATGATGGTGCTAATGAAGTCAATAGGATAATTATTTTTTAATAATATTTTCTTAATTTTTATATTATATATATATATATATACACAGCACTAGCAGGCCTATTGGCCTATGGCTTTGATAGCATGCTTCCATGCTTTCCTGTCTTTAGTTTTTGTTTTCCAATCTGTTATTCCCATCGCATTTATATCTTCTTGCACGTCATCCCACCAAGTGGTTTTCGGTCTTCCTTTCTTATTTCTTCCTTCTGGTTCCCTTTCTAGACTTTTTCGTACTGGGTCATCTTCGTTCATTCTACTTATGTGTCCCAACCATCGTAGTCGACTTTGTTTAATAACTGCAATTAAACTTGGCTCATGGAATAAATCTTCGATTTCTTGGTTAGTTCTCCTTCTCCATTCTTCGTTCACCTTTATTCCTCCAAATATTCTTCTTAGTATTCTTCTGTCCCATATACTTATCTTATTTTCGTATTACTACTGGTCTTATTACTGATTTGTATAGTCTGATTTTTGTTTTTATTTGTATGTTTTTGTCTTTTAGCACGTTGTCCAGGGCTGCTGCACATTTAGCTCCCATCATTAGTCTTCTATCTATTTCTGATCCTTGTTGACCATTACTATTCATTTCCACTCCTAAATACACTATTTTGTTCACATAGTTGAAGCTATATTTTTTCTCTGTGCTTGGTATTTGGATGGACATGTTCTGGTTTACTTCTTGTGTTTTGTTCTTAAGTATCGTATATTTGGTTTTATCTTCATTTATTTCCAGACCAGCCCTCCTTGCTTGTTCTTCGATGTTTATGACGATTCTTTTTAACTCTTCTTTTGTTCTAGCTAATACTACTATGTCATCAGCATAAGCTAGAACTTGATAGGGCCCTGTTATAATATTTTGCTTCATGTTTACATTAGTTACTTTTAGTATATTTTCTAACACTATATTGAAGATTGTTGTGGATAAGGGATCCCCTTGTTTTAGCCCTGAGTTACTTTGGAATTCACTGGATAATATTTGTTTAAATTTAACTGCATTCATTGTGATTTTTAGGGTTATTTTAACTAGGTTTATTAAATCTTCCGAGATTTCTAAGTTTTCCAGCGCCTTAAATATTTCCGGTCTTTTTAATTTGTCATAAGCCTGTCTAAAGTCTATAAATAGTGCATGTATAGGGATATTTTTCTTATTAAATTTTTGATGACTTTGTTGTATGATAAAGATCTGATCGATTACGGATTTTCCTTCTCTAAAGCCAGCTTGATGGCTCCCAATTTTGTGCTCCGATTCTTGTTTTAGTCTTTTATTTATCAAATGTGCCAATATTTTGTAAGCCACATTTAACAGTGATATTGGTCTATAGTTTGATACCCTATTTCTGGCACCTTTTTTGTAAATTGGGCATATAATTGTTTTAGTCCATTCAGTTGGAATTGTTTTTGTTTCCCATATCTTCTTTATTAGTTGGTATAACCTTTCGAGTACTTTTTTATCGGCTTGTTTTACTAGTTCTGCTTCTATGTTATCAGGCCCTGGGCTTCGATTATTTGTTAGTTTTGTTATTGTTTCCAACATTTCTTCATAGGTTGGAATTTTTGTCTTGTTTTTATATTTATGTTGTGGATGTCGTGTCTCTTCTTCTTCTGTATTATTTACTGTTAGTGTCAATTTGAAATAGTCCGCCCATATTTTTGCCATTTCTTTTTCGTCCATACAGAGGTCTCCTTTTGTATTCAATAAACCCATCGTTTTATATTGGAAGCCCTTTTTTTCTTCTTTTATGCATTTATAGTATTCTTTTATATTCTTGATTTTGTATGCTTCTTCTATTATTTCTAATTTTTCATTTCTTGCTTTTCTTTTTCTCTTTCTGCATGGGTCATGTGCTTTGTTGCTCGCCCTTTTATATTTTTCATATGCTTCTTGTGCCCCTGTTTTCAAGTATTCCATTCTTGTCTTTTTTCTCTCTTCTGTTGCTACTCTACATTCTTCATCCCACCAGTCTTTTCTTTTTTGTTGTTTCTCGGTCCCTAATAGCTGGGCACTTTCTTTTAATATAAATTTTAATTGCTCCCATTCTTCTTCTAAATTTTCTTTTTTCTTTTGTTTTTCTTCTAGGTTTTTTGTGCATTATTTATATTTTTGCTGTATTTCTTCTTTGTTTAGTAGTTCGTTGTTCCTTCGTGTTCTTTGTTCATTCCTTTGTATGGTGTTCGTTGCCGTTAACTTTATTCTTACTAGAACTAGGAAATGGTCTGAGCTTACGTCCGGGCCTCTGTATGTTCTTATCTTTGTTATTTTGCTTGCATGTATTTTTTGTGTTAGCACATGGTCTATTTGGTTTTTTGTTTTTCTATCGGGGCTTATCCAGGTCACTTTATGTATATCTTTTCTTTTAAACATTGTACTTTTTATTACCAAACTTTTGGAAGCGGCGAAGTTTATCAATTTTTGCCCGTTGTCATCTGTTTCATTATGTAGACTTTCTTCCCCAGTGATTACTTTGTATGTATCCTCTTTTCCCACCTTAGCGTTCATATCTCCTATTATGAGTTTGATGTCGTATTTGGGTAAGCTGTCGAGGGTTTCATCCAGTAGATCGTAAAATTCCACTTTTATTTCATCTTCTGTAACATTTGTTGGGGCATGAATATTTATTATGTTTACCTTCCTATACTTTGTTCTTATTCTTAGTGTGCTTAGTCTTTCATTGATCATGTTGTAATTTATAATTGCTCCCTTAAGCTGTTTTTTTACAAGGAAGCCTGTTCCTAGCCTGTTCTTGGTTCCTCCTCCGTTAAAGTACACATAATTTCCGATTTCTGTTTGAGTCGTATCTTTTATGTTTGTTTCCTGGATTGCCAAAACATCGACATCATATCTACTCATTTCTTGTACTAGCTGTTTGAGTTTGCCTTCTTTGTTTAGTCCCTGAATGTTCCACGTGCCAATTTTTAACACTTTCTCTTTATTACTTGAAACTTGCGGCCGTTTATTACGTTTAGCTTTTATGTTGAGGTTATTTATTTTTTCTTTGATCTCTTCGTTTATATTTTTTATTTTAACTTTTTGTATCAATTGTTTCAAATTACTTAATGTGTATTGTCTTTTTGCCTGTTTCCATGCCGGGTCTATTTCAAGGGTTCCATACTCATTTTTGTGTGCTAGTTTTTTGGAACCATTTTCTCCAAGTACGTGTTCCATCTCCATTCTTCTTCGTCTATTATCACTTTGTTGTAACCAATTTTCACGTTTTTGTGGTTGTTTCTTCCATCTGCTGCCATCTTTCTTATTTGTTTTTGTTTTTCCCTTTCCATTCTCGTTTGGTCGTTGTTTATATAAATTCTCTCCGTCGTGATTTTCCTGAGTTTTGTCTTGTTTTCCATAACCTTCTTTTTTTCGCTTTCGTTCTCCATTTCTATTAACCACACGCTTTCCCCCATTTTATGTGCTTCTTTTATTTTAACTTCTATTTCCTGTTTGTTCCTCATAAAGTGCTGCATTTCTTCTTTTACCATGGATGGTTCGCTTCTTTCTATCTTCAGTCCGCTCACTACAACATTGTTCTTCCTTCTTTCTTTTTCCATCCATTCCAGATTCCTCTTGATGGTTCCCAGCTCTTTTTTGATTTCAATATTATCTTGACTCAATTTCGCATTTTCATTTTTTAGTATTTCATAGTCTATCTTAATGTTTTTAATTTCATCCATGGCTGTTTGGAATTCTTTCTTCAATTCATCTTGGTTTTCCTTGAGGTCTTCTTTAATTTCTTCTTTCCATTCACATAGCATTTTTTTGAAATCCTCCATCTTTTCTTTTTGTGATCCTATTTCGTCTTTATTTCTTTTTCTTGGTTTTTGACGGTTGCAGTTGTTGTCGGTGATCTACTAACTTTTTTGGATTTTTGGAGAGCCAGCTCCTGCAATTCCCAATTTTCGAATTCTTCCGGCGATTCGGTTTGCTCCGGTGATTCCGGCGCTCTCTTCCGTTTTGGGTCCAAGTATTCTGCTAGTGTGTTTCTGTTGTTAGCTTTCCCTGTTTGCGTTTGATTCATTTGCACCTGAGTATTAATCGTTTCACTTACAGTTATCGTGCTATGATTTTAACGTTATCGCACTAGGATTCCCATTGCCGTATCGCGCTGGAAATTTACGTTGCACGCTCTGAGCTTGTGATAGCCTTGCGGCGTTAGCTAGGACTTTCGCCCGTATTTTCACAGCGACCGAATTTGTGGTCAATGTAATCACACTTTAGTTTAAGCTAATCGCGTGTTTTGTTTACTTTGTCCACCACAAACAAACAAACCAACTTTGTTGATGCACCAATCGCGAATGCTGTTTGCGGTGACGTACCCGGTCTGCCGTTCACACGCGACTCTCGCCTTTTAAGATTGATAATCTTGTTTGTTGTTCGATCGGTTTAGATCTCTGAATTTGCGATTTTTTCGTAAAACTTCACTTTACCGTTTACTATAAACGTTGGGTTCATCTAAAATCGTCTTTTCGCGAATTACTTCGGGTCGATTTAACCGATAAGAGTTTGGTAAAAATAAAAAAATCATCAAATTGCCGGTCGCAAAGCAAAGTAATGAGGAGGAAGATGAAATGGATGTAATCAAAGAGTTACTCACGAGAATAAAGGGCGACATAGGAGAAATAAAAACGGAAATGAAGAAATTAGATCATTACGCAAGGAAGTTAACAAAATAAAAATGGGATGGAAGGACAGAGATGACTTGGCAAAACGACTGGAGCAATCAGAAGCAAAACTGGAAAGAATCGAAAAAAAGAAAATAAGAAACAACGTGGTAATAACTGGAATAAATATGGAAAACAAAGATAGAAAAGGGTTACTGGAAACTACGGAAAATCTACTGAAGCAGGAATTAAAAGTGGAAGCGAATTTAAAAAAAACGTATGGGTATAGACTGTCGGTACTCCAGGCTGCAGTAAAAAAGTTCGATGTGAAGAATGTCTGGAGCAGCGATGGAAGGATTTTCCGGAATGTAGATGGCCTTGTGAAGATTCTAACATGTGAAGAGATGGATAATCTATTATCTGCTGCTGCAGTTTAGACACGTATGATTGTCTTTCCTTTTTTATTATTTTACTTTTGTTCTAAGCCACTCTAAGTACTCGCTTTACAAAGAAGATTTATTTTTAAGTTAAAAAAATATGTTACTATTCTAATGTCGATTGGGCTGCAAAATTGTGCCTTTTACAATGCATTTTTGGCTCCCTAAATTATATTTTAATCTAATTATCCTATTACAGTGAAGTCCGGTTATAACGAACCTCAAGGGACTGTAGAAATTGGTTCGTTATAGCCGAAGTTCGTTACAAGAGTTACAACAACAAAAATTGTGCGAGTTATTATAAACTTACTTTATTTTCCATAATGGGCCACATTTGTACAATAAGTATAGAAACATTTATGTAAGAACGATAAACACGTATTTAATAGATATTTATTTAAAAAAATCAGATATTTTTGTCTGCTTAGTATTACTAGCCGAATAAAGTTTGTCTATGTAAGCATCTACTTCGGCAAAACTATTTAATATACTATCCGGAATATTACGCGATTGCAGAAAATAGCGGATATCATTTATTTTCTTAATTGCCTCATGTACTGTTGGAATGGCAAGATCCTTCCCCGATACCAATTCGTCGTCATCTTCACTGCTAATTTCTTCGACTTGCTTATTTTTGGTTTCTCGAATAATAGCTTCGTCGCTTAAAAATTCTGTAGTGGCAATATTTTCGTCCACAAGTATGTAAGCTTCAAGGTCGCAATCCTGAAATTGCCCATATCAATCGTTGAAATAAAGACAGGCGAGTCATCACTTTCTTTGTTACGTTGTTTATTCAACCACTCGGACAAGGGCAACTCGTCATCTGAATCATATTCTTGTACTTGTTCTGTATTAAAAAATCCCCCATGTCTGAAGCAATTAGTTATCGTTTCTGTTGTTACCTTTTGCCAGGCTTTATGAACAAAATTTATAGCATCCAGCAAATTTACGTGTGTATCTTGTCCTTCATCAATGCGGTTGATTATTCGTAAAAGAAGAAATTGTCTGTAGTAACTTTTTAGGGAATGTATAACACCCTGATCCATGGGTTGAAGTTTTGAGCTTGTATTTGGAGGCATAAAAACCAATTTAATAAACTGTAAATGTTGGACATCCGGATGTGCAGGGCAATTATCAACAAGTAATAAGATGTTTCGGTTTTTCTGCCGCAATTCTTCATCCCATTCACGCAATTCAGTTGTAAAAAGGTCCGACGTCATCCAGGCCTTCTTGTTCGCTTTGTAATTAACTGGAAGGCGTTTTATATTTTTAAAACAGCGTGGATTTTTTGCCTTGCCAATCACGAGTATTTTCCTTTTTTCGGTACCAGTTAAATTTGCACACACCAATACTGTGATCCGTTCCTTAGATAACTTTCCTCCAATGCACAACTCTCCCTTGAATTTTAGTGTCTTGTCGGGTGTAAGTTTGTAAAACAAGCCCGTTTCATCTGCGTTAATTATATTATTGTCGTTAAAGTTTTCCCTGACTTTCGGCCATACATTTTGCAGCCAGTTTTCCACGGTATTCATGTTCACATCCGCAGCTTCTCCTGTAATTTTTACTTCCTTTTACGATAAAGGAAGTATTGGATTCACCCCAAAAATTCGAAATTGAGTTTTCAACAGATCTTCACGTTTTAGAGTCCCCTGATCCCAAAAAACATATTTTTTTTCATTGGTCTGTGTGTCTGTCTGTCTGTCTGTCTGTCTGTGAACAGAATATCTCAAAAACGAAATAAGGTATGGCGTTGAAACTTCATATATAAGTTTTGTGTACTATGTAGATGAGACAGCAAGCTTTTGAAGAAAATCGCATAACCGGAAGTAGGTGTTTACTCTTGTGATTTTTCAGTTTTTTTCGATTTTTTCAAAAACGGCTCTAACGATTTTTTTCAAACTTTACATTTTTATTACATTTTTAATGTGCATTGACGTGAGATAGGTGATTTTCCAGTTGAAAACTTCTAAAGTGGGTTTCTTTTGTTTTTTTTTCTATTTTTTTTATTAACTCCTATTTTAAATGGAACACCCGGTATATTATTACATTTTTGAATTCTGCTTAAGATTTTAGAGAAAATTTGTCTCTTCAACTAACGCTCTATTTTGTACCGTTTTTGTAGAATTCGTAATTTTTGAAAATTTTTGACAAATGCTTAAAAATTAAAAATTAAATTTTTGACTAATTATAAGATCGCTGTAAAAGGAAGTTGTGTGAGTGTATCACACCAGATTTTTCCACTACAAATATTGTATCTTTTTTTGAATCTTTCGACCCAACTTCTACTGCAAGAAAATTCTTGCCCATCGTTTAATTGCGTCCCCAACTCATCTGCTTTTCTGTTTAAAATAGCACCACTAATAGTAACGTTAGCCTGTCTTTGCTGTGTAAACCACTTTAAAAGTGCGTTATCAACATTTTCGTGAATTGATTTACGCAATTTTTTAGTAGACGAATTTTTGCTTTCAAATGCTTCAATAATTTTTGTTTTGTCTTTCCATATGGTAGCAACCGTCGATTTGCTAATATTACGTTCACGGCATACTTCACTTTGTTTTTTACCGTGGTTGAGTTCATGTACAATTTCGTATTTTGTTTTTAAAGTGAACGACAATCGCAATTTTTTTGAACCCTCCATTGCACAACCGTCTTCTCTGAATACTCAATTAAAACTACTACATACATACAAACTTCCGTCATCAATTCGCACAATCTGCATTCCTTACACAATCTGCTTACTTAAACAATTCACTAGCCATAATAAATTTGGGACTTCACACCAGTTGTTGCAAGCAGGTTCGCTATAAAAGGAAACTTTTTTCTTTTTCACGTAAAATGAGGACCGTTATAAGCGAAAGTTCGTTATATGCGGGTTTGGTATAACAGAAAAATTTTAGCATTATTGTAATGGGAATTTTGGCGGGACTTTTAATTTAGTTCCTTATAACCGGTAGATCGTTACAAGCGGGTTCGGTATAAGCGGTCTCTACTGTACATTAATTTTTTTATTATTTATAGCCACAATACAGGAATTTTCTCGTATAGCCGTTTAAGTACTCGCTAACGCTCGTACTCAAACACGCCATACTTGTTCAGAAAAACATCACTTTTCTCAACTTGTAGAGTAATATACTATTTTTCCTCGTAGAATACAGAAACTTCTGGAAAAATGAAGAGAAAGAAACTGAGTAAAATAATGACATGATATACATTGGAGTTTTTGTGTTTGTTTTTAAATAAATATTAAATTATAATTTATATTTGAACGCTCCTATTAATCATAAAATGTTTCAATATTTATCACTGCGGTAATGTTCTAATACTAGTATAGCAAACATTGCCATGGGCAAACTAATTAGTAGGACTCACAAAAAAATGTAACACTAAACTATAGTAAAGAAAGAAGAGTAATAGATTCAAAACTTACAAATTTCTGACTACAAAACTATTTATTGACTTACCCCGAAATCTGTAAGGGCTAAGCAATGCTTCTTGCCACAACTGACACTCAGCACCTTCAGCCTCAATTCCAATAAAGTGTGCACTAACTTGGGCGGACTGCTTTGGCTCAGCACAGGCCCAAACCCAAGGCAACCAGAATTAGCCACGCCCATGGTATACACAGCACCGTTGCGGATGACTGCTGCATGTTCGTAGCCACAACTCAGCGGATGCAGGTCAGGAAACTTTTTCAAGTGTGGATACTCTATGGGTTTCTCAGGTGGCTCCACGTTGTTCAAAAGGTCAATGTTGTACCTACAAACGCCTAATGTGATGCACACTGTCATTTTGTTAAATATCAAACTTACACATTATCATTAGTTTTGGCAACCAATTCGATAAGAACCCAAATAAAGGTTTCAATGAAGTCTTTGGCATTGATCGTCATCTGGTCGAGGTGCTCCACATCGGAAGTGTCCAAGGTCGAGTCTAGGCTGTTCGAAATCCGCCTCCTTTGAAACAAACGCCTGATGACGGGCAGAGCGCAGGGCTGGCTCGGGTCCAGCTGCAGCACAAACCTGTGCAGGATGTCGACCGGGAATGCGTCTAAGTTTGTGCGAATGTAGTGCAAGATTCTTTGGCAAAACGAGGGATAAATCAGCAAGCTCTGAGTAAGGCTTGGCTCTGACAGTGTGACTAGAAAATCGTAGTTACTTGCACTTATAGCACTCGCCGACTGCAGCATCTGGCTCAAGGCAGCGACTATTTCTGGCTGCAGGCCACGAGACTTCGCCAGTAACGTCACGACATTCCAATGCCCCGACTGGCAGGCGACGTTAACAGCTAGAATTTGATCATAGAACTCTTCAAAGCGTAAAAAATTCCTGAAAAAAAAGCACCAATTAATTACAATGTGGGATACGTAATGCAATATGGCGGCTTTTCTTTAGGTGCCTGTAGGGTATTCTGTTAACAACTAAATACAACAGGTAAAAGCAACCTACAGCTTACATCAGTTGTAACTGGTCATTGTTATCAATACATAATGGGTTTTGTTGTCGTATTCCCATAAAGTAATTGGCTCGTAAAAGTGTAGACAACAAAGAAATTGCAGAAAGGGGCAAGAATGGCACACTCATAACGAAAGTCATAAGTTAAGTAAAAATCTGGTGTGATACACGCACACAACTTCCTTTTACAGTGATCTTATAATTAGTCAAAAATTTGATTTTTAATTTTTAACCATTTGTCAAAAATTTTTAAAAATTAGAAATTCTACAAAAACGGTGCAAAATAGAGCGTTAGTTGAAGAGACAAATTTTCTCTAGAATTTTAAGGTGAATTCAAAAATGTAATAATATACCGGGTGTTTTATTTAAAATAGGAGTTAATAAAAAAAATAGAAGAAAAAACAAAAGAAACCCACTTTAAAAGTATTCAACTGGAAAATCACCTAGCTCATATCAATACACATTAAAAATGTAAAGTTTAAAAAAAAATCGTTAGAGCCGTTTTTGAAAAAATCTAAAAAACTGAAAAATCACAAGAATAAACACCTACTTCCGGTTATACGATTTTCTTCAAAAGCTTCTTGTCTCATCTACATAGTACACAAAACTTATATATGAAGTTTCAACGCCATACCTCTTTTCGTTTTTGAGATATTCTGTTCACAGACAGACACACAGACAGACCAATGAAAAAAAATATGTTTTTTGGGATCAGGGGACTCTAAAACGTGAAGATCTGTTGAAAACTCAATTTCGAATTTTTGGGGTGAATCCAATACTTCCTTTATAGTAAAAGGAAGTAAAAATGAGAAAATCAGTACCATAATATCAAGATTTCTTATTAATTATAGCAACACCAAACATAATTCAACCTTGGAAACGCCAACAAAATTGATGCTGGGCAGAACGCTAAGAACCACGTCAATTTTAATCAGGGCGCAAAAGCGGCAAAAGCACTTTTAGCTTGAAACATAGATGCTATTTTTGACGACTGAGCATGTTATTAAGGCAAAAATAATCATATTTGATTTTATTAAAAATCTTAATTGACAATAAATTTAAAATTATTCGCGTAGTCTGTGACAAGTGGCGCAATTTTCAAACAACTGACGAGCGTTGTCAAGGAAACATTCTGACGTGGCTAACTATTTTGGTCACGCATAAACCTAAAACGCTCGGCGAGCGACAAAGTGATGAAAGTGCTCGCCCAGCAGAAATGTCAACTTTCTGTTGTCAAATCGCAGTGGGAAAAATCTACTTTCGATGTCAGTCGTCGAAAAGTATTTATCTCAAACACACAATAATAAGACCAGTGGGGCTTTTCAGGAGCGAGATCTGGACATTAAGGCATAAAGATATGAACCAAGTGCTCATCTGAGAGAAACGAATTCTAAGTCAAGTTATTGGTGGAGCAAAGAAGGCAGATGGGTGGATATAAAACAATAGTATATTACATACCGAGGTGGAAAGTGTTTCATTCCTGTCGAGAGATTAAGTAGTTAACCGAGACGCGTAGCGTCGAGATCAACTTTATCTCGAGACAGAAATGAAACTTTTCACCGTGGTATGTATACTATTTTATTCACAACCACTTTATTCTAAACAATAATTGGAAAAATTATATTATGATACGACAGGTTGTGACGCGCATGAATGGGTGAACGAGATTTCCAGTGTCCCTACCTACAAAGTGGGCGGGAAGGGATCGCGCATGAATGGATGAACGAGATTCCCAGTGTCCCTACCTACACAGCGGTCGGGAATGGATTCATTTCCAACCGCTGCGACGGCAATCACTTTTCCGACCGGTTGGAAAGTTACAAGTTGGGAATAGCTCATTTTCCAACCTTTTAAAAATCAATAATGATCTTATTACATATATGGTGTATGTTACTTCACAACCATCATCAATCGATCTGCCCTTTTTCACTACGTTTAAATATTTATATGCTTTGAATTTGCATTGTAAAAGTGATTGAGACGTTCTTCACTACAAAACATGAAGAGCCCCTAAAAAATTTGCTTGTAATCCAGTTGAAGCGATTAAATCTCAGTTAAAGGACAGTTGTTTCACTGAAACCACCTTGAACGGTGTTAAAGGTAGTATGGCCGTTATAATTCCAGTGATTTGCCTTTAAACTTATTTCAAATGAAAGTTAAAATTGTTTGCATTCGAAAAGTCAAGTTCAGTTTTGGCCGTTACCTTGCAAAATTTTAAGTAACGAACTTTTAAAATTGTAGATACTTATATGGGGATGGCCTCACGAACCCACATATACTGAAATTATTAATAATGTAGCAGTAGCATCATAAATTAAATGAGGAATCCGAATATATTGCAATTTACATGCCTTACCGGGCATTTCACAGAATAATGAGGCAAAAATTGTTATCAAAACCGTGACTATCGTATCCGGCCGCCATTGGCATTTTCCTTCGGCCGTAGGTCCGTAATCCCCTGAAATAAGTGAAATCTTGTCTTGTTGCTCTTCACCTATTGAAAATATATAAGAGCGAGTTAGACCAAGCGCAAAGTGGCAGACTCGCCGGCTGGCAGAGCCGAAGTTGCCCGAATAGGATTAGCTGTTGAACTTAGAAGTCATAAGAATGTCAACTTTTCAGAATAAACTAATTTTTTTATATAACAATTTCAGAAACTTCATTCAAATCTTTAGAAACAATTTTTTAAATAATTTGTGAAATTTTAATACAACTATAAATCTTATTTATAAAACTTTTAATATTGTTAAACAGAATTTTCAGCTGAATTATTAATTAAACAATCTGATTTTTCTTTCATTACCAAAATTTTTAACAATTTTAACTACATTTACACACTTTCTCAACAAAAATTGCAATTGAATTCTAGAGTTTCAATTATTTTTATAATTTTCAAAATTTAGTATCAACCTTCTTATTTTAATATAAATTTTTATATTGGTAACATGTTTGCCAATTGTTTCACTTACATAAAATCTCGCGTAGTGCTTGCTCGTAGATGCCCGCCATGCCTAAGGATCAGCTCCGTATACGCCATGACGGCCAAATTTCCCATGTGGATTTTCGTGGCCACCGACATGTCCACTTTGCTGGCACTCAGGCACAGATGCACGAACTTCAGAAGGGCCCTGCTGTCGCCACAGACAGCAAGCTTCAGAACACGCTTCAGCAGGTGCACCTTCGCCTGCTTGTACAAGATCAGGCCCTGATGATACGACCCCTCCGAAATCAGGAGATCGCCACAGTTTTCCAGCAGCTCTTGCACATTCAAACCGAATATTATTGCTAGCTTTTCGGCTTCTTCAATGTTCGAGTCCTCGGTTACCAAGGTGATGAAGCGCTTGATCGGCGAACAGCTGAAATGTGCATTATGCATACAAATCCTACAATATCTCAAAGAACTCACCTCAAAACGACTTTATAAACGGCATTACTTGTTATGATCACGCAGGTATCAATTTTTGGTTTGCGAAGCTTCAGCTGCTCTATAGAATTTGGTAAGACAGTAGCTCTGCTGTGCCTGTCCCTTTTGACGCCTTCTTTACTGCGAGACTCATTGAAAGAGGACATATCAGAGAGCTTGTAGATATTTAAAATTCGTTCTCTACTCTTCGAAAATTTAAATTGGGCTAGTTGAGAATCCACGTTAAATTCCTAAAAGAAGCCAGTTAAAAAAGCACGACAATGTACAAATTTCTACTTACGGCGTCTCCATCTAGGCGACACTCTGACAACTGCGTGCTAATAACCGACAAAACGTTCAGCTCGTCATTAATGGTATAGATTAAACGATTTGTTAAGAGTAAATAACTAGATTTAGCAGCCAATTTATGTACATACAGAGGGGCAGACTCGATGTCCACGGCATGGATCTAAAATCACCAAGTAGTATCGAAATGAGAAGAACACAATTCTTACCGTTAATAGACTAGTAGGTTTATAAAACGCAGAAAACAAATATCGATTCCTTGCATATTGTGGTGCGAAGAAAGTATCACATAGGTGTGGCAAGAGTTCCGGACCAGAATGGGAAGATTCAGAATGAGATGACTCGCTAGTAGTATCACTGGTCTGGCTGTCGCGACGGGGCCCTCGCACTTCTGCAAATCGCTGCCTCAGTGAAGCCAGTTTATCGGCTCCCATCTGTTTTAAACACTGCAAGCGAGATGCACCGCTGCTGTCGCTGGAGCTTAGGTTTGACTCGGGTGGCCAGATATAACCCGTTGAATGCTGCTCCAATATTAATCGCCATTGCTGACCACTTTCTCCATTTATCTGTTTATAATTGTAATAATTGTAACCCACAAAAAGTTAACCAGGTACAAAAGTTCACAACCCCCTACACTCCATAAAGCTTAGCTCAACTTACAAGCAACGAGACACAGTCCAAACTATTATCCTGGCATAAATACAGCCTTGAAACCCCATCGCCAACGTTGCAGGTGGCCAAGCAACGTCCGTCAGTCAAGCTCACTAACCCTATAGCACCGTCTTTGTACCCCACTAAGGCGTTCTGATTGCAGTCAAGGGTTTGCCACCACACCACGCTCAAGGGCTTGGAGTCCGGGGTGTAGGAATGCTTTGGAAAGTGGGTCAAGTCATTGACAGACCATTTGCAGTCCACCCGTTGCCTCTTATCGACTAGACTAAGAGCTGGTATTATATACAAGGAGCCGTCTAGGGCTGAAAAATAGAATTAGAACTGCACTAAACTTAATTCGACTGTTCTTACAAACTACCAACAGCCATGTGGCTGTGGGATCAAAGCAAACTGCTTGCACCCGCTTGCAGTTCTCTGTGAACCATGGCAACCGCTTTACAACCGAGGGCAGCTCTCCGTATGTGTAATGCAGGACGATGTCCCCGCCACTACAATTACAAGATAATTAGGGATTTGTTGAGACGCTAGGACTGCAGTATTACTCTGTGACGAGAGCTAATAGCTGCTTGACGCCACTCTCTATGCGACAACATAGCCGAATGTCGATATTGTCCAAAATGCACTTCAATTCGAATAATTTCTGTAAGGGATGTATCGACATTCTCGCTCATAAATTGCACCCTATCACTAGAAGTAGTATCACATGATGTTTGTTATTGGCATGTCGAACAGAAATGATTCATTTTATGTGCATAAATGGAAAAGTTTATATAAACAATCACATATTTAGACAACTGTGTTTTTGACAGTTGCTTTGAAAGACGGAACGAGCCGCAGGATGGATCAGATGTGGCGCTACCTAACGGATTCTTGCTGTACAATTGTTAATCTATGATACAGAATTCTATTTCATTTTTGATTTCAAGACTATAATATGAGTGCTATAGAAAACTGCAAATTGGCATTGAAAGACAAAAAATCTGGTGTGATACACTCACACAACTTCCTTTTACAGTGATCTTATAATTAGTCAAAAATTTCATTTTTAATTTTTAACCATTTGTTAAAAATTTTCAAAACTTACAAATTCTACAAAAACGGTACAAAATAGAGTGTTAGTTGAAGAGACAAATTTTCTCTAGAATTTTAAGGTGAATTCAAAAATGTAATAATATACCGGGTGTTTTATTTAAAATAGGAGTCAATAGAAAAAAAACAAAAGAAACCCACTTTAGAAGTATTCAACTGGAAAATCACCTATTTCACATCAATACACCTTAAAAATGTAAGAAAAATGTAAAGTTTAAAAAAAATCGTTAGAGCCGTTTTTGGAAAAATCGAAAAAAACTGAAAAATCACAAGAGTAAACACCTACTTCCGGTTATGCGATTTTCTTCAAAAGCTTGCTGTCTCATCTACATAGTACACAAAATTTATATATGAAGTTTCAACGCCATACCTCTTTTCGTTTTTGAGATATTCTGTTCACAGACACACACACAGACAGACACACAGACAGACCAATGAAAAAAAATATGTTTTTTGGGTTCAGGGGACTCTAAAACGTGAAGATCTGTTGAAAACTCAATTTCGAATTTTTGGGGTGAATCCAATAGGTACTTCCTTTACTGTAAAAGGAAGTAAAAATCTGAGTGTGAAGTTCCAAGCGGCTCCATGGAGCGCTGTATACCCACGAGCGGAAATTTGAAATTGATGGGTGCAATATGCGGTTGTTTAAATTCGTTTTAGAAACTTCATTGACGATGCAAATATTTAATTAAACTGTCACACCCGTATGCATAGTCGTTCGCCAGCGGCTCGCCGGAGTTTCGTTATGAACAGTATGTTGGCGGCACTGTACGTCTATGTCAAATTCGAGGTTAGCAGGCATATATCTAATACTTACTATATTGCTAGCGGCTATGAGTGGGAAACTCAAAAAGGAAGTGAGACAGACAACCAACTCTTCAATGTATAATGGTGAGCTGTGCGCAAGCGCGGCGGCGTCGTCCGCCCAATGAGGAAGTGGTCAAGTTTAAAATTCGCTTCTAAAGGTGGAGTTCAAATTCTCACGCCTGCGCACTATACGCGTTATATTCTAAGTGAAACTATGTCGGCGCCGTAATGTTTTCGGGCGTTCCAAGGCCCTACTAGCAATAAGTATATGTGTATTATATATATGTTAGCAGGTTAGATTTTGTGTCAGTTTCTGTCAAAACTGACGGAAAACCTAATTTGAATAATTCGGGTCTATTTTAATGGCCTTGCAGCAGTTTCAATAAATGATAAAACACCATAACTTGAAAATAACACCTTTATTAAAAGACTAAAACTTAACTCGACAAACTGTCAGTTAAACGACTCATCCTGCCTCGTCATTTTATGATCACAGTTTGTGTCGCCAACTTACCCGAAAATCATATTCTGTTACGGTATCAAAACGATTTAACGACACCCATCCAAGATGAGCGTCGCACGACTGGATCAGTCCTGGAAAACCGGCGCACTTGCCCTGAGATTCGTTAAAACAGACTAAAGGCCTCGGCTGAAGCGCTCAGGGAGTCGGGCGAGGTTCAAACGATACGTCGTTGGGCAAGCGTGCTATGACATATACAGGGTACGTCGAAATTATAAGGGCGCCACCAAGCCTGTAGTAAAGGTGTGACCGAATAACCGGGCATGAACGGTCATCGGTGGCGAAGTATTCGAGATACTCCGACGATAAAGGTACTCGCGAGCGGTAAGCTCGAACAACAATTTCGTGAGTGAAAATACCGGAATTGCAGTATTGGGACCTTTTAGCAGCGCCGGTGCAACGACCAATCTTACCTGCACGCTCCGAACTCTCAAGTCCCGTCGTACACCAATCTTTACATTGAGGGGCACTATCTGAAACAGAGCATGCACAAGGCGAACAAGAATAATACGTCCCTTAATTAGTTAGGGTAAGTTAAGGTATATTCGTGATAGTTTTAAGTTTTCTATTGATTACTGACGATAGTTATACCACTTTGCGATGACAACACCTATGTGACCAAGTTTTATAGTTTGGACACAAATTGTCACAGTTTTTTTGCAAGATTTTGGTTTTGGTTGATAAAAAAATATAAGCTAAAAAAAGTTAGTTGACGTTAAGTAATTTTGTGACACAGGTAATTAATTTCGTGATAAGGCGTAGGTAATTTCGTGAACCTCCTAAATAATCGTTAAAATTGTTATGTATAACGAGAAATGGTTTATTTAACGATAGATACATAAACGTTTAAAAAATTAAATAGAAGACATGATAATACTTAAAAATATGGCAAATGTTTATGTTTATCTGACTCATCACTATCTCTCTCACATATGTCACACATAAATATGTCTTCTTCTGCATCTCCAGATGGCTGACATTTGACATGGTATGGTACCAAACAGTAGGAACATTGAACCCAGCTGACTCCTGTCTTTTTCTTCTATTTTCATAATAGCTGCCTCCAAATACGCCGCACTCCCAGTGTTTATCTTTTCTTTTAGTTTTTGGATTTGGTATGGTTTTAGCTGCGTTGTTGTTTTGTTTCAATGATGATGTAGAAGGCTTACTGAATGATGATGTTGACAGCTGGTTTGATGAAGACGTTAAAGACTGAATCGGAGACGACGTAGAGGGCTCATTCAAGAAATCGAGACATTTTGCTCTACAATCTCTTTTCTTTCTAGTATTAGTTTTGGTGGAAGTAGGCACTGGTTTAGTTGGCAGGTATAATATTTTGTCTATTTCAAAAATGTTTTTCTGTCCTTGAGGCAGGTTCTTTAAGCTCCGCGTTTGATGTAAGTAAAGATGGGACAAGAGCATGTTCAGAAATAGCATTTTTGTCATATGGACATATTCCAGATTTTCTAAAGCATTTTCACTATTAGATGTTGAAACGCATGAAACGAAGGCAGAATTTAATATGGTATGGAAGTTGATTCTATTTGGTTTATCAAGAGTGTTTTTTTCTCATGTAATCATCCAAACTCCTTGACCAATGAGATTTAAGGGATTTGTAAACACCCACATCTAACGGCTGTACAAATTAGTTATGTCGATTTGTTCAGCCAATCTGTAAGCTACCTTTCTAATCATCTTAACCATTAAGCCAAATCTCAATTCTTGCATTTTTACGATGTAGCCAAACAACTGTGTTTCCCAGTTCTGCGGTTAGAGCATATGGTCTTCCTAGTTTGGAAACGATCCTGTTGTTGCTTTTAGTATCTTTTGATAGAAAGTCTTTGAGGGCGCTCCATGGTATTCCAGTTTGTTTACTGGCTTTGTAAACAGTCGTATGCATTTCTCTTACCAATCTATATGCTTCCAGTAATTCCGACATTTCATACTGGCGGTATTTCTTTTTCTTCTCTTCCACACTCTTGGGCATTCCGATGCTACATAAAAAAATAATAAGCAATTTCGTGATATTAGGAAATTTCGTGATATGTTTAAACAAAATACTATTGCGTTAAATGTTAAGCCTGTAAATTGAATTCTGGTAATTTAAACACATTATAAACAGATATTTCAGCAAAATATGAATAAAAAATTAACAAAGCGGCGTCTGCATTTCACACGCGAAAGCAACGCGAAAACACCTAAGAAAACGGTACTAGGACTTAAGCTTTTTTAACGTAATATTAGTGCGAATCGTAAAACTAATTTCACGGAATGATTCTGTAATCATAACACTATAATTCATGTAAATTTCAGAAGCTTACCTTTGGTTTACAATTTTTAATTAAATAAAAGTGTAAGTGCTGTCCTTACATTCATTCTCTGAGAACAAGACAGGCTAACTAAACTGCGAAGTTTCTTATTAGTCATATGGTGCATGATAACGAAATCTGCAGACTCAGGCCATCTTAGGTAACATTGCTACTATAACTACTGCCAAAATCGCAACTCCACTGCAATAGGCAAGAGCGTGGTAAATTTTATAAAAAGTATCGCGAAATTACTTATGTCACGAATATACCTTACCTTACCCTATACGTCTATTAGTCGATTAATACATTCGGGCAGCAAATCGTGCCGCCAAACTTATGTTACCTCTTAAGAAAAATACGCATCAGCTGATGGACGCGCTAATGCTACGGTACAAACACACAACATGTGACTGGCCGCTATTGGTTCGTCACTTTATAACAAACAGAACAGTGATAAACAATGGGCGTTAGTTCATAACAATGAATCATACGCCTGCGTAGGCGACGGAAGCAATATAGCTATTGATAAACACGGCGCCGCAAAGGTATGCGACGAATTAACTCGCGGCCTAATTTATTAGGCAGAGGAAAGGGCAGCGTAGCTGCAATACTTGGCCAAAAAGGGGCTAGAATAGCCTCGCAAAGATAGGTGAATTTTGAATATACATTCCAGCCAGTGTCACGTCGCCCATGCGTGCGATAAATGAACTTAAACGAGGCACGAATCCAGCGCACATATGAAAAGTCTCGAACAAATCGTGATATTGACGGCGTCGCACGGCTATGCGATGCGTTCGTTCGCTAATCGAATGGTTAGGTATAAACAAACCCGCACACATGCAGTTACGAAAATGAGGGTTAACAACGGCCCTTCACACAGACATCTGCGAAGAGTTCATGAATTTCTTTGTACGGTCAAACCCCAAGCTCGCATCTTGGCCACATTTAAGTAAAAGTTAGCGACGGCAGCGTCACAAGGCATCGTGGCCCTAGAGCGCCGCATAAAATAGCAATAAGCGAGCAAGAGGCGCAAGTACGCCTTCGCAGAAAAACCACAAACGCAACATCGTTTGCACAAGTAACACTATTATGTTCAAATGGTTCTATTACAGGTACCTTAATTCGGAGACGGTCCTTGAGAATGGCGTGCGATCGGTTGATAGTCTGCTGCAATCCGTGGCGTTGAATCAGCTGCGATACGGCATTTTTGGGGCAAACGAACTAGAATCCGTCAAATATGGCGGTCATGAAAAGTGCCCCTACGAGCACAACGACTGCGGCAAAAGCAGTCCACTACGTCCTGCTGGATATATCCTCGAGCATCGAGTTAAAGGGGACAATCCCTTACTTACGGAAGCAGAAACGGACTCGCAAAGCTCATCGCACCCACGCCTAAAAGTGATCACCGCCACTCGCACAACACACAACCTCTCTTGTCTGTAGTCCTGCCGGAACTCGCTTAAGGCGAAACAGTTTATTATCAAACACTTGCTGAAGCAGCACGAGACGGGAAAAAGGCTGGCGTCCCCACCATGGCGGGAACGCCGGGCCAACACACACTCTGCGACCTTCTTGATCAACGGCCTGAGCTGAACTGCCAAGTAAGAAGCGTTAGGACGCCGCACGTGGCGTCACCACCTGACCCTCGACAACCAATGGCGATGCGACCAATAAAACAAACACGTTCCGGTGACAAAGAGAGCGCGATGCCTCGCAGTCACACGCGTTCAAAAAGGTGTTCCAAAAGATCCAAGCGCGTCTACATACAGGGTGAACGGAACCAAATGCGCGGAAAATGAGATTGCGCTTGCGATTAAAAGTTGAAAATTGGTTTTGAATAGAGACAATCTGCCCTAAAGACGTGAAATGTAATTAAATGGCTACAGAGGGTAAAATGGCTTAACAATTCTTCTTTTTCTTTGTCCACATTTATACCTCCCGGCCTTGGGTCTTTGATCAATACCTTAAAGATTGTTACGGTCATTTTTATTAAGTAGATATTTGTGTTTTATTCACTACAGTTAGCCCTATGTGCTATGTCCTACCGTAGGCTTAGCAACTTAAGTGCTAGGCGAAAAAAAAAAGGGTATAAACAATCGTAATTTTACTTATGTTCAGGACTTCTCGTAGTATATCTTACTGAAGTTAGTGTGTTCTCTTTGGGTTTCGAGCTCCATTTGAAAGAGTTTCGTCAAATATTAGCTTGTATAAGAGGACGTGTTCATTTTACACATTTGAATGTGAGAAATATGAGGTGCTGCATGCATCTCCGTCGTCCGTTACAGAACATGTGAGAGGTCAAAGCCACATTAGTTGCTTTGGTCGACATTGGAAGCGACAGATAAGCTAACACTTTGCATGTTACTTAAATATTTTGCCACAACTTAAAGAGTATTAATGTGATGTGAAAAATCACTCCATTGAGATTCTTACTATGTTGAAATCGTCTGGTAATACTGCAACAATAAGAAGACACACTTAGGGCCGGATTTACAATGCTAATATTAACCAGGGTATATACATGGAATATATTTATGCCACAACTTATACTTCGAATAGAAATGTAAATCTTCTGCCCATATATTTAATAGTACTATATTGCTAGTGAGATCAATGTCCGGCGCGTAACCGTGTTTAACGGCCCTGCCGATGGCGCGGCGTGAGTTAAATTGTATTTTTCAGTGTCGCGCGATTTAAAAACCCAAAAGTGAATACAAATGGAGTGGAACCTAAGGGTTGTGAACGAAAGAGGAAGCATTAGTGTGCTGTTTATGATAATAACAGGGAGAGTGTTTAAACAATTTTGGTGAAGCGCGAGCAAGATCAGATAAGCGGAACAGCTGATCCGGGTTCAAGTGCGCGCGCGCGCGCGCATGAGATACCGAGGTCGCAGAGCGCTGCATTTAAATAAAAGCGCGAAAAGCAGTTATGTAGTTCGGAAAAACGAAAGCAGATAGATGAATGAAAACGGGAGTTCAGGCGAAAGCAGCAAAGGGCAACAATTGGAAGAAGTAACAAAGAAAAGAATACGGGAAGAGAAGGATAGTTCATTTGAGTTAGAGTTTGCGGCGTTCGGTAAAAATAAAAAACCACCAGATCGCCGGTCGCAAAGCAAAATAAAGACGAGGAAAAAGAAATTGATGTAATCAAAGAGTTACTCACGGGAATAAAGGGCAACATAGGAGAAATAAAAACGGAAATAAAAAAGAATAATGAAGAAATTAGATCACTACGCGAGGAAGTTAACAAAATAAAAATGGAATGGAAGAAGGACAGAGATAACTTGGCAAAACGGCTGGAGTAATCAGAAACAAAACTGGTAATAACTGGAATAAATATGGAAAACAAAGATAGAAAAGGGTTACTGGAAACTACGGAAAATCTACTGAAGCAAGAATTAAATGTGAAAGCGAAGATAAAAAACGTATACAAAGTGGGAGAAAAAAGATGTGTGGTGGAACTAGAGAATTAAGAAGCGATACTAGAGGTATTAAAAAACAAACCGCAACTGAAAGAAAAGGAACTATATGTAGATAGTGATATGACTTATAAAGAAAGATCCATACAGAAATTAATACGAGAGAAAGCTAAAGTAGAAAAAGAAAATGGAGCCACGGTTAAAATTGGAGATAAATGGAAAAGTAATCAAGTGGAATCTAAAGGAACAAAAATGGGAGGAAGAGAGAGGTAGTCAGCATCCAAAAAACTGATAAAACAAAATAGACGATGGGAAAGCATGACGACGGAAACGCAAAGAAAAAGGAATACGAATACGGTACAAACTAACCAGAGGCAACGAAAAGTAGCGCATGGACAAATAGTTAGACTAGCAACATGGAATGTAAGAGGAACGTACACAACAGGAGCTTTAAAGAATCTAGTTAAAGAAAGTGAAAAGTACCAAATAGATATAATGGCTATCCAAGAAACAAACCAGAAAGGGCAGGAAACAATCGATGTAGAGCGATATACCTCTTTTAACAGCGGCGCGGAGGACAGGAGGTTGGGAACAGGCTTCTTGGTCAGACGGTAGCTGAAGCACACGGTAATACGTTTCATGCCAATAAGTAATAGAATGTGTTATTTACGGATTAAAGGAATATATAGAAAGATCAGTATAATAAATGTTCACGCGCCAACGGAAGAGAAAGGCCCAGAGGAAAAAGACAGGTCCTACGAAAGTTTGGAAGAGGAATTTGAAAAAATACCGAAATATGACCTAAAAGTTATATTGGGTGACTTTAAAGCGAAGGTCGGAAGGGAGGAATTTTACAAGGCAACGATTGGGAGCTACAGCAAACATGAACTAAGTAACAATAACGGGGAAAGAATGATAGACTTCGCTACTGGAAGGAGGATGCGAGTGGCACGTACGTACTTTAATCACAAAGAGATCCATAAAGGTACGTGGATGAGCCCGGATGGAAAAACAGTCAATCAGATTGACCATGTAATAATTGAGGAGAAACATATAACGTCGGTAAGAAACATAAGGGTGTGTAGAGGAGCAAACGCAAATTCTGATCACTGTCTGGTAAAGGCAGATATTAAACAAGAAATGCCCAAGGAAAGTAAAGCAATAAGAGCTAAAAGACAAGAACGAAATATTAGTGACTTAGAAAAAGAGGAGGTGAAAAGCAGTTATGAACGAGAAATAGAAGAAAAATTATCCAAAGGAGGGGCAAAGACAGATATAGAGGGTAAATGGAGTGAAATCAAAGAAGCAATATGCCAAGCAGCAGAAAAGATACTAGGAAACAAGACAGAGACAACAAACAAAGTATGGTATGATCAACAGTGTGAAGAAGAGCTACAAGAAAGAAATAAAGCAAGAATAAAGATGTTGGAAGGAAAAACTGTACAAGCTAGGAAGGAATATGAAAAATCTGCAGAGCAAAGAAGAGGGAGTACGAAATGAAAAAGTTGGATGAATTGGAAGAGTCCCACAATAAAAATGAAATAGGAAAATTTTATAAAGAAGTGAGGAGCATCAAAGGAGGATATCAGCCCAGAACAACATTTTGCCAAGATAAACGAGGTAATTTAGTGGGAGGGGAAAAGGATGTAATGGAAGAATGGGCTGAGTATTTCTCAGGGTTGTTAAACAAGGAACAAAACATTGAGGAAGAAGCAGCAAACCTAAGGCTAAGGGAACCAAAAATCGATAATATAGAAATCCCAACGTTGGATGAAGTAGAAGAAATTATAAAACAGATGAAGAGTAACAAAAGCCCTGGGAAAGATGGAATAAGAGCAGAATTAATTAAACATGGAGGCAAAACATTGCACAAGAAAATACACAAGCTCATAGAAGAAATTTGGAAAAAGGAAGAAATGCCGAAAGAATGGCAGAAAGCAATTCCGTGCCCTATATATAAAAAAGGTAACAAACATCAACTAGAGAATTACAGAGACATAGTCCTTTTAAATATAGTGTATAAAGTCCTGTCAAAAACAATAGCAAGAAGATTACACAATTACACTTAAAACTGACACCCCATGGTTTAGCTGTGATTTACGTAAGCTCCAGGCGGAACGCAATCAACTCTACAAGACAGCTAAATTTACAAAAAACACGCATGACTGGCAAAACTATAAACGTATTCGGAATTTTTACAGCAATAAAATTAAGGATAGGAAAAACCAATATAATGAAAATAGAATAGAAAGCTGTCGTGGAAATCCGAAGAAGATGTGGAAAACTGTTAAATCTTTAATGAAAGGAAAAACAATTACTTCTTCAAACATTTTATTTGACGGAGAAGAAATTAGCAATGCCCAGGATATTGCTACTAAATTTAACCAGTACTTTGTAAATAGTATATTAGAGCTAAACAAGTCCATTATTATAAACGACCGCTTTGAAGAAGCTACGGTTCCGGATAATATCAGTACTTTTAAATTTAAAACAATTACATTAAATGATATTAAAAAAGCAATAGCTAAAATTAAACGAATGGGTTCTTTCGACCATATTACAGTTACTGTAATTACAGATGCCTTACCAGTTGTAGGTGAGATATTTGTTAAATTAATAAATCAGTCTCTCGGAACAGGGTGCTTTCCAGAATCATGGAAAATATCTAGAGTTGTTCCAGTACCTAAAGTTAAATTAACTAACAAGTGCGAAGAATTTCGACCAATAAATGTGTTACCGGTATACGAGCAAATTATCGAACTTATTGTGAAAGATCAACTCCAAATCTTTTTAGATGAACATGATATTATAAGTAAAAACCAATCAGGATTTAGATCTAAACATTCGTGTGAAACGGCGTTAAACTTGGTTCTCATGAATTGGAAAAGTGAATTAGAATTAAATAAAAGTGTAGTTACTGTTTTTCTAGATTATAAACGTGCATTTGAGACTATCGACAGGCAGCGGTTAGTGAATAAACTACATAAATATGGAATACGTGGTAACGAAAATATGTGGTTTCAAAGTTATTTCACTCATCGACTACAAACTACACACTTCGATCAGTGCCAGTCAAGCTACATGGAAAACAACTTGGGTGTACCCCAAGGCTCTGTTTTGGGTCCATTATTGTTTATTTTGTATATAAACGATTTGGAATTGAATCTAAAACATTGCACCATAAATCTGTTTGCAGATGATACATTAGTGACAGTTACTGACGAAGATGTTAGAAATGCCATGAATAAAATGAATATAGATTTAGAAATTATTTCTAAGTGGTTAAAATGTAATAAACTGAAACTGAATATCGCAAAAACGAAAGCAATAATTTTATCAGGTACTAATGCAGAATCAGTTAATAAAATAAAAATTGATAACTTAGAAATAGAGAAGGTATCTCAAGTTAAATATTTAGGAGTAATTATAGATGATAAATTAAACTTCAAAGCACACGTAGATTATGTAATTAAAAAGGTAGTTAAGAAAATAGGCTTATTCAGTAGAATTTCTAATAAGCTTAGTATACAGTCTAAAATTATGATTTACAAAACAATCATCGCACCGCATTTCGATTACTGCTCTAGTATATTATTTTTATGTCATGAACAAGAATTGGCTAGAATGCAAAAACAGCAGAACAGAGTCATGCGTATCATATTACGCTGTTCGAAATATACAAGAATTTCTGCGATGCTAGATTGTTTACAATGGTTAAGTATGAAGCAACGTATTTATTTCAATTCTTTGTTGTTAGTTTTTAAAGCAGTCAATAACCTGTTACCTGAATATATGACCCAACACTTAGTTTATGGTTGTGATATTCATAATTATAGTACTAGAAATAAGCAGAATGTTAGATTACCCAAATTTACAAAAAGCAGTTCCCAAAATTGTTTCTTTTATAAAGGCTTCAAAATTTATAATAACCTTCCAATTGAAGTTAAAGGAACTAAAAATATCTATGAGTTTAAAAAAAAACTAAGCGATTATGTTAAGAAAAATTATTAGTTAAGTAAATATGTAAACAGCTGTAAATCTTAAAATAGTTTATAACTAAATAAAGATTATTATTATTATTATTGCAAAGATATGCCGAAGAGATATTGGGTGAGTACCAGTGTGGCTTCAGACCTAATAGATCCGTAGTGGACCACATATTTACATTACGGCAAATACAGGAAACGTGTTTTGAAAGGAATATACAGCTGTACATTATTCTTATAGACTTCAAACAGGCTTATGATTCCGTCAAGAAAAGGAAATTATTTGAAGTAATTGAAGAGCTAGGGGTTCCAAGCAAAATCACAAAATTAGTGAAAGTAACCTTAAACAGAACAGAGAACCAAGTTAGGGTAGCAGGATGTCTCTCGAGGGAAGTCGAAGTTAACAGTGGTTTACGACAGGGGGACCCACTCGCCACAATTCTGTTCAATTTGATTTTGGAAAAAATTATCCGGGACACTAAAGTGAACAGGGAAGGGACAATATATAGTAGATCGCAACAGTGTGTGGCGTACGCCGACGATGTTACCCTGATAACAAGAACTAAGGAAGAACTAAAGGCTTTATAAGAAGACTAGATGAAAATGCAAAAACATATGGACTACATATTAATGAAGAGAAGACAAAATATATGGCTGTGGGGATAATGAAATGTGACAGAGAAAATAACATAAAAGTGAAATGTGGCCAAGATAAAGTCTACTGCTTTCAAAGAGTCGATTCCTTCAACTACTTAGGAGCAGAAATCATAGGTGATAGCAATCAAAAACGAGAGATAGAAAAGAGAATCACAAGTGGTAATCGAAGTGCAGCGGGGCTACATAAAATTTTAAGTGCTAAAAATGTCACAAGAAAGACTAAAATAAAAATGTATAAGACAATAATCCGACCAGTGGTAGTATACGCGAGTAAAACGTGGACCCTAAACAAAGAAGATCAAAGAAGGTTACTGGTGTGGGAGCGAAAAGTACTGCGGCGAATTTTTGGGGGAAAGAAAGAGAGACAGTGGTGGAGAAGAAGAACTAACACGGAAATAAAATGCCTGTACAACGAGCCTGATATAGTGTCGGTAGTGAGAAGGCAAAGAATACGATGGTTGGGCCATATGGGCCAGAATGAATGGAGAGCGTGTGGCACAAAAAGTGTTATTAGAAGATCCTTGGGAAAAAAGAAGAAAGGGTAGACCCAAGAGGAAATGGAAAGAATGCGTGGAGCAAGACCTGAAAGAATTAAATGTGGACAATTTGAGAATCAAGGCGAAGGACAAGAAAGAGTGGAGGAAAATCGCAGACAAAGCCATGGGCCTGGAAAGCCTGCAGTGCTAATATATATATATATATATATAAAGATAGTCCCTCTCACAGCTTGTGTGGTTACATACACAGTAAAATGTTATTTCGCCGGCGAAACATACAAGTGGTTTTAATTCAATCTAACCATTAAAGCTTGGTACCTGTGCGTAGCACTGAGATTGGAGTTTTTCCAACCCCTATCCCAGTCAAGAAATAACATTTTACTGTGTATATATATATATATATATATATATATATTGTTAGTGCGCGTAAGTGGGAGGTCACATCGTAAGTGAGACAGACAACCAACTCTTTTACACACTTGGTGAGCTGTGAGCAAGCGTCGTCCGTGCGGTGAGGTAGTGGTCAAGTTTAAAATTCGCTTTTAAAGGCGGAGTTCGAATTCTCAGGCATGCGCACGAGACGCGTAGTCTCCCAAACTTTAATAAAATTTAATAAAATACTATGAATTAATTTGAGTTGCATATGTAAGGTGTCCCACGTATTTCTAAGAAATGATATACTTATTTCCATGGTGATTTGTTAAAAGATAATAAAAGATAAATCAGCTTGCTTTTATCCAATACTTCTTAGTCCGTCCCTCAAAAAGTTGAGTGTTAAAATATTTTGTACTGAATTTCCATTGAATTGTGCTCAGATATCCTTAGCTACAGGGGCTGATGGCAAATGACAGCGCTTATCCTTTCCAGAAATTACCTGTGTAATAATTTATGTTGTGGTATATGTCATCTTTCTGATCCCACAATGCTGTTCTAATGAACAATTTACTTAACAAATTTTCGATATTCCTGTCGGTTATTTTTTTTAAATATACAATAGCAAAACAGAGAAAACCAAACCTGACTGAATTCGTCGTTTTGCTTTCTTTAAATAACGATTCTGCATCACTTACTAACATGCTAGTATGCGTACATCAACCTGTTGTAACAATTTTGATTTCTTTGCTTTGCTCTACTCATTGCTCCCCGATCTACTATGTTTGTACACTTTACGCTATCGGCTAAATTCCGCTGCCCGATCAGTGCCGAAAAACACGTTACACACGCAGACAACTAAGAAAGCACAACACGCGGCATTTATATATAAGGACGCTACTGTTAAAGAATTTGCGATAAGAAAATCAAGAAATGTTGATTTTGGCTGTTGCAATGTAACAAATATTACTTTCAATATTGTCTTTATATAACGGGTGTTCATAAACAGTCGTCATCCCAGTTGCTTTGAAAAACAAAATGTTATGTCTTTGATTAATTCGTGCAACACAATGAAACGTCATTGAGTACTGTCATAGAGCATTTTTTCTCAATTTTAATAGACATACGTTTCTGAAGTCAAAACCTACTGGGATGACGACTGTTTATGAACACCCGTTATATAATTCTTCTGTACGTGTGTATGTGACTGAACTCCTCCTAAACGGCTGGATCGATTTTGATGAAATTTTTTGTGTGTATTTGAGTGGGTCCCTGAATGGTTTAGATTCACAATTGGACCCGGTAGGTGGCGCTGCAATCGGGTTCTAGGAATTTCTTGAATTTTTTTTTGACAAATTTCTTTTCTAATTTTTTTTAAAGATATCTCGCATATCAGAACATATAACCCTAAAATTTCACCCCCCACCAACCCTCAATATTTTTTCAAATAAATAAAATCAAAAATTCGAAAATCGAAAAAACCTTTGCTGAACCTGCTAATAGCAGGCAAACCAACGTTCGGACAGGACAACGTCTGTCGGGTCCCCCAAAATTTCACCCCCCCACCCCCACCAACCCCTAATATTTTGATATCGCAGGGTCTATTAGAGATGACGTAAGGCCCAGGTGGTTGAGCTCCACAATACACCTGCATATTATACGTATAAAACGTTTGTGAGTCACAGAGGGCGTAAATGTTTAATCCATACTTGGCCTGCTTTTGAGCCATATCTTTATATATATAATTCTTCTGTACGTGTGTATGTGACTGAACTCCTCCTAAACGGCTGGACCGATTTTGATGAAATTTTTTGTGTGTATTTGAGTAGGTCCCTGAATGGTTTAGATTCACAATTGGACCCGGTAGGTGGCGCTGCAATCGGGTTCTAGGAATTTCTTGAATTTTTTTTTGACAAATTTCTTTTTTAATTTTTTTTAAAGATATTTCGCATATCAGAACATATAACCCTAAAATTTAACCCCCCACCAACCCTCAATATTTTTTAAAATAAATAAAATCAAAAATTCGAAAATCGAAAAAACCTTTGCTGAACCTGCTAATAGCAGGCAAACCAACGTTCGGACAGGACAACGTCTGTCGGGTCCCCCAAAATTTCACCCCCCCCCCCCCCAACCCCTAATATTTTGATATCGCAGGGTCTATTAGAGATGACGTAAGGCCCAGGTGGTTGAGCTCCACAATACACCTGCATATTATACGTATAAAACGTTTGTGAGTCACAGAGGGCGTAAATGTTTAATCCATACTTGGCCTGCTTTTGAGCCATATCTTTATATATATAATTCTTCTGTTCGTGTGTATGTGACTGAACTCCTCCTAAACGGCTGGACCGATTTTGATGAAATTTTTTGTGTGTATTTGAGTGGGTCCCTGAATGGTTTAGATTCACAATTGGACCCGGTAGGTGGTGCTGCAATCGGGTTCTAGGAATTTCTTGAATTTTTTTTTGACAAATTTCTTTTTTAATTTTTTTTAAAGATATCTCGCATATCAGAACATATAACCCTAAAATTTCACCCCCCACCAACCCTCAATATTTTTTAAAATAAAAAAAATCAAAAATTCGAAAATCGAAAAAACCTTTGCTGAACCTGCTAATAGCAGGCAAACCAACGTTCGGACAGGACAACGTCTGTCGGGTCCCCCAAAATTTCACCCTCCCCCCCCCCCACCAACCCCTAATATTTTGATATCGCAGGGTCTATTAGAGATGACGTAAGGCCCAGGTGGTTGAGCTCCACAATACACCTGCATATTATACGTATAAAACGTTTGTGAGTCACAGAGGGCGTAAATGTTTAATCCATACTTGGCCTGCTTTTGAGCCATATCTTTATATATATAATTCTTCTGTACGTGTGTATGTGACTGAACTCCTCCTAAACGGCTGGACCGATTTTGATGAAATTTTTTGTGTGTATTTGAGTGGGTCCCTGAATGGTTTAGATTCACAATTGGACCCGGTAGGTGGCGCTGCAATCGGGTTCTAGGAATTTCTTGAATTTTTTTTGACAAATTTCTTTTTTAATTTTTTTTAAAGATATCTCGCATATCAGAACATATAACCCTAAAATTTCACCCCCCACCAACCCTCAATATTTTTTAAATAAAAAAAATCAAAAATTCGAAAATCGAAAAAACCTTTGCTGAACCTGCTAATAGCAGGCAAACCAACGTTCGGACAGGACAACGTCTGTCGGGTCCCCCAAAATTTCACCCCCCCACCGCCCCGCAATATTTTTTAAAATGAAAATCTTTATATATATAATTTTTCTGTACGTGTGTATGTGACTGAACTCCTAAACAGCTGAACCGATTTTGATGAATTTTTGTGTGTGTTTGAGTGAGCCCCCTGGATGGTTTATATTCACAATTGAACCCGGTAGGTGGCGCTGCAATCGGGTTCTAGGACTTTCTTTTTTATTTTTTGACGATTTTTTAAAATTTCTTTTAAAATTACTCGCATATCAGAACATATAACCCCAAAATTTTACCCCCCCCACCACTTCCAATATTTTTTAAAATGAAAAAAATCGAAAATTCGAATATCGAAAAAACGTTTGCTGAACCCGCTAATACCAGGCAAACCAACGTTCGGGCAGGACAACGTCTGTCCGGTCCGCTACCCCTTAGGGGGTGAAATGGGGTAAATAAGCCTAAACAATCGATATGGGTGTCGTTATTGAGGTTTTTTGGGACGTTGATTGCGAAAATGGCATTTACTCCAAGACGATGGACATGACATAAAATTAAAACTATAGTGGTGAAACGGGGTTTCAGAGACAAATTATTTTTGGGCAGAACAACGTTTGCCGGGCCAGCTAGTAATTGATATATTTATGTTACCAAATAATCGGATTATGCTTCCAATTGGTTTAAAAATGGTCACGTGATTAATGAATTGTATTCTCAGCCATAATACTACAAGTGGTATGATTATCATCGGTGATATTTTCGAATTGAAACCGAGGTGCGAATTCAACGAGTCCGAAGGACGAGTTGAATTTGCTCCTCCGGTTGCAATAAGAAATTTCACCGACTATTCAATTCACCTGTCATCTGTCAAAAAGTGACCAATGAAAATCCAGAATTCTGACGTTTCTTGACCAATCAAAAAAATATCAGTGGATATATCTTCCTAGAAGGTATTCAAGTGACTATTTTTAACAAATGAGATTTTTATTAGAAAAGGTCAATATTAGTGTTCTGTTACTTAAAAATTGCGTAGTACTGAAAACTAATTTGAAAAAGTAGTTTGGTTCATTAAATAGTCCCTCGAATACCATTCTTAGTCAAAGTTAAGTAGATTATTTTTGCGGTGGTATCACTACTCATGTCCATTGCGCTTGGGATTAGGACTCGTGCTAGCGCACTCGTCCCTAATCGTACCAAAGCGCAATGGACATTCGTGACACCATTCGAGGTTAGCAGGTTAGGTTTTGTGTCAAAACTGACAGAAAACCTAACCTGCTAACCTCGAATTTGACATAGACTTAAAATTGACAGCAGGGCAACCAACATTAACAGTTTTTCAATTCATTATATTCTTTAACCTCGAATTTGACATAGACTTAAAATTGACAGCAGGGCAACCAACATTTTCACACTTCTGCGTAATTTAGCAACAGACCACAATAAGGTGATACGAATTTTTGTTTTGTATCACCGCTGTGGTGCACATGTACCCAAGGGTTTTTATGCTTCTAGTTGGTTTAAAAAGAGTCACGTGATTAATGAATTGTATTCTCACTATTGTATATAACCCCTAAACCTGACTCAAGAAAAAGACACTATTTAACTGAATAAATGCTGGTGATCGTATATTATATACAAAATTTATGGCATAGCAATACAATTAATTATATACATTTCTGTACTATACTATTTAACTACAGCAACAATTTACTCAAATTAGTAATATTTGAAATTAATACATAACAACAGTAATAGTAATTGTTTATTTTTGGAGTCATTATACCAAGGTTAAATCGAATACAAATACACATATTTACTTAAAAAATAACACCATGTTGTCTGCATATTGTACAATATTTACAATTTCAAAAAAATTATACTTAACCTACAACTAATAGTTAACCTAAGATGCTCTACAAGAAACTACATCAAACATTTATTTTAAATTTGTGCATTTTGGTTGTTGGATATGCTATTTGTATTTTATGAAATGTTTATCCAACTAAAGATTATCTACCGTTTCCAACTTGCAAAAGACAATTGCAATGTTTCTCTTATGTATGCTTTTGCAAAGTTCCCAATATGTGGGTTTAGAATTATGTTGAATCAAACTGTTGTCTTGCTGTTTTCGCATAATGCACCTATATGCTATAAATTTTCATCTATTTAAATATGTTTATATGCTACTTTATACTCACACAGAACTGTAAGGTTGTTCTCCTGTATTATTTTGAAATCGCAAATAAAAAGCTCTACTGTTTCTATTCTGCATGTGTTTGTAAATGTGCCGTCTTATAATCACTACTAGAACAGTTATAAGGTTTCCCTCCTGCATGAATTTTCATATGTCTAACTAAATCTTTTTTTCGTGCAGTTTTATAATCACAGGTAGAACAGTTATGCGTTTTCTCTCCTGTGTGAGATCTTGAATGTGCGGCTAAGTTCCTTTTTCGTACAGTTTTATACTCACAAATAGAACAGCTGTACGGTTTTTCTCCTGTATGAATGTTCATATGTCTAACTAAATCTTTTTTTCGTGCCGTTTTATAATCACAAATAGAACAAATATGTGGCTTATCTCCTGTGTGAAGTTTTATATGTAGAACTAAATCTTTTTTTCGTGCTGTTTTATATTTACAAATAGAACAACCATACGGTTTCTCTCCTGTGTGAGTTCTTGTATGTGGAACTAAGTCCATTTTTCGTACAGTTTTATAATCACAAAAAGAACAGCTGTAAAGATTCTCTCCCGTGTGAAGTCTTACATGCAAAACTAAATCTCCTTTTCGAGCAGTTTTATAATCACAAACAGAACAGCTATAGGGTTTCTCTCCTGTGTGAGTTCTTATATGTGGAACTAAATCCAATTTTCGTGCAGTTTTATAATCACAAAATGAACAGCTATAAAGTTGCTCTCCTGTGTGAAATCTCATATGCAAAATTAAATCTTTTTTTCGAGTTGCTTTATACTTACAAAATGAACAGCTATAAGGTTTCTCTCCTGTATGGGTTCTCATATGTGGAACTAAATCTAATTTTCGTGCAGTTTTAAAATCACAAATAGAACAACTATAAGGCTTTATGCCTGTGTGGGTTTTTATATGTTTACCTAAATTGGACTTATATGTTGTATTATAATCACAAATAGAACAGCTATAAACTTTCTCTCCGGTGTGTGTTCTCATATGTGGTACTAAGTGAATTTTTCGTGCAGTTTTATAATCACAAATAGTACAGCTATAAGGTTTCTCTTCCGTGTGAATTCTCATATGCGAAACTAAATCTAATTTTTGTGCAGTTTTAAAGTCACAAATAGAACAATTATAAGATGTCTCCTCTGTGTCGGTTTTTATATCTACAACTAAATTTTGTTTACATGTCGTGATATCACCAATAAAACACATATTTTCATTTCCAAGCGTTTTCATGGAAGTGTCTACATTATTTTTGGCTCTATGTTCACCTAAACTGCATTCGAATCGTGCTTTACTAGAACTATGTTTTTTATATTCAGTTAAACTTTCCTTTGAGCTGTTATTGTAGCTACATCCCACACATTGAACAGAATTGTCCACCTCGCTTTTTAGTACAAGCTCCTCTTGTTTAATATTCAATTCAGAATAACCATTACAATTCTCAGGATCGTCAATGATCTCTTTTTTAATAGGTATCCAAACAGTTTCATTACAATTCACATTTAATGACTTACTAGACGAGGTAGTTACATTCGAATCGTGTAATTCACCATCCGTTGATTCGTGTTTACTACCCATTACGAATATCTACACGTTATCTTCTTCAGCTTAATACATGCAATAAGTATCCATCTGAAATTGCAAGGATGGCAATCAAAGTAATTACATTCAATTAAATTATTAACATAGCACTGATACTCTACATTCATTCACAAACCTTTAAAGATAGTTTTGAGTTCTTTACGAATAATATTGGACATTTAAATACTATCAAATATCGAATATCACAAAAACGTTGGTATCCTGACAGGGTTATTATTTATTTGCGTGATATTTTGCTCTTTCTCCCACTCTTTTCGTTTTCTTTCAGCCAAACGCTATATAGATCTACTAAAATGCACACGATCTACTTTGAAAATGAAATTTACTACATTTTAACTATGCTTGCATGCCTAGTTTCTAGGCATACAAGTACTAGATCTTACACAATTATGAACAAATTGAGACTTTTTACAGTACAGTTTAAAATCCTAAATGTTAAATTATTGGGTTTTCTAACTATCTTGGAGATACTACGTAAATAATTTTTTTGGAGAAAAAAATACTGCGGTTAGAAAAATCGACTAAATTAAAACTGTTTCACTACCTTAAAGAAGACAGTTCGTTGGCGTAGACTATTTCCATTATACAACCATTTATCAGTTCTATCTTCTATTATTTTGAATAGATTTTAACGAGAACAAAATTTGATAGTTATAAAAGTTAAACAGCAATGAGCAATCTAAATTTACAAGTTGTTTATTGAGGTATGTACGTCCAAGGTATCACTGATTCTCTTACACATTACAGTTTAATCTAGTATTTACTTCTGGAAAATGTACGATTTTAATTGCTAGCATGTATAGTTGCATTTTTTTCTATATAAAAAAGGTCTGTACACTAAATTTGCTCTAAAATAATTAGACATATTAATGTTATAAACACACAGATCTGTCTCTCTATCGGTAAAACTCTGAAGTTAGTTGCCCTAGATCACGGCCTCCTGGATTAGTACGTGACTGACGTCTCTACGCGGCCCGCCACATTTGCATAATTTTTGTGATTCTAAGGCCAACGTACTTTGGCGCTATCTGTTGGGTTTTTGATAAATTATCTGTAACGTAGGCACGACTTTCTAGATTAATATTAATCCAGGAGGCCGTAGACGTATGCAACCAAGGGCACAAGCGCAACGTACTGTAGCGCCTCTACAAACTATAAAAAACGCCTTGAACTAAAAATGCGGCGGGCCGCGTAGAGACGTCAGTCTCGCACTAATCCAGGAGGCCGTGCCCTAGATAATCTACGTTAATTGTATCCATGGAGTAAGTTGTAAAATGGCGGACAATAAATTTAGGCCGGCCTGTCATTCGCTTGGCACTGTTTATGTTGGTGGCACTGTAAGCCTATGTCAAATTCCAGGTTAGCAGGTTAGATTTTGCGTCAGTTTTGACACAGAAATTTTTTACCAATTTACTTAATATTTTAATTATATTATTTGTATTGCAATCCAATTCCACCTGTGAGGCACGAGATGTAGAGCATCCAGGTAAGTTTAAATTAGTTGCCGAGACCCAAGCATTTGGGACACTTCAATTTTTTTCTTTATAGAATCGTCAACATAACTTTCAGCGACAGCCGACGATATCCATCCGCCATGGCGTTTTACGGTCAAAAAATCACCAGCACGGTTTTCCAAATGTGTCTCGCTAGTTCGTCTGAAGCAATGTCCAGTGAACAATTCTAGTTTTGGCAATTTTACAGCATAAAAACTACTTTACGATAAGGGCACCAGTTTGTTACAGCCTAAACACTACATTCCGACAAGGGCGCCAGTTTGTTACAACATAAACGAGACGTTACGACACGCCATTGAATAGCTAATTGACTAGCGCGTAAAATGACTCATCTCGGGAAAGAATTGCACAGGACCGTTGCCCCAACCTGTAACAAAAAGGGGTGCCTGCGTCACTCAGTGGAGATGGGGTGGTCCATTACGAGACTAACCAGGGCAATGGCCTATTAAACGAAACAGCGGATGTTAGGCGCCAAGGCGCCACCACTTTCCTAATAGGGAAAATACACAGGTGAGCCCACGAAGAAAAGTGGAAGCAAACTTCAACCTTGACAGTGCTTGGTCGACGAAACCACGAACGACAGGGTTGAACTTATCTTGCGGGAAAACTCTTGTGCAGCTTTCTAAACTTCTCTTACAAAAGAAAACACAAAATTGCATGCAAATATCATAAACATCAAGGGCTCGCCCTGTCGTTTCCTAATTTAGCCTCTCCTAATCAATTATCTTGCGATGCGGAGTCCAGCAGTCTTTCCATCGTTTTGGTGGTCTGCCACGCGGTCTCGTTGTTTGCGGTCTTCCATCATCGCTACGTTGGTAACTCGACTGTCGTCCATTCTCTGTATGTGGTACCTCCATCCCCTTCTCCTATTTCGCACCCACCTAACCACGTCCTGAATTTCGCACTTGTTTCTTATCTCCTGGCTCGTTATTCTATTCCTCAGTGTCAACCCATTTATTGATCTCAGGGTTCTCATTTCGGTAGATTTTAGAAGTTGTTTTGTTTTACCAGTGTCTGCTCTGGTTTCTCCAGCGTAGGTCATGATGGGTCTGACAACTGTTTTATAAATTCGTGTTTTGCTATGCACAGACATACGAGGAAAAGTCAGTAATTAGGTCACAAACTGATGTGGGATATTTGAATATAACAGTAAGTTATTTTCAAAATCTGTCATTAACTGGCAGCATAATGGAGCTTAATGATAGTCAAGTAACAGTTACCGTGTTCCATTAACACGCGTGCGCAGGCAGTGTTAAAATGACGACTGTACTGGAAAAATGTACTGTGAAAAAACAGCGTGCCGTTGTCCGTTTTTTCTGGGCAAAGGACTTCCTGCAAATGATATCCATAAGGAAATGTTTCCTAGCCCCCAGTGACTACCATCTGTTTGGTCCAATAAAAAACCACGTTGCGGCAAACGTTTCGCAGGTGATAATGACGTCGAACGTGAGGAGCGCATGTGACTGAGACATCAGCCGAAAGACTTACCTATGCAGCAGGTATTGGGACATTGATAAAGCGATGGGATAAGCCTATTAATGTAGATGGAGACTGTTAAAAAATGAAACTTGTTTTCGGCTAAGTATTTCTTCGCGTATTTTTTTAACAGCCTTTTCTGACCTAATTACTGACTTTCCCTCGTATGTTTGTTTTTCCAGATAATGTAATTTAAGGCTACTGATATTACTGCCGCTTTAGTGGCTTGGCTTCTAACTTCGTTATATAGGTTACGACAACTGGATATATTTGCACCCAGATAATTGAATTCCATGACTTGTTCTACTAGATAATCGTCTACGACTAATTTACAACGTAGTGGTTCTTTGGACACAGTGAGGGATTTCGTTTTATTCGTTGAGATTTTCATATTAAAGGTTTCTGCCAGAGATTTGAATTTGAACAGCATTCTTTGTAGATCATCTTCTGTTTCTGATATTAAGACAGCATCGTGAGCGTAACAGATTATTTTTATGTCGTTATTTTTAAGTTTGTAGTCTTTTCCTGTTGTCTTTATTTCTTTAATAATCCCCTCCATTACCAAACTAAACAGTGTTGGACAGACTGTCGCCCTGACATGATTTGTTTTAATTCTTGTTTTTGTATTGGTAATCAGTTCTTTTACCAGTGCTGTAATTGTGGGGTCAATGTTTTGTTGGTTTAGGATCTTTATTACATCACATAGCCTAACCCTATGGAAAGCTTGCGTAAAATCTACGAAACACATGTAGGCTGGTTTATCATATTCAATTGATTTCTCTGTCACTTGTCTAATTATAAATATCGCATGGATGGTTGATCTGTTAGGGCAAAAACGTTGCTGTTCATCTGATGGTTTGATTTCTTTGGTTATTTTATCTGATATGATCTTTGATATGTTTTTTCGGGCTTTTTCCACTGTCTAGGGTGTAAATCACACAACGTTTCGGGAGTTTTGATCTACTCCCGTCTCCGGGGCCCTGTAACACAAGGCTAACAATTGTAACAAGTGTAAAACTTGTAGGAAATTCGCTTGTAGTTACAAGTCGTGCTTAATTCTGTAACACAAAGTTAACTGAGGGACTTGTTATAATGGAGAAAAATCTTACAAGTGTAGTTCTATACTTGTAGACTTGTCGAAGGATGCAATATTATTCGAAAGAGTCAAGCGGGTAAAAATAACATATAAACTAATTGACATTATCCTCTACTCCAGCGATTTTATATGTTTACCTATGAATTTGCCTGGTATCCAAGCGTAACCAAAATATCCCTGTAATTTTCACTTGTTTGACCAGTTGTGGAATACAAAAAGGTTGAAGTTCGTTTATTGTTGTAATTACCCTATTTATAAGTAATGCTTTCGAAAAAAATTGTTTTGCAACAAAAGTTCCAATTTTTAAATAAGGTTAAAGAGAACAAAGAGGTTCTCTTTGGAGCTTTCTCTAATACGCTGTGGAAAGAGCATAAAGTCGACAAGTGGAAGGAGTTGACCAATCTTGCTCGAAGTGTATGTTTAATACCGCCAGAGGACTGGACATATGCCAGAGATACGCTTTGGCAAAATATGAAGAAGGGTTCAGTGGTAAGTAACGTGCATCTGGTTCACTATCTTATTTTCCATTGTGTTGTCCCTTCGTCCCTACATTGACTAGCATTCTGAATAGTAGTGATGATCCATATACTTACTATACGAATTTGTAAATTTATAAAATATTATTAGATTTTAAAATTCGTTCATTACTCAAAAACTTGTATGATAATATAATTATGTTCTAAATTCTAAAACAATTTATCAGCTGTTGTAATCTAGCTCAAGCCACAGCAGCAGTAGGAGGAGGAACTTAATCTTCGAGATCCGGCGATTCCGATGCATCATCCACTGGAGACTGGACCTTCGTCCCCGAAATCTGGTGCGTTGTCCATTGGACGTTAGTCATCTACCAATCTACTTGATTCTCATGAGGAGGAAGATTAGTTTTTGATATATTGCATAAGTTGTGCAACATTTAAAAATATTTTCCGGAAATACCGGATTGATTCGCAAATAGTTTAAACAGGGAAACTTTTCTTTTAGTATTCCAAATGCGTTTTCTATAATCCATCTCGTTCGTTTATGAGCATTTTGAGCTGAATTCAAGAAATCTTCACATGTTGGATATATGCTAAAATTATTGCATTGGGATGAGGTAATGAACTATTGGGGAGTATCCTAGCATCGTGTATGCTTCCAGGCCAATTAGCACTCACATAGTACAATTTCATAACTGGTCCACAAACAGTCATACAGTTTATTGAGTGTTTTCCATGTCGATCTACGTAAGTCGGTCCATTAACAGTATTGGCATCTATATCTATAAGTGTTCCGTCAATTGACCCACACACCTCAGGCATACCTGCCATTTCATAAAATTGCTGTACCACGCTTAATATGGCAGGGGACCATGCTACTATTTCATTAAATTTAATTTGGTTGACATCATCCACAAAATCATGAAAGCATCTACAAATAGTAATTTTTGAAATCCCATGCATATCACAAATATCATGGCACTGTACACCATTTACCAGCTAGTGTAGTGCAACTGACATTTTCTGTGCAGGTGACAGCCCAGGTTGGTATTATTTTCCAGTGTTGGGGAAAGATCTCGAAGATTTATGAATTGTGTCTTATTCAACCTGAATCTCTCTATAAATTCCTCATTAGAGAGAAAGTGCAAATCAGTTCTTGCTCTAAACCGATATTTCGCTCGGACAGCAACAACATCTTCTTCACTAGAATGACTTGCACTTGAACTTGAACTTGACCACATATTGGGCAATAAGTGCACCAAGACGGATTTATTGATACTGACACTTGAGAAGCTCGAACCCAGGGTTTAGAATAGGTAGAAATTTTTCTACAATTGTAGTAAAATCTGTAACACAAACTTACAAGTGTTGGGGTTGAGTTACAGAACAGACCTACAAGTGTAGAATATCTTCCGTAATTACAAGTGCGGCACAGGTTATTACAAGTTCGGTTGTGTTACAGTATTTCAACAAGTCGACAAGTACAAGTCTACAATTGTTAACTTGTAGGGCTTGTGTTACAGGCCCCTCTAGCAGGTGTTCCTGGTTAGTCATGAGAAGGACTGATATTGTACATTTTTCAACGTAAATTTGTGCCTTCCCCGGGGTTTGAACCCGGGACCGCTGATCGCTGTGATTACTATTCTAACCACTAGGCCACCAGGGCGTGGTGGCCTAGTGGTTAGAGTGGGGTAGTGAAAACTTATTCCAGGTGGTTGGCAAATACTTCGCGATTATCTTTGTCTTCCGAAAATACTTGATCATTCACTCGAAGGGTAGGGATTATTAGTGGTTGATTTAGAATCCTCCTGGTTGCCCTCCAAATGCTGGAATCATCATGGTTTAAATTTTCTACATATTTATTGTATGATTCAGATCTGTATTTCTCCAATTTTTCTTTGATCTCTCTGATTAGTTGATTTAGTTTTACTTTAGTTATCGAATCACGGGTTCTTTGCCATAATCTTCGTACTCTGTGTTTTTTCTTTAATTAAATTGAACATTGATGTTGGTGGATGGAGATAATTTGGGGTCCTGCGTTGCCGGTATATGGTAGTAACGTTATGTACTGCTTGGTTGAGTGCGTGTTTGAAGGTTTCTATTGCATTATTAATATCCATCTGCGAGATGAGATTTGTTGGGCAGGACAGCAGATTGTTCATTGATTTTTTGAATTGATCGCAATTTATTGGACTATTTATTAGCCTAGGAATTTCAGGGTAATTTTGGGCAGCATTGTGAAAGGTCACAATTACCGTTAAGTGATCTGAATCCAGTTCTGTAAGAACTATTTGGGTAATTGGTAAAGTTAGGTTTTTGTGAAGAGTGATATCTAAAATGTCAGGCATATGGTCAGCTCTGTAAGGAACGTATGTGTAGTCTGTTAGTGCCGATATGTGTAATGCAAGTTGGGAGACGAAATCGTTAAGTTTGATACCGTTAGGGTTGGTTTTTCTGCAGCCCCAGTTTGTATGTTTACAATTTAAATTTCCCAGTAGTAGTGTTAGTTCTGGGGTGCTAAAGATGTTTTCTAGTTCTTCACGGATGAGTTGTCTGTTAGGTGATTTGTATCCGCAAACCAGTTTCAGTGTGCTGTTATTTTTTAAGATAATTTTTACTGCGACAGCTTCTATTTTGTAGGTATTATTAATATCTACTGATGTTATGTGAAGGTTTCGTTTAGCTATTATCGCTGCACCGCCCCATCCAACTGCTGATTCTCTATCTTTTCTGTATATCGTGTATCCTGGGATTGTTGACCAGATGCGTTTCCGTTACGCATGCACTATCAGTATTATGCCTTGCGAGAGAGAGGTAGATAAAGGTAGACCTTTGATTTTTTAAGCATTTTGCTCATTTGCCGCCATTGAGGAGCATTGGGATTATTGACAGAATAAAATTCTTAATTTGTTCAATGTAAGGAGTTAACATTTGTAGGATGGTTTGAAAGATATTTGACGTTGAACTGGCAGAGTTGGATGTCGATTGATTGTTGTTTGTTGGGTTGGGATTTGTATAATTGTTGGCTAAGATATTGGCATATGTTGAGTTGGATGTAATATTTCCTGCAATAAGGGCGTTGGGATTAGTAGGGTAGATTTTAGGGGTATGTTGCGGTTGTTGATTGTGGGTGAAAGAATTTCTAGTGAACTTCTTGATGTATGGGCAGCCTCTATAGTTGGCCGTGTGGTCTGCTCCGCAGTTTACGCAACTGGGTTGGATGTCATTTGTTTTTTGACACTCTTGGTAGTGGTGATGTTCAGTGCATTTTACGCAACGCGGTGGAAAGTGACAGTAGTTTTGAGTGTGGCCCACGCGTTGGCAATTTGTGCATTGTGGTGTTTCGCTGTTTTTTCTTCGTGGTTCCAGCGTCACTACGCAGTGTAGAAGTTTGTTTAGGCTAAAAAGCTCCTTGGCCTTATCAGTTTTTGATAGCTAGATTGCTACTAGCGGCATGGGCACTTTTTTGCTATTTGGTAATCTAGTTGTTTTGATTACTGGGTGTTATAATTGTTATAGTTCTGAAGAGATTTCTTCCTCAGAGATTTAAATAGGTACATTTCTTATAATTGCTGAAATATTGGTGTTTTCTGCGAAATGATGAAGTTTAATAGTTCACATTTGTATCCTCGTAATATTTGGTTAAGGCTCTATAATCATCAGAGCTATTAAAATTGATTCTTGATTGGGCTCCTTTGTATGATGTGGTAAAGTTTTAATTTTTAATTACTGCTTTGATGTCTTTGATTATGTTTAGATGGTGGGTGCCGTTAAGTAGGAATATCGGTGGGATTTTTGGTTTGATTGGTTCTTCGGTTGTGTGAGAAGCTTTATTTACGGAATTCTGGTTGAGCGTTGTTTCAGATTGCAACGTATAGAATTTGTTTTGGGTTAGAAGTGTATCGTTGTTAAACATGTAAC
>OW679196.1:48077272-48345261 GCA_940337035.1 Agriotes lineatus | reverse complement strand
CTTTCGAATACTGAACCAAATTCTACAAAAAAAAAGTACAATTCACAATTAACGAATCTTGCGTAAAATTATACTACAGTAATTTTCTCCGTGAAGTACTATCATCATAGGTTACACGTTGCAGAATGCATAAACGGAGAATTGCAAATTCGCGAAAACACGCACAGATATAAATATTTTCAGAATTTAGAAACACATTTTACTCTTCAAGGGGAATATACCAAAATGATTTGATAATGTTAGATAAACATTCAAAAGTTCAAATTCTAAATATCTGACAAATTTGGTTTTGCTTTGGAGCTTTGGTAGTTGGGGGTTCCCCTGTGGTGAATATTTCAGTTTGTTTCTGATTTTAATTAAATGAATGAACATTTCTAATAATGTCGGTCACATTTTTACGGTTTTAGTTACTATTTTTTCAATATGCTAGTTAAATGCTAGTTAAGTTATTACGTACCATTTCCAAAGCGAACTCCATGGTATAAATAAGTAATACGGGTTGTATTGTGCGTGTGTAAGTGTAAGTGACCACCAAGCATTCTCTACTACCTGGGGGAAGATATAATAGAAATAACAGAGAACCCAGATTAGACCCTTGGGGCATCCCACAAGTAGTTCCGTATTTCTCTATTGCAAACAATTGTTTTTGTCATCTTTCCTTTAAATTCGACCCGAAAAAAACAACGCAGTTACTATATACACGGAAATTAAATAACTTTGTATTAAATTTAGTGGCTATAGCGCCACCTCTCCGCCAATAGCTACAGCATAGCGACCCGCAGATGCAATTTAAAATTTCAAGTTAAACTGCAGCCTGCGACGGCCCGATCGATAACGACCTAAACTGCATTTCTGGTTTTCGCACGCAGTAATATTATTCAGTGCTATGCAATAGTTGTTATCAGGTTATTACAATAAACATTCACAGCTGAGGGGGAAATAATAATTTTAAACCGCCTCTTGCAGCCGATCAGCACGTCAGGAGGCATGAGCAGCTAAGGACCGACTAACTGGCAAAAAAGCGAGGGCAAGCATGACTGATTCAAACCGGAGGGCCTCGAATGTTGCCATGGAGCAGATAATCGGGAACATGACTTCGGGGATGCACAACAGCGACGGCCAGTACATCCAGCTGGGCTTTACACCGCCCCCGAGCCCCTCGGAGCACCACACGTGGGCCGCGCAGAGCCAGCTGCCCAAGAACCCCTACATGCAGTACAACCTCGCCCCCGAGCAGCACTGTTACTCGATGAACCAGCAGTTACCTCAGTACGCGCCACAGCCAGTTCCTTTCGGCTACGTCCAGCAGCCCAACCTGTACGGGGCCGACCCGTACGAAAAGCCTGAAGTGCACGCCAACTCGAACAACTACATGTTCCACAATCAAAACATACTGAACAAAGATAGCTTGTACCAGCCAGACTACAGGTTCTGTAATATGTTTTGATTTCTTATTAATATTTTATTTTAAGGTGAAACATCCAACATATGTCTTTGTGACAAATACCATTTGTTTTCTGTCCTTCAATTTGATATTTAGCAATTGTTTGATTGGAGCAGCTTGCTAATTTTAATGGTGGAATACTGTTATTCTGTGGAGGCTGTGGAATTGGTTTTTTTTGTTGATAGTAAAAGTGACAGCAAATCTTCAAAGTGATTGTATAGGTTATAATGGGTGTCTTTAAAAAAAAAAAGGTGTCTAGATTGCTCGTAAGACATAATTTGTAGCACTTGCAGCTGTTAAACTTAACCTCCAATTTGTTATTAACTGTGTTTGTGTTATTTCAATTGTTGTGAGGTTCTGTTGATATTATGGAACACAACCATTGTTTGACATTAACAGTGGTTTGTCACTCAGCTAAACGTGCAGGATATGCGCTATACCGGGTGCTGACTTGCGCGACGCACTAATTTGCATAGTAAATTCTTTATGCTCAATTATTTGCTCCCCTAATTATTTTAAAGCGAAAGTGTAACTAAATTTTTGCAAGAGAAAAAAATACTGTATCCATTCATACTTTTGCTAACAATTTTCCATTTTCCGGAACCAAAAGAATGCAAAAAATCAAACTAGCATTTTTACAAAAATCAGTGATGCCATGGAATTACCTAAACAAGCAATGCACTTACGTTTGTCTATCATTGCAGTTGACTTTTGCATTTTCCGGTTATTATAAAACCATAAAATGCAAAATAGGAAACCATTTTATTTATTTTCACACAAAAACAATGAAAAATCAAATTAAATTTTTAAATAACCTACCATTTGTTGCTGAATAATAGTCCAACCTGTAGTAAAATTCTCGCTTAATATTTGATAATTGATGCTGAGTTATTTGACCACTCTTCGCTCAAATACAATTTTTCAGCTCTTCTAGATTTTGAAATACTCATCTAGACGAGCATCTAGAGTAAAACAAAATTAATAGTGAATTATTATAAATGTCAAACAGCAATGACAAACGAACAAACAACAGATATTGTTTGTTTAGGTACCTAATTCCATGGCACCACGGATTTTTTTAAAATTGAATTTTCATTTATTTATACTATTCAGAAAAATGGAAAATTGTAAATATTACTATGAATGGACGTAGTATTTTTTTCTCTACAAAAAAATGTATTTACACTTTCGCTCTAAAATTATTAGGGGAGGAAATAATTAGACATAAAGAATTTACTATGCAAATTCCTATGGTGCGTCGCGCAAGTCAGCACCCGGTATATTAGGTTATACATTCAATTCGGAATAGAAGCCTCATTTGTAGAGTTCTTCGATTCATGTTTTGCAGTCGATTCCTCTTCATTGGTTCTATTGTTATTCTGTTTCTTAATATCGTTATAGGTGGTTGTGTGTTTTTGCTTCTTGTGTGTTCTTGTGTTCCATTCTTTCTATTCTTAATTTTATTTGTCCGGTTCTTAATTCCTAATTTGGTAATATCTCCATATACTTTGCCTTCCCATCTTATCTTGGTCTGTTTTTCGCTGGTTTTCAATCATGGATCTTCTTAATTATTTATTCTGGTTTCGTTTGTTGTATGTGTCCGAACACTCATATCATAATCTTTGTGCTTCCGGAAGTCTATGAACATCAAGTAGACTAAGTTGGTACTCTACGATCTGTTCTTGTGTCTCCTTTTTTGCGTATTGTAATCAGGAGATCTGTTTTCTACTCATCCGGCAGTTTATTTGTCTGCCATATAGTTTGATGCACCGGTTTTATTATTTTTGCAGTAGCTGTAGCGTTGCTTTTACTTCTTCTGCAGTAACGTTATCTGTACCAGGCGATTTTCCATTATTAAGTGACATTACTGCTCTGTCAAATTCTTCAGTTTTAAGAGAAAAAAGTAAAGTTCAAGGCACTTCATTCCACATGTAGGAATATTGCCTGGATGTGTATTTATTCTACCATCAGAACCATTTTCCTACCTTTTGCTGCTTTGCTTTTGAAGATGTTTTGGAAGTGTTCTTGCCATCGTTCTAATTACTCTTCCTCGGTAAGTAGTAGTTTATTATTGTTATCTTACACTTCTCTTAACTTCTGTTCTTAGCTGTTTATATCTTTCTACCCGTTTTTTCTTGTTTTCTCTCGTTCAATAATCTTCCTTTGACATCTTTCTTGCCCTGTATTCTTTTCCATGTTGTTTTCGGTTATCCATTCCAGTTCGATTAATGTCATATATTTGTCTAATGTTAATTATAACGTAAGAAAACAACAAAGTTACGAGGGCAGGTCAGTAAGTCGTTATAAAACAATAGAAAAACATTTATTTTGGTTGATTAATTTTTGTTTATTAACTCAGCGTTTCTCCAACTTTTTCAAGCCATCCAAAAACTAGTATTCCGGAAGGCCCTCAAAATAGCCGTGTTTCAGCAATGACCTCCTCGTTCGACGTGAATCTTTTTCTGGCGAGCCATTTCTAAACAGGAAAAAGTCGCTGGGGGGCCCAAATCTGGTGAATACGGTGGATGCAGCAACAATTAGAAGTGTAATTCATGATTTTTTCCATCAAAACTGCACAAGTATGCACCCATGCATTATTTTGATGGATGAGCACTTTCTTCTTGGTCAAATGTGGACCTTTTTTCTTGATTTTTCAGTTCAACTGGTCCAATAACAATGCATAATACTCTTCATTTATCGTTTGTTTTTTTTTTCCAAGTAGTCAACCGCGCCAATCACCATCTTCGCCTTCTTTGGAGCCAGATTGCCTCAAGAAATCCACTGTTTTGACTGTTCCTTTGTCTCTAGAGTGTAGTGGTGGTTCCATGTTTCATCAACGGTTATGTATCGACCAGAAACTCGTGAGGATTGTGACGGAAAAGCACCAAATTAGCCATTGAATCGACCACAAGTTTGCGTTTATTCTCCACTGTGAGCAAACAATTAATCGTTCAAAATTGAAACCACGAGTCAGGTGATATGCCTGTGGCCTCGACAAGTTCACGCACTTTGACTCCTCTTATCACTGGCGTCGTCACCTCAAAATGTTCATTTCTTGTGGATGTGCGACCATGTTTAAACACATTCACTCAATTGTAAACAGTTTTAAACGCTGGTGCAGATGTGCCATGAACTTCATCCAACTCGGCTTTGATTTCTTTCTGTTTTGCCTTTCAAATGAAAGTATTTAATCACTGCACGTTACTCGTTTTCTTCCGTTGTTCGAAAATAGCGCTTCAATCGATTGTGAAAATGAAACCACGCAATTGATATGACTCAAAATCTGACGGCAGTCTATTGACAGATGGTACTTTTCCGAAACAAACATGTTTCGGTGCTATAGATATTGACCATACATTCCGGGTCGGAATAAAGGTCGCTTCTTTTCTGAAGCTCTTTTAATTCACTTATTGTGGTGAATTACTCCACATATTCAGTTTATTTTCTCTTCTTTCCCTCAATTACATGTATTGTTTTGCCTTATTTATGACCGAGTTCCATTCCTGTCTGTTCCGAAATGTTTCCCTCCAGTTATTAATTCTCAAATGTCTGATGTGTTCATACAGTTGATCTGCCCATTGAATTTTTAGCTTTCCCCTTGGTCTTCCCTTCATCGGTCTCCAGTCCATTACCTTTATTATTTCGTGTGCTTTTCATCTTTGAGTGTGCCCAAACTGTCTTCTTCTTTCACTAGTTGCCTTGTCGTGTGGTTCATCAGGGATCTGATTTTACCATGTTCTTTCTGTGGTCCTAGGATTTTTCTTAATATTTTTCATTCTAACACCCTTAATTTTTCTTGGTCTCTGTTTAACAAACATCGTTTCTGCGTCGTATGTTATTACTGACCTTATTGATGATTTATAGATTTAGTCTTGTTTTTTTGTTGAGGTTTTTATTTTTAAGTAGTTTTTGATACTTCCAGTATGCGCAGTTACACGCTTGGATACATTCTATAATTTCTGCCGTTTATGTTTGTTTTTTCTCCCCTTGGACATATCATATATGCTGTCTTCTTTTTGTTTATCTTCAGCCCTCTTTTGTTTGCTTCTATTTCTAATTTGGTTAGCGTTTTCCTGTCTCTGGATATTAATACGAGATCATCTGCATATGCTACTATTTGCATTAGGCTCTGTACTATGCTTTTGTTTATTCCTGTTGCTTTTATTATTCCTTCTAGTGCGATGTTGACAAGGCGTCCCCTTCCCTCACCCCTTTCTCTATTTTAATGTTCTGTGTTGTTCCTTTCTGTGTTATTATTTTTGCCTGTGTGTTTTCGATAGTCATTTTAACCAAGTTGATCAGCTATATCGGTATTCGTATTCTTTCCATTTCTTTTATTAGTATTTCTCTGTAGATACTGTCGAATGCTCGTTGAAACTCAATAAACTGTATGTGTATATCTATGTCGTATTGTAGGCATTTTTCATTTGTTTGTGTTAGCACATGTATGGCATGTATTGTTGATTTGCCTTTCCGAAATCCTAGTTCAGTGCTTCTCAAACTATTTAATGTGGCGGACCGGTACTATTTTTTCTAATTCTTTCAGTGCCAGCAATATATTATTCATATTATCCATTTACTTGACATCCGCACTGCCAGTGCCAAATTTTTTTAAAATGTCGTGACTATACTTTCCAAAATAATGTGTTTCTTATTAGACTGTAAAGTACATTTTTTTTCTATAATAATTTTCAAGGTCAACTTTCTAGGGGATAAGTTGCATTCCTGCAGGGTCCCTAGTTTTAATAATGTTGGTACATAGATTTTTAGTTCGTTTTTTCCACTAAAAAAATGATTGTCATTTTTGACAGATATGTTATAATTTAATATCGTTTGCTTCATTTTTGCATTTAAAATATTTCTTGGTTTTCTTTTTTATCCGATTTTATTGATGATGATGATGATTCCATGTTAAAAAAATAAATTTGTCAAGAGTTCAAATTAAGAAACTTTGACATTCAAAATTGACACATAACCATAATTTTGAAAAAGTTCTACCAACACAAGGTATAAAAATTTCCTAGCGTTTTAATCACATATCTACTAACATTGCAACACTTTTCGACAGTTATTATAGAAAAAAAACGTACTTTACATTAATTTAGTTACTAAAGTCAACAAAAGAAGTTGGGTTATCCCAATTATTCTATACGTATGACACTCGTATGACAGTTCTCGTTTGAAAATGTCTGGCTGCTTTCCTGTCAGGACTCAGTAGTGTGTTTTAAATGTGTTCAATCTGTTTTGCTTAATCTATCCGATAATTTGTACTTGTAACCCGGTGTGACAGCAATAAGTAGATATGAACAAGAAAAGATGGTATAACAATTGGGTAAATTATTTTATTCGCAACCATATATGTAATGTTAACATTCCTGACCTCATTTGAGTGGGGGAAGTCGTACATTTCAGCCCGCTACTTCCCGCACTCACTTCCCGCTCAAGTGCGGGAAGTACATTCCCGACCGCTGAGTAGGTAGGGACACTGGGAATCTCGTTGACCCATTCATGCGCGTCACAACCTGACGTATCATAATATAATAATTTTTCCAATTATTGTTTAGAATAAAGTGGTTGCGAATAAAATAGTATACAAACCTCGACAGGAAGTTTCCTTAGTCTCGAGATAATAGCTGATTTCGACGCTTCGCGTCTCAATCAGCTAACTAATCTCTCGACAGTAATGAAACACTTCCCATCTCGGGCTGTAATATACTATTAATGTTCATGTTCTGAATCAGAAAATTCAAATTCTGAATCAGACTTGGTGAGATAAATTATAATAGGAGGCCAATTTTCTATGGGCAAATTGCCCATATACGTCTCCCAGTCATTTGTAATGAGCTTCTCGCTGTGTGTTACACCTCTTTGCCACATTTCTGGAGTGTAATGTGAAAGAGCTTCTTTCCATACTTTACCAACCCTACGTTGACATTTGCACGATTTATAAGGCCATGTGTAAGTTCGCATCTTTTCAAACAATAGTCAACCACTGACCTTTTCTCTCTAGCAGTTAAGAGAATTCTCTTCGCTTTTTCATGTTGCTGCTATCCGCTTCTTCCATTATTAAAATAGTTTATGATGAATTAATAAATTGGAAATGAATTATTTCATTTTCAATTTGAAATATTTGACACCTCTTGACAGTTCTAGATTTGCTAGAAGCACCAATACGTAAAGCTCAAAATCACTTAATGAAAAATAGCAGTGGTGCCAACATAGTGTCAGTTTGACAGTGCAGATGTCAAGTAAATGGATAATACGTTTGAATTTCCACAGCAGCCCCTTATGGACTTTTTTAATGAACATGTATTTTGGGGTGGTATACTGACAACATAATCAAGTCGATTGTCGAAATCAACAATCGCCTTCGCGGACTGGTAACAGCTTGCTCACGGACCAGCGCCGCTCCACGGACCACCACTTTGAGAAACACTGTCCGAATTTTGCATCTGCATATATGTTCAATCTGTTTCTTAGAATCGAAGTTATAATCTTGTATGTGGAGTTTAATAACATGATGCCTCTGTAGTTATTATGAATATACGTCAAAAGGTCGCGTGACAAAAGATCGCTGTCAAACTGCCGCACGACAAATGATCGCAGCGACAAATGATCGCATGCGACAAAAGATCGCATACGAAAATAACAACATTACAATTACAGAAAAAAATGTCTACAGTGTGGAAATAAAGTAACAGATAAATTCATTAACTTTGTTGATACTCATTTTTATGAAAAAATCACGAAGGGGGTAGCGAAGTTTAAAAAAACAATTGAAAAATACAACTAGAAATTTATTATCAACTCCATTCAAAGTTAATAATGACGATGACTCAGTCTCGCGTAATTGTACCATTTTTATTAATAAAATAGTTTGCTAAATGTAAATTCTAATTTAGAAAAAGCAAACGACTCTTATTTTGTTATGACATTTATAAATTGTTTAACTCTGACATGTAACTAATCTTTTTTTATTTTATCCACCGGTAACTAGATTTATTTTGCTCATTTCATTGGTTTTTAATATTTAAATTATAACACCCTTTTTCTCGATTTTTTCAAATGAAACATCTAAAAAAATGTATACCGTTCGAAACGGGATAAAAAGTACTAGCGAAATCAATAATAAAAATATAGGTTATTTAAAAAAAAGTCGATGACGGCATATCATGAAAAACAAAGTACATAAGAAACTGAAAATCAGCTGAATATATTCCTTATAGTCAAAATCGCTACACCCCTTCGAGATTTTTTCATAAAAATCAATATCAACAAAGTTAATGAATTTATCCGTTACTTTATATCCACACTGTAGAAATTTTTTTCTGTAATTGTAATGTTATTATTTTCGTATGCGATCTTTTGTCGTATGCGATCATTTGTCGCACGACATTCTGACCGCAATCTGTTGTTGCATGCGATCATTTGTCGCTGCGATCATTTGTCGTTCGACATTTTGACCGCAATCTTTTGTCACGCGACCTTTTGACTGCGATATTTTGACATGATACCAGTTATTACAGTTAGCTGCATCTTCTTTTTTGAAGATTGGAGCTAGCAAACTTTGTTTCCAATCAATTGGCATAGATTATTCTTATACCAGGTGTCTTAAAATGAATTACATCTAGTATGCTTTGAATATCCCATAATGCAATCCAAACCTTTACTTAAAATTGGCAAGACTGTAAGTCCATGTCAAATTCGAGGTTAGCAGGTTAGGTTTTGCGTCAGTTTTGACAGAAATTGACTTAAAACATAACCTGATAACCTCGAATTTGACATAGACTTACAGTCTTGCCAATTTCAAGTAAAACTTTAGATTGCATTATGGGAAATTCAAAGCATACTAGATGTAATTCATTTTAAGACACCCGGTACATGCTTTATTTGACTTTAATTGTTTTATACATTTGTAAATTCTTCGTATGTTGGTACATCTTCATGCTCTTTTATCTCTGTTAAGTCTTCTTTTCTTTGTTTAACTGTCCCGGGTTTTTAAAAAGTTCTTTGAAGTGTGTTTCCCATTCTCTTTTCTCTATTTTTGCGAATGCATTCTTTGTTTTATTTTGTTGTTTTACGTATCCAAATAGTTTTTTGTTATCTTTATTATGTTCTTCTAGTTCTTGCATCTGTTTATCAATCCATAATGTTTTTTCTTTTTACATAATTTGTTTGATTTTTTCTTTATATCTCTGTATTTGTCTAGCTCCCTCTCATCTTCTGTTTGTACGCATCTTCGTCTTGCTTGGTTCTTTCCTTTAATTTTTTCCTTGCATTAATCGTCAAACCAACCTTCTCTAGCTGCATGCTTTCTTTCTCCTAAAATCTTTTCCGTCGAATTGTTTTGATACTACTAGTGCTTAGATTTTGTAAGGACTTATGGACCTACCATCGTATATTTTATGACTATTTCAATACCTATATTCGCTTAAAATAGGGTATAGCAAAACTTGTCAAAACACTCTTAACCCGCCCTTTTTTAGACACCCGTTTTTAGTAAGTACCTTTTTGACCTCCTGACACGTAAACAACATTCATACACAGTTGACGTCCACTATAACTACGATTTTACAGTTAGTCAGTCCTTCTATGCATCCCGGGGTGTGTTATAATAAATTGAAAATTTTTAGCTTTCAGAGACCCTTAAACCTAAAAGTTGCTTTGTAAAAGGTATTTGCATAAATGGTAGTTACGTAACTTCCCGTTCAGTTGAGAAAGAAAATTGATATTTACGACTTTGATTTTTGACATTTCAAAGCGTCAACTACAAAATTTACTGAAGGCAGCTTGACTGTCATCATCGGTAGGTACGAAAACATTTACACAGCAAAAGGGCAACGAAGTACTCGTGACCGAATCACAAATGGAAATGGACGCTGTCCGCGCATTTTACACCTATTTATACTGTCTAACCCAGAGGGCGTGGCCGTGGGCCAATGAACTTGGCCGACGGTCAATTTAACTTTAACAAACCATATAAGACGGAGGATGGTATTGGTCCGCCATCTTTGTTCAAAAGTTTATAATTTCGGTTCTTAAAAATGACCAAGCTTTCAAAAGAATTTAGTTGCTTTGTCGAAGTTGACGCCTTTAAAATTTTTAGGTCACCCTCTTTTATACTATGACCTGTTTCCTAAATACGTTGAGCAATACTCAATTTTTCGAATCTTTTGATCTAAAATGAGCTAAATGCTCTTTAAACCTGGTACCAAAATTACGACGTGTTTGCCCAATATATTTAGAATCACAATGAGAACATTTAATTTTGTAAAATGAAGCTTTTTACATTGGTTTCTTTTCATTTTAGCGGATTCAAATCATTTTTTTCAACGCAAAATGGCTGCTCTAAATTTCTTAGTGCATAGATTGTTAACCTTTCCTTTAAACAAAGATTGATATACCACTGAACTTCAGACCATAAAAAGCATTGCTGTGTACAATAGTTTCTCCTCTAAAATTATCGATAATTTGATTAGGAAACAAAATACAAAATTGCACGTTCGAAATTCCACAACTTTTGTCTTGCAAGTCAGTGAAAGAATCAAGTACATCAAAATTCCATTTCACCCGGCTATAAAGGGCCTAGCAAACATTTTTAAAGAATCGGGCCATAAAGTTGTGTATGGTTCAAACAACTATTAGAAATTGGTTGGGAAATCCAAAAGACAAACTGAGGACTTTAGAGAAATCTGGAATTTACAAAATTAAATGTTCTCATTGTGATTCTAAATATATTGGGCAAACACGTCGTAATTTTGGTACTAGATTTAAAGCGTCATTTTAGCTTCAACAGATTCGAAAAATCGAGTATTGCTCAACATATTTACGAAACGGGTCATAGTATAAAAGAGGGTGACCTAAAAATTGTAAAGGAGTTAACTTCAACAAAGCAACTAAATTCGTTTTAAAGCTAGGCCATTTTTAAGAACCGAAATAATAAACTTTTGAACAAATCTGGCGGACCAATACCGTCTTCCGTCTTATATGATTTGTTGAAGTTAAATTGACCGTCGGCCAAGTTCATTGGCCCTCGGCCACGCCCTCTGGGTCAGACAGCATAAATAGATGAAAAATGCGCGGACATCGCCCACTATTGCTATGTAAATTTTTTCGTAGCTGTCGAAATATGTATTTAGCAGTTGTTAAATATTTGTGAGGTGAGGGGTTTTAACATTTTTGTGATTATTTCAAACCACAAGCTCCAGCAGAGTTTTATTTTATAGATCATTCTGCTTTTTTAAAATGTTGCACAGAGTTGCATTTTCAATGGGGTGAAATGGAAAAAATCTTCATTATTATTATTAGAGCTAAAGGAAAATAGGTGCACGGCTCTATGCGAGAATCGCCGGTCTAAATTGTTAACTCATAGCAACCTTTCTTGTGGTGTTTGTATACATATGTCAATTATATCATCTGATTGATCAGGTAATCCAATTCAACGGTTCGTGAGAATTTTTTAATATCCGTTATATCCTGTTTATAGATAACTCTTTTTTACAAGATGCAATAGGTCTTGGAAGCGTTCACTATTTTCTATATTTATTTATTTTTGTCAGAAAAGAATTGCCAACTTCACCTCCTGTGCTTGTCTTTCATAGAAGTCTTTTGTGTTTTTCAGCATTCTATTTTATGTTATGACTAAAAATCTGGAAGTAAGGCATTATATTTTTTTAAACTACAAAATTGGCATTTATTTTGACACATTTATATTTTCGGAATTTTTGAATGTGCACTAGATACGATACCATGATCACGGCGAAGTTCAAAACGAAACTGAAACTAAACGTACTAAATTCTTGACATTATGGGTGAAACAGATTGGAAATTTTGGGTTTCTCTAACTGTTGTGAATAATAATCCCTGTAATGAATGATTTATTACTTCTCTGCAGGTAGGTTCTGTGACCTTCAAGGGTGGGTTTAGCTCTTATTAAGCTTTTACTACGGTAGAAGGCAGGAATATCAGTTCGTATTTACTGAGAAATAGCTCATTGAAATAAATACTTTCAGGTGGTATTTTGGCACCTTTAAGATATATTGCTTTAAAAATAGAACCAAGCAGGAGTGTATACCTAAAAATGGCATTTATGTATAAGCATTTTCCGGAATTTTGCCTAAACTGTCTTTAGTTATGATGCTGGTATAACCTCAAAGTTGTTATCCTTTCTTCGCCGTTTATTTAGCACATAAGACTTTATTGCCTTTAATTCACACTCACAGAATCTAACTTCTAACTTACATGTCACAGGTTCTACCTCTCGCAAGATGTGCCAGGCTTAAACCACTCGACCACCGACAACTTCATGCACAACCACCACGACGTCATTTTATCGAACTCCCCTGCAAACCCGACTCAGCTCATAGAAAATGTGGTGGGGAACTGGGTGCCAAACACGAGTGGGACGTACTCGCCCTTCGGCAACACACAGGCGCCCAAGCCGAGCCTCGGGAACATCTTCGAGGTGCAGTCCGAAGTGGACTGCTTCGGCAGCGTGGTCTCGCAGATTTTCGACGACTGCAAGTCGAATCTGCAGGAAACGGAGAGCAAGAATGACGAGCTGCTAAACTTCCACTTCAGCCGTGACACCAAGAAGCCGCGCATGGTTGCTGAGGTGAAACCGATGCGCCCCAGCTACTCTGACGTGCTCACCAAGTCGGCACCCCAGGTTAGCATCTTGCTTCTTTTACTATTATATTGTACGTTAGCAATTCTTAACCTTTACAAGAAGTAATTATGGTATTGCAGCCCCCATAAGGGCAAAATTGATGTATATCATATACAGTGTGTCCATGGCTTGGGTGCGAAATATAGTCTGATTTATGTAATAAAATAAAGCGCCTTCTGATTCAGAATAAGTTGTTTTTGGAATGATGGCAGTCAGTCTGTGAGTGTGAGTCTGTCTTTGTCCTCTCTACAGCGCAGATGGTACAGTTTTCATTAATGCCCATTTCCCACGTGACTAAATTTAAATTTGCCGCTATAAATTTTTTTTTTAAGGTTGGTGGTGCTGGTAATATCCCTAAATAAATTGCCAAATCTTGACCTGCCACGACATAGGCGTTCGTCATATCTAGGGCCGCTTGCAGAAAGCAATGTTAAGTCTGGTGTTAGCTAACGTCACTTCAAAGTGAACAAAATCGCATCAAATCTTGTTTACTAATCTATTAGTTACCATAAGCATTTGAGATTTGATTCGTTTTTGTTCACTTTAACGTCGCGTTAGCTAACACCAGACTTAACATTGCTTTCTGCAACTGGCCCCTAACCTCTAAACTTCGTACGTTTCGTTTTGCTGTTTAGAAGTTATTGGTTTGTATTTGTTGAGTAGACATCCTGCATTGAGCAATTTATGGAGGCTTTTCCGACAGCAAACATTGCTTACGATACCTTTAGGAACCACAAACGGGTGATTGTTCAACAGTTTTCAAGCGTTATTTAGTCTGTGGTATGTCTACGCCACTGATAATTTTGTGTTACTGTATTTAGGGGGTACTGCCAATCGTGTAAGTTTGGTTGCCTAGCCTACATGGTCACGTGGGAAATGGAAATTAATGAAAAACCCTGTATAATCGATCCGCATGATAATTTATATATTCGTTTTTTAATGTAAATTGGGAGATCCCAGTGTTTTTTGGTTAAAATTGGGCAACCTGAAGTGGTACTTTGTTTTTTATATTTTCCAAAAATAATTTGTGATTGCTTGATAATAATTAAACTTCATAGACCAAAACTATATATTCTGCAATTATCTACAACTTTGGTTTAAAAAGTTTTTTTGTAAGTATAGTTTTTGAAAAAATTACGAAAATTAAATTTTTACAAGCAGTAAAAGGAAGTCTACAGTCATGTGGTGACCACATCTCATTTTTTATTATAGAAACAGAGGAGACTGTAGTTTGAAATTATGTCAGCAGCGTATGAAAGATATTGGAAGATTCAGGTTGTTCATTTGTTTAAAAAAATTACTAAATTTTGTAACCAGGTGACCGGAAATGTTCGTTCAGACGGCTCTAATGGTATTCCGATAGCATCTGGGGGGTAATTTTGGTATACACACGTAATTATCAATTTCATCTTATGTTTCACAAGAATTAAAGTTAACCTCAGATTAGTGGTCTTTATAAAACTGGCCGTAAGTCAGTTATTAAAGCTAAGCAGTTAACACTGTTTCAGTTAATAGTTTACCTACATTCTCTTATGATTCTTTATTCTTCATCTCTGGTAATGGAATGTCTTTGACCATGTAATTTTTCTAAACTAAACTGCACATGCCAAAACACTGTAAGCATAACCTAGTGTACTAATAGCGTAACCTTTAATTTTTTGGTTGAAAGTAAAAAAGTTGGTAGTAATGCACCCGACATGATCCATCCCCAGTAGAGGGATGTTGCAAGGACAAGCCCATTTTCGATTTACTTTGCGTTCCTCAAGGCACCATGTGCAATTGCTATGCTGTCGTGTTACTCACCTGTCATCAGCCTTGAGAGAATTTCGACCCAGTTGTGCAGCACTATGCGACAAACACTTCTCACCATGAACAGGATGTTACATGTTACTTTCCGATCGTACACCTCGAGCAGGGTGGCCATTTTTATTCTCAGCTGTGCATGCAACTGGTATCTGAAATACCATCAAGCTGGATTGTGCTGCCACCTAGTGACGCCTTTAGAAACTACAAACTACTATTTTCAGCTGTTCCATATCAATTCAAGACTAGTTTAAGTTTTCTTGCATCTTTTCCTTCTCATCAGTAACGATAAAGTTGCTTGTTTTACAAAACCACATATTTTTGTTGTACGCATGTGTTGTGCCACGGAATGAGGAGTAAATTACAAGTAGGTACTTTTTTGCTCAAAATTATGAATTTTCTTAAAATGTTTTCATATAGAATCTGTGTGTAATACGTAAAATTATTGTCGAAAAATTTAAGTATGCATAATGGACTTGTTTGGGATGGAATAGTTTACCGTGCGAAATATGTTGGTATATTAGCCAGTTTGGCATAGGTACTTTACCAAACTAGCATTAAGAGTAAACAATATAGTGCTAGAAACGACTGGTACATTGCAATGTTGTTACCATAACTTGCAAGTAAAATAAGTCAGTTGTACTGTTCTTGTATTTAGATGTAAACAAGTTTAACATATTTAAAGAAATCTTTTATAATGATATAATTAGTTACTAGGGTTATGATTCATAAGAAATATAGTGTTAGGGAAATGAGTCATTTCTAGTATTTATCTTCAATAGTAATTTATGATTTCGTGGCCGCTTCCTCCTTACTCGTAATTTTTCATGCCTTTGTTTATTGACACATATATACAGGGTTCAGCAACGATAGGGCGTGGATGATATTTGTAAAACTACGAAGAGTTTCATAAAAATTGTAGGTACGAAGGTGGTGCACGTTATAAAAATATTTTTTATTATTCGTAGTGGCCCGAAAGTGTGGTGAACCTAACTTAGTTTTATTTAAATCGAACGCTTAAAATCATTTTAATATAATAAAGTTGCATGGTTCTAAACTTAAATGTTTTGGAGATATTAACGATTTTATGCAAAGAGATGCTGAGTTTCAGGCATCCGCTGTAAGTAATACAGAATAATTTAATGAAGGAAAACGTTACCAAAAAAGTATATACAGTCGAACCTCTATTTAACGAAGTCGTAAATTCGCCGAAAAAAATTCGTAATATAGAAAATTCGTTATTTAGAATAATTCGGTACAAATGTATGCACATATATAATATATGTTTAATTGACCTGAAAAATGATTAAATAATTGAAGTTGCAGTTTTATGTGAATTTGAATGTACGTAATTATTAATACATACATAGCTACATATCTATGTGCATAATATGTAACATAAACGTACATTATGTATGATTAAACACAAGCTATTATACATAATGGACAAAGGGACATAAAAGCCGCACAGAAACATTAGGTAGGTACTTACGAAAACATCAGATGTGGACTTAAGAGTTCTTAAAGAAGTCTGTAATTTTTGGTTGCACTTTGCATTTAAACAAAACACGTTTTCAAAAAATACCTCGCACTGATTTAAAGATTTGAACAAACTCGCCGGACAATTTTCGCGATTTTGCAATGCACGACGGATGGTCTCAAATGCCTCAAAAGTTTCGCGGTCCGATGGCGCAGCACTTTCAATTTGCGGTACAAACTTAGCTTAACTTAACTGAAGAGTACAGTCTTTGAACGAATGCGGCATTACCACCTAATGACCCCATCAATATTCTAGGAAAATTCCGAAACTGAACCTTTGGTAAATGAGAAAGAACCTTCCTGGAAACAACTCATTCAACTTAACAATACAGCCATTGAAGGGATGCAGCATTACCGCCTAATCACCCTATTAGAGAGAACCTTGCTGGAATTCAAACTACCTCACAAGGGTTTATGACCCTAATTTTACTACGTTAAATAGAGATTGTGTTCGCTAAATAGAGAGAAATTTATATATAAATAATATCGGACATTGACGGTTCTAACCAAAATTTCACTAAATAGAGAATTTTGTTAAATAGAGGTTTGACTGTATTTTTAATTACCTTTTAAGCATAAAATAGTAGCGCTGGATATTAATGCTATACAGGGCACTGTAGAATGGGGTGACTTGATGAAACTTTTGACAAACTTATAATTTTTATGAGCACACATTGCACATTAAAAATAAAATAAAAATACCTAGCAACTCTTTGGACATTTAGCAACATTGAGTAACTCTTCATCTTTTCATTCCTGTGTGTAAAAGATGTGGCCAAAATTAATTGGAACGTAGCACTTTTTATGTTTGTTGTAAAACCAGTTTAGTTGTTTGACAGGAGATGGAGTTTATTTCGTTGTTATAAGAGATAGGGAGAGAAGGCCAAGCCATGCCAACTCTTTACGAACATTTGAAGCCTGTGTTCGTCCCCATCAATGAATACACAATCATGGTTAAAATTATATTGAATTCTAAAACATATCACAGAGCTATATATACAGTAAATGTATGCCGTGTTTACGACCTATTATTAAAATTACAATCATATATGTTTTAACTAACGTAATTCTAAAGGCTTGTTGTCTTGACCTAGTAGCCTCGCAAACTTGCACACTCTGCTTTTGACATACGATACACTACACTTGTAAAACTGCAGCGTCTGTTTGTAAATACGGAACTGTCACTCGATTGCATGTATCGCTTGCATTTAATTGTTATCACGACACAGAAACTAGACACATATCTTATCTGGCGCAAGTTATGCAGTTTTTGTGGACTAATTGCGTGAACTTTTGTGTTTACTTGATTACAGTTATTTTCACACTATTTACTTAAAACCCATGATCAAACATAGTTTGAACACTGTGAAAAAAAAAATTGAAAAGGTTATTTTTTAGCCACCCGCTTTCAGGTGTCTTGAAAAACGTTTGATATTCAAGGTATAATTCAATTCTATGTGATTGGGGGGTCAGATGAAAAAGTAAAAAGCTAAAAAATTTGCTTGCTTTCATAATTTTATTGAAAAAAAGACGTTTATTTATTCTATATAGCTAAACTAACAATATTAACTGAGATATGGATACAAAAATAAAATAAAATTCTCAATAATATCAACAATTTTTGCTTAATCTTATTTTTTCTACTAAAGATTCCTCCTTAACCCATTGAAGAATGAATGCATTTTAGTGTGCGCTCTTAGATAAGAGCATACAGAGGAGTTGTTTTCAACGGAAACAATTTTGGCCACAAACTTTTTGGGAATTGTTTTGTGAGTCTTTAGCTCTACAATCACAAAGTCATTTTCTTGGTAGTTATCACATCACTTCCACTCTCTATTAATTTTTTATTTTCATCTTCGGTCTGTGTTAATATTTGGTTTTCATCTCCAGTTTCTAATATTGGATTTTGGTTTTCAATTTCATCTTCTTCAGTCTCTATGGAATTCTGGGTTTCATCTTCTTCTGCTTCATATGAGTTATGGAGGGATTCATCTTCTGATCCCGTATCACTGAAATGTCTAGACCAAGGACGTTTCTTCTTTAAAACCTCTTCCCAAATGTCACCGTCTTCGAGTTCACTATCTGATGAAACTTTCTTATTTTTTGGTTTCTTTTTAATTTCGTTTTCTTTTTTGATGGTTCGGATTCCAGTGGTAAAATTTGTTCAAGCGGGACACTCTTCCCGGGTTCAATATTCAGTTTCTTTCTTTTGTCTTTCACTGGTGAACCTTCTTTCCTGTATCTGGCATTTTTAAACATGTCTTCTAAGGCAAGAGTAGCAGTTACATCTGCTTCTTCGTTTGGAATGACATCTTTGGGCAATTCATTCGAAATATACCCGTGGCTTCAAATCCAGATTGGATGTTTTAGGCATTTTGTGCGTCAACCTCTTTTAACCCTCCAGTACCCGTTCAAAATTCTAAGACATCAGTACCTGCACCGGTCTCGTAGTCCGACACCCCTCTGCCACCTCCATAAAAATAATGAGATACCTTATGGCATTAGTTTCTTGTTCACTAACGTCTTCATAATCAGATATTTCCTGTTCAGTGTCACTGTTAATTTCCCTAGTTTTCAATAAATTATCTTCGTCAAACGATGGCACATCATCATAAAACGAGTTATCGACATCCTCCTCCGCTATTATATCTCGCATCGTCTGTTCTAGTCGCGCCTGTTCTTTCTCATAAAATCTGCCATGACTATAATAATGTTTCAGTATAACAGTTACTAAAAATGCAGAAAATACTTCCTTCTCCTCACATTGGTCGTATATCAAAAGTAAAAATAAAAGCAACTCGGGTACCCGTTTCGGTCTCTGAAACCGAAATTATAAATAACTTTTAAACCACTGCACGCACGAACTCAAAACTGCATACGGATCTTCAATGGCAATATATAGGAAGGTAGTGAAATGGACGGTAAACTAACGCTAGCACATTAAGTAATGTACTGCATCATGTGGTTGCTCGGTCTCACAGACCGTAAACGGGTACTGAAGGGTTAAGGTCTGATTCAGAAGATGTGGAAACAAATCCTTTCGAACTACCCCTTTGTTACTTTTCTTCCAAATTTTAATGGCACGAAAAATGCTAACATCTATAGGCTGTGTGAGGTGATAAATAAGATAAATTTTATATTTTCTTGGCATTGTGATATCACATGTATGGTGCTATGACCTGCCAGATTGTCACCAATTAAAATTTTTTGCCCATCGGGAAGAGTCTTAAAATATGGCAGAGCTATTGTGCAGAATCATTCCTCAAAGAGGTTTGTGTCGAACCATCCAGACTTACTCCTGTTATATCTAGCTTTGGGTGTTCTGTGCTACTGGTCCAAATATGATCAGCCTTGTATACAACATAGGTGGGAAGCATTTTTCCGGATGCTGCAACGCTGCATATGACGGATGTTGCTGCTTTGGACGAATCCATAATTTTTTCTGTTCTCTTTGAACTGCGACGATTTTAACTCGGCCCGGATCATAAGTAAAATTGGTTTTGCTGTAGTTCACTATAGCTGCTGGGTCTACGTTTTTCAGTGCAATGGTTAAATTGTCAAAATACAGGTTTATGGTTCAGGGACTACAGCTCGACTCTCTTTGATGGCTTCAGATAGTCTTTACGACAATACGTCTTTGTGCCTTCTTTGTCCTTGCCTGGTTTACTGTTCTTGAATATCGGTGTTTGGGCACCTCTCCTATTTAAATAGTTTGTAACTAATTCTCTAATATCATCACATTCTAAGGGGAATCCCCAGTCAACTGCAAGAGCAATAGTATCTACAGTTGCAACTTCATCAACGCTTGTTAAAGCAATTTGACCGCCGGGAATTTTAGAGTTTAGACCTTTTACTTTTCGATATAAAGTTGCTGATGGAATTCCATATTGTTCCCCAATTGCTTCAAGAGTTCCCTCTCCATTTCTATATTTTACAACTACAAATAGTACTTGTAAATTCGGGCGCCCACTCGCTTCTGATATTTTCTTGGCATCGGTTTTTAAGTCACCCCTAAAATTACACAAAAAAATAAAATGATACGCCACTGCTTAATCACATCCTATAAAAATAATTTGGGGTTAGGGTATTGTTATCAAATACTATGGCAAAACGAAAAAAATAGTAGAGCATTCTCGCTGTTATAGCAATATATCAATACACATTAAAAATATAATAAAAATATAACGTTTGAAAAAAAACTTTAGAGCCGAAAAAAACTGAAAAATCACGAGAGTAAACACCATACTTTCGATTGTGCGATTTTCTTCAAAAGCTTGCTGTCGCATGTAGATAGTATACAAAACTTATATAAGAAGTTTCAATGTCGTCTTTTTTTGTTTTTTGAGATATTCTGTTCACACACAGAGACTGACGGACATACCAATCAACAAAAACATGTTTTTTCGGTTCAAGGGACTCTAGAACGTGAGGATCTGATGAAAACTCAATTTTGAATTTTTGGGTGAATCCAATACTTTCTTTATTATAAAAGGAAGTAAAAAGAAAAAAGTATGGATGGGTAGGTCATGCCTGAAAAACAGCTAAAATGAACCCAACAGAACAATGTTGAATTGGAACCCGCAAGGGAAAAGAAAACAAAAATGACCGAAAAAACATGGCGCAGGACCATGGTAGAAGAAACAATTCACAATTTCACTTCAGGCTTCACGCATCGGCCTTAGCTCGAGGCCTCCGTGCAGTGTCACAACCTGAATGCGAATGGTGACTTTCTGCACAAAACCCGCTAAAACTGGTGTCTTTCTTCTTTAATAATAGACGCATCAGGTTTGCCTTCAGCAGGACGCGCAAACTCACTTGGCATGCTTTTTAAATAAATTTTTAACCTACTTACTACAATATAAAAAGTATAGCAAAACTTTTACTCTAGCGTGTAAATATTAAATAGCTCTGGTAAACGCATCAGGTCTATTACAATTTTTGTCACGCCATATATTTACTTTCGGTTGATATGCTTTCCTAATGTTGCCTACTTTCCTATAGAACGTTCTTGCATCTTGTTTCCTGTAACTTTCTTCTATTTCTTGGATTGTTTTTTTGCCTTTGCCTTTTCTGATTTCTGTATAACTTCTTTCTCCTTTCTTATTTATTTTTTAACTGCTCTTTCTCTCAGCATTTTTACTTTTGCCTGGTGTACTAGCTCTGTAATTTTTGCACACTATCATACGTGTATTCTTTTTTTGTTTTCTCATTTCATAAAGATTTTTTTCTGCACCTTGTATTGCTTCTTTTATTAAGCTCCATTCACTTCGTTCTACCTGTCTTTTTGTACTAGTAATTTCTATCATAGCGCTGTGTTTATCCTTTATCATGATATGTTCAATTTGATTGTTTGTCCTTTCATCTGGGTTTCTCCATTTTTCTTTGTGCATCTCTTTGTGAATTAAAAAGTGTTGATTTTTTTCAGTCTTTTCTCCATAGCAAAACTTAATAGTTTTTTGTCCATTTTCGTTTGTACTTGTGTATCTGCTGTATTTACCAGCCGTAGCAGCCGTAGTCTACTTCTGCTTTCTTTACCAACCTTAGCATTAAAATCCCTTAACAGGAATTTTAGGTTTTAGTTCGGTCTAGTTTCATGTACTTCCTCCAAATCATTGTAGAATTGATCCGTAACTTTCTCGTCAGCATCTTCTGTAGTGGCGTGGACACTTACAAAACTTATTTTTCTGCCTGGTTCTCTCACTCTAAAGGTCTATTCAAATATATCAGTGCAGTGTCAGTGCCTCGCCCGCTCAGTTCCGTGAAAATAATATTGTTTCTTTGAATTTAACCAACACATCTACACATGTCCGGTACAGGGCCGTATTTTAGCTCTGACTGCCACTGCAGCTTCCGTACTGCGATTTTATATATTGTGGCCAACGATATTTTTGCAATTTCACAGGCGTGTTTTGGTGTATAGTCGGTCAATCGTTTGTGCGTATTTGCGAATATGAATGACGAACCACTTATAGAACTGGTTCGAAATTATACTATTCTTTATGATGTCTGAAATCTGAGGGCACAAGTTTGAAACTCAATACTTAGAATAAGATAGGAAGCAGGATGCTAAAACAGTTTTCTTCCTCTTCATCCAAATTATAGCAATCATTACCAATTCCCTATCCGTCCACATTGCTATTTGGAAAATCACTGACTGAAAACTGACCAAACTATACGGATATGTGTGCATAGACGTCACTGATACGTCAACGGATGCCACTGACACGGAGCTAACACGGAACTGATGCAGCACTGATATGTGTAAATAGACCTTAAGGCAACTTATCCGTTCAGTTACCTTTCTGAAATCTATAAGACTGATTATTCTCGATTTTCTAATTAAAAAACCCGTTCCATATTTGTTTATTTGTCCTCCACCCTTATATAAACTATAGTCTTGTAATTCAACTGTACTGTCACCTTTTAAATTAGTTTCTTGAATTGCAATTTCAGTCTTATATTTTGTCATTTATTGTGCCAGCTGGTATAGTGCTTCTTCATAATTCAATCCTCGCACATTCCACTTACATATTTTTCATTTATTATCGTGTTTTATGCTTACTTCTTTAATCATAACCCCTCGCCGAAGTCATCATCGTGCTGCCCTGGCTCTCTGTCTAAACCGGACAGAAGCCTAAAAAACTGCTAAAACATAGCAAAAACGACTGCATCACATAGGACACAATCCACCCTCCTACAAACATCCGAAAAACTCGAACCGCATCATCATCACTCACTCCAAATCTAAGGTAACCCAATATCAAAAGAGTATGAGAGTAAAAAAATTATCTTGAAAAAATAGAACACGAAATAAAAACAATCAAGAAATCGGTAGTGTTGACCTGACGCTCTAAAGATGTCTTGTGAAGCGAGATGGGAAAGGAAATAGATAAATATTTGATGGAAATGCTTCCAAAAAGAGACCGACCCTGCTTTCCCAACCAACCACCCAAAACATTGCTAGAGGGATAACAAGATGAACGTTGCCCCCCAATGGTGACCTGCCCTGCATACCCAACCAACCACCCAAGACATTGCTAGAGGAGAGGGAGAACAAGAGATGTTGCTCCTCAATGTTCCTTTAATTTTGCCTCATTTCTCTCTTTTTCTTCCATATCTCTATTCATATCTTCTATCAGTTTAGCTAACTTTTCCATATTGTCTTGTATTTTTAAACCCAGATTTTGTCATGTTTGAACAGTTCAAATGTTTAAATTAATAGCATTTGTTTGTTATACCTATATAAATATAATCAACTCCTCTTCTACCGTTTAATGTAAAGGATTTTCTTTCTGTCAGTTATGATTCACCATTTTCCTCCAGGTTAGTCTTCTTTTCTTTAGTAGTTTTGGTACGTCGTTGTCCCAGTACAGTTTAGATCTTCCTCTTCTTCTTTTGTCTATTTTCTTTGCGTCCCATATCTTCCTAACTTTTCTATTTTGATGTAGGCTGTTTAAATGTCCCCACCATCGTAGTTGTGCTTTTTAATAAATATACGTCTTTACACTTTCTGCTCTCAATCTTTCCCTTATACTGTCATTTCCCAGTTTGTCCATTATTGTCACATTTGCTACTTGCCAAGTACTTCATCTCTACCACTTCCAGTCTTTTTTGTAGCCTTTCGGTCAGTATCCACGATTCACTTCCGTACATCGTGTACTCATTACTAATCTCTTTTTTTTATTGAGGTATCCATTTCTTATGCAATAGTACAATTTTATTATTAAAATTATTCTTCTTCAAATTTTCCTGTTCTGCCTACTACTGTCCCTAAGTATTTTATGTCATCAATTTGCTTCCCGTTCATGTGTATAGTTATTGTCATTTCACCATTAGATATCACAATAGTCTTATTATGGTTTTCATTCATTTTCATCCCTTTTTCTGTTCTTTTCATTGTGTGCTATTAATACAATATCATTCTTCCAACTTTTTCCAAAATTTTGGAGAGGGTAATTGATACTCAATTGAGAAATTATTTAGAAAAATACAGAATTATTCCGGAATGTCAATCAGGCTTCCGCCCAGGTTATAGTTGTACTACAGCTCTTGCCTCTGTTACTGACGATATATTCAGAGCTTCGGACCGAGGTATGGTTACAGCTTTGATCCTGCTTGACTATAGTAAGGCTTTCGACACAATTAACCATACTCTATTGTGTGATATGCTCAGTTACATAGGTTTAACCCCTGATTCCGTAGCTCTTTTTGCTAGTTATCTTGGTGGTCGAAATCAAGCTGTGAAATTGTGCAACGGCAGTTCTGATTCTAGAGAAGTTGTTCGGGGAGTTCCACAGGGCTCTATTCTTAGCCCTATTCTCTATATAATCTATACATCCAATATCTACAAAAATGTAAATGCATGCAAATTGCACATGTATGCGGACGATACGCAATTATATTATTCCTTCTTTGTTGATAATTATTTGCACGCTATGTACAATATCAATGCGGATCTGAATAATATTTCTAATAGCTCCAATCAACATTGCTTAAAATTAAATCCCAAAAAATCTTTAATAATGATATTTGGCAACCGTAAAGACACTGCTAACCTGGAGACCATTATAGATGTAAAAGTTGACGGGATCCCCTTACCTGTCGTCAATGAAGCTCGCAACCTGGGACTCACTATTGATAGAAACTTGAGATTTAAGTCACATGTTGCTATCTGTCTGCAGAGAGCCTATATGAATCTAAGATTTCTATATCCGCATAGGCATTACCTTTCTTATAAAGCGAAAACGGTTTTATGTGAATCTCTTGTGCTTTCTCACTTCATGTTTTCTTGTCAAATTTATGGTCCTTGTCTTACTCTCGATGTGGTGCAGCAAATCCAGCGAGTACAAAACTCCTGTCTAAGACTTATTTTCGGTATCAGAAAATTCGATCACGTCTCTTATAAATTATCCGAAGTCGGTTGGTTGAATATGGCAAATAGACGAAAGCTGCAAAGTGCAACATTTTTTCATAAAATAATATGTCAGAGAAAACCCTCATATCTATTTCGCAAAATCTCATTTCGTGAAGATGTACATAACATCAATATCAGATTTAAAGGTACCATCACACCACCTCTGCATAAAACTATTTTATTTGAGCGTAGCTATAGCTATCAGTTATTTAAGTGCTACAATTCTATTCCTGCTGAACTAAAAGTGTTGTCCGTACCTTCATTCAAAAGACGTTACCGCAAATTGCTATTTGACAGCCAATCCCTAAATTAAATTAAATCCAATTACTATTGTTTTTGCAAAATCAATTAAGCTGTTCATAGATGGGTGACTATCACGATTTACATCCTAATCAATCCTGTAACTTTGTCATATTATTGGAAATATAAATTAAAGTTGTGTTCAGATTAAGTTAAGATTAAGTCATTTCACTGAATAATTACTATAATTATAATTTAGGCATCCGCTATTTTTTTTTTCTTTGCTATAGATCTTTCAAGGTTCTGTGGAAGAACAGGCGTCTTACGCCTGAACTGCGCCTTGAGATTTCTTGCTTATTAACCAGTTTTTTTCTTTACTATATGTATTTTTTTAATTTGCGTACTCTGTACATTGGCAAGAAATAAAGACTATTATTATTATTATTATTATCTGCAAATACACGTTCACTCATTGTTGTATTCTCCATTCTGCTCTATCCCACATGTATCTACCTGGACTTCCAACTACATTCTTCAAGTATTTTATTGATGTACAGTATAAATAATAGTAGTGAGCTGAGCACTGATTGCTCCCTGTCCTTCTCATTGGTGGAATTAAATTTTTCTGATTCGTGATTAGTTGTTCTATGTTGGCACTCATCTTTTATAGAGATTTAATTCCTTCTTTTGGGATTCTATCTACTTCGAAATTATCTAATGCTCTCCATATTTACTGTCTTGGTACTCTATCAAAACCGTTCTCGTCAATGAAGCACCAAAAAAACTTTTCTCTTAGATCCTGGTCTGGACCCGTTCTATGTTTCACGTATTTTCATCTCTGTTGCTTTTCTTAGCCTGTTTTCTAGTACCTCCTTGCACGCATTGTTGAGCAGTGACGCCCTTCTATAGTTCCTGCATTCTCTTCGGTCTCCTTTCTTATAGATTAAAACTATTTACTGAAGTCTTCCAGTCTGCAGGTATTTCTTTTGTATTCCATGTTGTGCATATAATATAGCGTAAAACTTCTATTCTTTTATTGTCCCTACGTTTTAACATTTCTAATTTTACATTATCTATACTTGGAGCTTTCCCATTCTTTAGCTTTGCTACTGCTTCCTGTACTTCCACTATCTGAATGCTAGTACTTCTGTTGACAGCTATGCTATTTACACATTCTCTTTCACTTATTTCTACTTTTGTGTTTTCTAACATTTTTTTAAAATACTCATTCCATCTTTGCATTATTTCCATTGTTTCTGTAAGTATTTTTCCTTTATTATCCTTTATTTGCTTTATAGTTTTATTCTCTCCCCTTTTCCTCATGTTTTTTAAGACTCTGTAAAATAAGGCCTTTACCATCTCTTTCTACTTTTATTCCAAAGTCTTTCCATTTCGTGGCTTCCTTCCACAAATATTCATTCTATTTCTGTTCCTTAATAATTTTTTCGTTCCACCAATTAGTCCTTTTTCATTTCTCCGGTTATTGTCATGCCATAAGCTTTGCTGACTGCTTCTCTTATGATGTCTTTAAATATATTCCATTGTTTCTCTAAATTTGCTTGTTGTATTACTTGTTCTCTTTTGTTCATCTCCACTGTTATCAACTCCGCATATTTTTTACTTGTTTTTTCTTAATATGCCTTAATGTTCCTAACTTCCTTACACATAGTCTTCTTAGTATTTTTTTTAGTTTCTTCTTCTATATTTATATGTCTGACTGTTGTTACTAATAAATACTGATCTGTTCCCAATTCTGCACTTCTACATCTTACATCTCCAGTTATTTTTCAGTTTGCTCTTTCAGTTATTATGTAGTCTGTTTTTGATTTTTTATTTCTTCCTAGTTCCACTCTTGTGTATTTGTGATGCGCTTTGTGTTGTATAATGAATTCTCTATAATTAGCCCATTCTGTATGCAGAACTCTATTGATCTTCCTCCATTTTGGTTTCTTGTCTTCTCTCCAAATCTTCCCATTACAGTGTTTCTTCATTTTTATTCCTTATCGTAGCACTAAACCCCATAATTATTACTGGGTTTTTGCTTTCTTCATAGGTTTCTTGTAATTTCTCCTAGAATCCCTCTTTCTCGGCAGCTGGGTCATTTTCTCCAAGTCCATACTCTATTATAACTTTCATATTTTCGTCTTTTGTCAGTTTCAATTTGATTATCATGATTCTTTTATTGTTTCCTTCCCATTCAACTAAGTGTTCAATGTACGTTTGGTACACATCATACCCCTGTTTCTGCTCTCTTGTTCATTTCCACTCCACTAGAAAATATTCCATATTCTTCAATCCTTTTTTCACCAATATCTTTCTTTGTTTCTGTTATAGCCAATATTTCTTATTGTGCCTTCTTAAATTCTCGTATCAGTTCATTCTTATCATTCCTATTTCTCTCCAAGGTCGTCTCCTTTTTGCCTGTCATGTTGTTATCATTTATGTTTTTGCATTTTGTCATACATTCATTAGTGTCTTTGGTCTCTAATTCTTTCTGTCTTTGTACCATCTCCATTCTTTACCTTCAGTTGTTAGCTTTTGGAATCCTGTTTTAATTGTTTTCTCTTTTTTTCCTCCTTTACTTTCTTTCTCAGGTCTCCCCTCTTTCAGAAACCCAGTTGTGGTCTGAAGTTTTTCTTTTTCATCTTGTATGCTTGTTATTTTTTGTTTCAGTTCTTTTTAATCTTTTAACAACAATCCAGAATTACTTCTTCTGACCAAATTCTTCTCATTTATCTCTTTTGCTGTTTTCATTGCAGCATTTACTTCATTTTCTTCGTTATTTATATTATATTGACTTTAGCTTTTAGACTGTTGTGCCACAATTTGTTTTTTATGTGGATTATACTGCACACTTCTCTTGCTACCAGCATCAATATTTCATGAAAGATTTTCCAGTTTCAGTTTAAAGAACTTGTATTTAAGTAGTCTGTGAGTTTATTTTCATACTCTCTCTTATATTTGAATCTTTTATTGCTTCCAGTTTGATTCTGGAATTTCTCGTATTTTGATTTTGAGATGGATATTGAACTCTGCTACAACTAATTTGTGTTTAACTCTACGTCCCTGATCACCTTCACATCATGTATTACATATTTTAGGCTTCTATTATATGCAATATAATTGATCATACTTTTGTGTTCCAGTTGGTGACCACCAAGTCGGGTAAATTAGACGTTAAGGATCCCAAGCAGAAGAAGGAGAATGGAAAGAAGGTCTCGAAGACGGCCCAGAAGCTGAACAGCGCACATCGCTTGAACAGCAGCGAGATTAAGGTGGATAAGAACACGGGCAATGCGAAGTCTAGCGAAAAAACCACAAAGAACGGCAAGTCTAGTCAGCTTACACGGAAGTGGGCCTCGTTGGACAACATGAACGGCTCGGGAAGCGACTTAAACGAGGACGATGTTCGGAAGAGCAAGAAGACGGAGGAGAGCAACAACAGCAAGAACGCCTCGCGAGCGCCCCAGCAGAAAACTGGGAAAAAATGTACCGACTTCGAGGATACCGACTTGGGGAGCAGCAGGAATGACACCCTGAACATCACCAAGACTTCCATCAGGAAGGGCAGCAAGCTCAATGTGAAGCAGAAAAGTCCCGACAGTTTTGGCAGCAGCGACAAGCCCCCTCCCAGTAGTAAACGAAACCAACGAATTCGAAAGAGAGACAACCATGTATTCTTCGGTGGGTTTTATTGCTTATTGTTCCATAAATGATTTAATTGTTGTCTATAATTGAATGTCAATGACAAGTAATTCTCCTTGCAGGTGTAATCGGGCAAAAGATTAAACAGTACGTGCCTGGCTGGTGGAAGCTGTTCGTTAACGTGTGCTTGTGGCTTGTTCATTTGATCTCTGACATATGCAGTCTCAGCGTTCATTTGAGTCGCGACATGTAAGTTTATTTATTTCTAACATTTCCAATGACGAATCTTCTGATTTGGAAGAACTGATTTTACGTTGTAGTAAGGTGCAAGTAAGCTTGAGCATTAAAATGAACTATTGCTATACTTCAGCAGTTTTAGTGTAATTCAATTATTTCAACTTTTAAAATCGTTGCATTTAGATTGTATTTATTTACAGTAATGCCAAATTTATTTTATTTGGTAGAATAAAATGTACAAATAAACCCTTAGGTCAGGGTGTATTTCACGTAGATACCATTGGGATTTTAGAATTCGCAACAGTTACAAACTTGATGAGAATTTGATTTTCAAAACCAAACCTTTCCAGGAATCACTAAATTTGAAGAATAAATATAAATTCTGATCAAAGTCAAAGAGGAATATGAATCACCGTTGACAAGAATTTCTAGTTTTCAAATAACTGTAATAGATTTAATTAAAAATGTGTCCAGTTTGGGTAACTCCTGTTTCCATTGTTTACTTTCCTGTCACTCTTTTCACTGAAAAGCACAGCTACTTCTACTTTTCAATTTCTCCGTTTCATCCATAATTTTCTAGGATAAAATAATGAAATTGCTTGTAAATGATTCATGCTCATTGATTAGGTATTACACATTATCAAATCACATCAGTTTACAATGAAATCAAAACTTCAGCCCCAACTCAAACCCTGATGAAAAATTCAAAATAGAGTCGTAGCGGAGGCACCCGTAGCTAAGGGGCCTTTGCTCTGTGATAGTTATATAAGCACATACTGTATCTAGAATTTCCTGTTCACAGAAATTTTTACACTTTAACAAGTCACTTTTAAAATAATAAGCTTTTTTGTAGCTAATTTAATTTTTGCATTATAATTTTGAGTTTTGTGCGGTATAATATTGATATTAGAGGTGTCACCCTTTATCTTCGTGAATGAGAGGTAGAATATACTCTGACCATCAAAAATCTACACAAATAAAATAAGAAAATGGACAAATACTGATGTGTGTTGCAGCTGGAGAAGAGATGAGAATCATGACCACATATTTTGAACATAACATTTATAAAGGTGATACCAGGGACACAAAGAACAAACGAAATAGACCGTGTACTAATACCTAATACAAGAGAGGCCCACAAAGTACATATTAGATACTAAAAGGCTCTGAAGAACCGATGTTGGCTCGCATGGGCGTAGCCAGGGAGGGGCAGGGGTGGGCAGTTGCCCACCCCTAAACATTTATAAAGAGCAAAAGGCAGTTGATTTATAATCATTATTGCAATTCACATCCTACATTTTAAAGAAAAGCCACGATTTGCAGCAGATTGGCGGAAACTGATGATATTTCAACTTATAATTTTTGTAATCGGTAAAAAATGAAATAACACTATAATAATAATAGTAGTAGTTGATTGTGTAATTAAATTTATGCCCCCCTCTAACTGGTATCCTGGCTACGCCCTTGTTGGCTCAGATCATTATTTGGTACTAGTGATAGTCAACAAGAACATAGAGAGAACACTGAAGAACCCAAAAAGGAAATGTGCAGTACTGGATGGGAAGGTATTAATAACCCTGTACTGACAGAAAATAAAAGGTGAATATACCAAATAAACAGAGAAAGAAATATGGATGAGGTTATAAAGACTAAAAGAAGGTGAAGCAAAATATCAAGAATAAAAAAGTGCTAAGGAAAGCTAAAAGGGAAATAAAAAATTAGAACTGAAGGTAATAACAGAAAAGAAATAAGAAACTTCTAGGAAGCTCAACGGTCCGCAGTTGTGTTCCGTAGAGATAAAGAGGGAAAGTTGATTGGAGATTGATAGAAAGACCATTTTCAGAAAATACTAAATGGGTGGGAACACAAAACTGAAGAAGAGTGGGAAAACAAACAACCAAAACAGGGACTTGCAGAAGTCATTAAAAAGTTTGGAGAATGGGAAAAAGTTCTGGAGAAGATAACATTCATGCAGAATTAGTAAGGTATGATGAAGGGATAGAAGAGAAAGTATACAAATTAATTATGGATATATAGCTGGCAGAGCTCGGTGTGAGAACAAAAATTATAGGGGAATAATGCTTCAAGATGCGGCGTAGGAAGTATTAGCAATAATTATTAGGAATAAAATGCAATGGTACACAGAAAAAGAAATAGGAGCATGCCAGGGGGGCTTCAGGAAGAATTGGTCAGCAATTGATCGGGTTTTTTCAGTGAAAGAAATGCAGACAATATACTTACGAACACAACATTGACGTTTATGCCTTGTTTACAGATTTTAGACAAATATACGACAGCATAAACAGAAAAATAATGAAGGAATTGAATATACCAAACAAACTGGCTCATCTAATAAAGTAAGAGTTAACAATATTCTCCAATTGGAAGACAGGGTGCAACAGTACGTTCTCCCCTCCCTTTTACGTTACTTTGAATTTAAATTGCCCTTTGTTTGCTAGCTAACTCAGTCGTCAATGCACAACACCCGTTTCTTACCTTAGTGTGGCTATGGGTGAATCAACACAGCTTGCTCTTTTCCATCTATAATTCTGAAAATATGCACTCAAACCCCGCTAGACATAAAAGTCAGGCTGTTTACATAAACGTCATATACTCTATATGTTAGTATATAGACATACATATGAACACAAATGCTGTACGCCTAAAAAGTAAAGTTCATTTCAATTGCTACGGGCTAACGGCTAAGTTCTAACCGCTTTAACACTTTGGCAGTAACGTGTGCCTTGAATAAACACTAGCTTAAAGTGTTGTTGCAATGCTACTAGCTACCTAACTCGATTGTTTATGAAAATGAGGATAATAGTCCTACTCCTAAAATCAGTGAAAAGAATAAGATTCATCAAAATATCCAAGTAACCTTTCGTGTGTATGTAAAATTATGTTAATACCAATGTTTACAAATTATTAAAACACATTTTTATTTGCAGGGTATGTAACTTCGGCAAGTGGCTAGTGGTTCAATGGGCCTCGTTCTTGGACGCGACGGTGACGATTCTGAGCCGCATCAGGTTTTTGACGTGGCTGTACGAAAAGGTCATGAAGAAGAACGAGCCGGAGGAGACCAGCCGCACATTTCTACACTCAGGCCTGCAGCATAACATAACGATGCCCACGACCGGCGAGGAGGCCATGAAGAGGCTCCTGGCTTGCAAAGGAAAGGACCCATACAGTATACTCGGCGTTACCCCCACCTGCACGGACGACGACATAAAACGATATTACAAGCGACAGGCAGTTCTTGTGCACCCCGACAAGAACCAACAGCCCGGTGCAGAAGAAGCGTTCAAAATCTTGGTTCATGCGTTCGACATGATCGGGGAACCTGATCGGAGGGCTGCTTATGATAGAGGTAATTTTTCTTAAATTATACGCTTTAAAATATTTATATTGCCACTACCCATTTGTCAGTATTAAAGTTCGGGCACTTCATTCCATGTAGGAACATGACCTGAGACAAGACGAATCAAAGTCGCCGAAATATCTCTTTCTGAAACCCAGTCATCTGGCACACGTTAACGGCGTACTGGGTGATGTGGTTAGCATCATGCCTTCGACGACTGCCTTACTTTCCCTACTTCCACGATTGTGGTTTCAGTACCCAATTTTTAAAGCGACTATTGGGCCTCCCGCCAGTTGCCAGATGTTGGGATTGAACCCCGTACCGTGGCACCATAGTTGAGCTCCCTAACCTCATGAATTTCGATATCTTAATTCTAGGTCTAAAGTTTTCCTTTTAGTCATCCTGGCGGTTATATTGTTGTATAGTATGAAACATAAGGAGCTTAAACTACATCCATGTTTCACTCCTTTTGTGCAGTTAAAAGTTCTGACTTTTGACCGTTAATCCTCATCATTCCTTTCGCATTGATGTATATGCTCTTTAGAGCAGTGCTATTTAACAGAGCAGTTCCTCTGTAATTTTTGCAGTTGTACTTATTTCCTTGAAGAATATGCATAGCGCAGTTGGGAGAGCGCTAGACTTGCATTAAACAAGTCCTCGGTTTGAATCCCACGGGGGTGGTAATTTTTCCGCGGCCTTGGCGATTGGAATCGGGCTTGGTGACACCATTCAGAGTTGGGCACCAAATTAACTGTGCTCTACTCAGAACCACAGACCTAAGAGACAGAGTAACAAGGTCAACGCATCACGAAGACACACACTGCACGCAATGGTTACTGCACAAGCACAAAAGGCATTCTCCAACTCTGCATCCCGAATCCGGGGCAAGTTGAGCATTGTACCGCCAGATGCAAGCGCATAAAGCACCAGCCTCTACACCGCAAGGTAAACGAGGTTACAGATAATATATACATACATACTTATCTTCTTTCTAGTGAATCAGCTGTATTATTTCTAGTGTCATTCTTCAGATATTACATCTTTTTCCCGGTTTATTGTTATACTGTACTTTTCTTTGTTTATTTATTCTTTATTTGGCTACCTGACTTCCTGTACAGCTACGATATCGCAGTTGTACATTTCCTTCATACTTCTAGCATTGCATTAAATATTCCATGTTATGAGCCTTAATTGCTACATTGTTATTGTTTTATTATTCTTCTGTACAATATTGCTTTTCAATATCCAATGTTGCTAACCATTGCTTTTCGAATTTTCATTTTCCTTATTCATAGCTTGGACCGTCATTTGTTTTCTTGATATGTTGTTGTCAGCTTTATTGCTTGTTACATATTCTTCTTTATCTCTTTGTTTCTCTTGCCAATATTGATTTAATCTTTTTTGCATTCTCTTTTTTCCCCTAATGCTTTGAGACCATGGAACTTTCATTGAACAAGACTTGTCTCCTCATAGTTCTTCCATTTAAGTGCTGCAACTGTTCCCCCAGTTGCTTAAACAAATAATTTATCTGCAGCTGTTGACCTCGCCCTGTGTTGTTTACTACAAGCTACTTTTCGTTGTTCTCTTTTGTCTGTCTTTCATTTTCTTTGCTGCAATAGAACTTTTACTTTGAGGATTCGTATTCATCATCCTAGACAAAATACTCAATCTACTAGTGATTTCTCATTTTTATCAGTTGCTACATAACAAACATAAACAATTGAAGACCATGTAAAACTATTACCTCAAATGAGCAGATTACAACCTCCCCAAAAGGACTTTAAGGGGCTGGAGGAGGAACCACTAAAAACCTAGAGCTTTTAGTTTCCGTCATTTCTTCTAACACTAATATTAAAATTCTTACAGGTGTAGCGGAGTCCGCACAAGTCGAGCAGGCCTGGAGCGAACTTACGGAGCTATTGGCGCAGCTCCAGAAAAAAGTGGAAGCGGCCGCGAACACCATCCGCTGCAGCGCCTGCGGGCTCCGGCACAAACGAATAAAAATCGACCGGCCCAGCTACGCAGCTCGCAACTGCACGACTTGTAAGATACACCACGCGGCCCGGGAGGGCGACATCTGGGCGGAGGCGCGGTGCTTGGGCTTCCTCTGGCACTACTACGCCTGCATGGAGGGCGGCGTGTACGACATCACGGAGTGGGCGGGATGCCAGAAAGAAAGCCTGAAGCACTTGCGGCCCGACTCGCACCACGTTCAGTACCGCATTGCCTTAGGTAAACAGAATGGGCAGACGCGCCGGCACAGTTCTTCCCCGCGAAACGAGCGACCCCCAGATCTTGAAAACCTATTGAATAGTTTGTACGGCAACCAGGACACATCTCAGAGCGCGCGGCGCAGGAACAAGAAGTCCAACAAGTGATTCATTCGGCCATGACTATGTATTTCTTATGACGGACTGCTGTAGTCATTGGTTTTAGTTGTAGTGCATGCTGAATTTTAAGTGATCGTGACGTTAATGAAATAATGCTTCAGATGATTCATGTTTATTTCAAATTATAAATATATTTACATTAAAGCCGCATTTTATTCTAATGCCCCCTCCAGGAAACACAGGTGGGGGACGCTGTCGATGGCTGCGTCGATGTCTCGCCTCTGTACTGTTTTTCGCTTTGACATTTGAGTATATTTGGCCGATTCCCTTCCTAGGTATTCTAGAAATAATTCCTGAAAACCACAAGTGGTTTAGTGAAAAACATCAAGCCCGTGCATTAGGTAACAAAAATTATTGAGGGATAACTTAACTAGGTATAAAGACTACTAGAACGCGTTGGCCAGTCTACGTCTGGCCCTGCCAGCGTAAAGAAACGGTTAACAGTAAAAATGCTTGCTTAAGCTGGTAGCCAGCCTACGTCCGGCCCTGCCAGCGTTAACAATACAAATGCTTGCTGTTGACGGTCTCGCCACTTGTGCTTACGATTGGCATGTGCGCGCGCCAGTGCTTACGGTCGGACGGCCGGTGGTCGGTCGGCCGGCGGCCGACGTCAGCTCTTATAATATAAGATTCTAGTTTAAGGTGAAGACAACAGTCTTCGGCACAATAAATGATTATTTGAAATATTACTAGATTACATTCTACATAGGTACTTTTGTGTTGTAAGTATTACAGTTAAACTTGAAGCTTTACAGCTGGCAGCACCTATTAAAAATAAAATGGATGGACCGAATTGCAAGCCTGGAACTATTCATCATAAAAAAAAAATATATGACGTACAAGCTGTCAGGGTGTATAGAGGTTCATCGTCTATTTAAAGCAAAATAAGTATGAGGACACAACAATTCAACTATATGAACTGAGAAACGATGAAACAGCTAAAAGTTGTAGAAAGAAAGTTGAAGCCCGAAAGGATAAAGAAATACTTTGGGAATGTTGACACCAGTGAAACCACCTACAACAAATCTAATATTAAAAGACAAAGGGCTTTGTGTAATACAAAGAATATCTCAGCAATAAAACGCAGGAAAGTTATAGTAGATAAAGAAGACAGAGGAATCAAGGCAAGGTTCTACTTACGGAAAAAAATAGTGAGCAGATAAATTTTATTAAAGACCAAGCGAAGATAGTAAAAGAACATGACATTATAGAGGGATTATTTTCAACAATTGTTAGGTACTGAGAAAGTGGAAATAAAAAAGGAAAAGTAAAAACAAAAGAACACAGACGAAACATCAAGAGGGAATAAAAAATGAAGAAACAATAAGAAAACTAAAAAATAAGAGAGGCAGTGGGTAAGTAATATCAAAAATATTAAAGTGCACAGAATAAAAGAAATTAACACCACCGAAGAAGACTATTGACGAGACTTGGCAAGAAGAAAAACGTGTTTAGTGATTGGGAAGTCGGTATTATGATGCTAAAAAGAATGATAACATCAAATGTGTTACTTATAGGAGCATAACTCTGCTTAGTACAGTGACAAAAGAAGTCGATGAGAAAATACTAAATACAAGGGACAAAAATACATAGAATCACAGATAGAGGAGACAAATCAGAGTTTAGAAAAGGAAGAAGCGTACAGAACCACATTTCTGTCATAAAACAGTTATTGAAAAATGACTAAAAGTTCTAGCATTTCCCGATTTGGCACAAACGTTTCATAAAGCTCCGAAAGAGGGAGATCACAAACTCGAAAAGACAATACAATGTAATTATGTAAGGACAGGAAACATGGAGTCGCAATAATTTTATTTAGGTGAATCCAGGGGACGACAAAGGAAAAGGACTGTGATGTAGGAAAACAAAAAAGAAGGAAAAATGGGGAGGGTAATTGATAACAGCAATTATGGAAGAGGTATAAATAAAATGGCAAAACAGAAAATACAAGAAAGCATTTTAGTGGAAACATGGAATGTGAGAGAACTAAACGAGGAAGAAGCCCTGAAACAGTTAAGTGCCAAGTGTAAAAGTATATCTACTTCAATAGTGAAGTGAAGAATAGTGTCCGGAACAGGTTTTCTAGTTAACAAGAATCTAAAAGCAGCAGTACTAGAGTATAAATCCATAACGGAAAGAATCTGTTATCTGCAGATGAAGGGAAAATATCAGAAAATAAGTCTGGTGATATATACATGCACCAATGGAAGAGAGGATAGAGGAAAAAGAAGAATTCTATGACGTTTAAAAAGAATATAACACCATACCTAGATATGATATGAAGATAGTACTAGGAGACATGAATGCAAAGTTAGGAGGAAGACACAGTAAACACAGAATGAAAACGGTCAACTGCTTGTGGATTATGCAAAAACAAATGACATGATAACTGTAAGCACATACTTTGAGAGGAAAAATATCCATAAAGACAATGGAGATCGCCAGACGATCGATACGCGAACCAGATAGATCATGTACTTACAGAAAAAAAGGAAATAAGAAATATTAAAAAGGCTAGGAGTTACAGAGGTCCAAATATGATCTGACCATTAGGTCCAAATATGATCTGACCATTATATGATACAAATGTGTCCTGTTATACCAATGAAGAAAAATAAAAGTGGGCAAAGGAGGGAGGTGACAAGATTAGAAAGGGAGGAGACAACAACATATAAAGTTAGAGAAATTAAGTAATATAAATGAAACTAACAATAGAGATGACGTATAGGAATCCATCAAGCATGTTCTAAAGAAAGCGCCAAAATGGTTCGAGGAAGGTAAAGAAACAGTGGTTTGATAAAAAATGTAAAAAAGAAACAAGACGAGATTAAAAATAATAACAGCGGAAACAAGAAGCTAAACACGAATATAAGGAACAGAAAAAACAGTGCAGAAATATATTAAGAGAAAAGAAGATGAGGTATAATGAAGAATTAGTGAGCAAGCTGGAGGACCAATTCACGAACAAGGGGGTTGTTTAATTTTGAATTAAACAGATATAAATTTCAGTCAAAATTTACGAAATATCGTTCACAATTTAAATGCCAGTGTTGCTTCGTAATCAAGCCGGTTTAAAGGCCGGAAAACTGCAAACCTGCAACTTGCGCAAATAACCGACCCACAATCTGGAGTTCAACGTGCGTACTTGCAAACAAAGCAAGAAGCGATATTGTTTACCGCTTTTGTAATAGTAGACTCGTTCTAGTGAACTATACCTTTGCACTTTGGAATGTTTTTATTTAGTATCTAAGCAGTTATTTTCTATAAACAGACCGTTTATTCTTGTAATAAAATAATCGACATTTAACGTTTGATTCATTCGCAACGTTGCTGCCCTCTTCCAAGCCATAATTCATGAAATGTGAGGCTGCGTTTCAGGGTAGCAACATCATCATCCCTTTAAGTGCCATTGACTACATTGGCTTAAAACGTGAATGCAGTCTCATTCATGTGCTTAAAAATTAGGGATAAAGAACCAGTGCAACCAACAGAAACCTGATACAGCCTCCAGGCATTTCTGTTCAGGGGTGAGAGCACTATACAATGAGTGGTATAAGGAAAGAAAAACAAGGATACCAGCCAAATACAGTATTCTGCAAAAATAAAGGAGGCGAGTTAATAGCAGATGATGAAAAGGTACTAGAATGATGGAGGGAATACTTTGAAGAGGTGTTAAATGGAGATGGAGTGGATGCAGAGGCAGTAGAATATGAGATAGACGAAGAAGAGGAACAGAGATGAGCCACCCAGCAGTGTGAGAACTATGGGGCAAAGCACTTAAGGTAGCCTAGAAGATAGGGATGTCGGCGGGTACCCGGGTCGACCCGGGTAATAGTCAACCCGGGTATATTTTCAGGACCCGGGTACCCGACTAGTAAATTATGTAATTTCCAGCAAGTTAGCCGTTTTCGGAGATGATAAAAACTTACAAACAATCGAAAGAAGCTCTAGAAAAACACAATAATGTAGTAATAACAAAAATCAACTCGCCCCATACCACATAATGTTGATTCGTGTTTCACGTAAGGCAACAAATCCGTCTCAATAGTAGCATTAAATCGCGTCAGTATGGGTTGAAGTAACATAAACATCCTCTGTGTGATGTTGATGCTGCTACCAATTGCAGATAAAAAGTCACGTACTTGAATTCATGGGCGTAGCCAGGGAGGGGCAGGGGGGGGCAGTTGCCCACCCCTAAACATTTATAAAGAGCAAAAGGAGGTTAATTTATAATCGTTATTGCAATTCATATTCTACAGGAAAATATAGGTTATACATATGATTCTAGATAAAAACAAATGTGGACGAAGCACGCTCATACTTACGACTAGAAATCTATATGTAGATGTAAATACACGTCAAATATATCGAACAAGCACGTTTTTGTCCCACTTCCAATATCAGTGTATGTGTGCGTTCTGTTCCGAGAAAAAAGTTTGAAAACCTGCTATGACACTTGAAAACTTGTAATTTTAAAAATCAGGCGGAACTGTGGTACAATCTCTGGAAGGATAAAGAATGTCAGAAGACCGTTTTAGTGTACTATGGCTGCCAAGTGCAGAAAAAAATAATACTGGAAAAGAGGAAGGAGCTAGAAGATGAGGTCATAAAACGATCTGCAGCAGATTTGCGAAAACTGATGATAATTTAACATATTTTTTAATTTGCAAAAAATGAAATAAAACTAATAATAATAGTAGTTAATTTTGTATATAAATTTTTGCCCCCTCTAAGTGGAATCCTGGCTACGCCCTAGCTTGAATTTGATAGCACTTGGAAGTGTGAAAATATTTACGATGACAAACGACTTGCAGTTTGAATTGGCAAATTAGTTCAGTTTAAAACTCATGGCGTTAAAATGTGTACAGCCAGAGATTTACCACATCTCTGCGTACAGCATAGAGCTTGAACGTGGTATGAAAGTACAAACAAACTAGAAAATAATGTCATCAAAACAATTGCCTGTATGGAAATATTTTCATTCGCCAAAAAATAATAAGGTAAAATGTAATCGGGTACCCGGGTACCGGGTACCCGCGGGTACCCGGGTACTGTTTTCGGGTACCCGGGTTTGATTTTAGACCGGGTACGACATCCCTACTAGAAGATATTAGCAATAGCCATAAAAAGGTGACAAAAATGGATGAAGTAATGGGTGAATACTAAAGTGGCTTCGGAGGGGAAAGACGGGTGCTCGATCAAACATTTACGCTCATGGAAATGCAGACAGAAAGCTACGAACATCAAAAAGAAACCAACATACTGTATATAGACTTTAAGCAAGCGTATGATAAGGTAGTAAGGACTAAACTAAGCCACTAGTGGAATTAGGATAAGTAAAAGATTAGCACCTAAAGTTAATAAAAATTACAGTGAGGCAACCGAAGAGTAAAAGGGAACACGTCAAGCAAATTTGAAGTAAAGGGGTCCGTCATCAGGTTTGTTCAATTACATGCTAGTAAAAGCCCCGAGAGAAGCAAAAATTAATAGATCAGAATTACTATACCATAAAAAAGATCGAAGTTTTGGCATATGCGGATGATATTACAATTTTAGCGAGAAGCAAAGAGGAGCTACAAGAGATATTCAAAGGACTGGAACAGGACGCAAGAAAGATGGGTTTGGATATCAATGGAAGTAAAACAGAATTTTTGAGCTGGACAGAGAATGCTTTCACAGAAGGAAGAATCCTCAATAACGACCGGAGAAATTCAAATACCCAGGCATAGTTATACCAACGACACCAGGAAGCAGTGAGGAAATACGAACAAAGATAGTGGCTGGAAATAGATGTTTAAATGGGCTTGATTGTCTTCTTAAAAGTAATGTGATATCAAGAAAGTTAAAAGTGCAGGTATACAAAACTGTAGTGAGACCGATAGTTTTGTTTGCTAGTGAGGTTTGGAGGAAAAAGGAAATGGAGATATTTGAGAGTATGGAAGTGGAAAGTACTTAGGAAGATTTATATATATATAGAAGGCTTTACATTCCGCAAGGAATAGTAGCCATCCCGTTTCGGGGATCCTTTTGATTCCTTTTATATGGTGAATCACTCCATTTATTCCGTATCTTCGCATCCATCAGATCTTGTTGTGCGTCTTTGTCTCATTAACGATTCTCCTCCAAACTTTCCTATCTTGTATTTTTTGCCTCCATTTATTAATTTCCATAGTTCTTATGTCTCTAAGTACTTGCTCCTCCCAACGTATTTTTGGCCTTCCCCTGGGTCGATTCTCGTCTGGTTTCCATTCTGTTATTCGCCTAATAGGATCATCTTGTTCTTTTCTATAGATATGTCCAATCCATCTCAATCTCTGTGCCTTGATGATCTTGACTACGTCCTCCCCTTTCATTTTGGCTCTCAATTCATGATTCATCAATTCTCTGACATCGCCCTGTTCATTTCTTACTGGTCCAAATATCTTCCTAAGTATCTTTCTTTCAAAGATTTTCAACTTTTCTTCGTCATTACTTGTTAAACACATCGTTTCCGCCGCGTATGTTACCACTGTCCGAATGGTGGCTTTGTATATTTTAAGTTTGGTCCTGATACTTATATTTTTACTGTGCATCATTTGTTTGTTACTGTAATACGCCTTGTGACCTGCTTGTATGCGATGTGTGATTTCCATGCTTCTTTCATTCCGGCTATTCACCATTGTGCCTAGGTATTTGAAGTTGCTTATTTCCTCTAATTGGAAATTTCCTATTTGAACTGTTTTCCTGCTGCCACTATCGTCGCTTTTTAAGTTTCGGGAGCATCTCATCAATTTGGTTTTGCTATCATTAATTTTTAATCCTCTCTCGCTTGCCTCCTTTATTATGTTGGTAAATACATTATTTAGTTCTCGCGCATCTCTTGATATGACGACAATGTCATCCGCATAGGCAACAATTTGTGTTGACTTATTTATTATTGTCCCTTTAATGTCAATTTTCCGCATTATAGCCTCCAGTGAGATGTTGAATAAGCTGGTTGACAGTGCATCACCCTGCCGTACTCCTTTATTTGTTGTGAATAACTCTGTTATACCTTCTTCTGTTCGTACTGTCACTTTTGATTTCTCCATTGTCATTTTTATCAATCGTCGCATTTTCGCCGGTATATTTACTGTCACTAGGTCGTCATAGAGTTTTGAGCGGTTTATACTGTCAAATGCATTTTTAAAGTCGACGAAGAGCATTTGTATTTCTATATTATGTTCATAACATTTTTCTATAATTTGACTTACTAAATGTATAGCATCTACTGTCGACTTTCCCTTTCTAAATCCATATTGGTAGTCTCCCATTTCGGTCTTTAAGTGTTGCTCTAAACGCTCATATAGAATGGATGTTAATATTTTATATGCAGTGTTAAGTAATGTTATCCCGCGATAGTTAGAGCATAACATTGGGTTTCCTTTTTTATGAATCGGTACGACTAAGCCATTCCTCCAATCTTTTGGCATTTCTTCTGTTCTCCAAATTGTTTTTATCAGGTTGTATATTCTTTCTTTTATCTCATTCCCTCCATTTTTTATCAGTTCTCCACTTATCTCATCCAGTCCTGCAGCCTTATTGTCTTTTAATTTCCTAATAGCTTCGTCATATTCTTCCCTTGTTGGTATATCTTCTTCTCCGTTTATATCTTCTCTACCAGCTATCATTGCGATCTCATTATTACTATCTTCTTTTAACAGGTTTCCATAGTATCTCTCCCACTCACTCTTTTCTATCTTGGCCATGGTTTTTTGCTTTCGTTTTTGCTTCCCTAAGCATCTAAATAGCTTTATACTGTCCCTACTGTTTTTTTCTATATTGTCCATAGTCTCTTCAATCCATTGTATCTTTTTGCGCTTAAGTAGTTTTGTACTTTCGTTCCGGCATGCTTTATATTTATACCTATCTTCTTCTCTACCCGATTGCAGCCAAGTTAGTCTTGCTGTTTTTTTCTTTTTGATGGTAACTATACACTCATCATCAAACCATTCTTTTTGTTTTTTATATCTCTTTACGCCTATTGTTCCCGCTGCTGCTTCAGTTATGCTATCTCCAATTTGCTTCCATTCTTTGTTTACATTTGGGGTTTCAGGTTTTCGGCTAATGAATTTGTTTACTCTTTGTTCATACTCCTGTTGTTTTTCTTTTATCTTTAGGTTATTCACATTCCACTTTCTTCTTGCTATAACTCTTTGTTCAGCCATCCTTGTCTCTAGGTTTACATTAGCTATAAGTAATATGTGATCAGTGTCGCAGTTTGCTCCTCTAAACGATCTTACATCTTTAACAATTTTTTCTCGTTTTTTGATATTATCATGTGATCGATCTGATTTCCTGTATTTCTCCCCGGTATTAACCAAGTGATCTTATGTTCTTCTCTGTGCTTAAATTTTGTACTGACTATGTACATGTTAAACTCTGCCGCTAGATTAGCAAGGCGCATCCCATTGTTACTTGTTTTGTTATGTATTGTGTGTTTCCCGGCAACTTCTTTTAACAGCTCCTCTTTGCCAATCTTTGCGTTGAAATCGCCTAAAATCATTATCGTATCATGTTTTGGAATTTTTTCATATGTCTCTTCTAACTTATTATAAAATTCTTGCTTTCCCTCATCAGATGATTCCTCCGTCGGCGCATAGACATTTATTAGTGAGACGTTTGCCCAGTTATTTTGTATTCGCAAGTATGAAATTCTACCATTTATAGCTTTGAATTCTATAATGTCTTTCTTTATGTTATTCTGTATCATGAACGCTGTTCCGTTGCTGCCTTGCTCTTCCTCTCCAGAGTAAAGGAGGGTGATTTATGGTAGAAAGAAAATTGATAACAAGTGGAAAAGGAGAACAAACCAGGAGCTCAAAGAACTGTATAATAGTAAAGGCCCAAAGATTAAGCTGGATGTAATGCGAATGGCGGAAGAAAGGTTGCCTAGGGAACTTTTAATGTGTAGCATCGCGGGTAAGAAGCATCGAGGAAGACCAAGAAAGAGATGGAAGGAGGAAGTGAAGGAAGACATAGCGCAAATGGATATTAGTGACTACAAAAGGAAAGTAAAGCACATGAAGAAAACAAGAGAAATAACTAACCAAGCCTTGGGCTTTCTAGGCCCGTAGAGCTAGCTGATCCATTATTTGTAATAAATATTTCTGGTATCTTTTGATGAAAAAAGTTCAGTTTTAACAATAGCATCAAGTTTTTCAGACAGAATTGATGATAGACAATAGATAAAAGCTGCAGTAGAGACTGTAAACACTAGCATAAGAGCAAGAAAAAGTACTATTCAGTTCCAAATGAGTCTAGAATTTAAGAAGGCCAAATATGGCTGATCTACATAACTTTCCCAATAAGAAAAAGCAATGGTAAGGCAAGTCCCTTTAAATTTATATTAAGTTACTGAACTAATAACAATTTAGCTGGATATTTACCTATCCACGAGGTTTTTCTAGAAGAATGTTATTGCAAAACCAGTAGAAAAACATTCTAATGAATTACCACGAAAAGGATGGTATCAAGCATTTATCACGAGACGTCCAGAACTATTAATTTTAATAACGGTTGGAAAATTTCCCCTCGCTTAATATTCCAACCTTAAAGACGGCTTCATTTGCTGGGTGATGGAGCTTGCTTGCTCTAATGATTCTAAGAGCTAAGCCGGCGGTAGCTTAGCTACTGGCAGGGTCGCCCTTGCCGGACAGGTCATAGGTGAAGAGCCAGACTAAGAGGAATATCCTGATCCTCCAGGTTGGGGGTTAAGCAAAGGACTAACTCCCCTATCTTTATTTTTATTTTATTTTGGTACTCAGCCAACAGCCTTTGGGCCAATTATAGGCGTCGCTGTACATTTTATGGGGACTTCCACCCCACTAACGACTGTCATGATGTTATTATGACATTCGGTACCAACTATTTCCATGACACCCGTATCACGAGGCGCCGAGAGAAGCAGACATGGAACTCCCATCCAAGTTCTGACCAGAAAAAGCGTTGCTTAACTCTACTGATCGAACGTGGACGTTTGTTCAAGCTACACCACCCAGGACCCATCTTGTAAAAACAATCCGATTACGAAAGCTCGAAGAGAAAATGCCAGATTGGAATTTAGACGACGACCCCGCAAACGAAATACAATGATTACAAACTAATTACATGGAATGTGAGAACGCTACATGTATGTCCCAGGAATCACAAGACTGCCGGTGGAACAACTAATGCGTGTGAAAGCAGATACAACTGCCTTTAAAGACACCAGATGAACAAGAAAAGGGATCATAGAAAGAAAAGACTACAATATATTAATGATACACGTACGTCACTTATCAAATAAAAATTAAAAGAAATAAATTTGGAAGATTAATACAATCAAATTTAGAAAATTTTGAATAAGATTGTTGGTTAAGTTGAATTGAGTAATAGAAATTAAATTTGAGACAATTTATAATTAATTTTGTTAAGTTATAGCAATTGAGTATTCAATCAGGGTGGTGAAAGTTAATATGAAAGATAAGATAATGTTATCATGTGACAAATATGCTTCCTACTCGAATATAGCATTAATAATTGTAACTAGCCTAATTTTAAAATTTGTTTAAGATAGTGATAATAACAAACTCAAAAAATATGTAGAGATATTTTTGGAAAAAATAATTTTGTATTAATAAAAACTGGAATTTTTGTCTTTATTTGTATAAATAATTTGGTTGAATACAAATAAAAGTGTTTTTAACAAATCTGCGAGGTGAAATTAAGTGAAAATATAATTATGAAATGATAAGTGTGCAGCCTTTGAAAAGATAATGGAATATGGCTTAATTAGATGCAATTAAGAAGAATAAAATATTATTTAATTAGAATTGGATGATTTACTACATACAAGGAATTAGTTATACTAATTACAATCATTTGAAGGGAGTTGCCAGTGTAGCTGATTGATTTGGGTTGGTTACTACAAGGTAGGAACTGAGGACAACGGGAAATTAGCTTGGATACCATCTGTTAGTGGAAACTTACCAGGAGGCTGTTCGATTGACGGTAACGTGCAGGAGCCTAGGGTTTGGACGTGTTCGAGTTGGTTGGAGGAGTATCGAGCTTCAGCTGTTAATGAACTTAGCTGTGAACGTCAGCAGCAGTGGTGTTAAATGTGAATAACAGTGAAATAAGAGGAAATCAGGTTGGTTTTTAATTAGTCATATAAAAGCATATTGAATAAATGACAATTAAACACTTGAAATAAATATAACACAGTACTTACTTTAGTGAATTGAGTCTTTGATTTGTGAGTAGAAAGAATATTTGATTATTGTTTGATAGTTGTTTAAAGTCAAACTGACATTTAGTAGCAGTCAACAGTTGAAAAATCATATAAAATTAGAATATCAAAGAACAGATAACTAGATTAACGACCCACACCCTATTAAGAGTCTCAAATTGCATTAAGTAATATTAAAGTAAATAAATATAGGATTTAAATGTAGAGAGGTGCAACCATTCCAATATATTACAGTGGCCAAGAAAAAGCTCATGAATTGGGAACCGCTTTTGCAGTCAGTAAAAAAATGGAGAGTGCAGTATTAGACTTCAGACCTTTAACAGCAGAATGCGCTACCTACGCATCAAACACGAATTCTTCAACCATAGTCTCCTTAACGTGCACGTGCCCGCAGAGGAAAAGTGACAAGACAAAGATAAATTCTATGATACAACAGAAAAAGAACTGGACAGAATGGCAAATCATGATATTAAAATAATCATTGGCGATCTATATGTCAACGTAAAGGAAAATATCTTTCAGCCGGCAATTGGAAAACATAGCCTGTACTCTGAATCCAACAACAATGCTAACGCTAAAAACATGGTCATAGGAGGAACAACATTTGAACAGAGGAACAACACAAAGGAGCATGGAAATCACTGGATGGCGAAACTGTTAACCAAATTGATCATGTCCACATAGACGCCAGACATTTGTCTAACCTCTTGGACGAGAGAAGCTACAGAAGGCCGAATATATCCACTCACTGCGAAGAAAATGGCACTCATCAAAACCACAGAACTTCAATAAAGCACGGGTACAATTTCCATTAAGAGTATAAAATGCTTACAAATAATCAAAGAATAGTTCTTGTTGTAATATTTAATTTTCAAAAAAATTCGAAGCAGAAGGAAAAATTAACATTAACTATGCAAAAGTCGGAATTTACATAACCAGAAATGCCAAATTCAAGACGAACATCCACACAAAAAAAGAATTAACAACATATAAAAACCTTATCTTAGCAGGTTAGGTTTTGTCAGTTTCTGTCAAAACTGACGGAAAACCTAACCTGATACCCTCGAATTTGAAATAGACCTACAATGCCACCAACATACTATTCATAACGAAACTCCGTCGAGTCGCTGACGAATGACTATGCATACGGGTGTTAAATTCCATTAAATATGCAGGAACGAGAGTATTGCATAAACACAGTGATGTAACTTGGGTGGCCTAAACATTAGGGGTTCTAAATCCCATTCAACTAAGCAAAACCAAAACCCTGTGACATAACAAAAATTAATATTCTCGCTTAAATTCCAAATGTACCAAAGTTGCATTGGAAAATCTCATTCTATTAATATTACAAATCCACAAATTGAAAAATAATTGATAGTAGCCGCTGATAGAAACAAAGTTTTAATTAGTCGTCTTAAACTCGTTTTTGCTGCATTTATAAAGAGATAAGACAAGACAAGAATTCTAGAATTTGAGTATCATAGCAGTATTTGTGTCTTTACGCCTTACTTTACAACACCTCCATGCACGGGTACTTATCCTGAACTTGCACCTACAATTTCCCTTGAAATAAATACGGAAAAAACATTTGACACCGCTGCATGGGGCAACTTTAAACGAGCAAATCTTACCGCCGCTTTGGTTACCAGGAACACCGCATCTGAGCCGACGATTGTAACCTCTGGGTCCATCTTCATGATTTGCTTCACTCGACTCAAAGGCAGCCTGACTACGCGTTTCCTCTCTGAGGGCCGGTTCTCCTTGCCACGAACCACTTCGGTGCTCGTTCCTGGCCCTGTCACCGACTCCTCTCGCAGCGGTTCTTTGTCATTCGAGGCGTTGTGTATTTCCACGTCAACCACTTCTACGTAGCTCGACTCTAAATTTTCTTGCGTGTCTTCACTGATCGCACTTTCTTCAGCTTCCATGCTTTGTTAAACTTCTGTTCGCAGAATAATACGCAACACTACGCCAGGTTATGTTTCTTAGGTTAGGATGCTGTCAATTCCGAATTTAAGCGCCAAATGCCAGTATAGTGCGATTGTTGCAAACGAAGGGTACGCTGATTTACTTGCATAGTTGGATTCGCGCTCTCTAATTCAGTGTCTTGCAATCATTTTAATTCTGTTTGGTTAAAAAACCTAATACAATGTTGAAATTGATTAAGATGGTAGGATTCCTGGAAGTAACGCATTAACATTTTTAATAGATATTTATGAATTCAGAGTGAACAGGCCTACAGCGTAGGAAAATGTCGATGTACAGTCGTGTGCAAATAAATCTGGGACAGTGTTTTTTTCACATGCAGATTCAGTTAAGAATTGAAGAATATCTCCATGGATTTCCTGCTATCAGAAAGAGTTACATTAAACTTTAACAGGTACTGAAACCCGTAACTCTCTCTGATAAGAGGAAATCCATGGAAACATTCTTCAAATTCTTAACTGAATCTGCATGTGAAAAAAACACTGTCCCAGATTTATTTGCACACGACTGTACTTATTCATACAAAATCTCGATACCTAACTAGGTATATGAGATAGGATGGAAAAACGGCCTCCATCCTCGATCTCTGTTTTTGACAGAAGCAAACCTTGACTATCTTTTTCTACTCGTGTAACTAATAAAATGTCATTTAGCATACTAACATACACGTCGCTAAGTGGCCTTTTAATCACGCCTTCATAACCTGTGACTAAAGAGCCTCTTAGTCACGGGCTGAAGTTAGCAACGATGTTTTAGTCATGGGGTGAAGTTAGGTTCAGACAGTATTAATTTGCTTTATTAGCCACAGTCAAAACTAAAATCAAGTTAGTTTTCAACAGTCAACATTGACGTTTGTCGAGCATAATTTAACGTAACCTAATATTCAAAATCTTAATGAAATAATATGGTGTTATATTGTCTAAATTTGTGGTCGTAGAAAAAGTATAGTATGTAACACATTATATAAACTCGTCTAGACTCTCGTTTATTAAACACTCGCTGCGCTACGCTCCGCTCGTGCCTAGAAAAACTTGTGACTAAAGTGACGTTTATAAAACTTGTTACATAATATACTATACTATTAATTATCAAACAACTTGAAATAACCTGGCACTTAATTTTGAACGTAGTAATCTGCAGTTTACATGACAATCGTCACTGGTATCTGCAAGTTTGCCTAGGGTTATTTATAATGCCAACTAGCACTAGCGATTCCCAACCAATAACATTCTAATATATTTGACAGCTTTAAACGCTAAGGTTGCATAGATTTGATAGATTGCATGAACTAGAGTGATTTTTTCTACGGCCTTAAATTTACTGTTATTAGTCCATAAATGTTGATTTAACAAAGGTTTGCATTTATGACAGTTATAATTTATCTCATAGTAAATAGATGGCCATGACGGCGCAGGTGACTGTTTCTGCAGCCGGTAGCTGTCAAAGTTAGTGACCAAAGGTAATTATAATAGTACACATTTGACTTTATTTATTACATAATGATTTAATTATTTAAAAAACACTTTACCCCTAACGAAAGAAGTAACTAGAATAACTTTATAACCTCACTTCCAGTTCAAAATTCTAAATTCCACACCAGCTGTTTACTTTTAGCACATGTACTATACGTAAACAGCTGATTTCATTTTTAACACACTGATTTACAAAACATCATTTTTAGTGAAACAAGCTAGTGTTAAAAGGATTACTTTTAGTAGTAGTCGTAAAAAAAAGTTAAATTTATATAGATTGGTGTTTATGCGGCACTATGAGATAATTTAGTCACGTTTTCTTCGTATTTGTGAATAGTTTTTGAGCTTATGGGATTGTTACTTTTACTGCGATGACGTGTAAATATTTTATGGATGCCGAGTTAGATAAATGTTTATGGTAAAGTTGACTGGAAGATGAAAATTTTGAACCTGACAGTAGTCCTAGTGCATCTGAAGACGACGAATACAATAATTTGAGAAGTCGATTTGATTAAAAAATAACTGTTAATTGTTAGCCTACAATTCACTTTTTTTTAGAAAATGCGCCTACGTTCTGTGGATTCGAAAACAAGTGATAATTTTTAAGTTTTAGATTGTTTCGGATATTTTTCTCTTGGGACAAATTTGTACTATCAATCACCTGAATGAATACAATAACCAAACCCCAAACCAGACTCGCAAGGAAAAATGAACCGACATAGACCCAGACCAAATGTATTGTTTTCTTGCACTAACCCTTTCGATTGGTCAACCAAGATGAATCAATTCCACGAGCACTTAGACCTCAAGATGGGCTTTTTGTGCTATTTCCAAGTCAAGTGTGTGTGTATGTTTTGTGTGTACTCTTGTTGCTCTACCTCGTAGACCAACATTCAAAGAAAGACGACGTATTGTATCCCGACAACGAATGATCACCCGGCGCACTACCGATCCAGTGGATTACTGCATAAGTTCTGCCTATTCGTGGAATTGGACAGAGAGCTTGTTTATTGTACGCCTTTCGAGCTCGAGCTCGTGCTCTAGCACCAGCTCGAGCTGTGTAAAAATACAAATATAATTAGAATTAAACCATGTATACATCTGAGTACCACTATAATAAAAATTTGGTGGGTCAATTATACCCGTTATCAAACAACAATACCTTTTATTTTAAAAAAATTGGGTGTGTGCGTAGGTACAAATGAAACACAGCGAAAGTTAGATAACTGGCACGTATTGTAAGCAAGTATTTGGGATTCCTGGACGCCATTGAACTTGACACAGCAAGCAGCAGGTCTATCCACCACAACACAGATTTAACACCAGGGCCAGCCATTTGGAATGCAGATTTAGGCCAAATAACGGAATAACCATCCTATAGCAGCGGTGTGCGCTTGGGCAGTGGCATAGCACACGGTAGGCGAACATGTGTTCTTTATGTCATTCAAATTAGCTCGGGAAATTGTGAAGTGTTTCACTTAGTGAGTGTCATGCTAGACCATCATAAAGTTGTAGTGACGTAAATAATTTATGTTTGTGATATCTTGAGTAACAAAGCTTCGCTCCACACGTTTTTTAGCATTTACAGTTAAATAAGGCAAGTATAGTTCATATGCTATCTATAGCAACACAATCTCTTTAGCATTTATTTTTATTGTTGTGCAGTCACTCCCTATATATAAGAGTTTCGTTAGTTATTTGGCGATTAGTAAGTAAAAAGTAAAGGAGAGATATTCACGGATATATATATATCGTATGAATACATCGGAATTACACAGAAACGGACTATAGGCCAGTCAAATTAGATATTTACTTGACAAAAATACTACCTGAAAAGTGAGCATATAGTTTTATAGAACAAATCACGTAGAATTGAATGAACTAAAAAGTAACAGCTGAATCAGTGGAGAAGTGATTCAAAATTGCGGTCAAAGTAATAAAAAAACGGTTTTTTGCATATAAAAGAGCAAAAGAACGATGCATTTTTTCCAAAAAAAAATAGGCTTATGTAGTTTAAAAAAACAAATAAATTAAGCTGTCGACGGTCAAAATCGATTCATTATAAAAAAAGTTATCGCTAAAAAACCGCTAAAAATAACCGATTTTTCAATTGTTCTTAACTTTTAAACAAAAATATATATAACGTTGAAATTTTCAGAACGCATAGTACTCGATGAGCAGAAAACGCGCGGTTTTAAAATTTGCAAAAATGTTGATTACTTTTTGCATAAATCATTTTTTTCGAAAAAAATACGTTTTCGCAGAAATTGATTTACTCAGCTTGCAGAAGTCGTACAGTAATCAGCATAAGCTTATTTTGTTCCTTAAGAGTTATACTAACACACACAATATGAGCGGAATTTTTTTTTGCACTTCCAAATATGTGCAAATTTAATTTGAAAAGTAATCTTTTTTTTATTAGGCGCACAAAATGTTGAATATTTTTGTCAATTTTAATTGTAACGAAATTACATAAGCACCATTCGATAGATGCCAATTTTCTCCGAAATTAAAAAAAAAATACAGTACGACCCATAGAAGCCGAAGAATTTTTCTTTTTTAAATTGCTGCACATTCAGTTATTAATATTAGCGGCTGAAATTTGCACACACTTTAGCTGAAGACTTCTAGTGTAATATAAAAATTATTTTACAATTATTGACCGTGTATTATTTATTGCGAACCGGTTTACATTAGGCGTCGCAAAATGCATGTTTGTTCAGAGCGGTGCTGTGGCGCGTAGCGTTAAGCGTTGTAGCAAAGAGCATATAATTATATGCTCTTTGGTTGTAGGGAGAAACTCGGAGTAGGCCGCTCCACTCGGCGTTTATTCGCACTGAACGGAACATGCGTTTTGCGACGCCTAAAATGTAAACCGCTTCGCAATAAATAATACACGGTCAATAATTGCGAAATAATTTTTATATTACACTAGAAGTCTTCAGCTAAAGTGTGTGCAAATTTCAGCCGCTAATATTAATAACTGAATGTGCAGCAATTTAAAAACGAAAAATTCTTCGGCTTTTATGGGTCGTACTGTAATCTTTTTTTAATTTCGGAGAAAATTGGCAGCTATCGAATGGTGCTTATGTAATTTCGGTACAATTAAAATTGACAAAAATATTCAACATTTTGTGCGCTTAAAAAAAGATCACTTTTCAAATTAAATTTGCACATATTTTGAAGTGCAATAAAATTTGCGCTCATATTGTGTGTGGTAGCATAACTCTTAAGGAACAAAATAAGCCTATGATGATTGTTGTATGACTTCTGCAAGCTGAGTAAATCAATTTCTGCGAAAACGTATTTTTTTCGAAAAAAATGATTTATGCAAAAAGTAATCAATATTTTTGCAAATTTTAAAATCGTGCGTTTTTTGCTCATTGAGTACTATACTTTCTGAAAATTTCAACGTTATATAGGTTTTTTTTTAAGTTAAGAACAATTGAAAAATCGGTCATTTCTGGCGGTTTTTTAGCGATAACTTTTTTTCTAATAAATCGATTTTGACCATCGATGGCTTAATTTATTTGCTTTTTTAAACTACATAAGCCTATTTTTTTTTTGGAAAAAATTCATCGCTTTTTTGCTCTTTTATATTCAAAAAACGTTTTTTCATTACTTTGACCACAATTTTGAATCACTTCTCCACTGATTCAGCTGTTACTTTTCAGTTCATTCAATTCTACGTGATTTGCTCTATAAAACCACATGCTCACTCTTCATGTAGTATTTTTGTCAAAAAAACGAGGTATTTTCGACAATTTGGCTGGCCTACTATTACTAATAAAGAAACCATAACTTACAAGTATAAACAAATAGTATAGTATTTCATAAACAGTAGATAAAACAAACAGTACATAAATGAAACAATGTATGTATGTATAAATAAATAAAATAAAATCTAACTATTAAAGATAATATGGCATGGCAATTATAGTGACAGGTTGCGTTGCAACCACTTTATTGCTGCCGTTGTGACTTCATGTAGGTCTTCTAGAGTGCTTTCGAAATCTGTTTCTGGACATTCCCTAATTATGTGCTCCATGGTTAATAATATATTCAAACATGCTCTTCAACAGTTAAGTGTCGATATTGAAGGCACTATCTTAAAAATGTATTCTCATCTCAATGCTAGGGCCCTGAGAAGGAAAAACTTAAAATAATCCGTTTTATTTGTGGATTCAACGACTTTTCAAATTTTACCCTACATCTTTGCATGATTTCTTATTTTATATTTTTGGGAGACTGGACGAAATAAGAAATCTTCTGAAAATGTATAATAAAACTGATGAAAGTAACGCGAATCTCTATCTAAACAAAAAATGACCATATATTTGCATTTCTGCGGGAATATATGTAATGTATTTGAAAAAGTTTCATTAATCTTCTACAATGAAACAACCACGAGTACCGAATTATATGATGTGATGTCTCAATTAAAAGTAAATTTGGCAAATAGGTAGGGTTTTATGTTAACCAAAATCTCAGTAAACTTAATAGTGTAACGTTTTAAAAGTCCCTGCTAAGAGCGCTCTAGGTTATCACCTCGGGTTAGCTCAAATCGGAGAAATGTGTTCACTAATTCTCAAATGTCAGGAAAACACAAACAAACAACCAACTGTTTAATGTCTTTACCTAGATGTACCATATGATCGAAAACTGTTAACCTCTAGAGGGCAATAATTTTTTTTAAAACTTAATTTATGTTGGCAGTGATGAGTAAAGGTACTTAATAATATAACCTATACAATTTTGACAGAATCACTTACCTTTTACAGGATGTTTAATACTGAACACAAGGTGGTGCTGTGTATGAAAAATGCAGGAAATTTTGAACAGCTGTAGTTGCTTTTGTTACTAACATGTTTATGTATTCAAAAAAAATGTTTGTATTTGTTAAAATGACATTCATGATATAACCTTAAACTGACAGATATAAAATGCCAATGTGACTTTTATGTACTGTTTGAGGCTTTAGCGGTTACTCGAATTATTCTCCTTAGCATAGAATTTCGGCTTAGACCGCGTAGTATTTGTATATGAACACCCAGCATTTTCTGGCTTAATGTGCCTTGCACCTTGTGAAGTCGAGCAAAAACCCGCGCGATTGCCATGCTCTTAGGTGGCTCGTGTTGTTTGAGTATCTTGAGAACGAGGATACTTAGGCAGATTTGGCCGTTTTGCTGTTTGTGCATCCATATTCACTAACGTTTCGCAAAACCTTGCAGCTTGCATCATCAATCATCAGAGTGAAAGTCGCACGTGCGTCTTTCACTCTGATGATGCAAGCTGCAAGGTCTTGCGAAACGTTAGTGAATATGGATGCACAAACAGCAAAACGGCCAAATCTGCCTAAGTATCCTCGTTCTCAAGATAATCACAAAAACAACACGAGCCACCAAAGAGCATGGCCATCGCGCGGGTTTTTGCTCGACTTCACAAGATGCAAGGCACATTAAGCCAGAAAATGCTGGGTGTTCATATGCAAATACTACGCGGTCTAAGCCGAAATTCTATGCTAAGGAGAATAATGTGACTTTTATTATCACGACTGCCAACAACATTTTTGACAAAATAATTTCACAGCCCTCTAGAGGATAAAAGTTTTCGATCATACTGTACTACATAATGCTTAATTCTAAACAGACTGAATTGTACATTATTAAAAATAATATATTTTTCTGGAAGGGTGCTTCTTCGCCCCTTTGTAAACTGCCACCCACTTAGCAGGTAAGCACGAAGGGTGGCTGCATCCGACGTTGAACCAAATGTGTATTTTAGCCCTGTATATCGAATGCCCTAACTCGCGGCTTTGCCGATGACTGTAGTTTTGTTTACACTTTGTGGGCTGCGAACATATTCATAAATTATTAGTTTAGAGGTTACCTGATGATTCGAAGGGTGCATAAACGTTAGAGCGGACTGTGCTAATGCCTCAGGATTGCCAGGCAATGTTCCAGGAGTGACGGTGCCGTGAAATTGGACCTAGTGGGGTTCTCTTATTTTAGCCGAGCAAATTGAATTGGCAGCTCGGTCTTTGCAGGCAGCAGGGTTGCGCTGTCACAGTCTAAGGTACTGACAGGCTATGGTATTTTCCCTCAGTAGACAGTAGGGTTGCGCTGTCACGTTTTGAGGTACTGGCAGGTTATGGGATTTTCCATCAGGAGACAGTAGGGTTGAGCTGTCACAATCTAAGGTACTGCAGAGGATTGGGAGGAAAGGAAAGTCCATGGACTTAAGTCAAACGGACAGGATCAGGTTCTAAGCCCAAGAGGGCTTAGGGCGGAAAGCTTTTCCAGGTTAGAGCAGTTGCTGGTAAGGATCGGTGGACTCAAGTGAAGTAAACTGGTCGCAGTCTTCTTATATACTCTTCCGGCCGGGTTATCACAACAGCCGCTTCAGGCATCGTAGAGTGGGAGGCGGCGTCGTCGGTCATTCAGCACGACTTTGCGCATAGCGGGTGCCTTCGCGTTATCGTAAAACCGAGGGCCAAACAGATGTAACGCTTGGTTACGCGATGTACAAATTTAATACATTTTTAATGTTCAATTAAAATTTATGCAGAAGCTAGTGTTACAATAGAAATTACGAAACATTGGTGGAAAACGACTTTAATAACTTTTTAAACCGAGCACTAAGTTACTTAACCACTCGCCTTTTGTGATCAAAATGTATTTTATATCATTCAAAGTTTCAGTTTGAAAAATTATTTTGAGGTTCAAGAACTATGCAAAACTGTCGAAATTGTGGAATTGAAAGAAGTAAACATTGATTCGTTTTTTGATGAATATTGTGCTATAAAACCAATTTTACGTGACGTTTGCGAAAACATATAAATACAATAGAAAAATGGCAAAAACTTTTTAAAGCAGTTTCCAATAATGCTTTAAACTAGTTTCTTACGATTTCAGTATACCACCCTGAAATGCCTACCTTGAAGAAGTATTTTCCAGAATGGGACTAAAGTGGACTAGTTCACGTAATCGGTGTTTTGTGGATATTATTCAATCCGAACTACAGGTATCCCTGAATTTTTTATGAGCTGCTCATAATTTCTTGAGTACATTAAAAATTATACTGAGCCTATATAGGCGACAAAGTACCATAAGATAAAAAAAAATGATTCTGAGCAGGCATTGATATGTGTTATACGTTTGGCAGTACTGAAGTGTATTGTCAGTCTATGTCAAATTCGAGATTTGCAGGTTAAGTTTTACGTCAGTCTGTGTCAAACAACAAACAAATCCTAACCTTTTAATCTCGAATTTGACATAAACTGACAATACACTTCAGTACTGCCAAACGTATAACACATATCAAGGCCTGCTCAGAATATTTTTTTATCGCATGGTACAATTCTAAATACACATTTAAACGTAAAAAAACAAAACAACGGCAGATTTAAATTATTCTTAACTTTTAAAGGAAAAAAAATATATTTATATGAATTTAACATAATTATATTCAATGTACTTATTTATAGTTTATTTAGGATTTTGGTTAAACAGAACCATGTTTTAAGTTTTTATAGTTTGCAAAATGTTACGTTGAATGAAAGTTTATTCTATTATTCTGTTATTAAATAAATGTTCAAGTAAAAAACACTAAAACTGAGTTTTTGCTATTTTCGAAATATTCTCGCCTCCCTTGCAGTATGCCCCGTATTTTAATTTGCAAAAGGTGGCAACCTTGCCCTATATTCAAAATAATAACGATCGTAATAATAATAAACTGCTCAAGTACAGGTCTAAAGAGTAGCTTCAGCACTGCGAAAACATTAAGTATTATAGTGCACCCAGAATGTGTAGTTCAAAACGTGACCACCGAACTTCTGTAGATGGCGCCAAGTGGACAAGCCGCCACTGTGCTACAATGCTTGGAAATTTTGCAAAGTGGAAAATCGCCACCTTTCGCCAAAACCAAATAGCGCATGAAGGTGCTCGGGACCTTAGCAACAACTTTGCCCCCTTTCAAAATTTCGATATCTGTAGCCGTTCGAAAGTTAGAGGCGATCCAGACAGACAGACAGACAGACGGACGGACGGACGGACGGACAAAACTGGCACATAATGTAAACAGATTTAGAAAATGTTAAAATATGTGTATAATTTTATTGTTTTAGCAATATTACATATGTATCGTATTGTACTGTATTATATGTAACGTCTTTTACCTACTGATGTAGAGGATATACCATATGAATAAAAAAAAATTGAAGAAATCTTGAAATGCTGCATATTGAATGCAAGAGTAAATGACACTACAGTTTTCTAATTTAACAACCGGCTAGCTACTAGTCAATCTCACAACTGTCAATTTGAAGTTTTTTCTGTTTGCTATTTGCGGCTACGCTCTGTATCGCAGTCGGAGCACACGCATAAGAGACAAAGAGATATTGCTGTTTGTAATCGCTACCTGTACATTTAAGTTGCAGAATCCAGGCAGCTTGAGCGTAACGCAACTTTACCTCGAAACCTAGCGGGAAGGAAAACAATTATAATCCGAAGTCAGCGCCCCTATCGATAAAATTTATTGTTAGAGTAAATTAGCTTAGGTCGAATATTGCCATTTTGGTATTTAATGATTAATTTGTGATTGTGGCAGGAGTAAAAAATAGGAGTCCGTCGACGCTCGCACGCGGGCCCCTTAAAGAAACCTGCGGTAAACTCGTTCGAGGACGCCGTTTTGACATGTAAATCGAGTGGCCTGCTAGTGGAAGCGAATAATCAAGCAACCCATGATGGATTGCCCAAGAATGGATTTTTGGATAAAACCAGCGTTTTACACAAACAGAGGTAAATGGGGCTTGTTTGTTTTTATTTGCGCGTCCGCGGGCGGGACGAAGGCACTAGAATCGCCTTTTAATCGCCCGTAATGTTTACATTACCGGTTAAACAATACCTAAAAATGGCGCTCAATTCAAATGTATCTTTATGCCTTTTCTTGCAGAATTCACGCTGTAATCGCCACTAGCATGTGAGACGAGCCACACGCGACTCCTGGTGTTCACGAAAATGGACCCCGTCCTGCAGCACCTGGGAGATGTCACAATACAACGCCTGGAGAAGCCGAAAGCCAAGCCGGAGCCCCCGATCGAAGCAGGCGAGAAGGACAAGGAAGAGGAGAAAGTCGACGTCGCGTCTCCGCCTAAGGAGGAAGTGCAAAGCTTAAAGAGAAATCTCGATGACACCCCCGAGTCGGCAGCGAAAAAAATCAAAATCGGCCAAGAGGGCGAAATCTCGATTACAGAGAAACTCAAACCAAATGTACCGACACTCAGCGATGAGGATATATCAGACTACGACACAGAATCTGAGTTTGAATCTGAGAGCGAATTAGACAATGAAATAGCTTCAATTAAGAGAGAAGTCGAGAACTCAAAAGAGTCGTCCCTCGATGGAGATGCCGCTTTCTTGGAAAAACTGGTAGACGACTCGTTCCTGGACAAGCCGGCCCCTGTGTCGATCAAGACGGAGAGTGACAGTGCCGACACGGAGGACTACGAGTACGACATCAAGGAGAAGCTGAAGGAGATGGGTGAGATCAGCTTCGAGACGGTCAAGAAGGGGGAGAAGCCCAAGAAGGTGGAGTCCGTGAGTGAGAACGAAGTGACGGTCTTGCCAGCGAAGAAGGTCGGAGATGACGATGGCCTGACCGAGCGGAAAGGGATCACGATGGCTCCCATCGTGGGGGGAATGATGCGGCGGAATATTCGTGAGGTGATGGACGAGGCCAAGCTCGACGAGTCCACTTTAGCGGCTCAGAGGCTGGAAATGGAGCGGTTGCAGAGAGTGCAGGAGCAGCAGAGGATTATTCGGGAAGTGCAACGGCAGGTGGCTCAGGAACGGATGCAAAATAAAGTTCTGTCGTTGTTGCAAGGCGGTAATCTCTCAAAACCAGGTGAGGCTTTAGTTGTTGCTCTTGATATTAACGTAAATGCCGAACATATAACAAATGACACCTGTTTGGTCATGGCTAACTCATTGAACGATTGCACTTTTCACGTAGTGGTTTATTTGTTTGATGCTATTGTTTATATGCACTGAAATTCCAATTGTGTTAAAAGTTTTCCATATATTTCAAAAAGTTTCGAGAATACCAAGCCATAATAATAGAAACCTCCAACTATTCATTTGTCTATGTAACTATATTTTATTATCAATTTCATGGCCAACTCAATGAACATTTGACACCGACTATGTGCAGCAAGCAGACCTTTGCAATTGTTAATTAATAACAAATGCAAAAGACTTATTTTTAATCCAGGGGCTACTAGATTAGTGTTTGTTTCACGCCACTGTATAAAAATAATCAGAAATTAAAATATTGTACTTGCAACTGACAATGTTGTAAAAATAAAATGTAAAATATTCGAGATAGCTATAACACATTTAACAATATGCGCGTCATGGCATCCTCAGTAAATATCAGGATTTGAAAAATATTCAACGTATGTTAAATGCTGCAAATTTTCACAATTATATCTGACTTGTAAAGTCAAGCAACCAACTTAAATAACGTAAAGATTGATAGAAAGAGGCTGCAAATAATAATAAATTAAGAAAATTATTTGTGCTTTATTTAAAAAATTGTGACATTTCAAATAGGCACCAGGTTTCAACTGAAGAGTAAAAATATCATTATGATTAAACTTAAACCAAACAAAAATCTATTATTAAATATTAGAAAAACAAGAAACGTTTTAAAAGAAAACAAAGATATTTTAGTCACTAAAGCAGATAAAACCCGAAAAACAGTTGTAATTCATAAATGAAATTATAATGAATAAATGTTATACTTATTAAATGATACAGACATATATCAAAGAAAATAATAATCCAACAAATAACATTCCAACCGTGTCTCGCGTGCAATTGAAGCTAGCCCTCCGATTTAACTTATTTGAAGAATTCTGAACAACTTCTATTAACAAGATATTTTGATAAAAAAATGGCTATTACGACTTCTTCAATTTTGCTGTTTATTTTAAATCGTAGTAGACTGGTATTGTACCGTGAAGGGAAAGTAACATACCCTAAAAGTACAATTTAATGAGGGGTATAATCAGAACAAAAATGTTTTAAAATCGATAACATACAAAAAATACTGGGGTGGTGCCGTCTAAAGCGAGTCACTACAGATATATGTAAACTGTAAACTATGATTTACACTTCTTTTTACGTAATATGTACGTTATTAAAGATATGTAATTAAATTTTACTTCTTAATTAATTTTTATAATTATATTTCGTTTTGTTAAAAAATATAAATTGAGTTCGTACGTTTATTTGATAATACCTTGATGGGGTGGGGTTAGGGGCCCCAATTGGCAGTTTATGATACAGAGCCTGCTGATCTCTAGCTACGTCTCTGGCTATGAGTCAACCACTATCTAGTACTATCGAGAGATCCAAAAAAAACTCATCCTCAGCTGTGAAATTCAATATTATATCAAAGAAGAGCAAGATACCTGTGCTTCGCTCGGACTGCAAACTTTTTTTTCTAAATTTTAAATACAATCTAGAGTGTCTTGTTCCTCCTCACCTGATACACTAAACCAGGGGTTCTTAAACTATTTTCCTTTAGTACCCCTTTATGAAGTTCAACAAAGTAACTGTACCTCTAGCTCCAATGAGTGCGTAGTTGGTCAGGACACTTTACTTACCATGATATCGCACAATGAATATCTTTACACTGCAATTCGCTGCCAAAAGCAGTGGAAGCGAGCAGTTTTTAATTTTGACGGAAGTATCTGTAGCAAATACACAAGATGTTTGATTTTCTCCAATTAAAGTGGGAAGGGTTTGCGAAAATTTGATTTCCAGGTAACTTTACGAGAAAAACTGTCACCGATAAAATTACGAGTCTTTACCTGACATGTTGAGTCAATTTACCGATTGGAAATCAAATTTGAGATTAAAAATGCAACTTTAATCTGAATAAGATAAATAGCTCGGATATATTTTGATATGAGAATTTAACGAATACGTAATTGCAATGTTGTTGTTATGAAGCGAATAGCCCAAGTTCATACGTCGTTATTGATGTTAATCTTGTAAAAATTTAGTCGAGTTTATTAGGAATTTATTAAAATGGTTTTGGATGTACATGATCACCATTTATTTAATAGAAAATCATGCAAATCCATTGTACAATATTTTATTTTGTGTTGCATTAATAAAGGCTGCTGTAAGTAACAGAAAACAATTGAATGAAAGGAAATGTTCCCAAAAGATTGTTTTTCGTGAATTACCTTTCGAGTGTAAAATGTTCCATTAAAAAAAATCTAAGGTATTAAATTTGCAAATTTTGAGTATTGCCATGTAGAGGTATCGTGAGCGCACACACATTTAGTTCATATTGTGTATCTATCTTGTTTATATACAAGGTGTGTTGGTGTGTATAAATTAGTGTTAAAGCGTTATGTAACGTTATTTTCAGGAAAGTTTTGAGACGAAAATCTTAATATAAAAATGTTGGATTGGTCTTCATGAGCCCTCACGAGCGGTAGATAAAAACATTTTTTAATTTAGATAAAGCACCTTTTCTGTTTTAAATAGGTCAAAGTATCATCAAGCAAATTTGTTCAAAATGTAAAATTATGGTCCCATGTAAAATTTACTTTTATAAAACTTCCACAAAAGTACTTCATCTATATTCCGTTCACATTGTTTTGGTATAATAGGAGGCCATGATTTATTTTTTTAATGTTGGACACACTGTTCTACATGACACAACTTTGCATCACTGAAGTGCCTGACATGTGAACATATTTACCGTGTTACTGAATTTCCCGCGACCGTACAGTACTTTAAAACGAGATGGTATTGTTTGATCAAGCCTGCTAAAAATGATCAAAATTGGGTAATTCGTCGGGTTATTCTTACTTTGGACAAGGTTTGTGTTAAATTAGATTAAAAATGTGTAAGGATTTTTCTATTGCAAACTGGTAAAACTGACAACAATGCACTAGACATTGAAGCCATATATAACCTCAAACTTAGAAAAACATAACCTAATTAAACGGACAGCTTTACTGCCAACTTAAATGCCAAATTTCCATGGCCTCATATGCCAAAACAACGTGAACGGAATATAGTTTCATAAAAGTAGCTTAAATTTTAGAGCGGGACATAATTTTACATTTTGAACATATCTAGAACAGAAAAGGTACTTTCTCTTTAAAAAAAGTATTTTTTATCTACCTCTCGCGAGAGGCTCATGAAGACCAATCCAACACTTTAGCATTAAGAGTTTCGACTCAGAAGAATCTTTACTTGATTTACAGTTTTCCTCCATTTCTGTCTGTCCCTTGCCATGTTTCTCCATTTTCTTAGTCCCATCTTCATCCTCTACGCAATCCATCCAACGCTTGTTTGGTCTTCCTTTCTTATTTCTTTCCTCCGTCCTTTCCATACTCATCCTCCTTAAATGTCCTTACCATCTTAGTCACCTTTGTAGTACAATCTTCATGATTCCGGATTTCTTGTATAGATTGTGCAGCTCTTCATTAATTATTCTTCTCCATGGCTCTCTTTTTACTCCTACGTATTTATAGTTGTTTGTTCTGTTTGCCTTTGCACCCATGTTTCGGTGGCACAGGTCACGACTGGTCTTAGGATGCTTTTGTAAATTTCCCTGATGTTTTTGTCCTTAGTAACATGTGCAAGCCTACAGCACTTTTTTTTTGCCATAATTTTGTATTTCCAGGTAGAGAATTCTGTTGCTGGCAATTTCAACACCTAAATACGCCACTTGTTTCTCATTCAGCTCAATTTTCAAATGCTTTATGATTGCTGTGTTAATGTTCAGACCAAACTCTTGAGCTTTTGTGACTAGTCTTTCTTTAGCTCTTCTTTAGTTCTTGTAATAATCACAATATCATCCGCATATGTGAGACACTGGTGAGAGTTTTGCATTATTTCTTTTAATCTTACTTCTCTAACAATCTTTTTGAGCACTAAATTAAGTAGTAGCTGATAGGGGCTCCCCCTGTTTTAATCCAGCATTTGTTCCGAAGAGTTTTGTTATATCGGCTCCTTGTTTGACTTGATTAACTATTGCGTTTAGTGTCATTTGCACTAATTGTATTAGTTCTTTTGGAAACGTATTTTCTTGCATGGTTTCGAAAATTTTCTTTTAATGCTCATTATGAACAAGATGGAGTGATATTTTGTTCCTCCAATATTTTTCGTGCACTTGCAGTAGTGCAAATATTGGATCAGTTATGGATCTGTCGACTCTAAATCCATATCGGTAGTTTCCTAATACCATTTCCACAACTCTTTTGCCCGTTTATTAATCAGCTTTGGTAGAATTTTATATGTCACACATGACAATGCTACAGGTCTATAGTTTTCGGGGTTGGAAGGTCTTCATTTTTTTATAATGAGTTGGATTATTGCGTGGTTCCATTCCTTTTAGCATTTCATTCTTTCTGCTTTTTAATAGCTTGGCTGTTATTCCATCGACTCCTGTTCCGTCCTGTTGTTCTTCATACTTATAAGTATTTTTTCCACCTCCAGAATTTCTTCGTCTTCCTGCACCCCCTGTAACATTTTCTGTCCTGTGTGTTATCCCAGCAATTGTATCTCATAAATAATACAAAAAATGTGCTAAAAAAATAACTAGTGCACTTTCTATGTCTTTTGTAGTAGTAAAATCCCAATTATTTTTTATACCAATTGTTTAATGTCACTTATATACAGAATATAATCAACTCTTTAAAACAATGGTTTCAGGTACGTCTGGTACAAGAATAGGTAGCACAGTATTAGTAAAATTGCCGAACGGTGAAACAAAACCAATGACTAAAATAGGAAAAAGGCCCTTCGAATTAGTTAAATTGCAAAAGGGGGCGCCAGCGCCGCCACCGAAGCCCCCACGGAGCCTCATATCCGCGAAAAGGCCGCCGAGCCAGGGTCAGCTCACGCCTTCTGTTAGCATAGCCCCCGTAATGAAGAAGCCTGCCCAGCTATCCAGACCTCCAAGCGACAGCGACAGCGAAGGCGAAGACTTCAAGTACCAGAAACCACTGCCCAAGCCCAAACGTAAGTGATTCATTAGTCCTTGTAGCCTCAATATCGTAATTTGTTCCCCTAACAGCTAAAGAGTCACCTGTGGCAACGATAGACCTATCCTCGGACGACGACTGCATCGTGGTGTCCGAGACAGAGGCGGAACCGAATCCTGAAGAGCAGATAATGGAGGACGACCCTGCCAACTCTGGCATGCACACGAACGATGAGTTCAATCAACCTGACGAGCAAGGCCGGGTTGTGGTGAACATCGGGCATCCGGACGGCGAGCCTGACATTTACCTCGCCCCGCAAATAGCGCGGATCATAAAACCGCACCAAATCGGTGGCGTGCGCTTTCTGTACGACAATGTGGTGGAGAGCATCAATCGTTTCCCGACGTCGACGGGCTTCGGGTGCATTTTGGCGCACTCAATGGGCTTAGGCAAGACGCTGCAGGTTGTCTGCTTCAGCGACGTGTTCCTGCGACACACCCCGGCGAAGACCATTCTCTGCATCATGCCGATCAACACGTTGCAGAACTGGTTGGCTGAGTACAACATGTGGCTGCCCACGGAGGACGATTCTGCGAATAGTGCCCTAAATACCTACGGCGATGTCAGGCCGCGGACCTTCAACTTGCATGTGCTGAATGACAGCCACAAGACCCTTGCGGCTCGAGCTAAAGTCGTGCAGGCGTGGAAGACAGGCGGCGGTGTTCTGCTGATTGGTTATGAGCAGTACAGATTGCTTTCGTTGCGGAAGCAGCCCAAGTCCAGGAGAAAACCTCATCTCATTGAGCCGGAAGATGAGAATAAGAATAAGAAATTATTTGATGGTAAGTTTTAACAATTGCAGTATTCGATTTTTAGTCGGAATAAACAATGCCTGATTATACATTTCAGTTGTACTTTTAGTGGTTTGCACCACTGGAACTGTTATGATGTTTATTAAACATTGTTCACCAGTGTGGAATTAAGTTCAGTAAGATACAACCGTTTGTGGAGAACAATAACATTCCTTTAGTTACTGTAGAACATAAAAAATTACATACAAATTCGTCAATGTTGATTTAAATACAAATAAGAACCGTGAGTAGCCGGGTTTTCGAGACGGAATTATTTAGTTATAACAGACCTTGGAATCAAGTCGTTTACGACCGTATTGTCCACCCAGGTTGACTTTCCCTTTTCGCCTAGTCTATTGTTAGTCGGGGCACAAGGGTATTTACGTAACTTCTCTTTTGTTGGCCGATATCCCTGTGTTGGCGACATGGGTCCTGATGTGCTAGATTGCATCCTGACATTTGGACAAGTTAGTTTAGATTGTTTACTCGACGACATTACAGATCTTTCTTGCTGCACATGTACAATTGACACTTTCTGTAGAACTGTCACAACGCACTATACAATCACATTTTACATTCTGGTTTATAGCCTTCTCTGCACGACAGACGTTTTCAGGCTGGTTATGCACCTGGGTATTTGGTATAAATGGAAATAAACCTAAAATTTTGTTTTATTTCTAATCGAAGTTTGCAGCCATTTTTTATTTCAAAATAATAGTAGTTTGTATACCAAGGCATTGAAGTTTAGCTTTTTATCACGAATGTGGATTTAGTTGCCGACGCCTATAGGGCAAGCAAAGCAAATAAACCACATGAGGGATAAAATAGAACTTCAGTGCCGAGGGGTACATTATGTTTTGTTTTTTTTTTAAATCCAGAAATCGCAAAATTACAACATTTTAACCAACTTTTGTAGGTTATGTTGACGTCGGTTGACGCGTACCTATCGCCCCACCGTATACAATAAGTCGTAAAACAATGGATTACTTTACTGCCGATTTCTCATATTTTAATTACTAATTCGATGCTCTTCACTGTCGATTAAAAAAAAAAATTATTTTGTATGTTACTAGAATTCGCAATGACCACAATATCAATCCTTTTAAATGTTGCTTTTATAACAAAAAATTGCTAATTGCAAATATTTCTTAGAACAAAATAGTATGTTTCGTACATAAAAATTCCAAATTACATTAAACTAAAAAGCATTAAAAATTCACCTTGATATGAAGCAGTAAAACTAAATAGTCTTCTCCACGAACATTTATAGTAAAATTATGGGTGGCGACATGTTTCAAAACCAAACTGGTTTCATCCTCAGGCCATAATAATCATTAATATAGGTAGTAGTCGAAGCACATGTTAAAAGTGAGGTTAAAATTTTTAAAACGTTGAAGACGAGATAGAAAATTATTAAAAAACGCAACACATGGAGAAATATCTAATTAACCAGCAAACTATGTTATAAAGATCGTACTAGTTAATACATATTGTAAATTAATTAATAAAAGATTTTAAAAGTTAAGGAGTGGCTGTCATTGATGATGGCAGCACTTAGAATGTCACTCTATTAACATCGTCAGTGCGGCTAAGGGAAAGCTAATATTGTTTTGGAGTTGCTCGTTGTCACCTGGAATGCTGAAATGATGCATGCTAACACTGCCAGCAATAAAAACCCAACAATTTACGTAAAAATATATATAATCTGTAAGATAACAAGAATGAACGGCGTTCAAATATACAGTGAAGCTGTTAATATATATATATATATATGGGTTTATACAGCAGCTTGCTGTCTTCCCGTTTCTAAACGCCATCTCATTTTGTCCAAAGCATGCTCTTGTTGTAGGTTTCGTTTTTCCATTGCTTCTCTGACCCCGTCATTCCAGGATCTTCTGGGTCTACCTTTTTTTCGTTTTCCGGGCGGGTTCCATCTATAGATTCTTTGGGGCCATCTATTTTCCTGCATTCGTATGAGGTGTCCGTTAGCTGTTAAGCTGTTAATAATATTTTAATTATCTACGAATGACAATTGTTTTTACTCACATTATTGCATAAAAATACACAATAAAAATAATGTACATTACTTGCATGAAAACACCTTTAATAGTGCGCTAATGTTGAACTGTAGACGCAAAGTCAAACACCGATAGCACGAAATGTATTTCAATTCCGCGCACAAATAAACTAGGTGAAGCTGTCTAATCTTGAAATGCGCTTGTCGCTGGAAGTGCGATCTGGGCCCGTTCAATTCACATGACGCGCTGAGTTAGCAAATGACGCAATAACTTCGTGTCGGCTTGCAGGTAAACTCCCGTTATCTTCAATGCGCAATCATTCATTGAAGCAGTTGTAATCGCTTCTCACTTTGTATCGCGATTTTAAAAAGAAACTAACCTGGCTTTAGTGTTTCCGTCACGGAGACGAAGCCAGTGTGTTTTTTGGAGGCCAAAATTGAAGCTTCGGGCTGGGTTGAATAAAACACCGCTGAGTGGTTTCCAAGGTGGTGATTCGCTCCGGTAAACTGCACCTCGACTTAAGATGCAACGGGCGTCGGCTGCTTGCTAACGCAAATCTACAGAGGCACTTGATAATGCACTTTTAAATCAGGTAATGCGTTCGTGGGATTTTAGGACGCCACCTGTATGTCGGTAGCTTGTCTGGTTGCGACTGTCTCACGGTCAAGCTCCACATCTCCCGGGCTTTTTCCACTCATAACTCCTGAAAATTGTGGGGGTTGTCACCTAGGATACTAAAATACTTCTTCTTTTTTCGCGATTCCTTCTGCTCCTTCAGGCGTTGGATTGGGAATCCATGTCCTCTTTTCACCAGTTCTTCCATGCTTTTCTATCCCTTGCTAAAATTTTCATCTCAACCTTTGTTTTCCCCTTAAATCTCCCTATGTCCTCTATCTGGTCCATCCACCTTCTTCTTGGCCTACCTCTTTTGTCTCTGATCAGTTTTTCCATTTCCATTATTCATTTTTAATGTATTCTCATTTATTTATTTCTATGATCTTGCTTAGATGTTTCATTTCTATCACGTTTATTTTGTTTTCGTGTTTTTTCTGCCAGGTCCAGTTCTCTGCTGCGTACATAATTATGGGTAAGGTTATATTGGGAGGTGATATTGGTGATGGTTGATATCAGAGTGGCAGCATAAAATAGTGTTTAAAACCGTTTCAGTGAAAATAAAAATATTAAAAATAGTGGAAATCTATAATGATAAACGTAAAGGACTTGTAACTTCATTAAATGCTTAAGAAATATAGGTATAAACAAGGATTTCAAAAGAAATTGAAGTTACATTTAAGGTTAACAGATATAAACAAAATCGGCAAAATTTATACACCAAAAGTAATACTACAAAGATACATAATAAACTACTAGAGCGGTGTTGCCCCATCTTGTAAAAGACTGTAAAGTCGCAGAGTGTAAACCAATGAGTGCAACATATTTACGAAACAGGTCATAGTATTATGGACAGTGACCTAAAAATTTTATCTGAATTACAATTTACACTCTGAATTACAATACATATATTAATCTGAATTACAATGTACACTTCCTGAATTACAATTTATCTTCTGAATTACAATTTATTAATCTGAATGACAATAACAATTTCCTTACTTTCTGATTACAATTTACACTTTCTGAATTACAATGTACACTTCTTGAATTACAATTTATTAATCCTTAATTACAATTTACACTTTCTCAATTACAATTTACGCTTTCTGAATTAAAATGTACACTTTCTGAATTACAATTTAATAATTTGAATTACAATTTACGCTTTCTGAATTAAAATGTACACTTTCTGAATTACAATTTACATTTTTTTAATTACAATGTACAGTTTCTGAATTATAATTTATTAATCTGAATTACAAACTACACCTTCTGAATTACAATTTGCACTCTCTGAATTACAATTTACACTTTCTGAATTACAATTTAATAATGTGAATTACAATTTACGCTTTCTGAATTAAAATGTACACTTTCTGAATTACAATTTACACTTTTTTAATTACAATGTACAGTTTCTGAATTATAATTTATTAATCTGAATTACATTTGACGTTTTATGAATTACAATTTATTAATGTGAATTACAATTTACACTTCCTGAATTACAATTTAAATCTTCTGAATTACAATTTACACTTTCCGAATTATAATTTATTAATCTGAATGACAATAACAATTTGCTTGCTTTCTGATTACAATTTACACTTTCTGAATTACAATGTACACTTGTTGAATTACAATTTATTAATCCTTAATTACAATTTACACTTTCTGAATTGCAATTTATTAATCCGAATTACAATTTACGCTTTCTGAATTAAAATGTACACTTTCTGAATTACAATTTACACTTTTTTAATTACAATGTACAGATTCTGAATTATAATTTATTAATCTGAATTACATTTGACGTTTTATGAATTACAATTTATTAATCTGAATTACAATTTAAATCTTCTGAATTACAATTTACACTTCCCGAATTACATTTTATTAATCTGAATGACAATAACAATTTGCTTGCTTTCTGATTACAATTTACACTTTCTGAATTACAATGTACACTTCTTGAATTACAATTTATTACTCCTTAATTACAATTTACACTTTGTGAATTACAATTTACACTTTCTGAATTACAATTTATTAATATGAATTACAATTTACGCTTTCTGAATTAAAATGTACACTTTCTGAATTACAATTTACACTTTTTTAATAACAATTTACAGTTTTTGAATTATAATTTATTAATCTGAATTACATTTGACGTTTTATGAATTACAATTTATTGATCTGAATTACAAATTACAATTTCTGAATTACAATTTATTAATCTGAATTACAATAACAATTTTCATGCTTTCTGATTACAATTTACACTTTCTGAATTACAATACATATATTAATCTGAATTACAATTTACACTTCCTTAATTACAATTTAAATCGTTTGAATTACAATTTACGCTTTCTGAATTAAAATTTACACATTCTGAATTACAATTTATTAATCTGAATTACAAACCACACCTTCTGAATTATAATTTGCGCTCTCTGAATTACAATTTACACTTTCTGAATTACAATTTACACTTTCTGAATTACAATTTATTAATCTGAATTACAATTTACGCTTTTTGAATTAAAATGTACACTTTCTGAATTACAATTTACACTTGTTTAATCACAATGTACAGTTTCTGAATTATAATTTATTAATCTGAATTACATTTGACGCGATATGAATTACAATTTATTAATCTGATTTACAATTTACACTTCCTGAATTACAATTTAAATCTTCTGAATTACGGTTTACACTTTCTGAATTACAATTTATTAATCTGAATTACAATTTACGCTTTCTGAATTAAAATGTACATTTTCTGAATTACAATTTACACTTGTTTAATCACAATGTACAGTTTCTGAATTACAATTTATTAATCTGAATTACAATTTACGCTTTCTGAATTAAAATGTACACTTTCTGAATTACAATTTACACTTTTTTAATTACAATGTACAGTTTTTGAATTATAATTTATTAATCTGAATTACATTTGACGTTTTATGAATTACAATTTATTAATCTGAATTACAAATTACATTTTCTGAATTACAATTTAAACTTTCTGAATTAGAATTTGCACTCTCTGAATTACAATTTACAGTTTCTGAATTATAAATAATTTACTAATCTCAATTATATTTAACATTTTCTGAATTACAATGTATTAATCTGAATTAATTACAATATATTAATCTGAATTGCAATTTACACTATCTGAATTACAATTTAAACTTTCCGAATTTCAATTTACACTTTTTGAATTACAATTTAAACTTTCTGAATTTCAATTTACACTTCTTGAATTACAATTTATTAATCTGAATTACAATTTACATTTTCTGAATTACAATTTTTTAATCTGAATTACAATTTACGCTTTCTGAACTACAATTTACACTTTCTGAATTACAATTTACTAATCTGAATTACAATTTACGCTTTCTGAATTAAAATTTACACTTCCTGAATTACAATTTACACTTTTTTAATTACAATATATTAATCTGAATTACAATTTACATTTCCTGAATTACAATTTATACTTTCTGAATTTCAATTTACACTTCTTGAATTGCAATTTACACTAACTGAATTACAATTTACTTTTTCTGAATTACAATTTACTAATATGAATTACAATTTACACCTTCTGAATTACAATTTACGCTTCTTGAATTACAATTTATTAATATGAATTACAATTTACACTTTCTGAAATATATCTTATACTTTCTGAATTACAATTGCAGAAGGTGTAGATGTTTGGATGCTCCTCAGTTTTCTAAACTTTTCCATCCCCATGGAGAATTCTTCTGCAATCTGCCGTCTGCTAAATATCCAGTTTCATCTACTTCGTTCTGCTCTAAAACCTGCTTAAATCTCTTGCTATGGTGTTTATAGATATTTTCATAGCTGATATTCTAAAATTGTTTCATTCGCTCGTCCTGCAACTGACAAAAGTGATATTTTTTATAGTTACCGCAATTACCACATATTGTGGTATTCTTTTTTTATAAATGGATGCACTTGTTGCTAATTTCCATTCCTCTGGTACATTTTTCATGTTGTGCTTATTATTGTGTAACAATTTTACACCATCCTTTTCCATGTACTTCAGCATCTCTGGTTTTATTCCGTCTTGTTCCAGTTCATTCCCTACTTTAAATTTTTTGAAGGCATGAATAACCTCATCAATTTGTAATTGTGGTTTTTGGGGTTGATCTCCTTACCTTTATCATTTGCATTTTGTTCTATTTAGTTTTAGCACCTCTTATTTGTTTCTCTGGTGTAAGTAATTTTTCTTCTTTGTGCTTAATATATTGTTTTGTTGTCTCTGCTTTTTTAAGACTTTAGTGTTCTATAATCTATATAATAATCTTTTTCTTGATTTTTTACCTATGTTTGTGTACCAAAGTCGTCCTATGATTTTCGTTTGGTGTCCTTAACCGTCTTTTTTCTTTGTATATCTGGGAATCACTATTGTTGGAGATCGTAATAAACAGCGACATCCGGTGTTAATAGTTGGAAAAGTGGCCGGGGTTTTCCTATCTGCTCTGTAGTACGTTTTAGCCTAAGTAAAATAAGAGGAAATACCATGAATTTTAAAAGTAATTAAGAGTACAAAAAATACATATTCCCTTACTTACAGTACAATTTAAAGTATCCAGAAAATTTTATCCAAGTAAAGGGAATCATGAATATTAAAAGTACTTAAAGAACTTCCTTTACTAGCAGTACCCAAAGTAGAAAGTACTGGGAGTGGAAGTACCATTAGATGAATTTTAAAAGTACTTCAAGTGCTTACTGCATTTTTTGCAGTACAATTTAGAGTATCCAAAACATTTTAGCTGAAGTAATGGAAGGGGGGGAGTACCATCACATGAATTTAAAAGTAACTGGAGTACAAAAAATTCATATTCCTTTACTGACAGTTCAATTTAAAGTAACCAGTACATTTTAGGCAAAGTAAAAGGAATGCCAGTACCATTACATGGATATTAAAAGTACTTAAAAGTACAAAAAAAACTTATTCTTTTACTAGCAGTACAATTTGACTATCCTGTGCATAATTCACTGTGACATTTCAGATATCCACGAAGCCTTGGTAATGCCAGGCCCGGACCTGGTAATCTGCGACGAGGGCCACCGCATCAAGAACTCGCACGCATCCATCTCGCAAGCTTTAAAGCAGATGCGGACCAAGCGCCGCGTCGTCCTGACGGGCTACCCCCTCCAGAACAACCTGATGGAGTACTGGTGCATGGTGGACTTCGTCCGACCCAACTACCTCGGCAGCAAGACTGAATTCTGCAACATGTTCGAGCGCCCCATCCAGAACGGGCAGTGCATAGACTCCACCGAAGCCGACATCAAGCTGATGCGCTACCGGGCGCACGTGCTGCACTCCCTGCTCGTCGGCTTCGTGCAGCGCCGCTCGCACGAAGTGCTCCAGACGGCTCTACCGCAGAAAGAGGAATACGTGCTGTTGCTCCGCATGACCACCTTCCAGCGTAAACTCTATAACACGTTCATGAATGAAGTAGTACGGGTACAAGCCGTGCCTAACCCTCTCAAAGCGTTCGCCGTGTGCTGTAAGATCTGGAATCACCCTGATGTGTTGTATCACTTCTTGAAAAAACGTGCAGGGGGGGAGGCTGTGGATATCGACTTAGAGGAGGTTTCCAATAATTCGGCGAATATTGTAAACGACCCGTCCGGGAAGCCGAAAAGGAATTCGAAGAGGAACACGACGCCTAAAGGGAAGAAGGGTGCCAAGCCTGCTGCTTCTGTTACACCGTATAACTCTGCAACGACGGGAGATCCTCAGAAGTTGGCGCCGGTGCCACCTATCAGTAAACAGGAACCGTACAATTATGTGCCCCCTTCGAATTCTTCGTCTTTAGACGCGCAGTTTTCATCCACTGATTCAAACGTTGCCTCTCAATTTGCAAAACAGCAGAGTCCTGCCACAACCAGTGCCCAGTCATTTGCTACGAATTCGCCATACTCGCAGCAGAACCAGTTTTTTAACAAAACAGAAAATACTCAGTGCTGCAACTCGCAGTCAGCATCCAGTTCGACGTATCCACCGAACTCAAGCATGTCAAATTCGCCAAATTATCAAAACTCTGAAAATCAAAAGCCATTTTCCTCGTCGTCGTCTACAAATTTCAGCCAGAACTTCGGCCAAAACTTTAACCAGGGCCAAAATTTTAGCAATTATCCGCAGCAGGCAACTGCTCAGGGTTCGAATGCATATCCGAATTACCAGAACTATTGGGGACAGCAGCGGGAGTCCAACGAGTTCTTCAACAACTACAAGCCTCAGTTTGGTCAGAATTCCGAGATGTTTAACAATGGGAACTCGTGTGACAGTAACTCGGCATCTCAGTGGCTGAAGAAGGATGAGGATGCGAAGTCCAACAGCTTGATAACCAACGCGATGAAGATGGAGGGTGCTTTTGGAGTTAACGAAAGCAAGCCGAAAATTAACATAATTAGTGATATTAAAATTGGTAGCCTCTTCCCCAACTCCTTGGGCAAGATCATGCCCGATAGCAAGAAGATCAACATCATCAGTGACATCAAGCTGGAAATAAAAAAGGAGGAGGTGAAGGAGGAGAAGTCTCTCATACCCAAGTTTCCTTTCGAGAATATTAAGGATGAAGCTAAGCCTCCCATGAGGGGCATCGGCCCTGTTCCGGAGGATGAGGACATCAAGATAGTGTCTGAAATGCCTCCACCTCCTAAAACTGCCAAGGAAGAAGCACAGGATGGTATTCCTTATGATTGGGTAAGTAGTTTAATAAATCTTGCTTTTGCGACCAAATCATATACAGCGTAATGATTGTTATATCTTCTTATTAATATATTTACATTGTAAAATGATCGAGATTTATCTGCTTTCCGTTCTTCTGGTGTATAAACCCCTAAAATTGTTAAGTAGCTACTTTCTAGTTCAAATCTTGCTATTATTCTTTTGTTTATATATGTATAGCTGCTCTATTTGTTCTTCTATTTTTCAATCAGTATTATGCCTACTCCTGCGTGAACTCTGATGTTTTGGTCTACTTTAGTTTCTTTTTGATCTTCGTTATGATGGTACTGTCAATATTTTTCTTTTATAATTTTCTTTGTAGTTTATTTTGTTTGGTATTTAAATCTCTTACATTTCACATACAAAATATCTAGTACAAGGTGGCAGTGTCAACAATCACGTGTGACGACGCTCCACATTTAGTGAGAATAAATAGTGTTAAACAAGAAAAGTGTACAGAGAACAAATTGAGGATAACTAGTAAGGTGAGTGAAATTCAGAGGAAGGACCACGAGTTTAAAGCCATAAAAGGTAAGTTGTAAAGTTAGAAACATACCCAAGGCCAATAGAGAGAAGCCAGCAGCAGAATAAAAATCGACGTTGCCAAGTCTTACTGACCTAAAATATAAGTAAATGAGCAGAGAAGATAATCGAAAACAGCGGAAAAATAGCTTAGGCTCTCTAAAGAAGTACTTTAAAGGACGAGAGGGAATAACGATAAAGAGAACGACGCGGAAGTAGACCCAGTAGCCTTAAAAGAAGTAGAGTAACCCAAAGATCCCCGACAGTTAAAGTAAAAACAAACACGGCAACTAATAAGATTGAGAGGGAAACATGGAGAAATTATGTAAGATGATAGAAGAAATGCAAAAGGAGATGAAAGAAATGAAGACACAAATACAAAACACTGGAAGTGAGATAAGAACAACTAATGATACGATCAAGAAATATGAAGAGGAAATACGAACAATCAAGGAAGAACTAATTAAGATAGAAATTCTGTGAGAAAATGAAAAGATGGAAATATACAAAGAAGTACAAGATTTTAAGACCAAGATAGATAAGAGAAGAACTAATTAAGGTAGAAATGGAGTGAGAAAATGAAAAGATGGAAATATACAAAGAAGTACAAGATTTTAAGACCAAGATAGATACGGGAAGAACTAATTAAGATAGAAATGGAGTGAGAAAATGAAAAGATGGAAATATACAAAGAAGTACAAGATTTTAAGACCAAGATAGATACGGGAAGAACTAATTAAGATAGAAATGGAGTGAGAAAATGAAAAGAAGAGAAATAACATAATTATAAAAGAATGGGAACTTCAACACACTAAGATGGCCGAAACAGTAGTAGAAAATTTTATACAGAACACTTTACAAGGGGAGAAAAAAAATAACTAGCAGAAATAACTTCATTTACGGAGAAGCTGGAGATTATGAAGAATAAAGCAAAGCTAAGTGGAAATAATATCTACATAGAAGACAATCTAATTAAACAAGAACAGCAGATCCAGACAGCGATAAAAAAAAATAGCAAGAGAGGAAAAAGAAAGCCGAAAACTAAAAGTTAACAACGTCCAATATGAATGGTAGAATGAAGATGGCGGTAGCCTAAAAATAAAATAGAAGCAGGCAACAAAAAACCAATAACGATGCAAAAAGATAGACCCAAGATAATGAAAACAGCAACAAAAATGGATACGAGTAGGAAAGAGGAAAAGAAAGAAAACGTAAGTAAAAGCAGAAACTCAATAAATCAGTCTCGAATATGTACTAAATGTAAAATAGGAACATGGAATCTAAGAGGAATCAACTACGAAGAAGCCTTAAAACAGCTAACACAGCAATTAAAAAAATATAAGGTAACAGTTCAGGAAACAAATATAAAAAACAAAACTGTAACGGAGATAGATGACTACATATTCTTCAACGGAGAAGGAACACAAAACAGAATAGAGACAACGAAAGCAACGAGCTTAGTAGACTTCAAGAAAATAAATGAACGCATAAGTTATTTGAGAATAAGGGGATCCCAAAGAAAATTAAGTATAATAAACGTACATGCGCCTACAGAAGATGCAGAAGAAGAAGTAAATGATAAGTTTTTCGAAGATTTAGAAGAATTATATGAGAAAGTACTAAAATTTGATATAAAAATAGTTATAGGAGATTATAACGCAAAAGTAGGGCAGGAAGAAAGAAACAGGCCAACAGTGAGAAAATATAGTAAACACAAGAAAACAAATAAAAATGGACAAAGATTAATTAATTTTGGAATGGTGAAACAGCTACAAATAGGTGCAATCTTCTTAAAACACCGAGACATTCTTAAAGATATATGGGAAAGCCCTGATGGAAAAACAAAAAATCAGATAGACCATTTGCTAATCGAAATGAAACATAGAGCATGTATAGAAAATGTAAAAAGCTCCAGAGGAGCAGAAATAGGCTCAGATCATTATCTGGTGTGGGCAAAAATTAACCAACTAGGAAAAGAAAATAAGGAAACAGCAAAATAGATGGGATATAAGACCCCTACAGGAAGATCCAGATATAAAAGAAGAATATAAGCAAGAAGTAGAAAAAATATTAAACATAGAAAGCAAGAAAGAAGAAACGGAAGAAGAATGGAAGACACTAAAAGAAACATTAAAACGAGTTGCAAAAAGAGTCCTACTAAATAAAATAAAATATATATGGTTTGATAAAGAATGTAAAGAAATAGTAGAACAGCTGAACAAAGTAAAAATGAAAATGCTACACGAAAAAACAAAGCAAAGTGAAGATCAATTTAAAGACGAAAGAAGGTGAAGAAAATATATAAAGAGTAAAAACGAAATAATCAAGAAGAAATGGTAACTGAGATAGAAGAAAACTACAACAGGCAAGACATAACAACTTTCTATAAAAAAAATAGGAATCGCAAGGAAAAGTTACCAACCAAAAGACAATTTGTGCCGAAACAAAAGTGTAGAAATAATTAGCTGTAAAGAAGAAATACTCGAAAGATTGCCCTTCGTTTGCTAGTTTAACAGTCGTAGAAGCATAAAACTTGCTATTATCTCAAAGTGACTACGGGCAAGTCAGTAGTGCTCTGGCTGCCTGCTTGTTGTCGCCTGGAATGCTGAAATTGTGCGTGCAAACACTGCCATCAATAAAAATCAAATAGTTTACATAAAAAGAAATATAATCTGTAAAAAAAATCCAATACTGGGAAGTACCTTCACATAAATCACAAAAAAAATAAACGGTCACAATACCGGATATAATATCTATTATATATATGCGCGTGGCTTACATTTAACTAGTGACGCAAATCCCAACACAAACTGTGCTGATGCATGCATTTCCGTACGCACTAAGAACGCTTGACTCAGCTGTGACGCCATGCTGTCGCTGCTTCGTGTGCTTTCACGGGTGTCGCAATATTGCGTCATTCGCTATTAAGCTTCTGGTTTTCTCAATTTCACTGGTTCATACAGTAAATGGAGGTGGTTAATTATAGTAACTTTAGTATTTCTGCCAGATGAGCCCAGGTCAGCTCCGTGTGCTCCTTTGAAGTCGAAATCGCAGCTTCTTGCTCTGTCGACTGTTTGTTCCTCAGTATTGCTTCCAAGGTGATATTTCGCTCTTGAAAAAGGCCCCTCAGCTTGAGATGCACTAGATGTAGGCTGCTTGTTAACGCAGATCCACACAGGCACTTAATGGTTTTTCATAACGTCCTTCGTTCTGGGACGTAGTGCGCTCTTGGCTACTATAGCGCGGCTGTCCCCCCGCTGTCCTTCATGCCATGTCTGCGATCAGCTGTGTTCACGTTTGCACTCAAGGAATTCACAATGCTTTTAAGCTATTTGATATGGCAGACTAAAGGTTAAATACCAAAGATGTGAAATATATAGGGTAACATGAATCGACCCATTACACAATGTTACCAAATGCTGATAGCAAGTTTTAGGGAACCCTCCTTGTTCTTGCTATTCTTCTTTGTTCAAACATGATGTTAATCTTTGTTTAAGTAAATTCATAGAATGTTTTAGACAGCATGGTCTGTATTTATATTTGTCACATATTTTTTCATGAATAATTTTCTAGAAGATGTTTTGCCATTCTAGCAAAAAATGGTTCTACAACAAACACAATACTCAACAACAAACAACAATTAATATGTGACAACTCCTCAGGCAATAGAACTTCTGAAAGACTACGTGCCGGGCTGTATAGAAAACTCCGGCAAAATGGAGGTCCTGTTCTGCATAATACGAGAGAGCATTGCGCTCGGAGACCGCCTGCTCCTGTTTAGCCAATCCTTAATCACCTTAGATCTAATTGAGCAGTTTCTGCAAAGGAACGAGGTCCCCGGCGAGACGGAAAAGTGGTCCAAGAACACCAACTATTACCGTAAGTCTCTCAAACTCAATCAAACCACTGCTAAACAACATTCTGCAGGTCTGGACGGTTCGACCAGCGCCTTGGAACGTGAGAAGCTTATAAACGAGTTCAACTCGAACCCAAAGATCCACCTTTTCCTAGTCTCTACCAGAGCTGGCTCTCTAGGCATCAATTTGGTAGGGGCCAATCGCGTGGTGGTTTTGGACGCCTCGTGGAACCCGTGCCATGACACCCAGGCGGTCTGCAGAGTCTACCGGTACGGCCAACGCAAGCCCTGCTTCGTGTATCGGCTCGTTATGGACCATTGTTTGGAGAAGAAGATCTACGATAGGCAAATTAATAAACAAGGTATTTTCGGTCAAATTTTATATGTTATAGTTTTGAAGTTCCTAAATGTGTGGTAAACCAAACTTATTTTTTTAAATATAACGCCCTATCTTTATTACTGAGGGTGAGTAATACGATTATGTTGCAGGAATGTCGGATCGTGTAGTGGACGAGTGCAACCCAGATGCCCACCTGACGATGAAAGACGTCAGCACGCTGTGCTTTGACGACACAGAAGAGGGAGAAGAAAAAGACTGGTCATATGTACGGGACAACTATATCGACATAGTATTACAAAAGGTCCTCGAGCTGTACGGCAACCGACTTAACAAGCAGCCGTTCCAGCACGAATCGCTCCTAGTCGATCGCAAGGACAAGCAGCTATCCCAGCAGGAGAAGCGGCTTGCCAAGAAGGGGTACGAGCGCGAGAAACAGGCAGCACGGCAGCCAACCTACAGCAGCCTTGCGGCTGCAGCACGCAGCCACCGGCCGGTTGCATCCGTGCGCCCCATGCAACAAGGGGGCGAGCGCCCAACGCGATGGATCCCTGCTGAGCACTGGCAGCGCCAGGGCATGACCGCTCAAGAGATGACGCTGCCACTCGACGTGGTGATCCCCACCAACCAGCCGGACAAGAGCAACATTATCCTGAAGGCCGGCCAGAAGGTAACGTAATTTTTTGATTTCGATTTAAAACTAATTAACGAGAATTACTTTTACCACTGCGAAGTTTCTAGTTTATAAAAGATGAGTGTAAAGTATGGAATAATGGTTATGTTGACTTTAATATTATTTTATCAAAAAATACTTTTAGTAAATAGTCATCTTGATACATTTGATTGCTGATGCCACCCGTTTGTTTTTTTTTTATAAATTCTTGTGTTATTTCAAATTTAATTTAATATATAGCGTCTCCAGAGGAAAAAAATTGGGGGTGGTAACAGCGTACATATATCAAACAAGTAGAAACACTCACTGCTGTTCCTTTGATGTAAACATACTTCTGGGGGTACTTTCCGATAGTATTAACAGATGGCGCCACTACTTTATCACATATGATTGGTAGCAGAGCCAGTAACTGGCTCTGATTGGTAGAATTTTGTGCTGCCATCTGATGGTCAAGCTTAGAAATACCCCCCAGTTACTGTCTCAGGCACTCTAGACAGGATTCAACATTTGGCATGAGTGTCTCTACTTGTTTGATGTATGTACGCTGGTGGTAGTAGTTATAAGCAATCGCATGTGATAGCGCTTCACATTTAATGCGATTAGATAGTTTTAAACATAAGCAAACTGAAGAAAGTTGTGCAAAGAACAAACTGGTGATAGTGAGGACAAAGTGTGGGTAAAATTCTAAGATGTCAGGAGCTTAATCCCTAAAAGGTGCGTTTTTTAAAATGGAAAATGAAGTGAGGTTAAGACGTACTCAAAGCCAATACTAAGAATTAACGTGTAAGTAAATGAACCAAAAAGATAATCAAAAACAGCGGAAAAACAGCCGAAACTCCCTGGAAGATTATTTAATGAGGAAAAGGGAAATAACCATAAAAAGACTGAGTCAGAATTAGACCAAGAAGCTTTTAAAAGAAGTAAAGTAACCCAAAGATCCCCGAAAATAGAAGTAAGTATAAACACAACTAAGTTGAGCGGCCCGTAAAACATGGAGAAGCGATTTAAAATGATAGAAGAAATGGGAAAGGAGATGAAAGAAATAAAAGGCAGAAATTCAAAGTACAAGAAGTGAGATAAAAACAAATAACGATACGATCAAGGAATATGGAGAAGAAATACAAGCAATTATAGAAGAACTTGTTATATAACCCCTTTTTCGAACGGTTATTATAATTAGTAAGTTGGATATCTACCCTATTGCTTAGTTAACGGAAGTAGTATCGAGAATAATGTATTAAACACTTACCTCGTTGCTCTTGAATTACTTTCAAAATTGACATATCTCACTTATGAAAATATATGATTGAAATTATGTCACTTGACTATTATATAAAATTACCTCGGCTAGTCAGTTTATTGAGCAAATAAGAATCTATCTTCCTCAGCTGAATGAGTAAAGGTTATAATAATGAATCTCTTTATAATTAAATACTGACTTACAAAATTATTATTCTATTGACTTCTTTGTCAATCACACTCCTTAGTACTTTTAATAGAATCTTCTTTTAAGTTAGATCAATCAAAACTAAATGTCAAATTATTTAATCAAATTAATTTTTCCAAATTGAGGTTAATATTAATTACAGATACCTAGACCAAAATGATATAATTTCTACTTATAATGGCCGAAAACGTCGAGTACCCGAATCAAAGCAAATTTAGAAAACTTAATATTCTAAATTGCGCTCTAAACCTAAATTACAATGCTTTCCACTAATTTTGTCGTACCAAACTTGTTAATAAAAATACACTAACCTTCACGAAGACTCACTTGTACCTTGAGTGTATTTTCTATCAGCTCCTAACTGATTGGCAGTCGTCAAACACCTCCCTTGAGTTGTTGAAGACCCAAAATAGCTCGTTGTAGCTCTCGTACCTCTTAATACCTTGATAAACGGTAGTACAGCATGCCACAATCACTCTCACTTTCACTTCTTGATGGTTTAAGTACCAATTACCACTTCAAATGGTTTCAAACAATCTTGAAATTATAATATGAATAATAATTGTGACCTTTGGTCAAATTTGATCGTGAAGAAGGCTGTCTTGCTATCACGTACCAAATATACAATATTACTCTCACAATTAAAGGAACGTTAGCCCTTGAACGTGACTTATTAAACGTAGATTATTCAAAATTAAAGAAGTTTTTTCACTTGCAGTAAACAACCCCTTGGTTGCCTATTGCTACTACTACCAGTAATCTCCCACCAACTGTTATCACATGATACTCTTTAGATATCTGGAAATTAATATTGAATTAATTAAGCATCCACACAGCATGCTACATTACAAACTAATTAAGAAAAAAGTACAATATCTAAGGACCAAGACAGAAAAACAGGAAAAAGACGAGAAAATAAATAATATTGTTATAAAAGGAAAAAAAGCTTTATACAGAACAATTTACAAGTAAGTGCAAAAGTACAGAAGGCGTCCACAATTGGCAAACAATAGAAAAGTAAAATAATTGTGGCAGAAATATCTTCATTTATGGAAAAACTGGAGTGTATGAAGAATAAGGCTAAACTAAGGTGAAATAAAATTTGTATAGAAGATGATCTAACTAAAGAAAAATAGCAGATCCAGACAGCTATTAAGAAAGTAACAAGAGAGGAAAAAGAAAATGGAAAGAAAACACGAATAGGCTACAAAAAACTAAAGGTTATAACGTCCAGTATAAATGGTCGAATGAAGATGGAGGCAGCCTAAAAATGAAGAGAACACAGTGCAAAACAGATTAACAAAAATGGAAAGAGAAAAGAAGGAAAACATAAGAATAAGTACAAGCACCATAAAGGTGACTCAAATAAGTACTAAATGGAAAATAGTGTTACGTTTTTACTTCTCGGGCTATTTAAAAATTATACGCCGCTTCTTGTACATGCATTTATTTACAACGATTTTCTTAACTACTTACAAAGCAACTATTAAACGCGGAACACAAATTATTTATAAATACAGGAACTATTTCTAACAACGAATACATTTATTTATTTATACACCGGATTAAATATCAATATCAACGAGTTATTTATCTGGCAGCTTCACGCTTTAAAGCTGGATTCACAACTGAACTGTTATTTTCGCTGCCCTTATTTATATCGCTGGGTGATTCATTCCGGAAGCGGCTCGACCCTTCCGGCAACGCTGACGTGTCAGGCGTATTAATCACTGAGGCCGCTGACTCATCTGTCGCACCAGGTTCCAAGGTCATTTCTCGAAGTTCTGGAATGTTCTGATGCGATCCGGCCCGAAGGTCGTTCCACTTTCTGGAATGATCTGGAATGTTCTGACGTGATCCGGCCCAAAGGTCGTTACAATAGGTACATGGAATGTGAGAGGAATTGAGTACAAGGGGGTCTTAAAACAACTAACGCAAGAATTAAGAAAATATAAGGTGGAGTCACTAACAGTACAAGAATAAAACACTGCTGGAGCCTGTGGTTTGAAAATATCACAAATCGTTAAAACCCTCGCCACAAAAATATTTAACAAATGCTAAATATGTATTTCGACAGCCAAGCTGTTATCATCAGTAGCTACAAAAACTTACACAGCAAAATGGCAATGATATGCTCGTGACCAAATCACAAATGGAAGTGATTTTGTCACGAGCATATCATTGCCATTTTGCTGTGTAAGTTTCGTAGCTACCAATGATGACAGCTCGGCAGTCGAAATACGTATTTAGCAGTTGTTGAATATTTGTGTGGCGAGGGGTTTTAACGTTTTGTGAGCAGTACAAGAAACAAACCTCAAAAATTAAATGATTACAGAGATAGACGAATGAATACATATTCTTCAATGCAGGAGGATCGAAAAACAAACTAAGTGCAGGCTTTTTTATTGAAAAAATGACAGCAGCGACGCTGTTAGACTTTAAAAAGATGAATGAGAATGTAAATTATTTGAGAATAAGAGGATCTCAAAGAAAACTTATAAAGGCCACTAATCTGACGTTAACTTTAATTCGCTGTTAAAACAAAATAAATGCACATCAAAATTTATTTACTAATGAATGAAATGTCATAAGCACTGATATTTTGATGCGCTTTTGTTTGTTTTAACAGCGAATTAAAGTTAACGTCAGATTAGTGGTCTTTATAAGACTGACCGTACACTTGCTACAGAAAATGTAGAGGAAGAAGTAAAGGATTGGTTTTATGAAGAACTAGGAGAAATATATGAAAAATACCGAAATTTTATATAAAAATAATTATAGGAGATTTGAATGCAAAATTAGGACAAGAAAAAAATAAGCCATCAGTGGAAAAATATAGTACACAAGAAAACAAATGAAAATGAACAGCGATTAATTAATTTGCAATGGAGAAACAACTACCAATAAAACAACTTTTTTTCAACACCACCGAGAAATACAACGTCGAAAAGCCCTAATGGAAGAACAACGAATCATGTATAGAAAATGTACAAAGTGCCAGAGGAGCAGAAATAGACTCGGACCATTATACGTAGTGTATGGTAAATAGACCACCAAACTTTACAGGATAATAAAGGACGTTAAATTAAATTGAATATCTCTCTTTCATTTTTCATTTACATGAATGGTTTATTCAGTTATAATATCACAAGAGCATGAAAATAATCTATTATTTTACTTCCCGACTAACGAGACGTAGGTACTCTGCGAAAAATCAGGACAGCGCAGCTGGAGTTTAATCTTTTGATGGCAGTGACTGGATGATCACCCCGCACGCACTTGCGTTGGAATTGGCTTGTTTCAATAATTCCATGGCATCACTGATTTTTGTAAAAATGCTAGTTTGATTTTTTGCATTCTTTCAATTCCGGAAAATGAAAAATTGATAGCAACAGTATGAATGGATGCAGTATTTTTTTCTCTACAAAAAATATATTTACACTTTAGCTCTATAATAATTAGGGGAGCAAATAATTGAACATAAAGAATAGGGATGTCGTACCCGGTCTAAAATAAAACCCGGGTACCCGAAAGCAGTACCCGGGTAAACCCGGGTACCCGAAATATATAACAAAAAAGTTAGTGTACATCTGAACATCTGAGGTAACTACAATTTCTTTCTTTTACGCCGGGAGTTTTAAACTGAACTAAATTAAAATAGTACCTACTCACCAATTTAAACTGCAAGTCGTTTGTTATTCGTAAATATTTTCACACTTCCAAGTGCTATCAAATTCAAGTACGTGACTTTTTGTCCGAAATTGGTAGCACCATCAACATCACACAGAGGATGTTGATTTTACTTCATCTATACTGACGCGATTTAATGGTACTATTGGCGGGTTGAATATTTCCGTGAAGCGGATTTATTGCTTTATATGAAACAATTAGTATATTAAAGTATGAGTGGATAACAAGGTCTTTAAAACACGCGCGAGTTTTCGAGCACGACGGCGTAGCCGGAGTGCTCGAAATAGAGCAAGTGTTTTAAAGACCAGTTATCCACGAATACTTTACGCTATTTTTTATTATACCTTCAATACTGGAAATAAATTACCCACTAAAAACTTAGAAATAATTTTTGTCGTGATAAATCGAGAGGGCATAATAATATTGCTACTATAGTTACGAGAATTATTTACGTTGTTGTCGCGTCCATGTCCGTTGTTGCATTCAGTCGTTTCCTTGACAACCTTTAAAGCTCGGCGAGCTTTAATCGCCTGTATTCGCACGCTCAGGCGTGCTTTAAATGGCGATTCTGAGGCAGGTATAATAAAAAAACATTTATGTGGTATGGATAGTGTGATTCTTGTTATTACTGCATGGTTATGTTTTTCCACAGCTTATTCCTATTGTTTTTAAGTCTTTATAATTTTCTCCGAAAAAGGATGACTTTCTGGAAATTATATAATTTACTAGTCGGGTACCCGGGTCCTGAAAATATACCCGGGTCGACTAGTACCCGGGTCTACCCGGGTACCCGCTGACATCCCTAATAAAGAATTTACTATGCAAATTTTTATGGTGCGTCGTGCAAGTCAGCACCCGGTATTGTCAATGAAAAAATTAATTAAACAAGAAAAAATCTTATTATTTTTTAAGAATATCAAACGTATTAGAATCCCAACAATATTTTTAATTGTTGGACACAGCGAAAAACCAAAACGGTTATATCACGTTGTAAGCGTATAGTCGCTGATCTATATATCGTAACTATGATAAATAGAGATTTTTTATTGGCTTACTATGTAATGAACTATATAATCAAAAAAATATACGGCTCAACTGTTTGAGAAGCACGATTATTTTCATATTATTATTATTATAATCAGTAAGTCCAGTGTACCGTTATGTGTTGGACTGAAAATGTAATACAATTTATTACAATGTATCTACAGGGTGGACCATTTTAATCAATGCATCCGGATATCTGCGTCGGTAAGCCGAATAAAAAAAAATGTGCAGACAAAAGTTATTCAGGACTGTACTAATAAATTTGACCTTGGCGTCAACTTTCAAGGTCATTTGAAGGTCAAAATTATTTTTTTTAATGGGAACCCCTATTTTTGACGTCGGATTCGGAAAGAGCGGAAAAATGTATGTCCAAAATGATAGTTGATAACTTGTTGGAGTGACCTTGAAAAGGTCAATCAAAGTTAAATGTTGAAAATTCGTCTAGATGTTTTTTCGAATTTGGATGATTTAAGGGCAAAAAAAAATTTGAGTAGACTTACGGGCCAATAACCTTGACCATCTTGTCCTTTAGGACTGTGAAGGTCATTCGAAGGTCAAAGTGATTTTTTTTTAATAAAAAATCTCACTATTGTCCTTAAATCTTACTTTAAGCATTACCCAGAAACAACGTCGACGTAGTAAGCTCTGTTTTCTTTGGGGTGCTTGTTTACCGTGAGTACCCTTGCCTCTCACGTTTGGGGTGCTTGTTTACCATGAGTTCCCTTGCCTCTCACGTTTGGGGTGCTTGTTTACCGTGAGTCCTCTTGCCTCTCACGTTTGGGGTGCTTGTTTACCATGAGTTCCCTTGCCTCTCACGTTTGGGGTGCTTGTTTACCGTGAGTCCTCTTGCCTCTCACGTTTGGGTTGCTTGTTTCCTGCGAGTTCCCTTGCCTCTCACATTTGGGGTGCTTGTTTCCTGCGAGTCCCCTTGCCTCTCACATTTGGGGTGCTTGTTTCCCGCGAGTGCTTTTACCTCTCGCATTTAGAGTGCTTGTTTCCTGTGAGTCCCCTTGCCTCTCACGTTTGGGGTGCTTGTTTACTGTGAGTCTCCTTGCCTGTTACGTTTTTGGTGCTTGTTTACCGTGAGTCCCCTTGCCTCTCGCATTTGGGGTGCCTATTTCCTGCGAGTCCCCTTGCCTCTCACGTTTGGGGTGCTTGTTTCTCGCGAGTCCCCTTGCCTCTCACGTTTGGGGTGCTTGTTTATCGTGAGTCCTCTTGCCTGTCACGTTTTTGGTGCTTGTTTCCCGTGAGTTCCCTTGCCTCTCACGTTTGGACTGCTTGTTTACAGTGAGTCCCCTTGCCTGTCACGTTTTTGGTGCTTGTTTACCATGAGTCCCCTTGCCTCTCACGTTTGGGGGTTTGATTCTTCTTGCCAGTAATTTTTTTTATTGCATTGTTAATTATTTACAATGTAATTAGTGTGTTTAAATTCTTTGTAATAAATGTAATTTAAATAAGATTTCTTTCAATGCATCTTGCTTAATTTATATTAATATTAATTATTTAAAATGTACATTTATTTTGATAAAAATGAAGCCTTAAATTCCTTTTTATACCTGAATTTTAATTTTGAATTAAAATACAATTATTGCAAATACAGTGAAATCTCTCATAAGCGAACACCGTGGTTCTACGATTTTTGTCCGCTTAATGGAGGTGTCCTCTTAATAGAAATGCTTTAATTTAAAAAAATTTTTTGTTTAATCTTTACTTCAATACAGAAAGACTTAAAAAATACATACATTTGAATACATACTACGATGTAATATTTTTATTTAGGCTGGGTTTGTATTGATCGTATCAATTAGTGATGGGAAGTTTCGATACTTTTGCGGACTCGTTCATTCCAATCCCATTCCGCAAGTGGATCGAGTCCAGCGGATTCGATCCTCGGATCGACATCGAAATTGAATGTGCATTTCAGACACCCTGGGTCCTCGGTCATTCCGGACCCGGAACGAACAACGCGCGTATCTTTGTTTTGGAGAGTGGTCACGCAGTCGGTAATTCAGTATGTTTATATGTCTCAAACATCAATTGGGCACATACAAAGCCGCCAAAAGCCATAAATCACTGATAACTGATAAAAAAGCATGCAACTTCAGCCGTATCATGTGTCGCCTGTCGACGTCGAGCCTCTAAAACGAACACCATCATCATTTGCTGTTCCCCATCAACACATTGTATTGTATTCTGTATTGAAATGGATTGAATAACGGAATGCCAAAGGAATGAATGTCGCTAGTATCAGTTCAAAATTTCATCTTTTTCTCTTAAGGTTAGCATGTGTTTAGTGCTGCGTTTGCTTTCCATTATGGCACTATTGTAAAAAAGTAGCTTTAGTAGATACATATCAACCTGCAGCCTGTAATGAAGAAACCCTACTTGCTTTTAATCAAATGCAGCTATAAACAAAGAGCACTTTGCTATAAATAATTTTCGCAAAACACTTCTTTCAGTTTCAAAATTCAGATACACAACTAAGCATTAAAGTTACAAAACAAATTCCCCTTGCTTCCTAACTAGCATCTGAACATTCATCCCATACCGCACATATGAAAACGTGTAATTTTCCTAGTTCCCTAGCATTTAAGCACATAATAATTAGTAACATGTCCGCTTAAAAGAGGGAAATTTGTGTTAACAGAGAGTCCGCTTAACGGAGATGCCCTTACATTTAAATTACATTGGTTCCCAACGGTGCCAAGCAAAATGTCCGCTTAATAGAGGGGTTCCCTTAATAGAGTATCCGTTATGAGAGATTTCACTGTAGTGAGATTTTTTATTTTTAAAAAATTACTTTGACCTTCGAATGACCTTCGCAGTTGACCTAAAGGACAAGATAGTCAAGGTTATTGTCTCCTAGGTCTACTCAAATATTTTTTCCCCTTAAATCATCCAAATTCAAAAAAACAGCTTCTGGACGAATTTTCAACATTTAACCTTGATTTGACCTTTTCAAGGTCACTCCAACGGGTTATAAACTATCATTTTGGACATTATATTTTCCGCTCTTTCCGAATCCGGTGTCAAAAATAGGGGTTCCCATTTAAAAAAAAAGATTTTGATCTTTACATGACCTTGAAAGTTGACGCCAAGGTCAAAGTTAGTACAGTCAAATGACCCCCATCGTCCTAAATAACTTTTGTCTGCACAATTTGTTTTTATTCGGCTTACCAACGGAGATATTCGGATGCGTCAATTAAAATGGCCCACCCTGTATTTTCTATGACATTTCACGTATCTTCCTTTTCCAAAACTTTCTATCCTGTGCCCATCTTCCTGTCTCACTTCACAGAATTCTTCGTTTTTCCGCTTCTTGTCGCACTTGATCTTCCCATCTTAGTTGTGGGCGTCCTATTTTATTCTTTCCGCTTTTGTTTGCAGGTATTTTTTCCATCTTTTTTCTTTTCTTTAACCTTTGCTTGAATTTCTATTGACCACCATCTGCTTTTCTTTGTGTATATGTTTGATATTTTTGATGTTCCACATACTTCTTTGTTGCAACAAGGATTTTCTGTTCAAATTGGTTCCATCGATTTTTCTATTGATGAATATGGTTCCCCCTCGTTTTTCCCAATCCGTTCCTCTAGCGTTTGCTGATATTTATTTTTAATATCCACATTCTGTAGTTTGTGACTTTTTATTTTCTCTTTGTGGTTACTTTCTTTTTTCTTCATTTATGTTTTTTCCATCTAACATTTGCATGATGAGTAGGTGATGGTAACTGCCTATTTCTGCTCCTCGTTCACCCTTACATCTTTTATTATTTTCTTTGTTTACTATAAAGTAGTCAATGATAGATTTTCCATTTTGCGAGGGCATTACTTTGTGTATGTCTTTGTGTTTACACTTTGAGTTTGTTATAAGGTCGTTTGTTATGCATAGGTCAATTAACCTCTCCCCATTGCCATTTTTGTTTCTTCTCCGTATGGGCTTAGGTACCTTTCAATTTCTATATTATCTTTGCCGACTCGGCCATTTATGTCTCCTATCAGTATTTTATTTCCCACTGTGCTGTCCAGCTCTGCTTGTAATATTTCGTAAAATTTGTCCTTTTCTTCTTTATTTGCATTTTTATTCGGTCCATATGCTATGATCAGAGTTGTGATATTTTACCTTCTCTGTTGATATTCTTTCATTTACATAGCTTTCCTCGAATAGTTGTTTCTCATTTTCTGACTTCACTAACAGGCCTACACCTTCTGCTCCCCATTTATCTATATCTACTGCTGACCAATATAGCCAGTTACCATCTCTCATCTCTTTCAATCTCCTTCCTTTTTTTTTAGTTTCAGTTATTCCCAGATAATGCAACTTTTTCAGTTTCATTTCTTCATATAATTTCGTCTTCATATGAATTGAGTAAATACTATATGATCGAAAACTTTTAACCTCTAGAGGGCTGTGGATTTTTTTAAAATTTAGATTATGTTGGCAGTGATGAGTAAGGTACTTAATAATATAACCTATACAATTTTGACAGAATCACTTACCTTTTACAGGATATTTAATACTGAACAAAGGTGGTGCTGTGTATAGAAAATGCAGGAAATCATTTTGAACAGCTGTAGTTGTTTTTGTTACTAACATTTTTATGTATTCAACGAAAATGTTCGTATTTTTTAAAGTGACATTACTGATGTAACCTTAAACCGACAGATATAAAATGCCAATGTGACTTTTATTACCACGACTGCTAACAAAATTTTTTGACAAAATAATTCCACAGCCCTCTAGAGGATAAAAGTTTTCGATCATACTGTACATATAACAATGGAACTTTATTGCTAAGCAACCAAACGCAATAACAACTGTATAGTCTGTTTTTTTGCTTTATGATTCAGAGCAGGCTTTGATTTTGAATTTTTGTAACAGTGTAGGTAGTTGGTTACAAAGAGAAAACACTAGTAATGTCAAAAACTTATTATAACTGTCAATGTGTTATCTTATAAGCACTATTATACATAATAAAAGCTACAATTACTGAACCACCGACATTCAATAAGGTATTGCTTTATTTTAAGAAATTTTATTTTTAACATGGTTATCTAACTGTACAGAAACGTCATCAAATTTCTATATGTTCTAATGTAAAAATATATTATTAAAAACTTGCTGATGACTTTTGTTTGCAAATTTGTGTTGTAGAAGTTATTATTTATGCTAAACATATAACAGGGATTAACTGTTTTTTTAACATTGCCTAAAAATGCCACCGTTCATACACTTATGATAGTACCATTGTCCGTGTCAAACAGTGTCACACCTCACACCCTGGTAAAAATCTTGATGTGCATCCTGCATGCAAAATAGTACTATATCTCTTTCCCTCCGCCTTAAGTTTATATGGATTAGGTACTTTTCAACTCTGTGTCGTGGGTCTTCCTATACAGACTGGTTCCATTGCGAAATATCCAGTTTCATCCAAAACCGGAACATACATTTGCACTAAAATTTCGAAATTGTAAATATTTCTTTAATAAAGAAGTAATCTTCGCCGAAATTACATGATTCTTCTCGCAAATCAATTTTCTTCCATTCACAATTTTGTATTTATATCCCATATTTTTTAATGTGTTGTATAATTTTGAACGAGTCCTGATATAATTTAGTTCTTGTCTTGTAGTACATCGCAATAAATTATCCAAAGAAAAAAAAAACAAAGTTTCTTAATATCCTCCCTGAAACTATAGTTCTCCCAACTTAAAAATTATTTTTCCTTTTTTATATTATCATCCCGTTGTTGCTGGAGTTCTGATTTTGCTTCATTTAGAATATTAAATACAGTTGAATTCAAAATCTAGCATAATAACAAAATGTAAGAAATTTTATAATGGTTTAATTCTTAATACTTACATCAAAGATTTGTCCAACTCTTCCAATGATGGCTGTTTTACTTAATTTACCATTGATGTCTTTTATATTAGTAAAACAGCATTTTATAGCCACTTTGGTTTTACTATTAATACAGCTTTTTCATGGTATTTTATTAAACGTTATTGAAGTGTCAACTTGACAATCTCGGGGACCTTGATTTTGACGTTAGGTATATTTTGTAACTAAACTGTTGTACACTGCTAAAATAATATAAATGCACGGCCTGCTCTGAATTATAAAGCAAAAAAACAGACTATATAAACATTCTTAAAATTAACAACAATAACCATAGCTGGTTTCTGCATGCAGTTATCAACAGTAATGTATTAAGTGCATAGTGACTTGCCGATAATGCTGGTCAGATTGCCCGACAGCGAAGCTAGAGGGCATATTTTCTAAACAACCAGCGGGAGTGCAATCTGGTCAGTATTATCGAAGCAATATATTTTGTATCACTATTGCTTGAATTGATTAAAAAACTAATGAATCATCATTTTAATGAGTAAGGTGGAGTATTACCGATAAGTAGTTATATAAAAACTTACCAATAAGTTGTTATGTAACACCTTATCGACGCAAGTCGTTTTTGATTGGTTGAAAGTTAAAAAAGCGAGTTCGATCATTGGTTAAATGACATCGTTTGACAGATGTATGCAATAGTCAATGTAATAACTGCTCAAAATGACTGCCGTTCTTAGCATATTAGCGTCTTGCTTAATGGTGGCGGCGGTGGCAGAAAAAATACATTCCCGAAGTTGAATTTCTGTTTGATACACCAGTGAGTTGAACTAGATTTTATTCTTGTTGAAAAATTGAAGTAGAACAAACTTGAAGATTTACATTCATAAATAAACCAAGTAATGAATTATAATTTTCTTCGGTACCATACCTAATAACTTATGTTGTGTGATATACACCCTAGACCAGGGCTGTCCAACACGCATCCCACGGGCCGCATGCGGCCCGCCAGGGTATTTTTTGTGGCCCGCGGATCGATAGATACTATAATTAAAGAAAACATGAATCTGGAATATAAATTATAAATCATTGAAAACAATATAACATAGGTACACAGAACAAAGGTACAACATTGTGTTAGGAAACAGTACCGTCCACCTCCGGTGGAAGGTTTGTCTTGTACTTTGTCTCAGTCTGGCAGTTGCCACCAACACGAATGGTCCTGTAGTGATCAGACACCTGTTTTTGATTGTTTTTTAGTAGTGTTTAGTTCTTCTAGTTGTTAACTGTTGTTAATTAATGATTACTTTGACAGTTCTTACTTATCAACAAATGTCATTTTACCTAGCTTACTTGTCTCTTTACATTAATTGATGCAATTTTTTTTCTTTTTTGAATATCTCAAGAACGGAAAGGAATTAACCTAGTTTAGATTAATTTTTTAGTTTAGAATCACTTTTAGAACAAATGGTGTAAGTTTGTCGGTTACCTCAGGGAACACCCTGTATATATTTTTTATGTTTCAGTGCTTTTTGTAATGTAACCTAAGCTTCTTGAATAAATAAAAATTAGTATCTCAATATACACATTTTATGTTTAATACAAATCACTCTCAAAGTCACAAAGACACATTTTATGATGTGGCCCTCATGACCTTAAATTTTTTTACAGTGGCCCTTGGGTCACATGAGGTTGGAAAGCCCTGTCCTAGACAGTGGAAAAAGTCCGATAAAACTTATCCTAATAACTCATTACATTACTACTTTTACAGACTTAATATAAGCCGTTCAAGGCCTTTTTGGGACAGAGTTGGCTATGATTTTTTCTTTTCATGTTGGACTAACTGATTTGATGATGTAGCGGATGCAACTTTTTTTTTCTGTGTGTCTTTTGACATTTTCTTGCCACCACATTGCCAAATTTATTATTTTAATATTCGTGAGAAAATAAATGATTGTCAAATGTGTAAAAATAATTTTAATTTCCGTCAAGGAAAAGTTAAAATGCCCAAAATAATTTTGTTACAACAAAAAATTTCCATTAAACGATGCTACTTCCAATTTAAAAAGGACAGACCAAATTTAAAGAACGCGAGTCGATGTGGAGACTAGAGAATATCCGGCAACAATGTACTTATTCAGAAAATATAACCTTAAACTGAAAACAACCTAACCTAACACAAAAAGTGTCAATTTCCACGAGGGAGTTTAGTTGTCACAGAGGTTCTGCCAACAAAATTACTAGATGGTCATAGCCTCACCTGACCCAAAAAGATCGTGAATGGCTTATACCTAATGGTTATTGCACAATTTATTTGGTAATGACAGATAACAATTTTATTTCTACTTCAAAATAGTAGTTTATTTATCTAGAACGAAAAGTGGCATTTTAAAGACGAGAAAGTTGTTTACGTCCGAGGCGTCCGCCGAGGACGGAATTACTTGCGAGGACCTTTAAAAACACTTTTCGTTTGTGGTGAATACAACGGTTTATTTCATACTGCAAGATTACTGAATTTTAAATAAAAAGTTCTAAATCATTTCAAATTTCATATCAACAACTGACGTATAATTTTAAAGTACTTGAACTTTAAAATTTTACTTTAAAGTACTAGGACTTTAATGTTCCATTTTTTGTACAGGGTTATTCATTATAAATTACCCACCCCTTATCATCGTTATTATTGCCTATAGAAAAAAAAGTTTTAAATAAAAGTTATGTGGTTATAACTGAATTTTGTTAAAATGCTATCAAAAGTACAGTGGCGTGCATAATTAAGGGGATACAAAAAAGTAATATATTTTTTTAAATGGAACACCCTGTATATTATTAAATTTTTGGAATGATCTTTCTTTCCTGATTTCAAAAATATACCATATGTTACCCCTACCTTATACCGTTTTTGAGTTATTAAACGTCGAATATCATTAACATTATTAAAGTAAGCTATGAAAATGACAACTATTTTGTTTGATAAGTGACATTTCTTTAATGAAATAATCTAAATGAGTTATTTTTTATTTATATTTAAATTTCCTAAATAAAACTTTGTTATATTTAATAATGTTAACTACTTTAACTAAGATATTCGACGTTTAATAACTCAAAAACGGTATAAGGTAGGGGTAACATATGGTATATTTTTGAAATCAGGAAAGAAAGATCATTCCAAAAATTTAATAATATACAGGGTGTTCGATTTAAAAAAATATATTACTTTTTTGTATCCCCTTAATTATGCACGCCACTGTACTTTTGATAGCATTTTAACAAAATTCAGTTATAACCACATAACTTTGATTTAAAACTTTTTTTTCTATAGGCAATAATAACGATGATAAGGGGTGGGTAATTTATAATGAATAACCCTGTACAATAAATAAGTTTTAAAGTACTTGAACTTTAAAATTTTACTTTAAAGTACTAGGATTTTAATGTTCCATTTTTTGTACCAAAAATAATCCGAAAAATGTCATTTTTGACATCAGTATGAAATAAATTAAATTTTAAAGATCAACACACAAATAGCCATGCAATAAATAAATAAATTTTTACTGACCTAATAACGTATAATTCTATTTCTATTTACAGAACTTATTAATAAATTTCTTTTCAAATTCAAAAAGTTGACTAATAAGGAAAGTATTATTTATGAATGTTATTTTCTAACAAGGGAGAACATTTATTTATTGACTTGCGCGATGCAGCTAGGTAAATTCTTAATGTGTGATTATTGGCTCCCCTAATTATTTTAGAGCTAAATTGTAAATATATTTTTTGTAGAGAAAAAAATATTGCATGTGTAGATACTATTGTTTGTAATTTTCAAATTTCAGGAACCCTATCAATTAATAGTATATTACACAACGAGAGCTGTAGGAAGCATATTACACGCGAGTTGGAAAAGTTACGCACAAGCCGCGTAGCGGCGCGTGTGTAATTCCACGAGCGTGTAATTGCTCTATAGCCCGAGTTGCGTACTATACTTTTTCTACGGTCACACTCATTTCGTTAAACGAAAAAGAAATATTTTATTAACTGTCAAATCATCTGTCACACCATTTTAAAAATTAGGCGGCTGCAGTCACATCCCTACACCGCTTCGTACAAACAACAGAAGCTAACTGTAACGTAATAAAAAAAATTACGTGTTAGTCATTATCATTACGTAACACTGTTTGTAACAACGAATTTACTAATCAAGTAAACAGTGCTTAATGAGCAATTTACTAATAAAGGAGTAGAAAAAGAAATAAAAAATGCAATTTTTGAAAAATCAGTGGTGCCTTGGAAATTGTAAACAAACAACATGCACATTTATTTTTGTCATTGCTGTTTGACGTTTATAACAGATCATTAAATATTTTTCCTGTTAAAATGTATTTAACCGATTGTCAGTAGCCCCTACCTTGCAATTTTACACATTTAGTTCATTATGCAGTGTGAATGTGCATTCATCCATAAACAAAACGTTATTCAAAAACTACCTGTTTTCGTTACATTTTTCCATAATTTGGAAGCAAAATGCACTCCCCTTCTCTCTATCACGTTCAAACAACTCTTGATGACACTGATATTTGCAAGAGCAAAACTTGTGTTTTTTTCAAAATTCGCAGGACTCTGCTGCAATGCAAGCCAATATCTTGCGCTATTTGCTTTAAACTTGGAATTTGCAGCTACTGCTGCCAAAACATTCAAGGTGTTGTCATTTTTCTCATGTTGCTACACGTTATCAGTGTAATTGTTACATTTACAATTATTTAATACTGTGCCTGTAGCTTCAAATTTACGTATTAATCTATCAATTGTTGTACTGTTTGGAATTTGCCGATTCGGATATTTTACGCTAAACAAGGCACTTATTTGACGAGCACTATTTCGAGCATAAAACCATTTTATCATTTCTACTTTTTCTTCAGTTAAATACATTTTAACGGGAAGAATATTTAATGATCTGTTATAAACATCAAACAGCAACGACAAAAGTATTGCATGTTGTTTGTTTACAAATTTTCAAGGCACCACTGATTTTGTCAAAAATTACATTTTTTATTTCTTTAATTTATAGGGTTCCGGAAATTGGAAAATTATAAATAATAGTATCTGTAGATGCAGTATTTTTTTCTCTACAAAACACTTCCGCTCTAAAATAATTAATGCTGCGTCACACAAGTCACCGCCCCGTATAGGACCAGTTTAGTATCAGAAACTAGTGGTATGTTTTAATATAAATATTTATACATGAATTCGTACTGTAATTTTATAGAACAAAATGGTCTCGAAATTATAGTGTAAAACTGTGTTACAGCAATAACAGCTTGAATTCGTTTCGCCACGGTGTTAAGAAGTACAAGTACAAAATTATTGGTTACATACTTTTTCACTTTAAACGTGTTATCTCATAAAACAAAACAAGTATTAAACAAACAGTATAAGCTGTCTTGGCATATATACAATGTATTACAAGTAGAAACTATAATTTTTTTACAATAGAAGGGAATCTTAATATGTTCAGCTAACGAACACTTCAGTAGGTATAACATTATGCATAATACGAATACATTATGTGTTTGGGCTCGTATAGCTGCTACGTTCCCTAAATCAAACATACTGAAATATATTGATTTTTTTAAGGAAAATAGTGTGGTTGTAGTTAGTTCTTAAATTAAGAATGACTTCAATACTGTTAGAAACCTCCAGAATTTGGTCTTTAGATTCGAGTACTTCTGTTGGGACCACCTCATCTTAGGCTACTGTATTTTCATATATTTTTGTCGTTGTGGACAACCAGTCCGTTGTTCTAATTGATATAGTTAAGAATTTATTATTATTTATTTTGCTCTACATGCCATTTCTTAAGTATCTATTTATAATATGACGTTTTTACGTTCGGGCTATTTACAAAATTATACGACGCTTCTTGTATTTAACATTTATTACAACGATTAATTACGATTATTGACAAACACAAGAATTATCAAGGCAGAACACAAATTACATAAACTAACGAACTATTTCTAACAACGATACGTTTATTTATTTATATTGCACGACTTAAAAGTAACGATTTATATGGTTACCTATATTTATTTGTTATTTATTTCACTAGAGCTATGTACACACGGGTTCATTTATATGGGAGCTCTACGTGCTTCGGCTGAATTCGAACTGAACTGTCTATTCCTGCTGACACGTATTTATATATCACAAACGAGTCATTCTAGAACAATCGAGGCTTTACTCGCTTTTCCGGCAAATGCATGACGCATTCGCGTGTGTTGACCTCTAGCGCGTTCTCGAAAGCGTGAGTCATCCGTTGCACCTGGCTCAAAGGTCGTTCTGGATCGATCCGGAAGGCTGCACGCGTATTAGTCACCAAGGCCGCCGACTTCACGCATTTGTACTTGGCTTCAAGGCCGCTTCTCGAATATTCGGCCGCTGACTCACGCGTCTGCATCGGCCCGATCGCAAGGTCGTTACAATAAGTTAAGAATCCAAGTGTGACAAATGATGAGAAACTTTTGTAAAAAATTATTTCCTTCAAGGTTCGATGGTAGAATAGCATTTACTGAACCTCCTTGCCTTATAATTCTTATTTTCTTATGTGTATATATGTGACTATAAAATGAAGGAAGTCATTAATTTATTATTATTATCATTATCAGGTTCTCGTACTTAAATCGCCGAAGGGCGTCTACATGCAGCTCGAAAACGGCAAGATCGTCGCCATAAAAACCGCCATTAAAGTACGAGGGAAGGCAGAAGACGATGCCGGCAAAATCATGAAGCCCAGCTTCCCACCCGCGCTGAAAGGGCCTCCAGGAATGCCTTTGCTGCCGCCGAAGCGCATGGTGAGGCCCTTCAGTCCAGGCCTGGCCAAGCTGAACATGCGCAGCGTGCGCCAGGCCGTTCCGAACCTAGTCTCGCGGATACAAAGCGTGACGCGCAAGGTCCAGATGGCGAAGACAAAGCCGTACCAGATCGGGTCGGAGATTGCCAGGGCGGTGAACCAGTCGAAGCTCGACATAGAAGCCCACCATCTCATGGGCAAGACCGACGAGCTCGTCAGCCGCACCAAGAATCTCATGCTGCAGAAGGCGGGCGGTCTGCCGAACGACTTAAGCCAGAGGTTGGTCGGAGATGAGATTACGATGGAGCGGTTCCCAGCGAAGGGCGACCGGAGCCAGAAGGCGCAGGCAAAGGCCGACATGGCTCAACAGGTCTCGTTGCTGAAGAACTTTCAGCGGGCGGCCGCGAACCAGAAGGCGCGTGGGAGGTCCCCCAGCTCGGCTATTCAACAGCTGGAGCAGTCTACTTCGGCCATTATCTCGGAGACTAAACAGAGGATACAGGTATGTGCATGATGAAGTTTTATTGAACTTGTAGCTAGGATTTTTCGACTCGATTTCTTTTTTATCATCTGTTGTGTTGTTAATAGTTTGTTAGCTTTATTTATAGTTAATACTCCGAAGTTTTAGCTCTGTGGGGTGGGTTAAGTCACATTTAACTTTTACATCCGTATGCATAGTCGTTCGCCAGCGGCTCGCCGGCAACTCACCACAGTTTCGTTATGAATAATATGTTGGTGGCACTGTAAGTTTATGTCAAATTCGAGGTTAGCAGGTTAGGTTTTGTGTCAGTTTCTGTAAAAACTGACGGAAAACCTAACCTGAGAACCTCGAAATAAACTGTGGCTCGTCGAAAAAAGTCTTTAATTTTGTTCTTGTAACATAAATAGCTATTATATTTATATTTTGGGGTGAAATAATATTAAAATATTTTCGAAAAACACTTCATTTTTAAGAAAAAATAAAAAACTGTCTCTTTAGTAAAAAATAATGCTGGGTGCATAGCCGCATGCTTCAAAGACTGGTCAAACAGTCTTGAGAGTTGAGCAACATTTGCGACGGTTGGTACTTGGACCGATAGTGGTAGTAAAGTCGCAGCCAGCCATGCTTTGGAGAGCACATTAAGCCATTGGTCTCGGTTGTCATTTCGGTGACAGTCATTACTCGTTAGATTACGTCAGAGGTGCTCGTACAACCTGAAAACTCTGGCAACAGGATTCCTACAGCAAACCATATGATACAAAAAAAAGTAAAAAATAAAGAATGCTGTCTTAATTAAAGTTAGTTTTGAACATTTTTGGTAAATTGGTTTCTTTTGGCTTCAACATCAATAAATAATACAAATTACTAATTTTAATTAAGATTTTATGAGGTCTTGTACAAAATAATACAAACAATAGGCTTAACCAAATTATTTCCCTTTCTATCATACTAAATGCACATCGATAAATGCCAAGTATATTTGTTCTCTGCTCTCCATTGCCGCTTGTGCGTCTTTCAATTTTTGTTCAACTTGTTTTCTTATTAATCATTTCTATACTATTCTTGTGTAGATTTTAATGGGCAGATTGCTCTATAATTCTCGTAAATGTAATTGCCCTGCTTATGGATTGGTAGTATTAAGCTGTTTTCCCAGTCTTGAGGAATTGATTCATTTTCCCATGCTTCTTTACGTATTAAGTATAGCTACCTTTTTTCATCTTTGCCCACTCACTTTATCATCTCTAGTCCGGTGTTGTCTACTTCTTCTTTTTCTATTTTAATGTTTCTTATATCTCTTCAACATTTATTTCTTCTATTTGTTTATTTCCCTCCTAATATTCTATTTCTTCATATTGTTTTTCTCGTTTGGTTTTTTTTTTTTTTTAATTTTCAGTGTAGTGATTTTTCCATATTCCTAGTATTTTGTGCCTCTTGTTTCATTATTTCTTATTCGATTCCAGCATTTTCTATTACTATTTTTGAAGTCGTCATTTATTTCTGTTCCAAATTTCTCCCAGCTTCTTCGTTCTTCTTCTCTTACTGCTATCTTTGCTTTGTTTCTTAGTCTTATATAGTGATGGGAGTCTAGAATATTCTTAAAAGAATATTGTCGAGAACGAGAATATTCTTCAGAATATTCGGAGGCAGAAAATTTTCTTCTAATAAAGTATTGGAAGCAAAAGAATATTCTCAGAGAATATTCTCGTAAACGAGAAGATTCTCAAGAAATTGCCAAGAATTTTACATCTCTAGTCTTATACCGATGGGGCCATAATTATATACCGGGTGTCTTAAAATGAAATACATCTAGTATGCTATGAACTTCCCATAATGCAATCTAAAATTTTACTTGAAATTGGCAAGACCGTAAGTCTATGTCAAATTCGAGTTAAGTAGGTTAGGTTTTGCGCCAGTCTGTGTCAAAAGTGACGGAAAACCTAACCTACTAACCTCGAATTTGACATAGACTTACAGTCTTGCCAATTTCAAGTAAAATTTTAGATTGCATTGTGGGAAATTCAAAGCATACTAGACGTCTTTGATTTTAAGACACCCGGTATAACAGCAATGAGATAACATGAATAAGAAGATAACACATATTGCTTGAGTAAGAAAGAGATAAACACAGTAGGAACATTCGAGTAGGCCTGATGCTCATTTTAATTATGACATATGTCAACTAATTGTGCCTACTAAAATAATTTTGTTGTATGGCCATCTCTTTCTTACTCAAGCATTTTATTTTGTTGTTCATGTTATCTCATTGCTGTTATATATAATTGTGGCCCCATCAGTATAATCCATTTTGTCTTGTGGCTCATTTGTTTTATTATATTTTTTCATGTTTGTTTTTTTATTTTGATTTTTACCTTTAATTGATTGTCCACCAGATGGTTTGTTGTCAGTTGGGGTTTATTTTCTTTCTACGAATCATCTCTGTTTTTTTATATAAAATTTGTGTCAGGTAATTCCAATCTTTCATCTATTCTTCATTCCTTTTTGTTTTTCTATCCTGTGAATTATCTATCTCGCTTTGGTATTAAAATTATTTGTATTCCAAGACCAAACGTGATTTTTAAGGATTAAAAACATCCAGTGTGGCTCAGTACTTCTTTTTTAAATTGCAAAAGCTAAAACAACGTATGAAATGCTCTAGGACACAGGTCCGTATCCAAAAGTTTCTTGATGGTGGTCTCCAAAGACTCGAATTAAACCATAATGTGTGGTACATTATTTTATTGAGAATAAAAGAGGCTTCACAAATTTGGCATTAGAAAAGCAGGTATTTAAAAAAATTCAGCTGATGATGGTTAGTTGAAGACGAAACGTCAGATAAAAAATTGGTAATGTAATCTTTGAGTTCATAAAAAGCTGATATAAAGAAGTTTTGTCAGTTTCGCTCTAACTTTAATATTAACGCCAGAAAAAAATAAAATAGAAAATCCAAAAATTTGGTTTTTTGAGATAATTTAAAAATGAAAAATCATATCAAGGGTTTCTAGACGTCATTTTGTTTGTCCTTTAATTGCGCAACTTTCTTCACATTTAACCAAATTTGTATCGTACAATTACCGAGATCCCCATACTTGCCCTCCTTATCTTGGACATGCTGTATTTGTGGTATACGTGATGAAGTCTATGACGTTTCTTCTGCTGCAGAGGTGTTTCGATCATTCATTTTTTGTTTCCAGAAGTTGTTCCCAATTGTCAGTTCATAGTCTATGCAAAATTCTATCATCTTTTTTCCATTTCTATTTTGTGTTTCTTCGCTGAATTTTCTCCCATGTAGCTCAGACTTCGTTCTTTGTTCTTTCTAATTCTGGAATTCCAATCTTCCATGATTATAACTTTTTTGTTTTTATCTCTTAGCTGATCTATTATCTGTTGTAATTTTTCATAGAACCCCTTTATTATATCTTCCTCTTCTCCTTCTACATGTGCTTATTTTTATTATTCTGTTCTTTATTTAGCATGATTCCTACTCATTCTTTGGTGCTCCGTTCTCTTTGTACCCCTGAACAGTATAAAATATATTTGTTAATAATTTTTGTGCTTCCCTGATCTATTTTCTTTATCTCACTTGTCTCAAGTATCTATAAATCATATTGCTTCATGGCTTCCACTACCTCAATTTCTTTTCCAGTCAGCGTGTTTGTCCATATTCTTATGTTTCTCATTTTCCCAGTTATTTTTTTTTTGTTTGATTCTTGTTCTGGTACCATATTATTTCTCTGCCTGGTCGTTTTTTCGTCCTTTTTTTCTATACTAGTTTTTTTATTCTAATTTTTCTTTACTTGTGCTCCATCTCTACTCGTCTCCATTTATGGTAACTTTATTCTCTCCAATCTTTACTTCGTTTCCTTTTTCTTTCTCTTCTCGCACTATTTCTCGTATTTTCTTTTGTTTTTTTTTCCTCTCTTTTTGTATTGTAATCACGAAAAAATAACCTTTTTTCAGATCTTCACATTTCAAGGTCACTAGATGACAAAAAAGAGGATTTCTCAATTCCGTTTGTCTGTCTGTCTGTTGGCGGTATAACTCAAAAACTATTTGTCGAAGGAGAACAATATTTTGCATACATATTATATATCTACCTCACATGAAACCGGTAGAATTTCATACAAATATATACAGGGTGAACAACTTAAAAAAATAAAATGTTTATTTTTGTGTTAATTTTGAAATAAAAGGAAGTAATAATTTTCACATAGGTCAGGCTTTACATTTTCCGAAAATAAGACTCAACCGATAAAGGATAATGTGTCACAAAAGAGTAAAAATGTTTCAACCATTACACCGTGCTCTTCAAGAGAAACGCGCACCGGACTTTTCCCAAAGAGACGCGGTAGCGCAAATGGAATTTCGCCGTACTTATATTCTCTGCAGAGATTCGGTTAGGATCGAGCATTCTGCAGAGCTGCCGATGCGGCGGGTTAAAACCCCAGCGGGGTATATTTTTCTTTATTTGAAAATGTATTTAATTTATAGAAACGTGAAGATATTTGTACTCCTAACTTAATTTGATTTTTAAAATTATTTAGTACCATTCTGGGTAAAGCCTTTTACAGATTTTTTGTTAGGTCATTTTTAATGTATACTGTTTTTGTTCTCAACTCCTCTAATTTTGATTGATTCTATATTACCGTAGTGTTGTCATTTCCGTTTTTTGGATGTATAAGGCACATTTTTCTCGTAATTTAAATACTTTTTAGCCAAAACATCGATCTCTAGGTGCTGTTTTATAAAGTTACTTATTGCTTCTGTTCTGGTTCCTTGTATCGATTTGTAATCCACTCACTTTCACATTTGTTTTTTTTTTTGCTTTTCTACCCATTACACGGAGTTTCCAGCGTACATAAATCAAACAAGTAGAGACACTCAAGCCAAATGTTGAAACCTGTCTAGAGTGCCTGGGATAGTGCCTTAGGGGGCATTTCTAAGCTTGACTATCAGATGGCAGCACACAGTTCTACCAATTACAGTGCCTTGATAGAGACAGTGGCGACAATAGGCACAATTTGCCACAAAATGGCGGCCAATGGCCTACTAACTTTAATAAATTGAACGTTTTTGAATGGTCATGGTTACACAACGTATAAATAATATGTTGGTGGCACTGTAAGTCTATGCCAAATTCGAGGTTATCAGGTTAGGTTTTGCGTCAGTGTTGACACAGACTGACGCAAAACCTAACCTGCTAACCTCGATTTAGTATAAACAAACAAAAGCATCAACAAATTTTGCCTCTTAATGGCGGCTGATTTGAGCGACCAATCAGAGCCAGTTACTGGCTCTGCTACCAATCTTGCTGTGGTAAAGTAATGGCGCCATCTGTTGGTAAGTGGTTTTATCTACTGGATGTCGACTTCGTTGCCATCGGGCTCTTGCTCTTCTTTTTTCGGCTATCAGCTTCATTATTTCGGCAGGGATGTTTTGCGTTTGTCGCTCTTGATCTTTGTTTATTGGTGTTGCCTTCCAAGCAGACTGGCAAATACTTTAAAATTAAAGCTGGGAATGGCCCGAAACAAAACATTTGCTAGATATCTCAATAACCTATCAAAAAAAGATAATTCAATATGGAAAGCAACAAAAGGTTTCAAGCGACCAACACCTACTGTTTCTCCTCTCCGCAATCCTGACAACAGCTGGGCGAGATCAGATAGTGAAAAAGCGGAAATGTATGCACAACATTTTGCTCAAGTTTTCCAACCACACACAACTAACCCAGATGTAAATGTTGACGAGTTTCTGAGTGCACCCTTTCAAATGTCACGACCAATTGCAAACTTTACTACAAAAGAAATTAAGATTGAAATCAAATACATAAACAAGAAAAAGGCTCCAGGATACGATCTAGTCACCGGCAAATTACTATCTGAACTGCCTGAATGTGGAGTAAGGTTTTTAAAGGTAATCTTTAACGCTATACTCAGATTATCATATTGGCCAACTCAACTTAAGCACGCTTACATTATATTGATTTTAAAACCGGGAAAACCACCCACAGACGTTACCTCCTACCGGCCTGCAAGTCTGCTATCAGTTATCTCCAAACTTTTGGAAAAACTGCTACTCAAAAGAATGAGGGACAATAATTTACTAGAGGAATGCTTGCCAAATCATCAGTTTGGATTTAGACACAGTCACTCGACCATCCAGCAATGCCATCGACTTGTCAATACTATCCATAAAGCATTCGAAGATAAGCAATTCTGTTCGGCCGTCTTTTTAGACATACAGCAAGCGTTTGACAAAGTATGGCATAGTGGGCTTTTATTTAAAATCAAGCAAAAGCTACCGCACCATTATTTCCAAATATTAAAATTCTACTTATCATCTCGCTCATATCAGGTCCAGTGCGGTGAAGAAACATCAGATATATATCCTATCACATCAGGAGTTCCTCAAGGAAGTGTGTTGGGGCCAATTCTCTATTTAATCTACACAGCTGATCTACCAGTAACCCCACACACCGTAATTGGAACATTTGCAGACGATACTGCTATTTTAGCCACAAACGAAGATCCCGTAGCTGCTACACAACAACTACAGAACCATGTGGATCTGCTTCAAGAATGGTTTAGTAAGTGGAGAATTAAGATAAATGAGAGCAAATCCACACACGTGACTTTCACGTTAAGAAAACAAAACTGCCCACATGTCCATCTCAATAATATACAAATACCTCATGCTACAGAAGTCCGCTACTTGGGGCTACATCTAGATAGCAAGTTGACCTGGAAATTGCACATAACTAAGAAAAGAAAGGAAATGGACCTGAAACTAAAGAAGATGAGTTGGTTAGTTGGAAGAAAATCCCCCCTCTCCTTAGAAAATAAAATCCTCCTTTACAAAACAATTATCAGACCAATTTGGACATACGGACTGGAATTATGGGGTAGTTCAAGTATGTCAAATCTCAAAATTATACAAACCTTTCAGTCCAAAGTCTTGAGACAAATAGCAGCTGCACCATGGTATATTACCAATCAAACATTGCACACCGATCTAAATATCCCCTTTGTAAAAGAGATGATTCAACAATGTGCCAGAAAACACTACGACCGCCTACAAGTACACCCCAACCCAACAGTAGAAATCCTAGTCGAGATACCAGCATACAAACGACTTAAAAAGAAATGGCCACAGGACCTACTAACCATCTAAGGTTTCCAGGGTAATGCCACTGGGCTGATCCCTCCACGTCATCCACCATCAAATCAGCTCATGGAATGCATATGTACTTTATATTAAAGATATATTGTATACTGTTCCGATTGTTGATGTAGATATTACAATAAAAAAAAAAAAATTTAAAAAAAATCTGTTGGTAATATCAGAAAGTAACCCCCTCCCCCCTCCCCCAGGAGCCGTTCAAGATCATTCAAATCGGTATCTTTACATCAAAGTAACTGACGCTGAGTGTCTCTACTTGTTTGATTTATATAAATGCTGGTGAGTTTCTCTACTCAGATTCTCATTTTCTTTCTTTATTCTTTTTTCATTAAATGTATTTTGTTTCAACCTTGTTTGTTATATCTTCTTCTTTTATATCCTCCTGATCTTTTTACATATCTGTCATAATTTTTCATATTTGCTCCAATTGTATTCCACCATGTCTTCTAGTGCTTCCCTCTTTCTCTGTGATTTATCTGTTGAGTATTCTTCGTCACTTTCCACCATTATGCTTTTCTTTTTTCTCTTCTTCTCTTTAGTGTCCCTGATTTTGCTTTCGGCACCAATTAGTCTCATTGTCTTTTTCAAACAGTTAATTCATTTGGCTGCTGATTAATCTATATTTGGAATTTTTATTTTATAGATTGCCTTTTGTGTTTTATGTAAAACTTATAATTTAAGTTGCGGTTTTTCTGTGCACCGGTGTTCTTCCATTATTTATCATTCTTGTTTATGTTTAATATCAATTGTAGGTTAAAACATTTCTTATTCTTGTTATTCAAGAAATTATTCTTTGAATTCAATTTCACCATTTTTATTGTTGTAGTTTTGCTATACTTTACACATATACACGCTAAATAAAGATTTTATTTATTTATTTATTTAATACGTTGATTTCCTGCTTATTTAGATGAATAAATACTTTCTTGCCATCCAAGTACACGTCTTTCTTATTCTTTTGATTATTATTTTGATGTATTTTTTTTATGTTTATTCACCTCTTTGCCATTCTTTTTCATGTTTCTTTTTTTTTCTATATGCTTTCTTTTTTATAAATTGTTATTTCTTGATTGCTTTAATTTTTATTTAAAGTCATTATCTATTTCATCCTTTATTTTACTTCTTCTGAAATATTTTTGAATTTTCTATGAATTCTCTCTTTATTTGTGTCTCGAATATTATTCTTATTCTTTATTATCTAGGCTATAGACTTTTCTTAATTTTGTAATACTGCTGTTCATATGCTTTGTGGTTTTATTGTCCTTTGATGTAGTATTTATTGGAATTAATATGATTGTTCCATAGTCTACTACGTATCTTACATATTTTTCAAAATTGAAGCACCTTTAGCATATAGTGATACCAAGTTTAATTGTGTGGACTAAAAACGATTTTCTGTTACTGCAGGACATTGCTGAGATTGCCGGTTCATACCAAGAAGATGAGAAGCTCCAGTCCGCCTCAGATTCGTCAAGTTTAGCCCCACTAGAATCCGACAGCTTACAAGACCTGGACGTATCCGAAGAAGTAGAAGACCTAGAGCAACACTACCAGGACGAAACCTCCACACACGCCCCCTCGACCTCAGGGTCTTCGCTGCCCGTACCCCCGGAATCCATAAAGACAGACATTCCAAACCAGGACTACAACTACAACGGCTACTACGGCTACAACATGCAGCCCTACCCTCCACCGCCGCAGGGCTACGGCGCGTACCCGCCGCAACCACCACCACCGTACGACTACAGCTACCCGCCACAGCCCCAGCAGCCACAGTACAACTATGGAATGTATCCCCAAGGCTATCCCCCGCAGCCGCAGTACCCTCCACCCCCTCAGGCACCACCATACGACTACGGACCTCCCCCGCCCCCACAGCCCATGTACGGGGGCTACCACAACCCGTACCCGCAACAGTACCCGCCTCCGCCTCCCCCGAACGCGTACCCTCCCGCCGCGCCGCCACCGCCCAACTACGACTACCAGTACAACACTGCGCCCGCACAGAATGCTACAGCACCGACGAGCACACCGTACTATCCCAATGCGTAACTTCCATGAGTGTTGATTTTGAGTGAGTTTTCTTCTGGTGCAAGTGTTTGTTGAATTGGATTTCTCTAAAGTGTTCTGAACTCTGGCATACACGTACACAACTTGTGTTTCAGCAAATCAAGCGTAGGTGGTAATTGTGTGGATCGAATTGTCGGCTTAGTGTAGCGGTTTCCTTGCTTACAGTAGATGGTTGTTCCATGTTACACAATATTATGTGTATTTACGTTTTATAAATGTAGGTAATATTGTGATTTTGACTATTCGAAGATAGAACTGATCTTTTTTACTTGTACGAAAATTTTATGTACTTTCGTGTAATTATTGCTGGATGATTTTTTAATTTGTTTTCATAGGTTTGATTAACTGTATATGTAGCGATAGATAATTATGTAAATGTAATTACTATATTATTTTCTATTAAATTATAATTATATATATATATAGATATACATCAAAAATGTTTTCATTTTTTTATTCAATTTATTCAATGTCAAACTATTGACATCCTCTTCTGCTTTACTGGTTTGCTATAGAGAATTACCAGGTTGTCGTACTTGAAACTTGTTCTACCAGTTCATATTAAATCCACCACGGTTCGTTGTTTTACTTACCCTACCCAATATTTAAAAGATTTAAGATTTGTTGTGTTAGGAAATAGCTTGAACTTTGTACAGCCGAAGTTAGCTGTTTTGATATCGAGCTCTCTCTGTACTTACAGGAAGGGCTCTCTATTACATTTTTTCCTATATTGTTTTATTTTTCGTTGACTATAAACTAACAAAGCTGCGACCAGTTGTATTTACGCCTTACATTTTCTAATATGCAGTCTTAGTCACTTGAAAGTGTAATAAACCTCATTTGTTAAGCTACATTTTTGTGTCAAGGGCATATAGCATCGCTCTCGTCATTGTGTCGAGATCAAAATGCTGTTGTGATTCGTAACTGTGGTATTTTGCAAGCATAACATTACCGGCCACAAGGCACCTCAATAATTCGAATTCGGATTTTTTAGGTTCCAAGCTTGCTACCGTATCATTCTTACCACCGACCTCAAATATCAGATTAAAATGTCACGTCTGCGCTGGTCCTCCATCGAGCCGGCTACATTCCACATCGCCAGCCCGCTTCCTGTTGCATCTGTCACTTAGGGTCATCTCACGCTGACCTGTCAATGAAACCTTTGTCTCGATTGTTCTACGTGTATCGTACTTTTGCCGAAAAAATATTTCGCGCGATAGTTAATGTAGTTACTTGGATTTATCCGCTGTGCCTTAATGTGTATCTGACTAACTACTTGTCATTTTTCACATTTTGGGTTATTGGCGTATTACTAGCTTTTTCAGGTTATGTTAGAAAATGATGCTTCTTCCTCAACCAATTTTATCGGCCACTCGTTGCAGTGACCATCCCTCTTCTAGTTTTAAGATAACAAAGCCTTGTTCGGCTTTGCTTAGAACGTCTCGAACCGCCCTTGTTTCGACCTAAAGCTAGGTGGAGCAAACCATTGTTACTGGTTGTTTTTTGTGTGTTAAGGCACTGAATCATATAAATATCTATATATAGTTTCATTCGTTCATCATTAATCCTTATTCGCTGCATGCATATGGCCAACAAACTTAGTTTACTGAAATTTCTGTAACAGTTGCTGTCGATTGGGCCGCTAGCCCAATGTGAATATAATTTATTAGGAGCCCCTAATATAATACGTCACCTATTAAATTTCACCGGGGTAGTAATGTAATTCCCTTAAACAGGCAATTTAAAATAAATGTTTCACTGGCTGAATATGATTTATACTTCCCCAAATTAAATGTAAATATAAGGGGTGTCTCTCATCCATTAACTTAAAAACTGTTTGGGTACCAGTGTATAAATTAGTTTAACCAATTAGCAACTTAACCTGGATCATAAACTAGATGCAAGACAATATAATATTTATTGTATAAGCGTTTTAGATGGCGTTTTATCCACGCAAGAATGTTTAAACGCGAGAACGCAGTTCGAGCGTTTAATTTTTTAAGTGGATAAAACTCAACTAAACGAATGCAATACAACTTTTTTTCCAACAACTCAATAAATATCTAAAAAAACATACGTTTTGTATTGACAGCCATGAAAAGTCATAGTGACAATTTGGAAAGTACCGAAAGATCAAATATTATACCTTTGGCAGTAGTGTATTGTCAGTCTATGTCAAATTCGAGAGGTTAATAGGTTAAGTTTTGTTTGTTATTTGACATAGATTGACGCAAAACTTAACCTACAAATTTCGAATTTGGCATAGCTTGACAGTGCTACCAACAATGCAGTAGTAAGTGACATGGTTTTATCCCACTAGTGGAATAAAGTAATTTCATTATTCCACTAGTGCAGGGGTCGGCAACCTGCGGCCCGCGGGCCGCATGCGGCCCTTTGCAACTTTTTGCGCGGCCCGCCAAAGCACCAATATAACTTTAGGAAAAATCAACAAACTTAGAGCGTAAGCGTGCCGAAATGTGGCCGGTGACAAAAATGCGCGACAAACAGAAGCATAGTGGGAAACCTATTTTACTGCGCAAGTTTAATCCCCACTCCCCAGCAAATACGACGTCTCGCTTAGCAAGTGTAGCATTCTTTCTAGTGATGGGCATAATCGGATGATTTCAATAATCGGAATGTTCCATTTCGGAATGTTATAAAATCGGAATAACATCCGATTATTTTACATTCCGTAAATGCAAGCAAAGGAAAACGAGCGAAATAACAACAAGCGGAAGGAAGATGAAGTGCGTGCAAATTTACGATGAGAGCACTCGCCGTCTCGCCGTAAGCCCTTATCTGCGTTGGCATCTATTGTTTGGGTTTGTAGGACGGTCAGTAATAGCTATTTACGTTATTAGACCGGTAGCAACATTTTTATGGCCGCGCCAATACTTTACAGGTCGAACCGTAGGGCGAGACCTGTATGTTTGGCAAGGCCATAAGAATTCCACCGGTCGTGTATCGTATAAGATTTTTTAGGATACTGCATTGGTAACTAGCGTTTACATTGTTACAAACGAGTCCGGTAGATAAAATTTACCGGCCTAGACCAGTAGTAGCCAGCAGTATCCTGAAAAACAATTTATAAGTTTGAGTCGCAGAGTGGGATATGAGGAAATAAAATATTTTTTCAAATTATTACAGTAGTTACGTTAATAGACTGTCGGAAAATGGTAGTGATATTTTAAAGTTTAATAGCACATAAAGTACATAATAGATAGTATAGAACAATACTTGAATTTGAAGTCTGTAGGTGTACTATCTAATAATTAATCTACGAAATACCACTGTCATTAGTGCCATTCACGTATCATACACATGCGCACACGGCGCGACCCGTCGACATTCGCTAACCAGCATATAGCAGTCAAGTGAGTCAATGCAACATTCCGTATTCCGTTCAGTTCAAATTGGCATTTCGTTTTCTCATTTTGTGTACCGAATAGTAAAATAATCGAATTCCGAAAGTTCCGAATTTTGTGCACCGAACAGTAAAATAATCGAATTCGGAAAAGTTCCGAAATAATAGGAACCTTCCGATTTTTTGAACAATCGGAAACTTTCCAATTATTCATTCCGGATAGGCCCATCACTAATTCTTTCATTTCCCCAGTTTGCTACTGTATGTTCATATGTGCGTTCATGTTGACAGCCGTATGACGTTTCACTACAATATTTTATATTTTTTATATTTATATATTTTATATTTACATATTTATACATATTTAATTGGCATTGTATTTTCTTTTTTTCCCTTTTAAGAATTGTAAAATTTTTATTCTCTAACATTATTGTAATTATAGCATGTCAATAAAAAATAAATTTTTTCTATATTTATTTTTAATAATATTTATACTCGTATATGATATAAAAGCACTATTTAAATTACATTTGAATGTGCGGCCCGCATAAAAAAAATTATTTTGAAAATGGCCCGCCGTCCGAAAAAGGTTGCCGACCCCTGCACTAGTGGATAAAGTGGTACTTTAGACGGTTCAAAAGTGTGGATAAAACTTCAATTATAAGGTGATTGTGGATAAAATAGTTTTTCATTGCAGGAATCGCATCTGGCAATCAACTTATTAAATAGGCACATTAAACAGCTTGATTAAACAATTAAAATTATAAAGGTAAACCCTGAATTTATACAATTTAAAAACGGTCAACCTGGAATTTCATGCAAATACAAAATTTGCATTTATAAAATCGAAAAAATAGAGTGAACTTTCCACGTCGTAACGATAGCTGAACTTAAGCTCCAAAGTCAGATACAATAATCGTACTATGATTAAATTCAATTACAGTATAGGTATACTAGAACGCGTTGGCCAGCCTACGTCTGGCCGTGTAAACGGTCAACAATAACAATGCGTGCTCAAGGCGGCAGCCAGCCGACGCGACGTCCGGCCTCGCCACCGTTAACAGTAGAAATGCGGTCTCGCCATTTGTGCGGGCGCGCCACTTGCTAGTATGCAGGCCGTTCAGGCTGCGCGCGCCTACTTACGGTCGGACCACAGTATAAACAGCTGTTTATACTGTGGTCGGACGGTCGGCCGGCGACCGGCGACCGGACACCGACATCAGCTCTTATAATATAAGATTACTGCTATCAGCACATAACATACAAAAGAACCAAGAGAGTCCATTTTGCAACAGAACAGTATGTTCATGCTCAAGCAAAACCTATGACTCTCAGTGCCAAGCAGTGTTGCCAGATGTCTGGTAATTACCAGAATCTACGGTAATTTAGGATGCACTATGGTAACTGGTAATCTACGGTAACTTTGCAGGAAATTCAAAAGATGTTTAATTTTGATTTATTGACAAAAATATTTAGCGACATCTTTGGCTGTAAAGAGAAAAGAATTTCTGTTTTGTTTATATCTCCACGCGATACACTTTTTAGTAGATGCAGCAAGCAGGGGAATCACCGGTAATAGTAGGATGTAGGGCGGAGAGAATTAACTAGGCTAGAAGCTAGAACTAAAACGATAAAGAAGCTGACCTGCGATTAATTAATTAAAATAATCAATGGTAGTAACAAAAATCGCAGATCAACCCCCCCTACATTGTGTACAGCACGGTAGCTCTAAAAAATCTTCACTTACCGCGATGGCCGAGCTAGCTCAAATTCGGCGATATGGTCGTGGATTCAAACCACCAGCTGTATACCCTGCAAAGTTTTCAAAAAAAGGAAATGGGCGCCAGAAATCAGATGATTTCAAATAATTAAAATAAACTACAAGTGACTAGCTTTTATGTAATAATTACTGAATAATCTTGTAGTGTCAATAGTAAATAATCAGAATAATTTGAATGCAAATAATGTCATAATAAGGCTGTGCAAGTTAAATGAAGGTTGCGACACGCACATAGAACAAAAACCCCTTTCGGGTTATTAAATTAATTGTAACCACAAAATAAATCAACGAATAAGCTTATCTCTGTCATATTATTAAACCTTTCTGCTCAGGCAATTGAATGCAAAAAGCGTGAATGCTTCTTTTACAAAGGTTCAATTACACACCTAAAGTGTAGCTTTAAACATTAATCGTAATTAAATATATGCATAAAACTTCAAATGTTAGAACAAGTGAATGTAAGAATTTGAACATTACATGTTGTTCAAACTAGTTTGACCATGGGTTTTTAGCAAATAGTGTGAAAATAATTGAAATCAAGTAAACACAGAAGTTCACGCAGTTAGTCCACAAAAACTGCATAACTTGCGCCAGATAAGATGTGTGTCAAGTTTCTATGTCGTGATAACAATTAAATGTAAGCGACACATGCAACAAGCGGTAGTTCCGTATTTACAAACAGACGTTGCACTTTTAGTATATCGTATGTCAAAATCTCAACGCGGCAATTCTGCAATGCTAGTAGGTCAAGACAACTCAAGCGTTTAGAATTACGATAGTTAAAAACACATATGATTGTAATTTTAATAATAGGTCGTAAACACGGCACACATTTACTGTATATATAGCTCTGTGATATGTCTTAGCATTCAATATACGTTTAACCACAAATGTGTATTCATTGATGGGGACGAATATAGGCTACAAATGTTCGTAAAGAGTTGGCATGGCCTGGCCTTCTCACCCTATCTATTAACAACAAAATAAACTAATAATAGCGGAAAGTATGAATTTAAACTTTAAATACTGACAGTTTTAGAATGTACGGATGTAAATTCCAGGTATTGAAGATAATTTAATATAATATTAATCCCGGAATAGCAGTCCAAATTAGCTTGAAGGCCGGGAGACCATCCACTTTTAATACGTTCCGAATTAGCTTGTAACACTAACCTCCAACTTCCACAAACTGCGGTCAAACAAACGATTATCGTAATCTGCTACACACCGCTGTGGATGCATGGGTACTTGAAGGGAAGTCACCCCCAAACTGCAGGATCAAGGCAGGACTCCAGCAGGTGTCGAATATAATGTCGAACGGCGACCTTGCTTCCAAGACCAAATTGTCGGATAAAACCGTCAATCCAAGAGCTAAAGGAATGCAATTAATATGGGAATACCAAAACAGAAAAACGCCATCGTACCTGATTATAGTCAGCCCTTGGAAACACAATGCTCATAAAAATTGGTTGAGCGCACGTAATTTAACTTATAAAATCGACCCTCAGCCGTGCCAATAACGGCGGCCCGAGGCGAGAAGAATAAGTGCCCGGGACGAAAAATTCGCTTCCAAAGGAAAGCTCGCATTACAACGGCCTGCGATAACAGCTAGCGTGTGTCAAAAGTGCACCGTGCTAATGATAGCAACTCAATCCAGGTACAGAATTGCGCTGGTTTGGGAAGACTTAAGAATTTGAAAGGCAAGGGATTATAATTCAAATAAAAATATACAGATTAGGCCTGAAATAAATTGGTAAATGGCGAAACAATTAAGCGAAGCCAAGAAATTGTTTCAGAACCTAGAACCGTCGAAGAGCCGATCGATGTAAAAATTATTGTGAAAGGTAAATTACTTGCAACACAATTACAGCAATATGCTGATAGTGAAATAGACACTTTTTGGAATACTTTAAGGACATTTCAGGATGGAAATAATGTAGCTTTATGCAAGAATGTATCCGACTTTGTATGTAAATGTCTTATGTATCCCTCACTCTAATGCAACATGTGAACGCATTTTTTCAAAGGTTAACTTAATAAAAATCAAAACACGCAACAAAAATAAAAACAGAGACCGTTAATAATCTTTTCCTACGACTGCTTCTAAAATCAAGCTTTCCGCCTTGTTGACGTACGTCAAAAATTGATTGTTTTGAATCAGTTCATCGCGGCAGCCGTCATACGTAAGTATATAATCGTGAATCTTAATACATAGCAACATACATAAATTTTATATAAGCTTTCATGATTATATACCTAAGTCGGCTAGTGGTCAGCTATTTGAAAACGTCAAAGTTGACAGCTGTCACTGTGAATTTGATTTAAACCTTTTTTCGCGATTTAAAGTTCCTTGTGCTTTATTTTGTGTATTGTCGGTGTTTAAGTGTCAAGAAAAATAAGAAATGGGCGATAAAATATCCAATTCTGATGTAAAAATTTGCACGTCGCTGGAAATTTTAGAAATGGCAAAAAACACCAGTTTAAACGTATTTTCGAAAATTTTACAGTCGTAGGAAAAATTTTGTATGCAACACGAGCGAAAAATGCATTAGGCGTTCGTTCGAGTTTTTTCGGACCTCGCTTCGCTCGGCCCGAAACTTTCGAACTCACGCTCTAGGTACATAAATAACTATTTACTAACTTCACAATGTGTTAAAGAGGCAGAAAATTGCGTAAAATTTTTACCAAATGAAGAAATTATATCACTTATGCAAAATTAAAAAACACTGTACAAAAATATTGAAAAAGATGATGATGTAGACGTAAATATTGATGATGATTCTATATGCGAACAAATTATTATTTGAAATGACACTATTTACACATAATATAAAGTTTTTGAATGCTTTGGGTGTCTGTAGATACACATTTTTAAATTTCTGGTATTTTTTTATAAATTCCGGTAAGTTTATACTTATATTCTGGTAAACCCATTTTCACAATCTGGCAACACTGGTGCCAAGCGTGTCCTATAATCTACAGGCGAATATTCAGCCGAAAGTAATAATTAAATGTCAAATTCGTATACAGTATCAAAGTCATCGGAAACCCAGTCACTGAACAAAAGATCACATACAGGAACACCCGTGTCCTGTAAAGTCAGGCGGTTGAAGCCTTCCCTGTTCAAACAAGCAATACGCGAATTCCCAGTATTGCAATAGGAACTCTACGCCTTTCCGAAAGTAGCTGGTGTTTCTTCTTACGTATAGTGACAAAAAGAGGGTGGAGTAAAGCCCCTGAGGCGATTACAGTACTCTCAACACGAAAGTAGTACTACTTAGTACCCAACATAGAAGATTTCCCCATCATCTTCGAGGAAAGATTTTCTTTTCTGTCGTTGCAGAGAACACCCCAGGACAGCAATCACCACTTTCTTTGAACTTTTCAAGTTCACACTGGCGTCGCCCGGTCTTCGCAACGCTGCTTAGTCCTGCCAGTGATTTAGGGACCAGGTTCTGCGATGACTGGATTTTCTTTATGTTTATACTGATGATATCCTTATGGCCTCGCGAACCGAAGAGGAACACATAAAGCACCAGTTAACTATTCTCCAAACGGCCGAAGAAGTACGGAATTCTCATAACCCTGATCAAATTTGTTTGATAATGGGAGACCAATCTTAACACTGAAAGAATTGCATAGTTTATTTTGCACTTTAACTTTTTAAGGTGATTGCTAAAGGCTGCAAGTCTGTAGACACTACTAAACGACCCGTAGAGGGGAACTGTCAAAGGAAAACCCATGTGAGTTGAACCGACGCACCAATTAGTGCATTTGAAAACTGTAAAGTTCACCTAGCAGCCGCAGCTCTGCTAGTAGGTACACCCGGCACTAATAATTATTATAATTCGACTTGCTGTATTGGCAGATGCATCTAATTTAGCAGTTTGTTAGATCAAAAAGCAATTTTTGCTTATTTTTTTCCGTTCATCGCGCGCTATTCAGGCTGAAGCCGTCCATGCGTTTCTGACTGTTTACATATGAAGGTAGTTGATTTCGTATTTGGTCGCGACGCTCTGTGTTTCGTACGCAAATTATTGATCCGTCTTCGGGCCCGATAACTGGTGGACGATGTCTTTTTGTTTCTCATGTTTGCCGGCATGTATTTGTTTTAAAATGCGTCCTTCTTAGCCAGTGTTTCTTACCGAATACACGTAGAATGTTGTGCTCTTTGCTCTTAGTTTTTAGGCTTCTTTTATAATTAGTGGTTAATATGCCCTGGTGTCCACTTGCGAAATTCACGAAAATTTTAATTGGCAATTCAGCGCAGATTAAGGGATTTGTTTAACTATCGTCCTGGTTACGGGTTTGTTCTTCTGAGTTGTGTTTAGCCGGCTTCTTTATTTAAGGTAGGTATATGTTTGTTTATTTTTTCGTTCAGCGTTGTTATTAATTATAGTCGACCACCGGGAGTCGCTAAAATGGAGCTACTAGTTTTGTTGTTGAATTTCGGAACCATTGGTGAGGCCTCGTAAATTTCGGAGCTTTTGTAGCTGAAAGTTTGCAGTATGTGCTGCCTGTTTCCTCCTACAGTCCTGTGCCTCTCTTTAGCTGAGAGAATATATGCACATGGTCCAAGGTAAACACGAATCTGTGTATATCGTTCAATTAGAAGCTTGAACTTGCCGGCTAATCTCGGATCCTGCTCGAGTAGTTGCTCCTATGCAATTATTGATCTAAATTTCTCCCTATCGAGGTATTATTTTATTAAGCCCATCGTGCTTGGCATTACGGCGTCACCGTGAGCTTGTAATGTGTAACTAATCAACCTGCAAGTCAATTACTAAGAGATTATTTGCAACCTAAGCGTTTGACTATATTTTTGAGCTGCCCTGGTGTAATTATTTGTGTAACATTTCTGCCCGTTTAGTTCTTAGGCGGCGTCTTGTAAATTAGTCGATTTGTCACAATTTAATTCTCTGGTGTCACTGATGCTTTAAAGCTTAGGTTGTACTTATAACATTATAACTTTCTCCTGTCGCATTGGGTCTAACTGTGATACCTATTACTGCTTCTAATATAATGCTATACATGGTATCTTTGGTTTTATCTATGGCTATTGCAAGTAATTTATGGAACAAACCTTTTCGAGTGTGTTTCAGGTCGTAGCGAATTCCACTACGAAAATTTTAATGAGTTTAAGTGTTCTCACAAACTAATGGACATATCAGTTGTAGTTGAATACTCTTTGGTGCTTATAGGTTTTTTAAACACCCCTTAATAGTTTAGAATAGAACCGTGCGCCGTCTTCACTGTAGCTCGTCGGCCCTCTGATTTGTCCAAGCAGCCTGAACGTTTGTTTAGTACGATTATGAGTTGTTTTGAAAGGTGGAGAAGTACTACCCCGGCATTCGCCTCTGCTGACTCAGGAAAACCACCTAAAAACCTGAATCGGAGCAGACGGCCATGAGAATTGAACTCACGACCTCCCGAATGCTAGGCAGACGTGCTAACCACTAATCCACAGAGCTCGGTATAAAAAAGTTAAAATAAGTTTCACCATTTAAACGGTTTAGTAAAAACCTGGTCAAATTAAACGGTCTCCCAAAACACCCAGCCAAACGTTCAAAGGAAAACCGATGCTGATGTCTTGACTTAACAACGGCATGAGGGTTTTCATCAGCCCAAACATGATTGTTGTGGAAATTAATAATCCTATTGTTTGTAAACATAGCTTCATCAGTAAATAAAATATTAGTAGCAAAGTTTAGATTTTCTGCAACTCTTCTTAATACGAATTTAGAAAACGCTGGTCTGGAATCATAATCGGGGGCTATAAGAGCTTATACCCGTTTGTTAGCATCAAAAACGATTTGTCAGCTCAAAGCAAAACAAACTTTATGACTATTTGGATACAATTGCCGGCCGGCTAGTCAGGAAGACGGCGTGCAGCTCTTTATATACTAACACGTGATTAAAAGCCACAAGGGTGCCAACGAATCTTAACGAGAAGCGTATCCAGGTATTCAACTGAGAATTCGTAAACTCAAGTAGTACATAATTTCCTGAAAGAAAATCTCAAATCACGCACAGGTAGCAGTAACAAATAATAATACAAAAATGCTAATATAACAGTATAATAGTTTCTGATTCGGTAGAAATCAGTGCAAATATCAGATGCTTAATTGTACAAATTGCGAGTAACCATGAGTACGAATTTCGAGTAATTATTGGCCAGTCTAAAGTAAATTTCAAATGAAAGGCTAACGCAAGAATTTTAACAAAAGTACAAACATGATCTACAACGGTTTAAAATTAAACGCGGTCGCAATTAACCTATACACCGTGGTTGGGAAATCATTTAATCAGGTACGCAGTTCGTGAAGCGAACTGTACAATAGCAGCCAACGTCCGAAGTATCACTTTAAGAAAGACAGACAAAGCGTGATCTTAGCTAGCTTTGAGCCCTTTCTGCACGGTATGTGATGAACCAGATTAGCGAAGGTCCCCACCCCACACATCCGAAGGTTGGAACGCAGGTGCTAACTGCTCGAACCAGGTCAAAGTCGACGCGCTCGGTTGCGGTGATGGTGTTTCACGGCCAATTCTGATGCTATGAGTTTCAGGGGCCTCGGGCTGGTTGCTAAAGAAAAGGGAGCACCCAAAATAGACTCATGGATCCTTTCGATAAGAATCGGTGCAAACAGTTTCGAAAGGACTTACCCCAGATGAATTTGGGCAACGTGCCGCAGAATGACAGGTGAAGCGCATATAAAATGCGCCAGCTAGGTGCGAGAAACAACTCCTCGACAGAACTGCCCGGCTACAACAATCCGCAACCTCTGCGGGAGTCACGAACCAAAACAATAATATTCTGTAAGTTCGTAAAGCCGCAGCGCAATTTCAAAGGCGCTACAACCAAGGCGCCATCACGGCGTTCCAGGAAAAAGAGAAGCGTTCAAACAAAAGCCAACATTCGAGTCACTTGGCCGCGCAGATAAGAATCAAGGAAAGCCGTGAGTGCTCGAAAATGCGAAAACTTGCACCACAGACATTAAAAATATAGATGGCGTACACACCGAGCAGTGAAAATAGTAGAAGAGCCATCTAAACGTAACACGTTGAATATGGAAATGAAAAAAATGCTGTTCACGTATAATCTTCCAGGCTAAGGAAGCATTCATATGTAGTTTCGTAGCAATTCTTTTGGTGCTGATATTCGGATGTTCTTCTACTCTTCTTAAAACTGCGAGTTCTGCTTCAGGACTAGACACTGACCTGGGCCGTCCGAATCATTTTTACTTACACTAAATGAGTTAAGCTTTCGTAAACGTCCATGCAATTTTGAAAATAACTTTTATAACTTATCGGATGGAAGTGCACGATTCGAAAATGCTTTTCGGCATACAGACGCCGTGCTTCATAAGCATTGCCACTGGCACGGGCGTACATGAAATGAATATATGTTATTTCTTCATTGATGTAGAGTGGCATTTTCTTTTATTTGCAAATAATTTTAAGCGAAAATACTATAAAACTGATGATATAGTACTATAGCGCAATTAATGACATCAAATAAAGAGAAGCAAAATAGAACAACGACTTAAATTTTTCCGTGGAAAATCCGATGAAAAGTCCCATAATGCAGTGATTAAAATACAAAATCAACTCCATCTTATAAACAGTTGATTTGCGGACCTATGTGTATTCAGACTTTTTTGCTTCTTTTGTTGAGTATTATTCGTGGGTAGAATATCCGACCTTTTTTAGCACCCTGTTGTCGTTGTATCGTATGGCTTGTGGTAGAAAGTTTGGTGTCAGAGTTTTCAGGTTGCGGGAGCGCCTCTGACGTAACCTAACGAATGTTAACGAAATGACAACCGGGACCGACGGCTTAACGTGCTCACCGAGGCACGGCTGGCTGCGATTTTACTATCACTATAAGTCGGACACCCGTCCTAGTGCCGACTGCCGCAAACGTTGCTTAATTCTCGAAACTGTTTTACCAGTCCTTGGAGCATGTGGCTGTACAGCTACGGTTATAGAACCAGCAACAACCCTGTATAATATATCCAATGCACTCCCAAAATGTCTTGCTAATACATACTTTATCGCTAGCTGCTATGTCTCCGAACTCTGCGACATCCTTTTAGGCATACTGAAATAAAACTCACTCTGTAGGTATGTGCTTGTGTATTTATGCATACCAAGAATTGTACCGAAAACGGCGATTAATAGATTAATATAAATATAAATATAAATTTTGACAGCACAATGAAAGGAAGTGCCGTAGCTGGCCGAATAAAAACACACAAGCATCCATTTTCAAAACAAAAGTCTTGCCACATCCTGTAATTTTCGAAATTAACATGAAGCTCCAATTAAGCCGAAGACCATCGCGCCTAGGCTGCACGTGTGGCTGCAACGAAACGAGACTAATTTCTTTTTTATAACGCGAGCTGTTCGAATACGCACATTTTCTTGAATTAGACCCAAATGATGGGTGCCGCTGCAGCTGCTCGTGGGTACAACGCTCTTCTCGCTGAGGAAGAAGCGCCATGGTTGGGTTCTCTTTCTTGATTATGCGATCGCGATTGTCCATCAGGCACGCGGCAAAGAATGGTCTACAACAAACCTACCGTAACAAGTCTGATGTCTGCTTTATCTCTTTGACTTCTTTAATCGGGATTAATTACCGTGCGCAATGCTCTGTCTGAGTCACTCCCACCGCAGGTCCAATACTGAACGTTTTCTTTACCTGCCGGGTGTTTATTTACAGTCTTAGGATGTTATAACTAAAGCTGATAATTATATGCACTCAAATGTACGAAAATATGCTCATGTATATGCATAGATTTTGTTGACTATTTGCACCCAATGTTGCAATATATGCACATAATATGCTCTAATTATTTTTGAAAATAAGTATTCTAAATAATGTAAAAAATTTAATTACTTTGTATTAGTATATTTATTTCTCTAATTTTTATTCAAAGACGTCATTCATTTTAACGTTTCAATATATAAACATGAACTGTATTCTATGTTGGCGAATTCCTTATACATTGCTTCTATGGGATAAGTGGGGGTTTATATAGGCAAAGATTTTAACAGGGACTCCCCCTTTTCTCTGCCTATTTAGATATGCGCACTGCACTCCAGCGGCATAAAGTGAAAGTATATATCTCAGTGGCACCCAAAAATTTTATTAATAAATTTACTGAAATAGTAAATTTTATAGTCTGTTTTTTTGCTTTATGATTCAGAGCAGGCTTTGCATTTGCATTTTTGTAACAGTGTAGGTAGTTAGTGGCAAAGGAAAAAACACTAGTTATGTCAAAAACCATTAGAACTGTCAATGTGTTAACTTGTAAGCTCTATTATACTTAATAAGAGCTAAAATTACTGAACCATTGACATTAAATAAGGTATTGCTTTATTTTAAGTACGTTTATTTAAGCTTCATAAAATTTCTAGACATCTATCTTTTATGTACTAATGTAAAAATAAATATATTATTAATAATTTGCTGATGATTTTTGTTTGTAGAACTGTGTTGTATAAGTTATTATTTATGCTACACATATAACAGGCATTTCAAAATAAAGAGATAATACAAAATACTCTGGTAGAACCATTTTCAGAGATATAATTTACCAGAATTTAGATGGATAGACTTCAGGATAATCATCCAGAATCTGATTCAGAAGAGGAATACAACTCGTCTTCCGATTCTGTATCAGATTCTTCCAACCTAATAATAACAGGAGGTATATCATCCACACCAATTTAACAATGTGCTTTGCCCAGTCACTTTATATTAGTAGTTCACAGTGCTCAACGTTTTTTTCCATATGTTTGCTGTACACAGTGATAGAGATTTAAGCCATAAATTAGCAATCATGTCTTTTGAGGGAGGCTGAGAATTTATGTCCTTATTATAATAGTTCTTACATAAACTCCATGCCAATTCAATTGGATTGTATTGACAGTGGTATGGAGGTAATCTAAGAACTTCATGTACATGTCGTTTTTGTCAATTAAGTATTGCTTTTGGTCAATATAAAGTAAAATTAAACTCCCATAATCGTCGCTTTATTATTTTGTCACCAAGTTGTACGTCACTTTTAATTAACCATTCCTGTATTTGTAGTTTATTGGACGAGAAATTGGGTGATTTATCGATAAGAACCGAATTATATGGTGCATTATCTATAATTAACACACATTTTCCATTCAATTTGGCCAAAGCTGGGATTAACTGTTTTTCAACATTGCCTAAAAATGTCACTATTGATACACTTATGATAGTCCCTGTCATTATTGTCCGAGTCCAACAGTAAGTCACATCCTGGTAAAGTTTCATCCAAAAACATGAATATACATTTTTCACTATAATTTCGAAATTGTAAATATTTCCTTTAAGAGTAAAAAATTCCAAATTTTTTTCTTAATATCTTCCCTGAAACTCTGTTCCTCCCAAGTTAGAAATTCCTTTTCTTTATTCATATTATCATTCGGTTATTGCTGGAGTTGTGATTTTGCTTCGTTTCGATTTCTGTGTTGCATTCGAAATCTAGCATTATAAGAAATTGTTAGAAAAGTTATATCTGTTTAATTCTTAATACTTACATCGAAAATTAGTAGAACGGCATTTTATAGCCTCTTTGGTTTTACTATTACCTAATGCTGCTTTTTCGTGGCATTTTATTAAGATTTGCTGAAGTGTCAACTTGACAATCCCGGTGACCTGGATTTTGACGTTAGTTATATTTTGTAACTAAACTGTTGTACACTGCTAAAATAATATAAATGCAAAGCCTGCTCTGAATCATAAAGCAAAAAAATAGACTATACAAAAAAAATCTCAAAAAGTTCATACATTACAAATTATTGATAAATATAACCAAATATGCAAAATCCAGAAAATATGATTAAAAACGTATAAATATGCAAAATATGCAAAATGAAACTTGGTTTAAACGATTGGTTTTCACATAATTAGTATACATATGCAAAAAGTTGCGCCGCATATCAATTATACAAAATATGCATTGACCATATAATATCAGCTTTAGTTATAACCGTAAATAAATTAGAACTTTACATTCATTTATTTCTATACACAATCAAATTTCTATTTCTAATAAAAAAACAAACCATAGTCAAATTACATCTGAGTTTTTTTTTTATTTTGTTACAAACTATACCGGGTGACAATGAGAACGGGACCATGCTTATATATCTTCTTTAATTATGAATCGAGTTAGATAAAATTTTATATGAAGATACTAGAGATAAATGATAAAACTTTGATTATTTAAATGGATCACCCTGTATATTTTATGTTTTTTTTAATCTACAAGTCAAATTAAATAAACTAGTCTCACCAAATTTTAATTTAAAAAAAAAAAATATTTTTTTAAACTTTTATTTTTTACGATAAAAGGCTGTGACTTGAAAAAATATGTTCTAATTGACGCTAGCAACTAATAATAACAGCTATTTTATTAATGAAGTTAATAACAAACCCTTAATAAAAGAACAAAATTTGCTAAATACGTTTGTTAAGAAAACGTCACTTTTTTAAATAGCACCTAACAAGGGCCATTTTGCCATTAAACAGCAAATTTAATTACCAATCTAACGATATGCATCATGTACTACTTTATCTTTATCTAAAATTGAAGAATAATTAATTAATTTTTTAATATTTCTGAGTAATATCTAAGCAAATTCGGCAGCACTGTTGTATGTAATTTGAGTCGTAGATTGCAAAAAACATAAAATACATAATATGATCCATTTAAAAAATCAAAGTTAGTGTTATTTCCGGTGAAATCGGAAGTCGACCATTTTGATTATACTTGTATGTCAATCCGAAATTAGGTCTAGTATTCTTGTATCAAATTTCATCCAAATTCATTCATAAGTAACGGAGATATATGCATGGCTCCGGTCTCATTGTCACCCGATATAGACGACAACTTCCTCCTTGAAAAATTATTAATAGTAGGCTTAATTTTATTGCAAAAGTATGTTAGCAAACGTTGTCATAATCACAGACATTGTCGAAAAGTTATTATTTATTTTTCACCAACTACAAGCACTATTTTTAGTTGTTCAAAAGAGATTAGGTTTAACTTGTTACTTAAATTTACAGGACGCTTAATTGACAGCTCATAAACGTAATTCATAGTTAATACAAATTTTTGCTGTGGCACTCTTACTAGGACAACAATGAAATTTTAGTTCATTTACATTATATTATAAATTTTAACAATAAAAAATCTATAAAAATGTAGATTTTAACTATGTTTGTAATTCTGAGAAATCTTTGTTAACAACTTTATTTGATTAAACTAGATCTTTTACAATTTTATTACGATAAAGGAAGTATTGGACTCACCCCAAAAATTCGAAATTGAGTTTTCAACCGATCTTCACGTTTTAGAGTCTCCTGATCTCAAAAAACATATATTTTTTCATTGGTCTGTCTGTCTGTGTGTGTCTGTGTTTCTGTGAACAGAATATCTCAAAAACGAAAAGAGGTATGGCGTTAAAACTGTATATATCAGTTTTTTGTACTATCTAGAAGCGACAGCAAGCTTTTGAAGAAAATCGCATAACCGGAAGTAGGTGTTTACTCTTGTGATTTTTCAGTTTTTTGCGTATTTTTCAAAACGGCTTTAATAATATTTTTCAAACTTGACATTTTTATTACATTTTTAATGTGTATTGATGTGAGATAGGTGATATCCCAGTTGAATGCTTCTAAAATGGGTTTCTTTTGTTTTTTTTTCTATTCTATTTATTAACTCCTATTTGAAGTAGCACACCCGGTATATTATTACATTTTTGAATTCACCTTAAAATTTTAGAGAAAATTTATCTCTTCAACTAACGCTCTATTTTGTACCGTTTTTGTAGAATTTGTAATTTTTGAAAAATTTGACAAATGTTAAAAATTAAAAATCAAATTTTTCGCTAATTATAAGATCACTGTAAAAGGAAGTTGTGTGAGTGTAGATTTTTTTATAGAAAATTTAAATAAATAAGAAAGATATAGGGGTGCGAAGGTGAGAAGTGAAGCATACTGTATTAAGACGTTTTGTTCATTGCAATACTACAGGGCGATCAAAAATAAAACTGATCGGGGGAGTCCATGAAAAATATGACCCTCTGCATTGCACTGTATACAACTTAATTGGAACTATATAATTAGGTAACTGTATTGTTAGATCATGTGATCTAAGAAGCTATAAAAATTTGCAAAAATATGTAATTTAAACTAAATTTATAGACTAAATTGATAGGTATAACATTAAAATAACACGTGGATAAGTCAAACAAGATGTAAAAAATGAATTTTAAACTTTAAAAAAATTTACAATGTCAACAAAAAGCATGCTACGGATTAGACAAGTTTGATTGTTTTCAGTGGCTCCCGCGATCAAGTTTGTTTTTCATCTCCTTGTACATCTCCTAGTTTGTAAAAAAAATATTAAAATCTGAGTCAATTATTACATATTAAATGGTAATTTTTGGTGCATGCACCATTTTGGTTTTAATGTCTTTGTAATTCGATGTTCTTCATTCCAGAAATTCGATACTGAAGAAGAAATGTCAAACATTACAAATTCCAATCCCTTATTTAGCTATGATTAAGATGGAAGTAAACATTTTTTTGCTACTCGCTAATAGAAAGTTGGTTTTTTTATAACATTTAGAGGCCTAGAAAACGTTACATTTAATTTATGTAAGGATCGTTGCTATGAAAATGCTGCTGTAAACACTTTCTGTGCGCGGATTTGAATCGAGGCACAGAAAGTAATCACTTTTCATTATACCTCTCTGAGAACATTATATTTACATGCCTATTTTGCGCACGGAAAATGGGCTTTTCCTGTGCGCCCTCACAGAAACATTTTTCCCTTACGCTAATGACATTAGCTGCCTACTTGTCAGTCGTAATAAAATATACTATTGAAAGTTCCTTAATAACCGCTACGGTAGGGTACGGATAGATCGTTGTCCCCTATCATTCTAAAGTGCTTTAGAAAGGACATGGAAAGGACAAATACGTCAAATTGACAACAACATAGGCGTAACTTGGGAGGGGCAAGGCCAAATTATGGCTTTAAAGTGCAAGTGCAGCATTTTTTTGTAATGTAGGTTGAAACGTTGAAACATTTTGTGGAAGCCGTTTTCGATAGTTGGTATTTTTGTGTGTGGTAGACAAAGCTTTGATTTTGCCCCCCCCCCCCCCCCAAGTGATGCCCCACGTTACGGACATGGACATCAAGACACCCTAATAACGTCAAACAATGTTTTATTTTTTGTAGCCACTTTAAACAACGCTTGTAACGTGCGTTAAAAAACGTTATCGAGAGGGCTTTGAACTAGATTTGTCTCACGACTGCATGTCGGTGATTATTAGATCGCTCTACCCAGAACTCAGCGCGCTCGTTCACTTGTATTGTCAGTTGTCAAAGTTAAGTTATGTGTTTATACGCAAATTATTATATCGCTCTACACAGGATTCAACGCGCTTGGTCACTTGAGTTGTCAGGTGTGCATAAGCAATCCATAAAATAAGTTACGACGTAACCTTCAAAAATTAATGTTTGACGCAAGGCCTCTTGATAACGTTTTTTCGATTTCTCTAGAAGAAGAGATATCACTTGAAGCGGCAAAAGTAAGTGCAGAATTAGTGCCCAAGAAGCCTTATGCGAGATTTGAAAATGAGTACCGTCTATTTTGCAAGTGTCACCAGCAAAAAAAAATTAACACAGTAAGTGATGATGCTCTTCTCGTTTATTTGTCCGAAAAAGCAAAATCCATGAGCGCTTCAACTTTATTAGCGAAAATACTTTTAATATTTAGTATTTTCGGTGCATGCCGAAGAGATGACTTCATTCGTTTAACTTTGAAAGACGTGGAAAATAATGGTCGTTTTTTTGGTGCTATTGTGGTTACGCAAAATAACTCATATTTGTCATCAATACAAAAAAACCTTAAAGGTGAAAATGCTTTTGTCCAAAATCGGCGTTAAGGTAATCAAGAAATTCGCAGAAAAGTGTGAAGCTTAACAATGGTCTTTACTAGCCTCATACAAATCTGTGACGTTTATGTCAGCCCAAATTGAGCCTAAAACACAATGAGTGCGTTTTAATTTGAACGTCGCCAACTTCAATCACAATTGAACGAACTACCATTACGGAGTTCCACCAGACCCTACTTGAAGGTATCCGAACCAAGAGTCCGCCAGAAGGGTATAAAAGAAAGATCCTTAGCCCATGAAAGGCAGTTTGTCAGTACATTTTTAGTATGGTACAAACGTACGGCTATTAGCGTATTTTCTAAGGTAAGCATATCGACTTTTATGCAGGCATTGGCTTTATAGCTGTAGCAGCTGTGTTATCGCTTCGGTCTGAACTCTCGCCGCACACGTGTTCATTTATCGCTTCGCGGCAGTCGTGAATTTTCTGAAGAATACTTTCGTTTTGGACCAGAATTGAGACAACGGCCATGGGTGCGAGAGAGCAAGCCACAGCTCTCCTGCCCCACTACATTATCAATCGCGCTGTCTGACTGCATTTTCGAGGCTGTCTGGTACGGTTCTGAAAGGCAGTTGGTATCCGGCATCCGATGGCAAGAGTCAGTTTTTGAGGTGTGCGGCGTCTTCCCTTCGGGGTTGGCATGCGCGTGGCGCTTGCAAGGTTGTTTTCCATAGATTGGTCTCCCGGACGTCGTGCGAGTTGGTCGTAAGGCCTTGATGTGAGAGTTTTTGTGCGGGTCCTGTCGAATTCAGGTGCTCCTCCGTTTGCTGTTAAATGGGCCGTTGGGCCGATATAACCGCCGTGGCGGATATTCATATGAAGGGCGGTTTAACCTCTGGTTAATTCCACTTGTAATCTGGCGTATCCTGTCGTTAACCCCTGTTGCATCTTACTCCTAGAGAGGATTCTGCTGGACATCGCCATCACGCTTCAAGCCCCTTTTTCCCTATGTAGTAGCTTTGGAAGCTCGCCCGTTGACCAGTTGGTGCTTTTGGAGCCGATTAATCCTAGCAGAAACTAACCAGGTACTGTGAAATTAGTATTTTAAGTTGTGCGTACCGTAATCGAATCTGCACGTCCCCGCTCGTAGCGGTTCAGTCAGTGCGAGCCATGTGAGATGCAAACCCCGTTTTATTTACTCATCGCATTCCTAACAGTGCGGTACCGCGCACCGGTGGCAGCGTGGACCAGGATTGCTTGTAATTAGTGCGACTTATAAACTCACTATTTGCTTCAGGGTGGTCTGAACATTGCGCTGTAATTACGCGAGTGAGCGTTACCCTTCTGGTGGGCTTTGCTACTTGACAAGCGTTTGAAAATCAGCTGTGTTGTGCTGTTTACTAACCCCATTTAACGTTTAAAGCTTGTACAGATAAATGTAGATTCACCCCTTTTGAGATGTCTAAAGAACAATAGACCCATTTGTTAAACAATTCCGTTGTGTTTTCTTTTTATCAAATGTTATGTTTCAGCTTAAGCAGTAGTAGTGTCGTCGCCCGATTGGCGACTGGTGTATGATTGATGTAAAGCGGATCCTGGATGAACTTTATGAGCGTTAAGGTAGATTCGAGCGCTCCAACTGCTGTCTCCGGGGAGCCCTAAAGTTACACACTTTCCAACCCCGTTTGGCTTTCGGGTTTCTGTCAGACTTGGATTTCCTTCTGAAACCCGTGGCGCTCTCTTATTTTTCAACAACCTGTATATGTCGTCACGCTTGTCCCTACGGTGTCCCGTTGGTAGAACCACGCCCTAAGCGTATTCAGCCGAGGCTATTAGTCTGTTCTTGAGAATTTTAGGGCAAGTTGTGACATTTCCCGGACGTAATAAATCTTGTGGCACCCTCGTACCCCGAGGTGTCGTAAAAACAGTTTTATACCATAACAAGTTCTGATCTCTCATATTTTCCTGAAAAACCGTCCTAAAAATATAATCAGTTTACCAGATCCTCCATCGGAAATAAGTTTTCTTATAGCACCTGTTCACTCACCAAGCCGCAATCGGAAAACCAAAGGGAAACCTAGGTTTGTCACCAGCACCGTAAACAGGCAAAACTCGACTTATTTGACGAAGACGTCCGTCTTTCGGCCAAAAGAAATGCTCTAGGGTCTTTCCAGCACCTGCAGCACCCTCCATAACTCCGGGGAAAGCAGTCGGAGGCTCTGCAATACAATCCGGCAGTTCTCGCCCTCTGACCGGGTTTCCCTTAAAGTAAAATTCGTCTTGCACAAGGCCCCCTTGGCGCAAGCACCATTCGCGGACACCAGAAAGAACACCCACATGGGTGTTGATCCCCCTTAACATTCATACACACTAGCTTTGACCAACATCGAGTCTTGTTTACATGGGAGCCCAGATTTAATAAGTTTTAAACCACCGCCACGCACGCAGTGCCGTTTGGAGAGCTGTTTAATAATGGGGCTAATTGGGCGGTCTATCCCTGCATGCATTTCCAGGTCTTTCTTTAAAATATGGCATAACCTACCCCATATCGTAGCATTTTTATTTTTGAAACCATTTATATATTTTTATTTTTATCTGAGCAGGTATTTAATCTAATTTTTGTCGGTACGTTTATTGATTCGTTGGGGTGGGCACACGACTCTGCCCAAAAATACAAGGTAAGTTTGGTTCACATGGACACACTCTTAGCTACGTCCCTGGTTAGTACCCATGTACAGTGCTGTGATGATGGTAGTTATTTGCAACGAAATTGTTGTTCTTTTTTGTTAATATGGTCTACATCCAACTTTGTCACAGCTGTCATTCTTTCAGCGTGACTGGAGGGATTTGCGTTGATTCTCAGTTCAGGGGTTCTGCTTCCTACAAAATTGGCATTTTCTGGAGGCACGCTGAGTATACTGGCACGTTTTTCCATTTTCTGATTTGTTTGTCTTTCCTGTTTTATCGTCTTTGGTCTGTTTTTCCAGACCTTTTCACTCTTCGGTTGATTTCATTTAATTGCTGCGCTAATTGTTGTTTGCTTTCGTTACGTTGTGCTCAATTCAGACTTTTCTCCTTTCATTTACGAGCTCCCATGTATAAGCAGTTATCCATCCATCCCCCTTACATTGCTTTATCCCTAAAACTTGTTTGGCAGTGTCATGCAGTCTGTCTGTATATTCGTTCAACTGTAGTGTTCTCCCATCACTTTTCTCATCTAGTTTCTAAATTTACGAAGTATAAATGGCTCTTTTGGCAAACTATATTTAGCTTTGATGGCTGTAGGACAGTTCGATTTTTTAGCTTAGAGTCTGGTAACACGAACAAACAGTTGCAATTATAATTTTAGATCATTTCAGTGATTTTTCCAAACAGACTGTATCTTAGTCAAAGACTTCTATGGTCATATTATTAGAAATTAATTGATTTAGCGTTCACACGTTTATATTGCAGTTTAAATGGGCCATTTAAACAAAATCACGTTCGCAGTTTTATCATAACCTCGGCCGTTATTGACAGTAAAGCAACAAACCACAACTTTCCAAAAAGCCAGAACGCATGCAATATACTTATTAATCTATTTTCCTATTGTCTAATTTTGGCATTAACGAACCGTGAGTCAATTTTGATAGATCTGCTTTTCAGCCAAATACATGAAAATCAGATTGTCTCTGGTTTGTTTGAATTGTAGATCACATGTTCATTAAAAAAAGTCTATAAGGGGCGGCTGTGGAAATTCAAATGTATGAATAATATTCATACGCTTGAATTTATGGACTTTTTTGAGGAATATATTGTATAAAAAATAGTGTTTGGCAACAGAGCTGGATATACATAACCTAGCATTATATATATGACATTAGTACAGGTTGTCCAATTTAGTCTAAACAGTAAACCAACATAATAAACTAAGTGTACGATGTATACTTTACTAATAAACAATGCCCGCATTTGTCATTTTTAATTTTTCACGTCTGTCAGAACCACGTCATCCAGGTGCTGATTAGTGCCAAAATGCCAGAACCCCAAAATTTCACCGGGGACGCCCGTCACCACATTGCTCCTTTCGAGGTGGTGACCCACAACCAGCCGGACGATTGCTGGGTGTCGTTCTTGTGGAAGGTGCTGGACATCACTCCCCTGATCAAGGAATTCGAAGGGCAGATCTGCATAAAGCCCCTTCTTGCGATGGCCGGAAAGGACATCAGTCACTGGTTCGACGAGCACACGGGCGACATCCAGCACTACATCCACCCCATAACTGGCGTCAGGGTGCCTTATTGCCCCCATGGGCCGCTGCCCCACGTGCGGCCGCAGGTGCCCACGACGGCATGGAGGCCGGTGGACTTGCCGTGGTGGAAAGACGATAAGTAATCGGTTTTGAGCAATGGTTGAAGCGTCGTTTAATAAGCTTTCTAGGTACATGGTGGGGCCTTTGACCAAACGAGTGCGGCCCATTAGAATAGTCAACCTGTTGATCTTCAAGGAAGTGTTTATAAACGTGTGCTGTGAGGATTCAATAACTAGGATTGCGGAGAGATACTCGATTTTTAACAGCGACGCCTTGAATTACACCTGGAGGTAATGTTAATGCTTTCACTATCACACTTAGAAAAACACGTTCTGAACTATTAACATCTTACTCCCTTCATTGGTGACACCATACCCCTGCTATGGAAGAAGGTAAGGCTAAACTCCAATATAACCCACTGTTGTTTAGCCGCATGCGTGTGATAATGCGATTTTTAGTTTGACAGTAGTTCTACAAATGTTCAGACAACTCACCGCCGTCAAAGTGAAAATTTCGGTTAGTTGCAGTTTAAGATTTGTGTGTACTTCGTACAAAAATGCCTGCCTGTATGACCGTAAAAAAGGGTTTTATTCCAATCGTAGGCAATAATATTGAATTTGAATTTCTCGAGGAGCATTTCTTTTCTTCATGGCTTAAATCCAGTTTCACCACTCTTTTAAAACCGCTGTCATAGCAGTCTTTCTGCGCATATTACGTAAATGTGAAAATGTACCAGTGGAGTTTTCCTGAAGGAAAATTGGTTAGATAGAAAAACAAGGTTGACAGATTCTAGTCTTTTGATTAAAAATAAACTTGCCCCTTAGCGAATGTGAAACCTTTCGAAAAGTTATATTTTGTACAAAAAGTATGGAATTGCCCTGTGCAATCCTTATTGTACACCTAGTCTTATCATCTTTATCGTCATAAGTAGCAAGATGATTGTAACCATCAAAACACAATGCTTCGAAGTGTTTGATTTCTTTACCTTTTTTACAATCATCCATTACATCGGTTCCGACATAGTTAGATGCTGTTAGAACAAATTTGTTGCCACACCATTTAGTTGTAACGATACAGTCTGTACTAAACTAAGCGCAGTAAAAGATTATCCTCTCGCAAGGCCTTTAGGTCTTTGTCAGGTGGTTATTTGCTATAACTACATCACCATACCCACTACATTTTCAAAATATGAATAAACTGGTTTTAATTCAGTGGTTAGAATCTATCTGGCTTGAATCGAAATTTTGATATTTCATTTTAAAATTGGTTATTTTAAACTTGACCAAAATTGGCTACATTTAGTTTCAAACTTGTTTACCTCGGGTAAAGCCGGGTAAAGCTCAAATGCCCATGGGTTCGTTGTACTCAAATGTATAAAATACAGGAGCAACACAGTGTTGGAATAAACTGTATAATGTGTTTAGATGTATACAAAATAATTCGTAATTTAATAACATGTTATATACATAAATATAATAAAATACAATTCCTTCGGCGTTTCGTTATTTTGGGGACGTTCGACAACCCACACTGCACGCTGGCTTGGCCCAGCTGCTGTCCTTGAATTTTTTCAAAGAACGGTGATATTTACTGATAGTGCATAAAGCCTGGCTGGACGTGGTACTGCTGCGGAAAAATATTTTGCACGATACTGAATCTAGTTACTTGGATTTATCAGCAGTGGCTTAGTATGTATCTGACTATCTGACTACTTGTCATTTTTCACATTTTGGGGTTATTGTTGCATTACTAGCTTTTTCAGGTTATGTTAAGAAATGGTGCTTCCTCCGCAACCAAGTACATCGGCCACACGTTTCAGTGACTATCCCTCTTCTAATTTTGCGATAACACAGCCTTTTTCGGCTTCGCTTAGAACGTGATTCGGCATTTTAAGTTTTGGTGGCAGAATGTCAGTTGACAACTGACAATTCAGTGTTTTAGTCCACTTGATAAAAACATACATACACAAGGCAAACAAACCGTGCGAATAATTTTTCCACAATAGTAGGTCCTTAACAATGGCTTGGGGGCTCGGCTGGCGCTGGAATTTAAGCGGAGTTTCTAGCAAGATCGGAAGCCGACCGGTGCCAGAGGAGAATATTAGGAAAGCGGGGCCCAGGCCGGAGGGGACCTGGTGATCAGGATGGGGTTCAGTACTCAAAATTCAAGTGATTTGAAATGACTGGGGATTCCCTTTTATACTCTTTGAGCATCTCGTTATCGGGTTATTTCTAGAAGGGTTGGAGACTGAACTGCGTGGCGGACCGGTTTAGGTTACGTCCGAGCACAGCGGCTACGATCGCCTTATCGAGAATGTGAACGCTATGGAGATACAGCCAAAGATTGTAACAGGAATTAGCGCCATTGAAATTTTTGCACACTATTTGTGCCTTAGGTAAATTTGACGCGGGGGCTAGCGTTACAACTTCATATAGCAAATAGTCATAAACAGATCCGCTTTGACCGTCAGGAACAAACATTTGTATATGCTTTTTAGGTTTATTTGACTCAATTGGTACCACCTGTTATCCATACCAAGAAACCTTTCTAACTGTAACTTGGAACGTTTTCTAATGGAGTCACATACACATTGAACTTTCCAGAAAGAGTGAATGTTGTCTTGGTCGCCGCTGATTAGATCTACCAAATATGGGAAGACTAATTTTTTGTTTTACAAGAGATAGTCCTATTTTAAGGTTTCAGTACATTGTGTGAAATCGTTTTAAAAATAGTAAGCACGAAATTCGGTTGGAAGCGCGACAGTAGGAAAATTGCCCGAGTTCTTCACGCGAGCATAATGCAGCAGTCACCTCGCAGTTTAGGCAAGTGGGGTGTTTTTAAAAGCATTGTCGCAATCCGCGTGATGTAGCTGTCTGGGGATATTATCAGCCAGTTCTAGCCATTTTTGTCGGACTTGACAATTCCCGGGGATTTGCCTACAAGTTTGAAACCGCACTTAAGCAAGACTTTCTGGTCCACTGTATTTGAAGTTTTGTCTTTCCGCAACCTCGTAGAGCCACCCTCCGCTACTATATTCCAGGGAGAGGGGTTGAGGGGCTTCCATTGTTGTGGAAATTCAAACGTATGAGTAATATGTTGGTAGCACTGTAAGTCTATGTCAAAGTCGAGGTTAGCAGGTTAGGTTTTGCATTAGTCTGTGTCAAAACTGACGGAAAACCTAACCTGATAACCTCGAATTTGACATAGACTTACAGTGCCACCAACATATTATTCATACGTTTGAATTTCCACAGCCCGCTGAGGATCAGTTTTTTTGGATCTCTCGATATTATGTTTATTAAGAAATTCCCATTCATCGCCTAAAACTAAAGTTTTCGTCACGTTCCCGCTGTGAGTGTTTAAAGCACATTTGCAAACTCATAAGGCTATCGAATCGTTTCCCGTCGATTGCACCACAGAGAATATTTCTTAGTATCTTCTTTGTGCGAAGATACCTGACGTCATGACGCAGGTAAAACTTCGAATTGTTTACTGAATGCGGAACCGTCACCTGTCAATCACCGATAAGTCATGTGCGTTCTTGACTTGAATGTGTTGCGAATCTTGAAGGAAAAATAAGTATTTCAGCTATCAAAAATGTAAGTCATTGTCTGGGAGATGAGCAGCTTAATATAGATAAAAGAAACCGTTCTCTTGTTGAAGAGGCTTGCACAATAGGTGGCACCTAACAATTATCCGAATCTGTCCTGGTACCTTCTTGGTGCAACCTGTTTTGACCCTTTCGCGAGCGAACACTTCTCACAGCCCCCGTTGAGCTGACTGGGACAACTTTATTCTGTTGCGGTGTCAATTCGGTTTTCCTCCGTAATAATGGCTACCTCTGAAAACTGTAAATTTCTCGTTGACCAATTCATTGTTTTGTTTCTGCAGCAATAATTTAAGGGAATTTCATTATAAATTTATATAAAAGTATTTTTAGGAATATATATTTTTTAAATCAGCATATATTGGTAAATCCGTCACTGGTTCTTGAATATCTATTGGAACCATTTTATATCTGTGGTCTCGTACTAACTTTTTTTTAATCTAGTTGATTTTCTTTTCTCAGCGAATTTTTCAATTGCGTTTTCTGATACTTGATCTCCTACTTTTGCGCATCTTGTCTTTGTAAGTATACTTCTTGCTTCTATGTAATCTATATACTCTCCCATTTTTTTTAATTTAAATGCCTCTTCATCAACGTTGTGATCACTCAGATCTTCAGTGCATGCTCCTCAACTTGGCCCATTTCTTCTTCGTGTCGTTCTAAATTTGCATCGTCTAACCAACCAGAAATGACCCACGAACGATTCAGACTTTATACGTCAATACTTGAAGTTACTGTCAAACATGCTGCTAAAGAACAAATGATTTGAATAAGCAGACTTGAGCTAAAATAAAAATTCAATTGATACTACTTAGGCCAAAAAACAATGTTTCGATTTCTCTTGATTTACACAAGATTTGACGCAACCAAATATAACCTAACCTAACATTTTTACCTAAATTAACCTAGTATAACCTGATCTGACGTAACTTAATCTAAGTTCACTTGACTTGATCTTTTTTGTATAGAAAGAGGAAATTCTTTGAAAGACACCTAGGCGCCCGTGCTAATAGGTAGTGCCAGACTGCCAGATTCTTACGGCTAAAATCCTCTGTTCATCCTGGTACCGTTTTTACACATTTTTTAGAATGACAGCTTTTCTTATCTTCTTCTATTTACTCTGCCCCACTCTTTCTTTTTTCTTCATGATGTTGCTAACCATTTTTCAACTTCTTTTCAGTGTGTCTCATTTCTAGAATAATGTCTATAATATTCTCTTTGCTTATTTCTTTTCGTATCTCCATATCCGCTCTCTACCTTTCTTCATGTTGTGTATGCGGAGATTATATGTACCGAACTGTCCGCTTGTTCACAGTAGCAGCAGCCATCTGTTTTTGTTTTCCTACTGCGAACAAGTAATTTTGAAAACACTCATGTTTGTGCTAACACTTGGACAGATGGTATCCCATCTACCCATGTGTTCTCGTCACCCATCTTCTTATGTCAGGCACTAGCTCATGTGTTTTTCTGTTTTAGGTCTATCTTTCCTGCCACTTATTTATCGTGTTTGGCGTTCCTTCTTTTATTCGCCTCCTGTTTCTCTACGTTTTTTGTTCTCTTTTTTTGACAACCAATCTATCAGTATCATCCTTGCCAAAATTCTCTTTATTTCAGTAGTTATTCTTCTGTATCCTCTGCATATACGTAACACAATTTTTCTTTATAGTTTATCTGCCATTTTTTTATATTTTCTCCTTTCCATACAGGTGCTGCAATATAATCGTTTAGTTGATATTTACATCCGGAGTATTTGGAAATAATAACTACTTTGCGGATAGCAACTCTTTAATAAAATTCAATATTATTGACACAGATGCACACATCAATGCACAATTGTATGCAAAAATATATATAGTTCGGGATTGAAAGCTAGAGTGCTAACAGTCAAAATTGCTGCTGTCAAGACTCGGACTGCACGATTGACCGGAATCAAATGACTGAAGTGGAATGACTGTAGTCGAATAACCTGATCTGCTCCTGGTCGTATTGATATTGGCTCTGCCCGATTACGCCAGTGGATGCTCTATTGACTTCCTGACTCGTTCCTTGTCTGGGTTGGAACGCTTGCAAATGAAAGTGCTAACTGTCATTGCCCCAGGTTTTCGTCAGAGAGAGGATTTCTTGGCCCCTCTTGACGAGTTGGAGCTTCTTGTAAGCAAAAGTGGTAGCTTTCGTTGTCACAGGGTTTTGTGTCGGGCGAGAACATTTATGACGCCTCCGCTTATCTGCCCAGATGTTCGGAGTACTTGGTTCTCGAATGGGTTTTACTATTTCGACTCTCGTAAGTAATTGTCTGACTAGCTATTTGGGTCTCCCTGGTCGTGTTTGTTGGGCACTGCTCCTGGCCTGCAAGGCGTATTAAGCCGTCATACGTGCGTTGTTAACTGCGCATACTAAACTGCGTCAGCGGATGTTGTCCATTACTGGTAGCACTTTTTGTATTGCGGGTATGGTGCTCGTCACTCACTCGCACCTAGCGTGCTTTCCATGCAAGCCACCTGCTGATGTAAGACGGTAAACCAATTCATCGAAAGTTTCTTTTCCAGATGTTTTGCTCTCACTCCCGGTAATACTCTTGCGAATGCTGTTGCTGCTCTGCTGCCTTTTATATTTATTACTGTGTTTATATAGCCGCCATAGTTTAAGCTTCATTCCATGCTACTCTGAGGTAGTGCATGTTGTTCATTGGTCGTGTGTCACCCCTTCTTTGTCAAATTGTACGGAATTCCACTGTTTCCTTCAATCAGCATTACAATCTCCGGTTTTTTCAGGTGCCAACTCCAAACTGTTCTTGTCGTCGATCCGCTTATTTCGTCTAGTCATTTGCCACCTCTACGATTTCTCAGGCTATTTTAGCAGTCACCACCATCACCAGAACGTCGGCGTATGCTAGTATCTCTACCCCTTCTGCTCTATCATAATATTTTTATAGTAGGGGTTCCAATACTGATCCCTGCGGGACTTTACATGTTTCGCTTGTGTGTTATTGATCTGCCTGTTAAATAACTTTGAATCATCTCCACTAAATATGGTGATATATCTCTTCATTCCAGTTCTTTCATTATTTTCCTAGTCAAATTGCTGAATTTAATGCATTTCGTACGTCCAACGAAATAGCGTATAGCTGCCTTGTCTTTAGAGTTTTATTTTTTTTGTTATCCTGTTTGTATCTTTGATCGTAACTTTGATTGTAAGGCTGAATGCAGATTTGTGAATTTCAGGTTAAAGTATAAATTTTGTAACAACTAGGTTTGTTCCCTGCCCCGCCAACTTTTTCATAGCCTGCTGGAAGGTTTCATACAACACCTTTAAGCTCAAACAGCGGGTGGCGCCTAACAATTTATTCAGGATTTTTCACCCTTGTCATACCACTTTATTTTGACGTGCAGCGGCTAAACATACTAGAGAAGCACCTCTCTCTAATTTACTCAGCTATCGCGTGATATTGCTGTTAACCTGTATTAATTTGTTAGGTTGTTTCTGCATTGCATTGCGCAGCGCTATGTTCGTTGTTGGAAAAGATCTATTTCCCATGAATTGCAGTGTTTATGTTACTTGTCTCAATCGAATTTTGGCGTGAAAGCCAAACTGTTGCCGCTAAGCGGTGATTTTATGTGAAGCCCGGGTCTTCGGGCTTCGCTATGGTGAAATTTTACAAGATGGAGGTTGTAAATGCTTATAAATGATTACTAATATTTATAAAAAAGTATTTGGTTAAGCATGCAACCTGTACTCTCACCGTACTTATAAAAATCTACTGAACAACACGTTGCTATAAAACCAGGGCTACACTTGCCCTACCTGTGATTAGCTTATCTCTGAAAAGTATCATATTTAAAGGCTTGGAATACCACAATCAGATCCTGTTTTATTTAAAAACATATTCCTTTCTGCCAAACAAGTATGTGACTCAGAAATTGAAACGAATTCTTTTATTCTGGTAACATTTCGGTGTTAAACTGTCTTTTACAGGTATGGTAACAAACACTTAAAAAATCCGCGTAATAAATAAAATGCACATGGCAGTTAGTCAGGAAAATTTCCTACCTACGCCTATAGAATTTTTCGTGCGATCATTGGACGTATTCCGTCGACGCAAGAAGGACTTCTTTCATGTTTCCGGAAATATGGCTACTGGCAAGATGCACGATGTCGCTGCTGTATCCTGGGTGCCCTTACAGAAGGTAAATTGTGTTGTGCACGTGTCCCCAACTTATTAGGAAAGCTTTTATTGACATTCATTAAGGTAAGCACTTGTTGATTAGCAAATGTCACCCACGTAGTAAAGACAAATACTTTTGTAACGGATTTTTTAATGTCAAACATCTGTGTCAAGTATTCTTTATTTACATTTCAAGACAAACTGACCAGTCACAATAACAATATACAGAAAAAACGCGCTAAAATCCGTTAAAAATGTTTATATACGCCCCTGAAAGTTAAACGCCCCAAAACACACATCAATGTTTAACTAAAAGCTTAATTGGAGTACTTTACGTCAGGCTATTTGTGATAGGCTAATCGGCATCGTGCGATCCGTCGCCTGTTTCAAAAACAATATCTAAATCAATCATCTTTGGCGGAAACACTATAAAAACGCGCGAAATAGCTACAAAATGTGGAAAATTCACAGCTACATGTCTAAATTACTCTAAAATTCATATGCGCAGATGGCTTCAGCTATGACGTGTCCTTGATCTACTTTTGGTTCGAATTCTCCGGAGGGTTGCTGAGAAAAATAACGTGCAGGTGGCTGCTTCGCCGTCCCCCGACGCCAAGGCGAAAATCTTCAACTTTAATTTCGTTGCCGTTTATATGGGTTTTCCACTGAAGCTTCCAGCTCGCCGCAGTGACCTAATTTCGTTGAATTTTACCCAGTTATGGTTGCTGAAGGTTGTCGTTACTGTTGTTGCAGGGGTGTTCAGTTATACTCTTAACCAGGTTTGGTCGGCTGCTACGAGCCCCAGCAATCTTGCATACTGCCTGCCTTCACTTGGACCATATTACTACCTCGAAAATGGGTTACGGGTTCTGCCCAGGTGTCTTGGATCAACCAGTGCCTCGGATATGTGCTGCACGACCCCTGCGATGTTTTTACCAGTATGCTATGCTCATCGAAAAAACACATCTGGAACTGTATCATATGCATCGTCATATATGTTTGTAATTCAAAAACACCAACTACCACTTTGGGCGCATATAAATCTGTCTAACTCGAATGTTCGTTGGTATTTAAGCTCTATTTAAGACTACAGCTTACTGCTATGTTATAAATAACTTATTATTTAATCGTTTGCACTTTGGATGAAACTTGAAACTGTTGCACTTATTTCAACTACAAACATTTAATCTATTTTTAGAACCCTTTTCATAATGAGTTCTCTGCTAGTTACATTGATATTTACGAATTATTCTTACTACTTTGCAAACATTTTTCTTTCACATTGCTTACAACATTCATGTATTTGTCTCAAAAGGCTATAAAAACATGTGTGCCCTACTGAAAACAGCACTATATTAACAAATAAAATTTGGCAGGTATTAAGTACAGATTCCGTTGTTGCAGGTACAACGGTCAAAACTTGAAAATGGACAAGAACTTGGAAGAAAACGGCGTGCCCGATGAAAGGGACGCCTTCACGGATCTGGGGCTTCCGGCGAGCCTGCACGTGCCAGGACTTTTGCTGCACTACAACGACGACCTGAAATGGGAGGAATGTCCAGATCTGGAATGAGTTATGCGACGCACTCCTGAATTTTTGTATCGATCGAGCAATAAACTGTCAGGCTTCCTGCAAATTCCTGTTACTTCGCTAATTAAACGCAAAGGCGTTTTTAAATAGAAATTGCTTTATGTTTATTAAACAGTATGCGTAACACAAGGGTAATGGCTTGCATTTACAGTGTGCAGCAAACCGTGCTTAAAAACAAAATTGGATTTAGCCGAGCGCAGAGTTGGCTATGCCAGATCGGCAGCGACCTGGAAAATGCTAATTTTTTGCATTAATTTCCACTGCCCAAAGGGCGTTTTGCAAGCTAAGCCTGCAGCTTAAACTAGTTTAATTTCCTGAAGCACTCAGGTTCAAACTAATGTTCTAATGTTTCTAGGTTAAATGCAAAAACAGCATAATGCAGATATTACGACTAAACAAGTTTTTAAAACAGTAGTCGCTTGACCCATCATTAAAATCTCGAAACTTCACGCTAGAGCCAAGTGGAACTCGAGAAACACGTAACTTCATTTCAATAAATTCTGTACTAATAGGAATAACGCGCCTGTCCGGAAAACAAAGAATCGAGATTAATGCAGGCAGTGTAATTAATTACTCTAATACGCAGTTAATTGCTGCTTGCACTCGAAACAAAGATAATTATGTTCTAGCTAACAGTGTGGACTTAAGTGTTAAATTACCTGTTTGTTGCTAAACGGGCAGCAAACAGCCGATGCCCATGTACTTACAACGGTTGTGATAGTAAAAATTAGTTCCTTGCAGGACTGCTTGAAGTTCGGTTCTGGAGGTGCAGTGAGTAAAGTGTGCAATTTGTGAACTCAAAAGTGACTGCGAAGGTGCTAAGTGTTTAAACTCGAAAGTTAAATCAAGTCAATCCATTTAAAATCTGTTATTTAATGAGTAATATTTCATACCTACCCCACAGTGAATTTATCCAAAACAAATCTTAGCGTACCGGTCGAACAGTGCGAGCACCTGCGGCATATTTGAATAATATGCATGTATATGCTAATTGCAACCAGGTTAGTGTGCGGCGTCGCCCAACATATGCCACATATTTTGATATTAGCTTTACGAAACCATAAGGTTTGTGCCAGGTGGATTTACTCAGCACGACGCATTTGCATAAAAATTGCTATTACGTTGGCAGTAGCACCTGCTTGTTTCAATATTCAAAAACAAACCAGCAGTGGAGTTAGTTAATATTTACTTAAGCAACAAACTTAGGCTACTATATTGAAAATGGAATTGTAAATCTAATCTGACAAGTAAAATATCGAATAAAAATATACATGTACTTCTAACTCTCAGTTTTAACACTGAACAAATAAAATTTCGAATTTTTAAATAGACGTAATCACTTGCCTGAAGTTTATTCCAGTTGAAAACTAAGAGGTGACGCTTTTGTTCAGTACGGTTTAAATTTTACAAAGTACCGCAATGACGGCCATATTGTTTTAGAAATGGTATCGTTTAGTGAATTATTTCTGCCAGAATATTAGTAACTCATTTGGACAAGTTTAGTATTTGAGTTGCATTGTTGGTTGTGGTTGCCTTATTCAATACTAAGTAAATTAGTAAAGCTTAACCTAAAAGAATGGTTCTCTGCTGTGCTTTTGTTGTTTCCGTAAATATAAAGGAAAAAATTGCCAGAAAGTCGTTTCTAATCAATCTCCATATTCCGTTGAACGTTGTCATTTCTGAAACAATATGGCCGCCATTGCAGTACTGTGTAAACCAAATGTTTCTTCGATTGTTTTTGTGAACTACCCTTCCACCCCGAGGAGAATGTTGAAATCGCTCCATAAACATTAAACTAAACGTCTAAAGCAAGTTTCCAAAGTACAGGCATACAGTTATATTCTATTATAGACGATTTTGAAGTCCAATTTTCATGAAAAATTTGAATGTCTAAGTAGGCCAAATAACCCAGCCATTAGAGACAAAAAAGTGTTTTATTTTCAAACGGCATAGAAGTGACAACTTATGTAACTTGACAGACAAGGTAAATGCGTTACTTTTATGCCTAGGCATAAAAGGAGTCAAATAGATTCTGAACTAAAGCAGCTTGAAAATTATGTTGTCAATATGCGTATTAGGATTTGTGAAAATTAGGCAGTTAAAAATGGGGTTCAACACGCCTACCTGACCCCCAAATATTGTGATAGTGTAGAAATGGTTAAAACAATAATTGGTCATAATGAGAACATAATTTTCAATTAATGATCATCGAAAACAGAAAAAAGTTTCGTCTAGAGCTTCACGTTGCGCTGGTCTAGTTCAGAAGCTATTTGACTTAGAGAAACAAGTTTCAAACAAAAGTTACGTCCTAAGAATGAGAATATGTATTTTGGTCGCATGATTAACGAAAACTCAGTTACATTCTCGTAAACCCGGCTTTGCCCGCAAACGTTTTCAAGATGGCGTCGCGAGAACGCCTCTCTCGCACCCAAATTAGAAAACTTAGAATTTTCTGTGGCGCATATAAACATTTTTGAACTCCGGAATTTAATGTTTATAAAAATTACCTAAATGTGTTGCTGCTTTTACATAAGTTACACAAATTCTAAATGTTCAGTTTACTGTATATTCCAAGTTTTCAATATGAAAATGCCCTGGTTATCTGTATTCAAAAAATATACAGTAGTAATTAAGCTAAAGATCTACAGTTGTTCTAAATGTGAGGAAGAGGGAGTGTGCTTTCGTTAAATCTCAGTTCACACAGCCACACTTTATCGTGGCTAACCATAATGCGTAACCATTACTGATTAATGTTATTACATCAAGAAGTTAATTAAAAGTTATGTTGTACTATATTTACAGCGTTAATAAAAATGTTAATAATGCAATCAGTAAACAGTGCTTATTTTCAAGGTTGCCGCATATTTATACTTCACAATTTTTGCTGTAAACCAGGCAGCTTAATTACTTCGACACGAAGTGTACGAAGTATTGAAATTCCCTCATATCGAAAACCACTCTGAGTCAAATATCTCTAAAATTCGAGCCAACCGACTAATGAACCCACTATATCAAATCTCCGTCTCGGCGGTGCGAATCTTTTGGTGAAGATCCCAGCCCACTAGATCAATCCCCCCCGTATTGGGGGGTGCCTAAACGTGCTGTGCGGGGGATGTATGTTCGTATGTGTACATGATTTCGGTCGCCAGGAACCTTCCTGAAGTCTTGGATCGTTTTCATACGATAGGTCCTCCGAAAATGAAGGCAACATCAACTTTTGAGCTATGCTCGTCGGCAAAAAAATTTTTTTTGTTTTTTTTTTTGTTTTTTTTTTAATAAATAACTGGTTCATAGCATTTCATTGTATTAGCGAAACGGAATGATGCTGAGTATCGAAGTATTCTTGGAAAGCACGGAAGGGCGCTTTTCTTGGGTGGGGGGTACCGTATATTTTGATATTTTAATAATGGAATTATTAATCAAACTATTAACACAATTTAAGAGTAATAGATATTGTTTTAACATATAAAAAAATAATAATTACTACTGGTAGAAGTGGCCACTATCACTTTATCGACGGCTGAAGAGTCTGAATATTATAGGGTATGACAAAACGTACCGACAATCTGTTAAGGATGAATTCGTAAACTTATTTAGAACGATGGGTTGGTCGCGGGGGTGTTTTTGCTTGGCCCCCAAAATCTCCCGACCTAAACTCCGTAGATTTTTTTCTTTTGTGTTGTTTGAAGACACTGATTTACAGTGTCGAAATAAACACACTTGAACAATTATTTGACCAAATAACAATTAGATTTAATGAAATTCGTCAAGATGGTGCTCCAAAAATTGCGTGTTTACGATTCAATGGTTCTCAAATGTCATGCTTGCATTCGATCTTAAAGAGGACATTTTGAACAATTGTTATAAGTAAAGCTGATATTATACGGCAAATGCAATTTTGTATAATTGATATAACGGCGAAACTTTTTGCAGATGTATACTAATTATGTGAAAACAAATCGTTTAAGCTAAGTTTCATTTTACATATTTTGCATTTATACGTTTTTGAGCATACTTTCTGGATTTTGCATCTTTGGATATATTTAGCAATAACTTGTAATGTATGAACTTTTTGAGCTTTTTTTGTAAAATTTACTATTTCATTAAAATTATTAATACAATTTTTGTGTGCAACTGAGATACATATATACTTTCACTTCCTGCCGCTGGAGTGCAATGTGCATATCAAAATAAGCAGAGGAAAGGGGAAGTCCCTGTTAGAATCTTTGACTATGTATACAGGGTGAGTTTTTTTTCATTATCACTATAGGGATCTCGGAAACCGTGAAAAATAGAAAGTTGGTTAATTGGAGAAAGAATTGCAGTTTTATGAGCTTATTCGAGATGTGCTTTTGTTTCTTTGAAAAAATCCAAGGCCTACTAGATACAAGCAAAATATTAAAATTACTTAATTTCTTAAAGTCGGTCTAGCGCCGTTATTATTGAAAATAGAAAAAAATAATAAGAATAAAAGTTTTAGCTATTTTTACGGTGTTTATCTTACACTTATTAGTTTTCTTCTAGCTTTTATAGTTTTTGAGTTATAACATTAAGTTACATTTTTTAAAATAGCAATCATAGTTGGCTTAGACATTTCTAAAAACAGCATATCTCGTTTGCTAAATGGAGAAAGAATTACAGTTTTATGAGCTTATTCAAAGTGTGCTTTTGTTTCTTTGAAAAAATCCAAGGTCTACTAGATATATTTTTTTAAAATTATTTATTTGCTCTACAATCTGTCATACATAGACATTCAGTAGATAGTTTAACAAGTGTAAGTGGATGAAGACATGAAGGTTGAGCCTCCAGTGAGAGCTCACCTATAGTATACTAAAAGTAATTTAACAAATTCTGACTAACCTAGGGGTGTACGACACTCACTGCATAGTTACTCAAATCTGTTTATGAGGTCGAGCGGTTTAAATCTTTTTAGGCGCGGTTGAACTTCGTAATCGATTACAAGTAATGATTCCACGAGGGCGTTTGGGTGACCACTAATCCGGTCTCGATAGCGCGCACTGAACCTTTGAATCTCTTCGTTAACTGTAGCCACTTCAAGATCGCGTCTTATAATTTCATTGGGGACGTACCATGGTGCGTTTACAATCATTCTGAGAACTTTGGATTGAAATCTTCTAAGGATTTCGATATTGGATGTCTTGGCAGTGCCCCAGAGTTGTATTCCATAAGACCATATGGGCTTGATCATGGTCTACTAGATATAAGCAAAATATTAAAATTACTTAATCTTTTAAAGCCTGTCTAGCGCAGTTATTATTGAAAATAGAAATAATAATTAGAATAAAAGTTTTAGCTATTTTTAGGGTGTTTATCTTACACTTATTAATTTCCTTCTAGCTTTCATAGTTTTTGTTTTCGTCATTTTCTTATTACGAAAATTATTATAAAAGAGTTATTTGTCAAAATAGGTATAACAAACCTTATGTAATTTTAAGCGGAAAAGTGAGCTCTTTTTAGAAATGTCTAAGCCAACTATGATTGCTATTTAAAAAACTGTAACTTAATGTTATAACTCAAAAACTATGAAAGCTAGAAGAAAGCTAATAAGTGTAAGAAAAACACCGTAGAAATAGCTAACACTTTTATTCTTATTATTTTTTTTTCTATTTTCAATGATAACGGCGATAGACAGACTTTAAGAAGTTAAGTAATTTTAATATTTTGCTTGCATCTAGTAGGCCTTGGATTTTTTCAAAGAGACAAAAGCACATCTCGAATAAGCTCATAAAACTGCAATTCTTTCTCCATTTAACCAACCTTCTATCTTTCACGGTTTCCGAGATCCCTATAGTGATAATGAAAAAAAAACTCACCCTGTATATAGACATAGACTGCTACCAACCTCCACTTTTACATAGAAGCAATGTATAAGGAATCAGCCAACAACTTCGAGTGTTAGGTGAATAATAGTCTGGCGTGGTTAGCGGAAAGTCTCATTTTTTATGTTGGCTTACAACGTGAAGTTGGCATTGGCAGTCCATGTTTATATAGTCAAACGTTAAAATGAATGACGTCTTTGAATAAAAATTAGAGAAATAAATATACTCATACAAAATAATTAAATTTTTTACATTATTTAGAATACTTCTACTTATGTTCAAAAAAATTAGAGCAATTATGTGCATATATTGTAACTTTATGTGCATATACTCAACAAAATGTATGCATATATATGCGCATATATTCATACATTTCAGTGCATATAATTATTAGTTTTAGTTATAAGCAATATTTTTCGTACATTACTATTTGTTTTTTCTAGTTACTTATTTTTTTAAATTGTTCTTTAATACTAATCATTACTAAATAACATTTAAATCTGTTGTGCTTCTGTAACTAATTGGAATTTGACTTATGTCCATAGATTATTTTTGTTTTAAAATTGGTTCCCGAACAAGATGGTAAAGTTTTTTACATCTATTATAAATCACTCTGAATACTAGCTCAGAAAATACTTTTTAAACATGAAACTCTTTTACTCCGGTTGGGACATGAAGCTATAATTGTAATAGACTTGTAACAATTCTTTCCGTTCAAAATTAATATTGGGTATGCAGATTTTTTAAAAACGTAATAAAGTGTACGTTGATAGTTTACTTAACTTTATAATTCAATAGCTCTTTAGAATATCACAAGTAATCGATAATTAGGCATTACGTGGTTTAATTTATTCATAAATATTGTCTTTCAGAAGCATTTTAGTCGTCTTTGCTGTTTTTGATGTTTCAAATTAAATTAGAAAAACTAAGTTTCCAGTTCCCAATAAAGTGTAGCTGTCTGAATTGAGCTTTTAATGGGGTCTAACAGTGTGGCACATTTTGTAGCGAATTTTTAAAATGGCGTTATTCTTAAAATTACTGCTTTGAAAGTAGCCCTTATCGACATCTGCATTAAAGTATAGAATATCAAAAATCAAGTATGCCGAAGCCCCATAAAGTTATACGAAATATTTAAGAAATTTAATATCCAGAAATGTAAACACCATATTTTTTAATTCCACATTGCAAAAACTAAAAACTGTTTTATTAAATTTTTAGACGAAATTGAAATTGAAAGTACGAAATGGCATTCTGGAATGCAATGCATTATGGGGAATGGGGTGTAAGTTGTCAGCTGCCATTCAGGGCCTTCTGTATTTACGTGTTCATTATGCATATCCCTGGCGTTTTATTTTATTGCAGTGGTACTTTGATCTCCCGTGTTTGTAATCTAGTAATGTATTTACTTTTAATAGATAAGTGACATTTAAAATAAACTGGGTTGTGTGAAGCGTACTTTTACAAGCACACGTCGTTTTATGTGAGTGTTCATAAGCCACCACCACAAATAACTGTTGCAAAAATTCTTAGCTTGCTTTTGTTAAAACAAATGTACGAAAAGTGTATGAAATGCTTCCTGAGTGACGTGGAAAAAATTCACAAATGTAGAGTAAAGTCAATTTTATTATAACAGGTATTGCTTGAGTATAAGAAAGAGATAAATATAGTAGCAAATATTCGAGGAAGCTTGACACTCATTTTAATTATGACGTATGTCAACTAAACATGTCTACTAAAATATTTTGTTTGTATGGTCATCTCTCATCTCTTTCTTACTGAAGCATTCTATTTTGTTGTTCTTGTTATCTCATTGCTGTTATATACAGTGAATTTATTTTAATGCGCAAGGTGGTATTCCCGTTTCCATGAGGACTTGATTGCTGCTTTTGGTTTTTAAGGATTCGCCATGCCATGTGTAAATACGTTTATTTTAAAATGCAATATACGAACCGTAATTTTATTGAAAAAGAAGCATCACAAATAACAAGAGGGAATGTAACATGTAATGATCCACATACTTGCTGTAATCTGAAGTCTTTAGACCATTTGATCAACAGAATTCCTTCCTCCGTAGAATCTATTATGTTTTTACTTACTCAATAACGTCTCCATATTGCATTTTAAAATAAACGCATTTACACATTGCGCGTTATAATAAACTCTCTGTATATTTATGGCCCCATTCGTATAGAAATACATTTATTCCAACAGTATTTAAGAGCGTTTCAATAGTTGTTATTATAAGCTGATCCGTTGACGCCTTCAAAATGGCTGCTCACTTTGTTGATCACTCATTTGACTGAGATTTCTTACCGGCTCAGAATTTCATCGGGTATGGAAACGACAAGTAGTCGCTGGGAACCAGATCAGAAAAGGGGAATAAAATGGAAATACAATTTAGCAAGCGTTTATCTTCCATCAATATGCAACACTTAAAATTATTTCCTTGTCATCTCAAAATATATACGCCATCACTTTCTGGCCGATGGGACGCTCTCTCCTTCTTTGGTATCGGTAAACCAAGATGTTTCCACTGCATCGATTGGTGTTTGATTTCAGGTTTGTAGTGATGTGTCGAAGCATTAAAGCCTTCTTAAACAGGCTAAGATATTCAATGGAAATGTCCTTATGGACATGCTTTTGCACCAAAGTAGACAGGGGCGTTATTCATATTTACATTCAAACCGTTGGTAATTATATGATATATAATATCAATTGAGATGCCTATAGCCTCAGCCACTTGACGCACTTAAACACGGCGGTCTGCCAAAAAAAAAATCTTAGACTTTTCCACGATTTCTGGTATAACCGAGGAGGACGGGCGTCCAGTGCGGGGGTCATCTTTACAGCTCTGTCATCCATACTTCAGACCCCACTTGTTTAATGTTTGTAGTGACAAAGACTTCTGTCGCAACACATTGTCCATATTATCTATTCTAGCGCTTACAGTAATGTCCTTCTTTACGAGGCGCTTAATCACTATATCCATTTTAAAAAACGAGAACCTCGACTCATTCAACCGGTTGTCAACTCTAAACTACTTGATACATTGCCCTGTATTTTTGTTTGCGTTCTTATGGCAGATAAACGTATTCGAGAAATATACGAACGATTCGATGATATCGCCAGCTGTATGTCGCTCATCAAACATTTTAAACACTCTTAGTATATAACTTTTAATCCAATTATTAATGGCAGAAAGGCAATATTGCTATAAAAAATAGTTAAAAGCTATCATAGTACCTATATTCTATTATTGTTTCCTAGTTGTACAGTGCTTGATCAATCGCACGTAGATGATACCTTTGTTATTAGAACATTTAGTAAAAATATTGAAACAAAATTGTCCAATTTTTAGTACTTCAGATAACCTACTATTTATAAATTGTGTTAGTTACCATTTCAAAAATGCAATAATTTCTTATTATTCCGGAATAATAATCAAAAGCAATAATTGACTATTACTAACAACGTACTGACGAAAGCTAATAGCATACACTTAATAATGATATAAATATTATACGGAGCTTTACAACTGTCGCCAGTCTCAGCACCCAGTCACCTGGTACAAGGTGTAATCAAATAATACGCTGAATAGTCGCTTATTAACTAAATTATAAATGCCACTTAATCCTATTCAAAGCATTATCTTTGATTTACCACACACTTATTCCAACGTTAGTTCCATTTCTCAAAATAAATTCTGGAAATCATTTTTCCTGCGTGCTTTTAATTGCAATGTCATTGGCGTTTCAACCTCTTCTCTCGAGTCAAATCGTTTTCCTTTCATGATCATTTTTATTTTTAGAAAGATCCAGGAAGAAGAGCCGGACAGAGCAGGCGAATATGACGAATATGGCAAAATAGGACGCACAATAATTTTTTATCGGAAAAAGCCTGTGGTAGAAAAAGCAGTGTGTGATAAGGGGCGTTATCGTGGTGTAAAACTAAACCATTTGTCTATTCTTTAGCCTTGTTCTGGTATGTTATTTCGAATGGTCAGTCTCCCGTTTGATCAAACCATTTCACCCACTTTTTCTATGCATGAAGTTGAAGGGCTTCCAGGTCGTTTTTCGCCGTCAATAAATTCAAAATATTTTCTAAATTGATCAAACCACTTGTACATAGACTGTAGGGTTACTTGATCATCTCCATAAACATCAACATTTCATGCGTTCTTTTGGGCGTTTTCAAAGTTTGAAGTAAACTCTAATGCCCACACGTTACTGATGAACAATTTTTGCGATAATTGAATCCATAATGGCGAATAGATCAATTTGAAATTGGTAAGTTTAATGATAGAACATTGCCAGATTATGTTTGTTAAGGCAAATATTATATTTCCTCCATCTGTGTATCTCTATCATATCAGGCGTCTTCTTCAAAGTCTCCTCTCTTAATTTTGTTAACGTTATCTCTCCAATGTTTTTTTTTCTGGTGGAGTCCGAACCATACTAATTCTTGCTTATGCAGTTCATCTAATATTCTCTGTCTCTAACTGTCTCATTTCTCAATATCCAATATCGTTGTTCGGCATCTTTTTTGGTTGTATATATCGTTTTCTTCATATTTTGTCTTAAGTTCCTGCTCTATAGCACTGAATTAATCAAACGAATAATATTTCTTCCTTCGTTTATTCTATATGTGATGTCTTGGATTACTGTTTTCGGTTTTATTGAAAACGATATCATGGTATTCATACATCTTAGCTGCCTTAATACAGTGTGTCCTTGAAAAAATCCTAATAAAAAGTTTTTCTCGTCTTAAGACGTCATAAACAGTGGTTAAGCTTATGATAAAAAATATAGAAAGTTCTAAAACTTAGAAAATGCGGGATTGATCTTCAGCAAAGTACCATTATTTTTAATTTTTATCAAAAATATTATTTAAAACAGTTGTTCCACAACTTAAAAAAAGCATTTATACAGAGTTTCGTTGCAAAATAAGAAAAATAGCTTCTTGTCAATGTCATTGTCAAAAATAATTTCTTATCGATACATTGATTTACCTATTATAAACAAAAATTATGGAAGTTGTTGCTACCATAAATGAAACTTCATCTGTGGATGAAGAATTTTAGAAAAATGTGTACAAGCGGTCGTCATATTCAATAGTTCTTGACTAGTTGACTTTTTTTACTGTTGGCGTTTCTTCTGTTTTGAAATATCCTTGTTTAGAGACAATAATGAAAAATAAAAGGTCAGTTTCACATTTTTTTATTAAGAATGACTGTTTCTTTTAAAAATAGGAAAGTTAACAAGAACTCTGTACCCTAACAATGTTATTTTCTTAGTGAAAAGTTAGTTTTTAGTTGAACCCTATGTTTAAGCATTTCTTCAGTTTTGAAACAACCTTGTTAAATAAGATCGACTTCACATTTTTTTTAATTTTTGGGAGACCCTGTATACTTTATCATAAGTTTGCTCACGGTTTGTGAATTCCCAAGACAAGCAACGCTTTTTATCAAGAATAACTCTTCTCGAGGAATCGAAAATAGGAAAGGTTACAATAGTGCGATACCCTATCTGGGGACACACTGTATAATTGAAATTTCTTGAATTTTCTTACCATGTAACTCGTCGCTATATATATATATATATTTAGCTATTACTACTTGGTGGTATAAAATAGACCGTACAGCATGTCACCTTCTCCTCTTAGTTCCATATTTTTGCATTTATTTTTTACACTTCCACCCTTGTCTAGGTATATTTGTCTCTGTCTCTTTTCTATCATTATTTTTAAAGTAATGTAAAGATATTGTCTCGGACTGGTTATCCACACTATCTTTCTCTCTTTCTTCTTCTTTAGTATTTTGGATTGTGCAAATTATCGCAATTCCTCTATAATTCTTAGGGTCGTTTCCCCCTTTTTGTAAATTGTTGTCATGTAGGAGGTTTTTCGCTCTGCAGGCACCGATTCCCCATTAATACATTGTTCATGTAAGCCCTTTAACATTGTTTCTAATTTATACGGGCTGTCCTGTATTAATTCCGAATGCACTTCGCCTGGTTCAAGTGGTTTCCTTATTAGTATAGTTTTTACTATTGCGCCACTGTGTCTATTAATTCATGTGTTTTCTTGTTCATTTGTATCGCAGTGTTTTTGTATCAATTTCAGTTGTTTTAGTAGATTCTGGAAATGGTCACTGTACAATGTTTAATATATGTACCAGTTACTCACGTTACTTTGAAGTAATATTATAGTAGAATTCTTCGTTGTCCTTATACATTTTAACTAGTCTTTCTCCGCTATTATTTACTTGATGTTCTCCGTGCATTCCTATTACTGGGTTATTTATTTGTTTCCGATCCTACAATTTAAGTCCCCTGTCAGCAGTGGGGGTTTCCTATAAGGTGCTAAGAAACCATGGTTCTACTGTAGTAAACCAGTAATTCATTTTTTTTTCGGTAGTTTATAGAATGCAGCACTGGGGAGAACAGCGAAGAAGATAGATCCAAAGATACGATATTGCATTGGAGCCACCTCAGCTTGGGCTCGCTCTAGCAGTTTGATTGCGGCTGCGATGGTGTTGTGACCAGTTACGGATTAGTGATGCTTACAACTTTCGCACGTAGGGTGACTGATGATGAAACGCCGCGCCCACGAGCATATACGGAAACTGCAGACTTACGAGACATAGTCTGAGAGGTTGTGAATTTTCGACGACAAAATTCTCTTTGTCCTGAGAATGCAGACGATCGATTTAATTATGCAGCCGCATAGTTGGATTTTTTCGCATTTTCAACGCTGGCCTAGTAGTCCAGTCAATAGAGACATAAATTAGGGCTTACCTTGCAAAAGGTCAGGGAATGTTCTAATTTGGCATAGGTACTTGTAGAGTCGCATGTCCTAATGGACATGCTAATTTGCGACCTTGAAAGGGCGCCGCTCGCGCCGCCATCTTGCTAAAAAGGTACCAAAAATTCGTTTCTCGTATATATCTCCTCTCCTCTGCCATCTAGCCTGAAAATAGTTATTACAAGAATTGTAGGAAACAAAATTGTCTACAACTTTTGTTTGAAACTTTTTGTCAGATGAACAATCCATGAGTTACAGCGACGCAAGGCGGAGCAAATTTTCGAAATTTGCAAAATCGCTCCACTTTTCGTCGAAATTTTGGTTAATATTTATTAATTTTTATCTAATTCAAGTTTTTACCCATTTCCACACCACCATGGGGTAGACTAAGCGGAGCGTTTTTTTATGTGGTATCCCCAGTAGGCCTAATCCGCGACTTAGTGTTTACTTATGTCTTCTAGTTCTTTTAGATGCCTTAGATGGTCCAGGTTGACTGATCTCGACATCTTCTTGAGAATCGCTTTCATCCTTTTCTAATTCTTTTTCAGCGGTTTCATCATCATCGTCATCGTCAAACGTCAGCAGTCTGTCAACTAATGTCTCGTCATCTTAAGCGTCTATCAAAATCGGTAGAACATTCTCGTACCATTACAAAATGTGCAGATAACAGAGCATTTCAAGTCTGTTTTTCTGCAACCACACGCTCGACCACATCACTTTTTACATTTGTATGAAATAAATCAGTAGTGCCTCAGAAGCAGGATCTTTTATCGTTGCTATCGGAGTGAGACCGAATTTGGTTTTTTGCCATCCTCACCTCATTCCTCTGGAATATTTGCTATATCGTACCAATTCTGAACTGGGTAGTAGGTCCTAAGAGAATGTTGACGTATAGCTTCTCTTGTAGGTGGTAAAGCAGCAAGATTGAACTTACTTTTTGTAACGAATCTTGCAAAATTTTGAAAGCGAAGCAATTTTAAAGTGACATTTTCTTTTGTAACTCCGTAAAGCGCGATTGGGAAATTTTCCCCTATACTTATCTGCCTCGCAAGCTCGGCAGGTAAACCGTCCAGCCACGCCACATAAAGTATAACTTTTGCTCCTAATAACATAATATACTATTAGTCTGTTTCCATATTATTTCTATATTTCGTACTACATTTGCACTGTTGTGCGAAAATGAGTAAAAACTTGAATTAGATAACAATTAATAGATATTAACCGAAATTTCGACGAAAAGTGGAGCGTTTTCGCAAATTTCGAAAATTTGCTCCGCCTTACCTCACTGTAACTCATGAATTATTCATCTGACAAAAAAAGTTTCAGACAAAAGTTGTAGGTAATTATGTTTGCTACAATTCTTGTAATAACTATTTTCAGCCTCGATGGCAGAGGAGAGGAGATATATACGAAAAACTGATTTTTGGTACCTTTTTAGCAAGATGGCGGCGCGAGAGGCGCCCTTTCAAGGTCGCAAACTTAGTATGTCGATTAGGACATGCGACTCTACAAGTATGCCACATTAGAACTTTCCCTGACCTTTTGCAAGGTAGAATGTCTCTATTGACTGGCCTATAGCTGGTTGGAAGATGGGTTTAGTATATGAGAAGCTAATTCTTGGAGTGAGTAGGATTAAGGTAGGGACATGATTTCTTCCGGTACTAGATGATGGAAGAGATCCAGAGCTCGCCTGGGCAGGGTCACTAATCTCTGAAATAGGCCTGTTCTCTACCGAAGTCGTAGAGGAGTACCTGCTGCTACCGTAACACCTAAAAACAGTTTTTAATAGATGCATCCCACCAATAATGACAAAATCCCATATGCACAAATTGATAATTACACAGGGAGCAATGGGACGAAAAATGCTCGAAATCTCATTAGTAGACCAAAATACTAATATATAGATCAGGGAGAAAACAAAAGTAGTAAATCTTGTAGAAAAATTGCAAATCCAAAGTGGAATTGTGCAGGCCATCTAGCACAAGCAAACAAAAACAGATGGACAAAAACAATACTCCAGTGGCGACCTTGGAATTGCAGAAGAAATAGTGGAAGGCCGCCAAATAGGTGGAACAATGAAATGGATACAGCAAGGGCAAAACAAACCAAGTTGAAGTCAATGAAGGAGACCCTCATCCAACTATGGACCGAAATAGGCTCAGAAAAAGAAGAAGAAATAACTACGCTATGATCTATTTCTTCTTCTTCGGCCTTATCCGTTCCGGATGTTGGCTATCATCACAGCTATGCGTGTTTTGTTGACTGCAGCTCGGAACAATTCGATGGATGTTACTCCGTACCATTTGCGTAAGTTAGCCAGCCAGGAAATTATTCTTCTGCCTGGACCCCTTCGTCCCTCTACCTTGCCCTGCAGAACTAGTTGAAGCAGACGGTATTTTCTAGGATTCCTCATGACGTGGCCCAGATACTGCAGTTTACGCTCTTTTATGCATTGCAGCAGTTCGGCTTGACAGTTCGTTCTCCTAAGGACTTCATTTGTAATGCGTTCGACCCATGAAATTCTGAGAATTCTCCAGTACGTCCACATCTCAAACCTTTTGATTTTCTTTTCCATTGCCTCAGATAACGTCCATACCTCCGCTCGGTAAAACAGTGTGGAAAAGACGTAACATTTCAGCATTCTCTTTTTAAGTGCCATACTCAGATCACGGCAGCAGAGAAATGACTTCATTTGTGCGAATATTGTTCTAGCTTTTTCCACTCTGCATTTAATCTCTTGGGAATGCTCCCATTCTTCGTTGATGTTACATCCGAGATAGTTAAAACTTTTTATTGTTCATTGAAATGTTAAACAGTGTTTAACATGATCGCATCCTAGAATGTTAAGATACATTTAACATGCATCCACTCATTTAACATGCATCCACACGCGTCCTCGAATGTTAAGATACATTTAACATGCATCCACTCATTTAACATGCATTCACTATAGCAACATCACACATATTCATGGTAGTCCGATTTCGATTTAGCAGTTTTTAGTAATTATTTATTCAAAATTATTGCCCCAATGAACAATAAACTAATGAACGCATTTCGAGGGGAAACCGTCTTAACATTTCTCACATAAATTACCACTCTTGCTTCGCTGCGCTCGCTCGAGTGGTAAAAATATGCTCGAATGTTAAGACTGGGTTACCCCTCTTAATACGTTAATTACTATTACAAGTTCAATGGTTTTGTTGTGGCAATAAAGCGTGTTTCTTTGTACTGGTTCCTTGCTTACTACCATGTACTTGGTCTTTTTGATGTTAAGTTCTATACCGTACTCCTGGCCCATGTCATCCAATCTGTTTGTTATTTCTTGAAGGCCTTCCGCACTATCCGCAATTAACACGGTGTCATCTGCGTACCTTATGTTATTGATGACCTCTTCATTTACTTTAATGCCTTCTGTAGAATCCTCCAGTGCTTCTCTAAATATACTTTCTGAGTACAGGTTAAACAGTAGTGGTGACAGAATATACCCATGTTGTGTTCCTCGTTCAATTTCCACAGTATCGGATTCCATGTAATCGACCTTTATATTTGCTTTTTGTTTCCAGTATAGGTTACTAATTATTCTTATATCTTTTCCATCTATATTCGTCTTCTGGAGTGTACTTAACATTTTATCGTGTAGGCAACGATCGAAAGCCTTAGTATAATCAGAAGTAATACTATAAGTACTTCGATATTATCGGGTTATATGTCGATAACTTGTTGCACAATAATAAAAGAGTGTCAGTTTGACAGGTTAAATAGTCCGACCGCGTCAGCGGGAGGATTATTCTGTCAAACTGACACGATTTGTTATTGTGCAGGAAGTTTGAGACGTATAACCTGTTCGAATTACGCATTGTATTCGATTTGATTATTTTGTGAGTAAATTTTAATATTAGCAACAAATAAATATTTTATTGGCAGCTCGATTTATTTGTATTAACCTAGCTGAAAGTCATCTCCATGAAAATAACATCAAGTTGACAAAAGTTATGTATTGCGTTGCCTAGTGAAGTTACTATAGTATAATCGATTTTGTATAATCGAAATTATACAAGATAACTTAACTAAATCCAGCCTTTTGATTGGTTGAAATCTCTACGAATAAAATAATCAATAAAACACATATGTACGTCGCAGTTCATGTCCCTACATCGCTCTATGAGAACTTGGACAGCGAACAGTGCTTCTCTGGTGCCCAGACCACTGAGGAATCCAAACTGAGTTTCGCTCATGTGGTCTTCGCATTTGGTGTAGAGGCGTGCATGAATTATTTTGAGGAATATTTGTAACATATGAGACATTAGACTGATAGTGCGGTAGTCTGAACAGCATTTAGGGTTGTTCTTTTTTGGAATTGTAACAAATGTGGAGGATTATGCCGGTGTCATATATTTTATTGGATAGTGCTGTTAATTTGCTAATAAAATTTACTTTCATGACCTTAATTACTTTCACTGATATCTAGTCTGGTCCGGGAACTTTACCTGACTTTATGAGATAAATAGCATGTTTCACTTCGTTAATTGAGATTTCCGGACCATCCATCTTGTTTATTTGTGTCGGTTCTGGAGAGCGTTGGTCGTCTTTGAATAGATCTTGAATGTATTGTTGCCATATTTTTACTTTTTCCTGTATCTCAAAGACTACCTGTCCTTTCTCATTTATAATATTACCCAGAGTTCTTCGATTTCTTCCTGTGGCTTCTTCAACTTTCTTGTGCGTATTAAATGTGTCGTGCTTTCGGTTTAATTCTTCAATCTCTTTACACTTTTCGCTCATTCATTTCTCTTTTACTTCTCTACACATCTTTTTAACAATGTTGTGGATTTGCCAGTATTTGTCGGGATCAATTATTTTTGCAATCCGTCGTTCTTCCATTACTTTTAAAATGTCATTAGTCATTCACTGTTTCCTCTTTTTCTGTTATGTTTCTGTTTTTAAGTGTTGCTTACATGAAAATGATCTATTTGATTATACTCACAATTTACTAGGAAATTGTGGCACATCTTGAAATAGTATACGTCAATCATGCATGCATCTATGTATCTCAAACAGTGGGAATTTCATTTTTTTGAGAGAGATATCCGATTTAGTTATTATCTTTTATTTGCCTCTAAAGTTTGATAAATTGTTTCACTGATGCTAACTTTTGCCAATCGATAGGCGAAATACTTAAATCTCGGGATGTCGGACTTTACGTTTGATTGTCTCTACAATCAACGTCCTTCACAAGCCGCCATTGCCTGCCAGTATAATTTTCTGCCTGTTAAGTAATTTTTTATATCTTTCAATCTTTTCTTGAAGCTATCTTTTATTGCTTTAGATACGCCATCGTTCGGTGTTTAGACCCCAACCATTACTATAATTCGACTTTTCATCTGAATAATTATGGGAGTTTACTATACGTGCGTTTATAGCTTCTCAAGACTTGCCATAACGTTTAGTTTGTTATGTATTACTCTTCTATTCTTGCCAACTGCACTATAATAGTGGATAGCTGCGTCTATGTTCTGTGTGAGCGAGGAGTTGGTCCATTGCACAACCACTGTCTTTGAAGAACTGCAGGGTATCTAACTTCTTCTAATCTCTCACACGAAACCTTGCTTAATAATTCCTGAAACCATAAAGGCGAAAAAGAATTGATTAAAGCTTATGAATTTCAACTTAACACATTTGTTTAAGATGATTGCAGTTTTCTAAAACATTTTTTGTCGTTTTCGTAGTAGGTTTCTTCGTGCATGTTCTAAAGTTTGAGAAGTTTTCAGATCATATAAATTTAATTGGGTTTAATAAACCTTTTGCTTAGTATCAGTCTAAAATGGCAAGATCTAGGGATCGCTGATCATCCCAATGGAGCACCAGTGCCAATAACGTTACTTCCACATTTGTAAAGCAGCATGTTCTAACATTATGCGCATTATGAAGCAGCGGTCTATCATGTCCAAACCATACGATTTTCTGAATTGCCAGAGGTGTGAGATTTAAAAAAATCCGTTTGAAAGAAATGCTTATAGCGTTGAGCAATTAATGCCATTCAAAATATTAATAATAACGAAGATATTAGCTGGAGAGTGATTTATTAATCACACTGTATATTTTGTATACATAAAAGGGGTTAGCATTTTTCATTTTAAAATATTTAAAAACTTGCAAACTTCCTGACTGAATACTGTTATTTCTGTCAAAAGTTCAGCAACGACTCCTACTAATGTGAATTTGTAAATCTAGCTTTGGCACTCAATGTCAGCTGTAAAATTCTAACAGCTACTGTTGTGTTAAGCCGATGCATCTCGCACAAACCAACAAAGGGACGATAAATGCATCCGCCGCATGTGTGGCGAACGTGTGGATGCAGTTGCATGGTTTTATCCTCGGTTCGACTGTCAGAGCGCTTTTACGACAGATTTCAACACAGAAGCAGCCGCGAGATAAGCAATATGTAAACGGAAGGCTGGATTGATAACGACGCCGTTACTGTGGTTTACAACTGTGTTGATCGGTGCCCTTTACCCCTTCGGTCGGTTCTTCCTCGTTGATAGACGAAATTAGAACTCAGTACATCTCCGTCATGTTCTGGTGACTGAAGTGGACGTTTTCGGGAGTTGGTGAAGTTCGGACGATGGCCTTGCCTCTGTACTTCGATATTCACAGGTATGTGGTTGTTTTATATCTTTTATCGTGGAATGGTTGTTGTAATGGACGTTACAGAAATATATAAAGAAATAATTAGCAAATATATAGAGGGTTAAGCATGAACGATGAACAATATTTTAAATACTTACTGCTATATTTGATATACCTGTTTTGTATATGTAAAAGCGTTTCAAGATATACTAATAAGAGTGAACATCGGAGATACGAAATAACTATTTTTGAATATTTTAATTACTCTCTTTTCTACGAGTTTGGTAATATCAGGTTTAGTACCTACTGTTATTTCCAAAAATTTTTAAAAATAATATATTTTTTTAATGCTACATAGTAACGAATAGTGAACATGCATATAGAAAGTGAAGTAAGCATACAAACGCATATTACCTATCTCCCGATAATTACAAAAAAATTAACAAAAATAGAAAAAAGTTTATTAAATCTGTCAGATAAGGGAGTTTTACAGTCAGGTTTTCGAGAACGAAAGTGGTATTTTTGATGTTCCGGAGATTAAAGTTAAAATACTCTAGCGTTGTCATAGCAACATAATGTGGTTTTTATTCAATTTTACCTAAACATTTTCATAATATTGTTTTCATTGCCAATTTTTGCATGACTCGAATAATTGTGTATAAATCCCAGAACTCAACTGCCTTTTAATCACTCGTATGATTGTTGCGCGAGACGAAGTCCATACACACTCGATATTAAAAGCCTCACTTGGTATATTATATACTGTATTAAATGGTTCAAAACATAGTAGGAAGGCTGGTGACATATTTTAGTGATCATTTAGTGAAGGCCTCTTTCTTGAGAGAATGTTGCTGGGGGATGTATAAGTGTCATATGTAAAGATTATCCTTGAAGTGGTATCGGAGGGAGGCAGAACGCCCCCAATTTTCACTGTAAGTATATGTCAAATTCAAGGTTAGCAGGTTAGGGTTTGGGTTAGTCTGCGTCAAAAATGACAGAAAACCTAACCTGCTAACCTCGAATTTGACATTGACTTACATTAAAAAGTCCATAAGGGGCGGGTGTGGAAATTCAAACGTATGAATACTATGTTGGTGGCACTGTAAGGCTATGTCAAATTCAAGGTTATCAGGTTAGGTTTTCCGTCATTTTTGACACAGATGACGCAAAACCTAACCTGCTAATCTCGAACTTGACACATACTTACAGTGAAAATTGGGGGAGTTCTGCCTCCCTCCGATACCACTTATACATGCTTCCAGCAAAAAACAAATAGGCCTTAACTCAGTGGTTCCCAAACTTATTTGGCCTACCGCCCCCTTTTCAGAAGAAAAATTACTCAGCGCCCCCTGGAAATCTACATTCTTTAAGCAAACAAACAGAAAGATATTGTAGTGATAGCTTCTTGAGACTGATAATCATCTATAAGAGTATTTCTAGGTAGGAAATTATTTGAAAGAATATTAATTAATTAGCAATTAAAAAGTACAAGGAAGGATTTATCCATTAAAAGTAAACATAAATATTTGAGAATTGTTTAATGAACGATACATTAGATAGGTACAGTTACTGTAAAATTGGGAATAGTTTATTAAAAAGGTTCGATCATATTTGATTTAGTTGGGATAGTTGTTTGGTAACATCAGAGCTTAGATTTTAATTTGTAGATATTAACTGACAATCGGAATAACTAAAGTGAAAGCCAAACTCAAATGATTATCTGAAAAAGTCAATTATGAAATGTTATTATAAAATATAACATCTAAAAATTTTGTATAAATTATTATTATTGCTAGAGAAAATAATATTTTTAAAATAAACAAATCTTTTCTGAATTTGTAACCTGTATTTTGAGTAAAAGCAAATTTGAATAATAAAAGCCTTTTATTACAATGGTATTTACTTTCTGGAAGGTGTATTAAAGGGTGTGATAACGTAAAATTAAAGAAACGGAGAATAAACAGACTGAATAAATAAAGTAATAAATGGTATGAAGAAGAATAAGAACATTTAATAATGGTAAATAGTCTTCATGGAATAAATAAATCTGTTTATTTGGAAAATAATGTTACACTATGTTACACAACAGATGAAATATGTACGAATGGTTTTTCTAAATCTTCTTATCTTCTCTTCCTTCTTTAAGCTTTCACCGCCCCCTTATTTTTATTCACCGCCCCCCAAATGCACCCGAGGCTACTATCGCCCCCCTGGATCCTTCCAGCGCCCCCCAAGGGGCGATATCGCCCACTTTGGGAATCACTGCCTTAACTAAATGATCACTAAAAAATGTCATCAGCTCTTAGACTAACAGGAATCGAAATAATACACGTTACACTAATTATTGGGTTTAGTGATCACCGCAGAAATCCTACAAAGTGAGTACGTTATTTAATAATTTACACCAGAATTGAGCTCCAATAACATGCATGCTAGTTCGGAAAACTTTGAGAATGTATGATTTGTGTGGGCATATTCGTAACTTGTATGAAACTGTCACTAATGAAAATGAAGCTCAAGATATTGCAAACGATTTGAACGAAAACAAAAAAAAACTACCATAGAATGTGTAAGTAATGTAAGTTGCCTTACACGCAAACTACCTACAAGTATAGTACGTTTTTTTCCTATAAAAATTTTCAAGGTCAAGATAAAATTGGCAAAACTGCTTTTTTTAAATTATTAGAAAATTTATTTTCGTCAGGTTGTTCTGTAAACGACTTTTGTCACTTTGACATTTAAAATTAAATTGTCAGTTTTTCTTTTTTGAAACTAAATACCCGTAAAAAACGGAATCTTTTAAAATTAAATGTAGTGAAGTGTGCAGAGGAACTGTTGGATCTGCATCTTAACACACCAGAAGAAGACGTTTACGAAAGATTAGCAAGAGCTTTTGATGTACATAGAACTTTAATGCCAGATTTTAAATTTCCCACCAATTTTTAGTTCTATAAAGTTACTAAAACAAATTTTGCCAACATATATTTTTTAAAGGAATCCAAGTTATGCCAACATAAACCCTAAATTATTTGACCTTGAAAATTTTTATAGGAAAAAAAAACGTACTTTAGTTTAAGCGCTATTGGAAGCACTATCGAATTTTGAGCCACCACAAAGTTTACAATGATGACAATAATACGACTTGAGGCAGTTGGCAAAAGAAATAAAAAACTATTTTCAACATGGAATTGTTTCCATGGATTGTTGTGACTGCACGAGATTTGAAGATATATCATTTGTTTCTTATTGTCATCGCTTTCACCCTACAAGGTCAAAAAATGATTTTAAAAATTCCAGACGTTCAAACTTTACACTTTTGACACAATTTATATAGGGTGTTCCAAAATGCCAGGGACTTGATTATATGTAAATGTGTACTAGAAATCTTGATTTGTTAGCTTTTGTGTAAAAAATAATAGTATATTATTATATGAGCGATTATGACAGCCATTATTCACGAAGATGACATTTGCGCCACAAGCCGAAGGCGCGTGGCGCAAGTCAACTGAGTGAATAATGGCCATAATCGCGAATATAATACGATATTTTATCTACTCCTGTGCAATAGGAGTTGTGTGTTCATATTTCTCAATTATGACATTTGTGACAGCTGTTAACTTCAAAAGTCATTTAATAATAAGAATGAATTTTGTGATTGGCTACAACCTATTGAGTAATGAAAATATAATTTTCTGATTGGTTGCAACTTGCAAACTATTGAATAATGAAAATAGAATTTTATGATTGGCTGCAAACTGTGAATTATGAATCATAATTAATGGCTATTGTACAGTAGGAGTAGATAAAATACATTATAATGCACGACGTAGATACTTAGCAGAATGCTTCCTATCATAATGTATTTTTTTACACAGAAACTATTCGCTTTACAAACATCTAAAAAGAGCTAAAACAATTTTTAGATAGGTAGTGTTACGATTTGCGTTCTTGAGTGAAAATTAACTACACGCGGTTGTACGAATAGACTGTACTTATGTTAGCCATAAGCAATTTATATCGTAAATATTTTAAGGTAGAATTTCGTAGGCAAAATGGTCATATTAAAGTTACAACAGGCAAGTATTTAGCCAGTATCTATAACGTGCCTTTCTCTGGGAAGATGTAAATATTCAAATCTCACGGAATGATTAAAAGTAAATTTATGCAGGGTTTACCTCGCAGGCTAAAGAATTGGGCGAAGCTAGATTATTAGTATGTGATCAGAAGCGCAATTATTGCAACTCGGTTATAAAAATTAGGCTGGAGCAAATTCCTTTAGTAGAGTTGTAAGGTCTTTTGCGAGGTGTCGACCGCTTGACAACTTTTAGTGTGTGAAACCTACAAGTTTGGAGAATACATAGCGATTATGAATTGTCACGTTCACGTACGTGAGAGAAGTCCAAAATTAAGAGCTGCTCTGATAGGCTTATTAGAAATTTTGAGAACGCCTATCAAGTTTTCTTGGTCAAACTGGACTTATCAGACTTAAGTTGTTCTGTAAACTGCAGAAAATAAATGCAATTATTTCTACTTTAGTGCTTTATTCTTCGTGTACAAGTGTATTTTAACTAAAAGGATTGTCAGTTACCCCGATTTTAGACGAATTCGCGGCAGTAGATAGGTATAGTCGTTCTCTGAGAGTTAGCTTTGGTTATTTATAGGCACTTACTATTCTAATTCGACGGGTTATGGTTATTAGAACGGTTTCTAGATTTTTTGTATATATTTCAGTAGGTGTACTATTTGATAGTTGCCTACTCCATCCCATGCTATTCTGTTCTTTTGTAAAATGTTGTAGCCATTGATCCGAAATCTTCGGAAAGTTGCATTTCAGTTATACGGGCGACGTTCATGTTGTATCTGACGAGGAATGACACGATTTGGATTTTATCTCAGTGAGATTCTAGTTCAGGAGTGTTATGTTTTGAAGAGATTTTTGTAGATTAGCAACTAATAATACTGGAAAAGGTGTGTTGTATTAGAAAATATTTGATTTTAGATAAATGAGAGATAACTAGTTGTTGGATTGTATGAAGGATAATATCAACTAAAGAGGAGGAAGAATTATTGGAAGTTGTGGATTTGGTAAGGGCTGTGTTTTCATGTGTGGTGGTTCTTCTAAGAGTTCTTACTTGATCTCGTTAGTCATTGGAATAACAGAGACGTTTTTAATTACTACTGATAGCTGATTTTTGTTTGGGTTCTGAAATGTGTAAAATCCAACAATATTTTCTCTCTACTTTCGGTTACTTTTCTAATATCAGTTATAATTTCTTTGTGATTATTTAAATTATGTAGGAATATTTCAGGTATTTTGAATTTTATCTTTTTATGTTGGTTTGACTGTTGTTGTCGGTCGTTGATAGGTTATCACCTGCATACTAGGCTTGAGATGATAAGGGGTAATAGGAAGACGATCTTATTAGATTACTGCAATTTCCTGTATAGCGCTTGATAATTTCATTAATGGGTTGAGAAAGTTGATCGATTCCTTTTTTGTCTACTAAAGTTGTTGCCATATTGTTTAGAGTTTTTGAATTGTTTTTAGTATTTTTCCCTGAGGAAAAAACCGATCTTAAGTTTTGAGATTTTGTTTTGTGGGACTGTTTTGAACTATTATACTAATAATAATAATAATAATAATAATAATAAAATAAAAACCGTTTATTTGTAACGTGTTCCAGCTGGGTTTAGAAAGTTACTTTGCCATCAAAAATCACAACCACACACTTAATATTTACCATATAACACTGCTTCTGTAGTTATACTGTTACTCGAACCCACCGTTACAAATTGTATTGAAAAAGGACGTCTATTGTACCTTAGTATTTAAATGTTTATTGGTCTTTTGATTGCCTGCTAGCTTAGTCTATGACAAGAGAACTCTTACCTTTAATTTCCCAGTCGAGGTTATGTATAATCAATGCAACAGCGTTCTGGTCGCTGATACCATCACAGCTTATAATCTGAAACTAAATATTCTACACTTCCATTACAATAAAATTTATTTGCAGTCAGTATAATGCATAGATATATATTGGCTTTAAACTCATACATATAAACAAGAAATCAAACAAAGGCACAGAATACATGGGGTATTGACGAACCAAACGGGTCTAATTAAAACAATAAAAATGACGGGCGACAGTTAAAGTAACTATAGCATGTATAACGATAACGGACATACATTGATAATTACACAATATCTAAATAGAATAAAGCGAGTGGTTTTACGTACGAATTTCCAATTGCACTGAATCTGTCCCTGTTTTAAAATGATGCTGCACTCGGGGATACTACCGGCCAGTGCGTGGATAAATATGATAATCAATCCAAACTCTCGTGTGTCTGTCGTATTGGGACTAGATATCGAAAGCGAGGCGTTTTTACAGCGACTCGCAATAAAAATGTACTTTTTAACGTCACCCACTTTTAGCGGCAAGAATGATCTACCCAATTCTTTAACGCTTAGGCCGATAGTAACCCCCGCTTTGTCCGTGCACCTCGTTCCTGCGCTTGCTTCCACCAAACTTGCATAAACTGCACTTTTACCCAGCGAATTGCCCTGATCGGCAACGCGGCGTCCAAACTACCTTATTTAAATTCAAATAAACTAAACAGATACACTTATATCTAAATATTACAAAATACATAAACACGCAAATTGGCTATATATCGGAAAATTATTAATTAACATAGTTTAACTGAGGTATTGCGGACCAGGGCCGTTTCAACTGTGTAGTGCCAGGTTCCTATATTTTATTTTGTGTTTTTTTTAACTATGAGAAGCGAGGCATTCTTTGCATTACCCGATAGTCTCTAGACTTCACACCATCTTTCCGCAGTATAGAGGCCCAACTGCATTTGTTCGAATACTATGCTCTCGAATTTCTCATTTCCCCAATATATAAATGGCGAGGTAACCGGCATAGCCATGTGTGTATAGACTCTTCCCCTCTAGTTCCCGTAAGAGTGCATCTACCACGAGGCTTTATAACAGCGGTGACAAAATCACTTCCCGCGGGAATTCTCTGGTCACCCATCCATTTATAGTGGTCTTATGAAGAAAAATTTTTATAATTCTGCCTTTCAGCTTATTTATTGTCCATCTGCTGAAAGCAGTGTCAATTTCTCTATTATTCGGAGCTAGATGAATGTATTCAAACGAAACATTGTCAAAGGCACCTTTTTTTTATCTAAATAGGGTGAGAGTGCGAAGCCTGAACTGTGAGTTTTTTCTTCTTTGCTGACTATTTCGTGAATAACCAGTTTACAAGATGTTAGTATCGATGTAGTGGAACAGTTTTTAGTGCTTCGTCTCTTATATATTTATCAATTAATTTTTCTCACGATCATAATCAGCACATTTTCTATCCATCGCTGGATGTAGACCTTTTCCATGGCTCTTCAGTCTTCTCGGTCCCTAGTTTTTCTCTTCCATCCTCGTCCTGCTTCCTTGACGATGTCGTTGTACCATCTCATCCGGGGTCATCCTCTCTCTCGTACGCCTACTTTTTGGCTTCCATTCCAGTATCTTTCGTTCGCCCACTCTTTCATTTCAGGATTATCACTCTTTCAGCTACATCTGCTACTTTTGTTATTTTTCGTATTCCTTCATTTCTTATTTTGACCTTTAGTGTCACCCCACCGTTGCGATCTTCATATGTCGTTGGATAATTATTACTTTACTTACATTTCTAGCTATAAAAGTACACTTTTGCAGCCATACGTAAGTGGTGGAATACATTGGTTAAACATGTAAATTTTTATTGCCCTTGTATATAATTTATTCTTCCGAATGCTGCTCACCCTAATTTAATTCTTCTATCTATTTTGGGAAGATTGGTTTCCTTTTCCCAATTTTATTATTTGATCCAGACATCGTACTTCTATATTTGAGAGTTCGATCCCCGATCCCGGTGAGGTTTAAAAAAAATAAAAATGCGGATGAAAACGTCTACAGAATGCCATAATTCGGAAGTGATGTAAAGCCGTGGGTCTCATGTTACTACGATGTGTAGCATGTAAAAGATCCCTAAGGTACCTGTTACTCTGCGTGCCTAGACCTTGTCCACGGTGTTGGAAAAAGGGCCTATAAAGGTCTACTTGCCTGACATCAGTCTCCCCACAACAAATACTAACTAACTAGCTAACCCCTATATTTATTAGTATTTATTTCGTGATGTTTTTATTTATCATTATTATTACTTTTGGTTTATTTCAAGTTATCCGACGTCCCACATTTTTTTAATTTCTGATGAAGGTCTGCTAACATTTGTTGATCTTGTTCCATGTTGTGTGATATTGAAGCTACATCATCTGCGAATCGTAAATGATTTAGTATCGTGCCATCTATAATTTTTCTCCAGGAATCTAGTATGGACTAGTAGTCTATGTATTTCGTAGCATGAGGTGTTAAAATGTTTGTTCCGGCTACCAGCGCCAAATTTTACACAGACCTTATACATGTATTGAACTTCGAGACACTCTCCAGATACAACTAACGACGTCATCAAAATGGCCACGCACGAAGCGACGCATTGATTTTTGTAACTCGTAATATATCAGTAACCCGTAATCCAATATTAATTTTTTTAGTCTTATTTTGAGGCTAATTAAACGTATTTTCAAATATAGTTCATTCATTTTTAGCTTAGCTACGACGTTTTTGATTCTATTCTAGTTTTATGACTATGAAACATCACAGTCACAGGATCAGTTACACGAAACCGTACAACTCTGTTCGTACCTCCTCATATTCACGCATGTAAAATTACAGGGAGTTTTCTCGGATGGCCCATGACGTCATCAAATCTACAGTGAATAGCAGGAAGGCAATTTTATCTAAAGAATTCTAAAAGTCTGTCATGTCAGTCTACGAAAAGGGAAAGGATTATATTGAGAAAAGCATCGATTCTTGACGAAATCAAACGAAATAACATTATTTTGATGAATCTAAAGACAAGCAAAAAAGCATAGATCTAAGAAGAGACAGCAGTGTTTTTTGAAAACTTTATATCGCCACCCAAATTAAAGAAATTGATATCATTTTTGCACACGTAAATAGCTCATGTCCACCTTCTATCTCTCGACTAGAAAAACTTTGGGATTCGTACAAGAAGTCAGACATAGTATCTTGTGATAGAAAACATTCTCCCACGCCTGAGGTTTATTGTTCTCAAACTATTCAAATTATTCAAATATTTGCTCTTTTTGTTTACCTTGCTAGCTCAATGAGCATGAAACTCTAACATATTCCAGGTCGTGACCATAAAAAATCAGCTGGTCCACCCATGTAGAGTTCTCGGGTTGAAAGTGACTTCAAACAATGCACAAGAAAAGCTGATTTGCTTACATACATATAAAATAAAACAAAAGCCAAACTAAGATTAATGCTTAGAACGGTTAGTCGTTCTTAAATACAAATGTAAACTGATAAAACCAATCTACAGGCGATATAGCTTGAGATTACTCACATGAACTTTGTAAACATATGTAAAGTACAAAAAAGAATATTAAAAATAACGCTGAAATAATTGTCTTAAAGCCAACCCTGTAAAAATCGAGTACACTCCATACATCTATTATTTGCTTATGAAGCACATCTTTCGTGATTATAAAAGCTTCTCACAGCTTACGCGAAACTTTCCTATATCGAATTGCCTTCTGATCCTCGAAATCGCACTGGATTGCGTCATCCAATCTTTCAAAGGCGTGATGTATGGACATCTACCACACCCAATGTTTCCGGGAAAGACTAGTCTACTCTTATCCTGGAGTTGGCGTCGCTCGAACACCTCAAAATTGTGGCCTGCTTCCTAAATTATATACTTGCCGGCATACTACGTAAATGGAGCTAAACTATTTGACACTCAAACTTAAGGGTAGCAATTTAAATACTGCCAGGTCCTTTTAGGCCGCTTCTATTCATTTCGATGTAGGCAATTTTCGCACTAGGCACTCTGGGACCCCAGGCACTTCCGCCCTTACTTAAGACAAACTTGCGACTCACTAACTTGTTCTCCGTAAAAGTCGATTACGCAAAAGATTCCCTCATCTCGCGAGTAGGTTTGGAAGTTGCATTTATCGAGGCAAACGCGCAAATTAAAATTCATACTGCACTCACAGCACAGGTCCGGCCCTACGAACATTTGATTATACTAAATACCATGCTAAATATAATTTACAATATTAAAATTGAGAAAATTCAAGTATAAAAATAAGCATCATAGGCAAGGGACACCAAAGCCCATTTAAAAATTATTTAGCAAGTGTGATACAAAAAAATCTCTCAAATTTAGCTATAACAAGTATTGAAAACGACATTGGCATAAATAGACAGTGCAATAAAATCAGGGAAAGTAGATTTTGATTATGAAAAGTAACAAATGTTATGTGCAATATTGTAATTGATATTTTTATGTTATCAGATTGTGGGATGACGATTTAACTCAACTTACCTATATAAAAAGTTGCTTAGTTTAGCCGCTAGAGGACTTTAAAAACGATTAACTTTTTAAATTTGTTCAAATAAGTCGAAAAATCTTTGATAGATTTTATTCATTTTTTGGCCATGTGTTTGTACCAGTAAACCACAGCTTTTCGAAGAATAAACCCTAATTTCGAAAATTACAGGGTGTTTAAAAACTTCGTCACAATAAATTATCCATCCATATTTTCTTAACCCCCTGTATAATCACTACCATTTTTTTTTCTGAATAGTTACTTTAATTTAAAAGCTATTTTCTCTCTTACAAAATTTTAGTTGAGTGAACGGTTTAGCAAAAAAAAAAAATATTTTGTAAATCCCTACAAGCCTAGTTTTACGTTACAATTACTGATTCAGGCTTGTAGAAATTTTGAAGATATTTTTTTGTGGCTAAACCGTTTATCCAACTAAAATTTTGTAAGAGAGAAAATAGCTTCTAAATTAAAGTTACTATTCAGAAAAAAAAATTGGTAGTGATTATACAGGGGGTTAAAAAAATATGGATGGATAATTTATTGTGACGAAGTTTTTAAACACCCTGAGACTTTCGAAATTAGGGTTTATTCTTCAAAAAGCTGTGGTTTACTGGTACAAACACATGGCCAAAAAATTAATAAAATCTAAGATTTTTCGACTTATTTGAAAAAATTTAAAAAAGTTAATCGTTTTTAAAGCCCTCTAGCGGATAAACTAAGCAACTTTGTATATAGGTAAGTTGAGTTAAATCGTCATATGTGGTTAACGGATTGACCTCCTTTCAGGGACACCCTGTATATATGTTTAGAACAACTCATTTTCAACACTTCCTGGATGTCTAATGGCAGATTACCTGCCTGAAAATATGCAATTTCCGTTATCGTAACAAACGCAGTCTTGATAATCCCACAACGGGTGAGTAAGCAGCGGCAACAAAGACTCGCTAACCACATCCCCTGCCCTGCCTCCAAATAAACACAAAAAGAAACTTCATGCATGGAAAGTCATTAGGATGCACGTGTGCACTATTCTCGTACGCACACAATAAGAAAACGGAACCACATATCAAAGTTTCCCCTGCGGCGCCGGGGTTGAAGGGGGTTTATTTCCATATTAAGACGCGCACGTGTTCTATGGTGTAACAAAGGTAATTTTTAACTGACAACTCTAATGGGGGCCACGTTTTCTGCCCGTGGCACTGCAGCTGAACCCTGTTTGTATCAATAAATAATTTATTAAGTTTGAAGTAAGCTTGAACTTGTAGCTTTCAGTGACGAACGACATAGTTTGTTCATGAGGCATAGCAATGCATTCAGCGGCGCCAACGAAATATATCATTAAATTTCAAAAATTGTGAATTTAAATGCAAATATTTTTTAACAAACTAGAACTCCTAGGGCCGGTTGCAGAAAGCAATGTTAAGTCTGGTGTTAGCTAACACGACGTCAAAGTGAACAAAAACGAATCAAATCCCAAATGTTTATGGTACCTAATACATTAGTAAACAAAATTTGATGCGATTTTGTTCACTTTGACGCGATGTTAGCTAACACCAGACTTAACATTGCTTTCTGCAACCGGCCCTTAATGTCATGAACCGAATGTGAAGTCCACTAAAAAACGAACTTACTGGCCGTTCTAGATAGTTCGAAAGGTTTAAGCTGCTTGTAAACTTATGCATAGAAAATTGCATTAAGAAGGTTCCAAATGGAACATCACGACAAACAAAGAAAACCTAAAGGACACCTCTCTTACATACTTAAAAAATGGGCACCCTGAATATTAGGCTAACTAAGAAAAAAAATGAATAAAAGTAACTAGTTGGAAATTCAATCCGTATACACGGCGAGTCAATAGTGCGTCATTGGTTCATATCTTATTTATAGTTTAAAATACAACAAATATATTGTATATGCGTTTCACAACCTTTTAAGGTTAATAGCATGAAATTATTTTCAACTCTAGAAGATGTTCAGTTTTTACTGGTGAGCACGCAGGTTTGTTTTTTGTTTAAATAATATCTTCAGATACTCTTATCCACCATTTATTTGATATTCTGATAATATTTAGCTTTTTAGACTCTCATGCGACGTTGCCAAGTTACCATTTTTTTGTGGGACAAGATGGCTAACTACAGATATCTTATTTAAAATTCGACATTATATCTCTAATTAAAGAATGAAATTAAATGTCCATGTTGTTAGTGTCTATCATGGAATAGTCAAGTTTTGTTAATTCACACTAGGTATTTATTTAGATTTTAGAGGAAACCTATCCGGGCATCTTTAAATGGCTTCAATTAATTGTCTATTATTTTCATGTAGCTTTCAAAATATTTAGCATTATATTGAAAACCAAATAAAGCAAGCCGACTTTATTGGTGCTGCATGAAGGAGGCCATGAAACAAAGGATTAGAAGGAGAAGATAATCCAAAGAAAACTGTTAAACACAACATTTCGGTAAAGTGCTGTTTATAATCGATAGCTCTATGGAGAATGTGACTAAACTCTTTACTGGCATCACAAGCCTACGATCAGCAATATCGTGAACAAAGTCATCCACAAAGTGTAAATTTTAATACACCCCTGAAGAGATTTGAGAGAACGGTGAACGTTGTCGGTATTTATCACACAAAACAGGTTACCATTTTACTGTGATAATTGTAAGACAAAAAATCGAAAAAATACAAGTGCCATTCACCCCAACGACGCAACGTTACGAATATTGCGATATCTTATATAACTAGGTTTTCCAGCTCAACTCGTGGAGGGATCGTGGTTCACTTCGATACAAATTAAGCAGGACGCGGACTTGGAAATTTGAATGAAATGTTATAAACTGAGCGCCACCGACTTTGAGTTCTCTTGGAAAAGAAGTGTCCTTTTAAGTCGAAAATGAGAACAATCCTCTTAGTTTGCTGACAATGTTCGTGTGCGACGGCCCAGCGTTTTGCTTACTCAGACATGATTGACTTTGAGTGATTCCTTGCAACAACTGAAACTCATTTACACACATAAAGAAATATCACGGCACAGAGGGATCGCATGCAAATACCACGAAAGAAAAACCAGGGCTAATATAATGTAATTTTATTGAATTTGAATATAAGTGTGTATAATTAATAAACTAAATAGTAGATTAGATTAGATTAGATTCCTCGACTGCCTTTTGCTGGCATGCGCACGTCAGCCCTTTGGGTTTTTTTTACTGTCGGGAGTTTTCAAGTTAGCAGGCCGACATCCGTATCTTTTACTAGACTTGCAACGTCCCCTACTAGCTTGCGGTTGTCAATAGAGTTAAGGCTCCAATCGAATTGATGTCTTTTACGCTCTAATGCTGGGCATTCAAAGAGGATATGATAGGCTGTTTCATCATCCTCTTGGCATAGTCTGCAAACAGGTTCATCTCTATAGATATTGATCCTGTGCATAAATTCTCTGAATGCTCCAGTGCCTGTTAGTAGACTGACTACTTGCTTGATTCGAGTTCTGTTCAGTCTCAACAGGGTTTTGGTGGTTTGTGGATTGGGAGTTTTTAGCAATCTTTTGCAGTGTGTTGCTTGATTGTAGTTTCTCCACCTTAGTTGGTGTGCGGTATTGACCCATTCATTAATGGCTGAGCGGGCTTGGTTTTTCTGAATGCTTAGACCAGGTTCTGGACCTGTCATTGCATTACGGGGTGCTTCTTTTGCGAGCTTGTCCGCCTTCTCGTTTCCTTCAATACCTTGGTGACCTGGGATCCAGCATAATTTTACTGTATTTCCCTGGCTTAAAGTTTGAAGTTTAACTAAATAGTAAGAAAAAGGTTATTTGTACATCTACAGGGTGTCCAAAAAATGGCGGATTAACTCTACAGTGCGTTACTTGGGGATGCCTAATGAACCATGGAAAAATATGAAAAAAATTCCCTGGGCCGTATTTTTCGAAATATTTCTGGTCAAAGGTGGGTAATGAAATCCATTTATTTAAATAACTAGTGTATAATTATAGTGTCAAATATATCTGGGACTTATTAAAATATCTGTTTTTTTAATATTCTTGGGATTTAACTAAATTGTTTTCAATATTTAAGTATTTTAAAAAACTGATTTCCTGTTGAGTTTGTCAATTACTAAATATGGCAAACAGGCTTTGTACAATAATAATATACGAAATCAAGCTTGGCATTGAAATATTTGTTATATGAATAATATGTTGGTGGCACTGTAAGTTCATGTCAAATTCGATGTTAGCAGGTTAGGTTTTGCGACATTTTGTGTCAAAACTGACGCAAAACCTAACATACTAACCTCGAATTTGACATAGACTTACAGTAACACCAACATATTAACAACTTACTATGGATACATTTTTGATTGAGAAATTGTTGCAGTATCAATGTTGCCAGATTTATTTTTATTAATTTCGAAATATTTCGAAAAATACGGCCCAGGGATTTTTTTTCATATTTTTCCAGGGTTCATAAGGCATCCCTCAGTAACGCACCGTAGAGTTAATCCGCCATTTTTGGACACCCTGTATATGATGTTATAGGGTTGTTACATGCTGCTAAACTCAATTACTGACTCTCATAAAATATTTAGGTATTAGTTATTGGTTGCTTGACGAAAACTAAAGTTTATGACTAAATTACGGCGTTATATGGGGTTTCTACAGAGCGACACTCGTCAATTAACTGACCACAACACAGAATAATACCTTGTAGAACCTTGGCGGCTGCTCCTGCTGTGTTCCGCGGGCGTTGCTTAAGCCAGCACACACTCCACTGCCGTCGGGAACCTTTGATTTCGGCGAATAACTTGGGAATCTTTGTTAGATGCGGGGTGAAAGCTTTCATCAACCATGGGTGCTCTCAACCAGGGTAACAGTGCTAGGATGCTCGAGGAGAGAACGGAAGGCGTGCTATGCAAATCGCGAGATTTCGGAAAATGCACTTTCTTAAGAAACCGCTGGCACAATGGGAGTTCCCTGCTAAATCCGCGTGAAGCGATTTAAAAATTGGGTCTTCAGATATGGAGGTTGCATCCGCAATAATATTCAGCGTCACTTGCGGCTATCAGCCCGGCACGGTGTCTGCGCGCAAAAAAAATAGCTAACGATAGGTTCTATCCAGGTAATTCAGCTAACACACTACCACTTGAGCCGGGGTCGGTAGCTCAGTGGTAAGCATCCTGACTACTGATCTAAGGGTCGCGAGTTCGATTCCCGGTCCCGGTGAGGTTTTCAAAAATAAAAAATGCAGATGAAAGCTTCTACAGAATGCCATCATTCGGAAGTGATGTAAAGCCGTGGGTCCCATGTTACTAAGATGTGTAGCATGTAAAAGATTCCTTGCTAGGGTTGGAACTCCTTAGTCTCGGCAAAATTCTAAGTAGGACTTTGACCATATGACCAAAGCAGTCGGTGTCTAAGGTACCTGGTACTCTGCATGCCTAGACCTTGTCCATTAACAAACAAACAAACAAACACCACCACTTGTTGCGCTCCGTCTGATTTTTTGAGCCGGAAGGAAGGGTGGGGACGATCAGATAATAGCCTCCGATTGGTCGATTGTGACACGCTACTTCTTTGGCCGCGCTTAATTGGTGAGAGCCAGCAAAGAATATATCGAATGAGTTCGAGAAACTTTTACTCCAAACAATGCTAATCTCGCTGTCTTGCACGTGCAGACACTCAGCAGACGAGTCCAAGTGGCGTTTAGCTTTTCCAAAAAAGAAAATACAGCATACACGTAAATTACAAAACAAAAAATAACTATTGTATGTAGTACAAGGAAGAATGATATACATGCAGAAATTACTTATTCGAAACCAAATTAAACACCACCAATTACCAGAATTTAAAGAAAACTTTCTACAAGCTACTAGCATCCAAGTAGAGGATTGGCAAGGACCCCTAACAATCTCAGCTATATACTGTCCACCGAATTACCCCGTAAATAAAAAAGGCTTCATAGAACTCTTCCGCGCATTAGGAAACAGATTCTTAGCCGGGGGAGATTTCAACGCAAAACATACCCTATGGGGATCTAGACTATCACCTCCAGGTAGAGGTAGAGCTCTGTTTCAAGTAATTCAAGAACTCCAACTAGGTCATCTTTCAACATACCAACCTACCTATTGGCCGACGGACCCTCAGAAAATTCCAGACCTCCTCGACTTTTTCCTAACCAAGGGAATTGCTGCCGGCTACCTAAATATCACACCAAACTGGGACTTACATTCCGATCATTCCCCCGTCATAGCCACAGTGAGCACCTCCTTCATAGAAACAGAAAAACCATTAAAGTTGACCAACAAGAGAACCAATTGGGACCTCTACAGAGCAATATTGGACAACAACCTAAACTTGCGAATTCCCCTCAAAACTGAACAGGATCTAGAAGAAGCAGTCTATAAATTTACCAGGATAATACAAGATGCCGCATGGGAAGCAACACCGGAAATTCCGACCCAAAGAATAAAAGAACAGTGTCCCATAATAATAAAACAAAAAATCGCTGAGAAAAGAAGACTAAGAAGAATCTGGCAATCCACCCGTTACCCTTCCGATAGAAGGAGATTCAACCAAGCAACCGCAGAACTGAAAGACTTAATAAAAACCCTCAAAAACGACTCCTTTGAAAAGTACCTCCAAAACTTGAGCGCCACCGCAGCCTCAGACTATACATTATGGAAAGCCACAAAAAACATTAAACAACAACATCAACCAATTCCTCCCATACAAAGAAACGACGGATCCTGGGCACGCTCCGACAAAGAGAAAGCCGACACTTTTGCCAATCACCTCACATCGGTATTTCAAGCTTTACCTTCCCAAATAACGTTGGAAGAGGAACAAGAAATCAACGCGTCGTTAGCCATGCCATATCAGATGTCCCCGTTGCCCAAACTCACCACACCAAGAGAAATTAAAGAACTGATCAACACCAAACTGAATCCCAAAAAATCTCCTGGCTTTGATCTCATTACTGGTCAACCACTCAAAGAACTTCCCCGCAAAGGAATTGTTATGCTAACTTTAATTTTCAACGCGGTGTTAAGGTTAGGTTACTTCCCGGCTCACTGGAAGATTGCACAAATGATTCTCATACCAAAACCAGATAAACCACCAAACCAGGCCTCCTCCTACAGACCTATCAGCCTTCTACCTATCATGGGCAAACTCCTAGAAAAATTACTCCTGAGTAGACTAGAACCCATTATTGAGGACCTGAACCTGATCCCAGACCATCAATTCGGATTCAGAAAAGGCCACTCAACAATTCAACAAGTACACAGGATCATTGACGAAATCAACACAACCTTTGAGGAAAAGAAATACTGTGCAGCGGTCTCCTTGGACGACAGCCAAGCCTTTGACCGAGTGTGGCATGAAGGGCTCTTATTTAAACTAAAAAAAAACATCCCGCACAGCTACTACATAATACTCAAATCCTTCCTGGAAGATCGATTCTTTCTAGTAAAATCCGGTCAAAATCTGTCGGAGATATATCCCATCAAGTCAGGGGTACCGCAAGGAAGCATTCTCAGCCCAATGTTGTACCTATTGTTCACAGCAGACTTTCCTACAAGCAGACACTCAGTGACGGCCATGTTTGCCGACGACAAGATCCTCTTATCAAAACACAAAGATCCAACAGTAGCGGCTACCCTCCTGCAAATGCAGATCTATGAAGTGGAAAAATGGGCCAAAAAATGGAGAGTCAAGATTAACGCGGAGAAATCAGCTTCTATCACTTTCACCAAATGCAAAGGCATCTCTCCGCCCATCCTCTTTAACAACGTCCCTCTACCGCAAGTCGAAGACCTAAAATATTTAGGGATGCACCTAGACAAGAAACTCACTTGGAAGACCCATGTCTGGAAGAAACGCAAGCAACTGGGTATGAAACTAAGGAAGCACTACTGGCTACTCGGACGCAGATCCAAACTCTCCCTCGCAAACAAGTTGCTACTTTACAAGGTAGCCCTTAAGCCCATCTGGACTTACGGACTGCAATTATGGGGCACAGCAGCTACTTCCACCATCCACATAATTGAACGTTTTCAAAATAAAACGCTTCGTATTATTTGTGACGCTCCGTACTATGTAAGAAACGCGGACATCCTAAAAGACCTAAAAGTGTACACAGTGAAAGATGAAATAAGTTTATGCAGTGAAAAATATCTTAATAAACTATCGTCCCACACCAACCCTCAAGCAATTAATCTGCTCGACAACAGCGAACACACTCATAGATTAAAACGTTTCCATCCTCTTGACTTACCAACTCGGTTCACGTAAAAGACTCACAATAAAGTAAACAGTAACAACTGAGTGACACTCACAGGACTGTCACTTCCATGTCTTAAGCATGCCACGTTATATCTTCTATGATAAATTTTACTTATTGTATATATACAGATTGTAAATAGATATCCAATAAATAAAAAAAAAAAAAAAAAAAAAAAAAGAAATTACTTATACAGTAACTGGGTGATTATAAGTAATGCAATAATTTAACAATATTCAAATGTATGGCAGCGTTCGGCAGCTCTAAACGGCGATCTCCATGGTTGAATATGTTCAGACCCTAGCTCGAAGGAAAACCTGGGGCTGACAGAATTCGTCAGCAAATTTCGAGCAATTTCTGTGCTTCGGAAAGCCAGCGTTGAAAGCAAAGCAAAGCCAATGGGAATATTTGAGGCGATGCTTAGTTCTGGTATTATAAAACTCGATTTTCGGGGTGCAGCGGCAATTCAACTAACGAAAAACGAAACTCCAAGGGTGTGCGCACTACAAAAGTTGTGATTATCTGGCAACGACCAAAGTGTCATCACGACCGTGAAGTTATTTTTGCCAGCTATGGCACCACAAAAATAGAAACACGTAAGTCGTAAGTCTCCTCCTTAATCCGAAAACAATTGCTCCGAGACCCATGCGAGCGGCCCGAGCTAGGGTTAAAATGCTCACTCCAGAAGCAGCTTCCCTATTCGACGACGAGTGGAAGACTGAGTGCAAGAGCTGCAAATGCAAAAGTGATTCGCCCGCTTCGCGTTCAGCGCAAAGTCATTTCTTCCAACTGCCTAAGATCAGCTGCATGTGTTCGAAATTGTATGCGGGAGAAAGAAACATAACAATATGCTAAGTGATTGACATGATTGTGAACGCAATATTTTAAAGCATTTAAATCTGAACGATTGGTAAGTTTGATTGCACCAAAATGCGTCGTTTTATTAACAAATGTGGAAATAAACTAAGCAAAACCCAGGATTGATTGAACTAATTAGCAATTTTAATTAGATTACTTTCTGTTTTTAGGGCAAGGTGATATTAACTGTGTGATATTCCACGCCGGCGCCGTTAATAAAATGTAAATGTTTGCAGTTACCTAAACAGTGTTCTCACATGTTTTTGCTTAAATTGCCTATCCAGTAAGCTATATTCGTATATCGACAACGTAGATTAAAACATTATTTTAAATTTTAAAAAATAAAATGCCAGAGTTCCATTGAAGATGATGGCTTAGCTATTAATGCACGTTTTTGGTAAAGATAATTACTTTTGGTAACAATTTACCTTTAGCAGTATAAATAATAACTGGAATTGAATTTTTATAAAGACAGGAACACTGTAGTCAGTTTAACGCCAGCGTGGTCTAGCGGTTAGGGAGTTCGACTGCGGTGCTACGGTGTGGGGTTCAATTCCCACATCTGCCAACTGGCGGGCGGCCCACCCAGTCGCTTTAAAAAATTAGGTACCGAAACTACGGTTGTGGAAGTAGGAAAAGTAAGGCACTTGTCGAAGGCGTGATGCTGACCACATCACCCAGTACGCCGTTAACGTGTGCCAGATGACTGGGTTTCGGAAAGAAATTTTTCGGTGACCCTGACTCTCCGAGTCTCAGGCCATATTCCTACGTATGGAATGAAGCGCCCTGAACTTTACTTACTATAGTCAGTTTATAGTCTAAATATTGTAAACAAATAGCAACATTTGATTTTTTAAATTATTTAAAAAACTTTCTGTTTTGCAATTTGATTAATAATATTATAGCAAACGATGTTGCTTTAAATTTAACCACAATGTAAGATTTAAGTAGATATTCGACCTGAGGCCTGAGGATTGGAAAATGTTGATGCTTTTATACATTTGTAGTTGCTGTTTGGAAGTGTCGGGGTAGATGGAGGTGCCAAAGGGGGGAACATTAAATACCCCCTTAGGCAATTTTGAAGTATAAATTAAACAATTGGATTATATTTTTTCTAAAACGTTCCAGGTTTTGTTGATCTTGTGGGTAGCGCATCCAAGAGTTGGCGATTGCTAGTTTCAAAACAAGAAAAACAGTTTTTAGATAACCACGTATGAGAGTAACATTATCGCGACAACAGCCTACTACAGAAAGTTGACAATTTCATACACTAGCACGGTATTATATCGTAGTAGTCATATCGTAATGGCACAAAGTTAATCAAATAATCAAGACGCTTTTGCTTTATCCGTTGCTATGCTTCCCAACAAGCTCTCATTTTTTATAATTGTACCAATAATAATATAACAATCAATTTTGTAAACGAAATAAAAACAATTCTTCAAAATATAATTTACTTTGTGTGGTCATCTATAAAATAGTGTTCATAACTCGCTCGAAAGTGCAAATATCTGTGATCGTGTTTTAGATCTACTCGGGTTTCGCTACGCTACTCCCTCGTTTGCCTAATCAACAAATGCACGATATCTGCTATTTTCGACGCTTGTTATGAACATAACTATTTCACCGCCCATACGTTCGTTTCGCGCTGATACGGTGTAAGCCAGAACTCGATATATAATATCTATTCCAGTCGTTGAGTCGTTGTACTAGGCTACCGTGTCTGGCCTCTTCACTTGTATGATTTCTTTTCTAGTAATTACCACCTCGTGCACTGACTAATGAAGTTTTTTTGAGAAGTGGTGGAAACCAAGTACACTTTTTACGTAAAACACTGAATTACATTAATAATTTTATCTGATCGAACAATTTGTTAAAGTACGTGAGGCGACCCCACGTAGGTACTTTAAATTTAAATAAGACGTCTTTTACACCTGAATATTTGAATACTTATTTGCTCTGTTCATCCGATTTGCTAGCTCAGTGAACATAATTACGTTAGTTCGCGGCTATGACAGATTACTATTAGCCAAAACAGGAAGCTGGTTCTCCCTATAGTGTTCTCAGGCTGAAACTGACTTCAAACAACGCACACAAAAGGAGCCAATTTGTTTACACAAATATATTGACTCTGAAACACATCAAATCAAAAATAAAAAAAATAGGATTAACTCGTAGAATGGTTCGCCATCCTTAAATACATATGTAAACCGCAAAAAACAAATTTACGGACGATATAGCTTGGGGCTGCTTGCATGCACATTGCAACTGTACAAAGACACTATTAAAAATAACGTAACCCAAATGTCCGGTCCTGTTCTAAAGCTGACTCTGTTAAAACCGAGCGCGATCTACACACATAAGCTTCTCACAGCTGAACTCGAACCTTATCGCTTTAAACTGTAAACATTTTTCGGTATTAAATTTACCTGAAGCTTTGGTGCCTGCTGGCTGCTGTGGAACCTTGAATTAGACCCGCTTTAAATTCCGTCATAGCCCCTGGACGCTGTGACGCGTGGAGAATTATCAGCGAATGCTGTTGGGAACCCCTGGTTATTGGTAGGCATCTCAAGGACTGCTGAAGTTGCGTCCCCCAAATGCACCTTTGAATATGGCGCAAATTCGAACTCGTATGCTCCCCTCATACACGGGGAAATTGCGTTTGCTGAACTACAAAACGCCTGTTCGCTGCACTTTAACCTTGTGGGCAGCAATTATTTACTGCAGGCTTCTCACCGTCTCAAGACGACCTCGTACAATACATGTTTGAAATCGCAGCACGGGCACTCTCAGTAGAAAATGGCCTTTGACTAATTTTTCTTTGTAAAATCTGCATTAGTTTAAAATTCCCTCATTCCGCTAGCAGGATTGGCTATACGTTTATCACTGCACACTCGAAACCAACCTTACAATTCGTTTACAGCACAGGGCCGGCTGTACAAACTTCTGATTACTTATGCTAAATTACAACGCTAAACCTAATTTACAACTAGAAAATATCTAAAATACAAGTTGGCTGTGTCTTTGAATGTGAAAATGTGAACACTACAGGCAAGGAAAGTCAAGACCCGTGCTTGATGGACAGCTGCTGGCAATCTATATTTTTATAAATTTGTTTATTTAGTAAGTTTTCGAATATAGAGAGCGTAGTGAAACATGTGAACTGCAAGTCTGGATCAACCTCGGGACCATCATCATATGCACCAAATTTATAGCAATTTAAGCCTATCCTCACTGTAGCCGTCTTCTTCATCTTTGCAGTCTTGAGGCACGTCTTCTAAATCTGAAGTGTTAACAGCTTCTCATTATGATCTTCAGGTTTTAAATGCTGTTTCTAGGCAAAGGTCTCTAAATATTAACAAATTACTGTTTTAAAGCGAGTATTAGTAGTAATAATTGCAATTAAACCTTAATAATTAGTTCACCGATGTTAAAATATTAAAAAAAACAGCTAAAAATAATTAAAAACCGGTACTTACTCACAAGTGATACTTTGCGCAGCGAGTAAAATATGTTAGAAACGCTGAAATGAGATAATTGATTTGGCTGCTGTTCGGTAGATGGAAATGGAGTTAATAATCAACTTATTTGCACTATGAAGGCTATAACGAATAATACCTTTCGATCCCATTTTAATGGATGCATACAGGGCCTAAAATTTTTATAGGGCTACATTACAACATTTTCAAGATACATTTGTTTGCATATTTTTTAATCAGTTATTAATACAAGAAGGAGGTTCTATAGTGGTTTCAACAAGATGGAGCGCCACCATATTATGGAGTAGAGATTAATTAAATCAAATATTTCTTGGAAAGTGGATCGGTGGATGGGCGGAAATGATAGTATATAATGGCTGACTAGGTCTCCGAACCTATTCCTCTTGCTTATTTTACAAAAAAATCAAATGAAAAAGATAGATTCATAGACTTAAAGTAGTTTCACATTTTTATTTAATATTTCTTCTTCTTCTTTTATATAAGCTTTAGCTTGTTTTCTTCACGCATCGTTTAATTATGTATCGAGTTTCTATCGAGGTGGAAATACAACTTTCGTCCCATCTTATTTGTGGTTTGCCTTGACTCCTCTTTTCTTGAGGTTTCTGGTCTCTTACTATTTTGATAATTCTGCTGTCATCCGCTCTGCTCACGTGATAATTCCATTCTCTTTTTCGTTTCCTTACAAGTCGGGCTATATCAGTGATGTTACATTGGTCCCTTATGTTACGGTTTCTGACTACTTTATGTGAATAATCGCTGCAGTAGTATGAAGCATCATCAATTAATCGTACTAACAAATTTATATCAAATGTTTCTTAATGTAACTTGGTGCATATTTTAGACCATATTCAAGGTAGTAAATTTCGAATTCATTAATCTTTAAAAAAGTTTGGACGCATTTGAAGAAAAAGTAGTTGCTATAGCAACAACCCCTAAAGAGCAGGAAAAATTGCAAGGTCACACAAACTGACTTTGACAATTTACCAACTGACTTTTATTAAGCCTATTTTTCAATCAATCAAATACCTAATAAAAAGGCTTTTTTGCATGCTATCATCATAATTTCATCAGTTGAAGTACCAGTCACATTTTGCATTGCTGAAATGATTTGATGAAACAGAAATATAATTGTCACGATGCTCACGAAACCATGCATCATGGTTCATGCATCGCACGAACGTTAAAAATCATCCGTGAATTATCTACTTTAGCCGATTGTGGTCAATGGTCGAAACCATGTGGGTGCAGCCCAAGGGGACGATTAAAGAAAGCGACAGCTGCGAGTCGCGTGCCGGTTTTGCAGTGGCGTGCGACCTTTTAATAATTCTAAAAATTAATTCATTAGAGGATCTCCTGAATATTAATTAAGTCAGTAAGCAACAGATTTTTTAAAATTTGTGGAAATTAAATGATTAAGAAATTTTCCAGGTTTCCAAAGATTAATTAACTGCCAAAGTGCACGCATTTAATTACAAATACCTGCTTGAATTTGCAAAAATTCAGATCTTTGATAAATGTAAAAATTGCTCTAGTAAGAAATTTCTGTTTTCTAAATATTTATTTTCGATTTCCATTTCGATCAAGAAGCTAGTCGTAAGGTGGATTAGTAATTGTTAGTAGCTGTTGAGCACTTAATAAACCGAGTCGCCACTTAGTGCTCCAATGGTGCGTAATTTCTGGGCAAACAGTTTTTGAAGTGTTAGGAGGTAAAAGGATTTGTACACATTTAGTGCGGAGTAGTTTCGTTTCCAACCTCAGCTTAAAAGGTCAAGCTGGGTAAACAGAAATTTAGACACTTTGTCTATTTGGCTCGACTCAGGAGTGGTTATTAAACCGAGCTGTCACAACCCTCTTTAATTTTTTCTGGATACGACGCTGGTAATGCAAGAAACAATGACCATCTAAGCAGGCATTGAATCCGTTTTGCAATCATATTCTGCAGCTTTGCTTGGACTGGTCCTATTTAAAGTAGGAAAAAATTTATGAATTGCTGTCGAGCATTCGGTCCAGAATATCGATATCGAGAACCCACAATAACAGCACCGGGCGAACATCTGCCAGGAACATGTGCATGTTACATTCCTTTTTGCCAGGTGCTCGTCTTGTCGATTGATCCGAGCCGTTTCCTTAATTTCAGAGTTAATTCAAACTGCCAGACCCAGACAAGCCCAAAATATAAAAGGAGTTTGAAAATTTGGAGCCGAATGGAGGTTGAAGTTTTCACCATTGTGATTCCAAACTCATTTCGTTTCTGTTGCAAAAGTGACACTTATGATGTTAAAATATCATAAGTATCATTATATTCTTATCATCGAAATTTTGGCCTATAGATACGCTTGTTACAACTGTAACCTTTTTCTAACATCCAATTATGGTTCACTGCGTTGGATTTTTGGACCATTTGCCAATACTCTCACTTCCGCAATGGTTCTTTTTTCTCTACCAGCTTATTGAAGTTTTCTTCCTAGGTACATAAATCTCCGCCTGCCTCGTATTTGTTCTACTCTAGCATCTTTCTTGGGATTTTTCATTCGTCATTCGGAATTGATGGCCATATCAGTTTCATTGTTTTTTTTCAACATCCTGTATCAATGGTTCTAGATTCAGTTCTCTAATGGTTTATTGTGTACCCTGTTTCTTTTTGTTTTTCCTTGTATTTCGTCTATTATTCCTCACCATACATAAGAATGTGCAAGTGGCTTATTTTATATACATGCACTTTGGTTGTCATGCTAATTTCAGTATTTCAATCCTTTGGTCAGTTTTTAAAATATTGTTTATTGCTGCGCCAAGTTCTCCTATGTATCCTTTACGTATAATTGTCTATCTATCCTTATATTGATGTTTTCTTAGCTATTTTATATAAATGCATTTTGGTTTTTATGGTAATTTCTTTTTTTTATATTCATTGGACGGTTTTTAAATTATTATTTACTGCTGCGCCGGGTGCTCCTTTGTATCCTCTACGTGCAATTGTCTATCTGTTCTTATATTGATGTTTTCTTAGCTATTTTGTTTTGTGGTGTGCATTATGATTATAAATTATTAATTCTATCACTGGTGCTACCCTTAAACGAGGGGTGAGCACAGTTCTAGATAGCTTGAATTCTCGATAGAATATGGCGTGAATAAGGACCAGGCAGCGGTTCTTAAGGTCACAAAAAAACTCATTAGTTAAAACAAAAAAGGCGTGCCGTTATTGACAACATAAAACTAAATCTAGCTTTCGAAACATGTCATCACCTACCTTGGAAGCCTCTGACTTTAATTTAAATTTTAAAAAGACCACGAGCAAGTTTATGAGGGTTCGTAGTATAACTAACAAAGAAATATTAACCAGCAACAGTTAATATAATTTAATATTCAACAATAGTATTGTGACGTTTCAACCCCTGTATTAAGGGCTTCAAAATCTATACCTCGGATTAGCTCAAGTCGGAGAATCACTTTTGGCTCAAATATAAAATAGATTAATAATAATACAGGAAAACATTAACATAAATATAATGTGTTCAAATATGTACATCAATAACTCAAATTGAAGTGTATATTACTAAATACATGATTAATAATGAGGGCGGTGTTTGCTTTCCTGGATGGGGCTGCAACCTAAGTCGCTAGGATGTTAAATGCACTCATAAGCTGACAGAAACGCTGTAATCTCCCTAAAGGCTTATTATAACTGATTTTACTGATTTACTGATTACTAGACAGATACGCTGTCAGGATAAAATAAAATCAGATCAGGATCGGTAGGAAGATTATCTTGGTGCGTTCTTATCGGCCCACCACGGACTCCCTACTTCGTGGGAGGGGAAAAACACTCCTTTGGTTCTACGGCGCGGCTCGCGCATCGGCGCTGGAATTCTGTTATTATTTTTTGTCGCGGTGGATAGATGCAAACACTTGATAACACGATGAATTAAATTCAAATACTTTTTAGGTATCATTCGAATTTTAATTCAATAACAAACGTTACAGTGTCACAAATAGTCATCGTAATTAAGAAACAATGTTAATTAAGCCAGCACAAAAAATATAAATTATTAAAATTTAAATAACTCATTACAAAACATTAAAACTTCGACCCCAGCAGCATTGTAAGTCACAATTATAATAACTGGAAAATTATTGAAATCTGAATTCCATTCAAACATGCAGCTACCTTTATAAAACGTAGCTCACTTGGACCGGCTTGAAAACTGTATAAATTAAAATTACTGTGAGCCGGGTGTCCAAGGACACACTGCGTTAGGATTTTACAGGGTGCATACACAATTTCATCTATCCCTATGTGAAAACGCCATGTGCGTTGATAAAACTACGTATTACATTGAGACGTGCGTTTTTTTAATATTCAAAGGCCTTTACATCAAAACACGCAATGCTGTAGCGGCAATCGCCCTTATCGACACAATCAATCGCTGAAATTCAAATTGCATGTACTTACTGTTTTATACGATGTTTCCACAACAACCCTCGGAAGCGATCGCACGATCTTGCAAGGCCGTGGCCCCAAAAAATCGTGCTGTGGCATACGGGGAAAGTCCAATGCGGCTGCCGCCAGAACTTTATGCCCAAATTTGAACAAGACGTTCCATACACCTTAATAGTTAAATAATTACTTTTCCTTTTTAACCCTTTAGCTAGCGCAGTGAACTATCTTAATCTTTCAGTTAGTGGCTTGTGAAAGATATATGCCAAAACAGAACCTGCCTCCCCCACGTAGTGTTGTCAGAACTGAAAATGACTTTAAATAATGCACAAGAAAAGCCAATTTGCTTACATCAATCTATTGACTGCAAAACAAGAACACAAACCAAATCAAAATATAAAAAATGCAGGATTTAAGCCTAATATAAACAACATGCGAGAGCTGGATCTACTCGCATATACATTTAAACATATCAAAGACCCATAAAACAGTAAGACACGTAAAAACACAAAACTTTTCAAAATCGCAATGTCAAAATTGCCTGAAGCCGATACTTGTTTGAAGCCCTGTTTATCGTCAGCGAAACACATTCCTTGGCGCTTATAGAGCTCGCAGTTGGAGCAATTTCATAACTCTGACCCGAAAATATTTTACCTGGAACACTGCTGCGTACCCTTGGATTCAGAACGCCTTCGATTGCATCACTCGCTCCTAACTGGCGTGATGCTGGGGCATTCCCGATTGATAGTTTAGGCGCCGCTTATCTGAGCGCTGTCACGACTGGTGACAAAGTAAATGCCTTTTTTGTTGGCGGCGTAAATTAGCGTCTTCAAATGGATATGGCACAATTGATGTAGTTAGCACTACACCCGGAAAACGCTGCACTTTAAAACTGTGTGCAGCAAACAGATTACTGCAAGCTTTACGCCGCTTCCAGTTATTTCACCTCAAGGCGACTTGCACAATGCACTTGGGCAAAAGTAGCTCATAGGTCCGCTCTCAATCTTAGGCAGCTCACCACTGATTCCTTCATTGTTAAACCTGCATGGGTTAAAACTCCCCGCAACGCGCTGTATGCTGGAACATTGCATATACAGCGGCACAAACACAAATTTGAATTCACAATGCTTTCATTATCCAGGAGTGTTTTTCGGCCTGAACTTTAACTGCGAAAGCAAACACCACCGAGGAGGGATGTTTCAAAACTTTTTCAAATAAGTAAAATAATATTACTTCAATTGCGTAGATTATAAGTTAATATTGTGAATGTCAGAAAATCTGTTGTAAGAGTTACTCATTATTTTTATGACAAAATTAAAAGCATCCAACCTATTTTTTATTTGTATGAAGTGTAGTCTTTTAAAGGATGACTATAGTCTGTTTTTTTTGCTTTATGATTCAGAGCAGGCTTGGCTTTTGCATTTTTGTAACAGTGTAGGTAGTTGGTTACAAAGAATAAACACTAGTAATGTCAAAAACTTATTACAACTGTCAATGTGTTATCTTTATAAGCACTATTATACATAATGAAAGCTAAAATTACTGAATCATTGACATAAGGTATTGCTTTATTTTAAGAACGTTTATTTAAACATGGTTGTTATCTAATTGTACAATTGTCATAAAATTTCTAGACATCGTTTTACCTTATATGTTCTAATGCAAAAATATATTATTAACAACTTGCTGATGATTTTTGTTTGCAGATCTGTGTTGTAGAAGTTATTATTTATGTTAAACATATAACACGAATTAACTGTTTTTCAACTTTGCCTAAAAATGTTCATACACTTATGATAGTACCTGTCATTATTGTCCGAGTTCAACAGTAAGTCACACCCTGGTAAAAATCCTGATGTGCATTCTGTATGCAAAATAGTATTTCTTTCCCCCCGCCTTAATTTTAGATCAATTACTTTTCAAGTCTGTGTCGTGGATCATCCTACACTGGTCCCATTGCGAATTATTGAAGTTTCATCCAAAAACAGGAACATACATTTTTCACTAGAATTTCGAAATTGTAAATATTTCTTTAAAAAAGCAATCTTCCCCGAAATTACATGATTCTTCTCACAACAATTTTCTTCCATTCGCAATTTTGCATTTATATCACATATTTGTTAATGTGTTGTATAATTTTCCCAGTATAATTTAGTTCCTGTCTTGCACATCGCAAGAAATTATTCAAAGTAAAAAAATTCCAAATTTTCATCTTAATATTCTCCCTAAAACTATAGTCCTCCCAAGTTAGAAACTCCGTTTTCATATTATTATTTGATTGTTGCTGGAGTTGTGATTTTGCTTCATTTAGAATATTAAACACAGTTGCATTCAAAATCTAGCATTATAAGAAATTGTTAGAAATGTTATACAGTGTCCGCCAAAAAGTCGGCATAATATGGGAAATTTTTTATTTTTGATTTTTCAAAAAAATTTTTACGTCAATAATTTGTGCTTATTTAAAAACCTATTTAGCTCCTATAATATATACCGAGTGATTTTTACTTATTTAGAAAATGGAGTTTTTCGAAATTGTCAAAATCCAAAAAGTGCTATTTTTTGGAAATATCCAAAAATATTGGAAGCGTTGAAAACATTATCAACTACATTTTCGTAAAATGGATTTCACCACAACTGGCTGATCGTCGGCAGCAAAAGAGATGGAGAGTATGTTCAGAACTGCTGGAATAAATAATCACCTGTGAGGAGACGTAGCTTCAACATCACACGCCAGAGTCAAACAGATCAAGTACGGTGATATGAATTTATTTATCCGTCTGATTCTCGTGCAACATCCCCCGCAAACGATTGGGGCGGCGCCGCCGTGTCTGAATCTAACCGGACTGAAATAAACTTCAGCTATCCTCGCATTAAAAACAAAAGCAGCTCTGTCTACACTTTAGCCGACCAACGCTTTTAATACAAGCCGTTAAAGTGTTTTCTTCCGAACAAATGTAGCCGTTGGAGTGACGCCTCGCTATAGAGCTGCCCAACAGTTAAATACGTAGGTAACACCGTAATAACCAAAAAGCTCTACCTAATACAGGTGGGATGGAAATTCAGATACCCAAATAAGAATGGCATCTTAGCTATCTACTTAGTTAACACAAATTTGGTGCGACGACCTAATTTCCCCAAGGATAAATTCGAGTGATTAAACTTATCAACTTTAACTGGTACATCAATGGAGTTGTGTTTGTTATCAAAATGAGCGAATTTAGATCAACTGCAACATGATGCAGATCAAATAAATCTGGCTGGCCACTGGCAAAACTTTTAACTAAATTTAGTAAAATATAGAAACCGTAGCCCCACTGCGACGCCTATTTTTACAAATAATGTCCTCAGAAGGTTTAAATGTCCCTAGAATTGACAAAAAAATCAGACAAGCTTTTCAGACCGAACCAACTCGTTCGCCTAAGGACCTGACAGTTTTATCTGTGGCTGAACCTTCAGAAGTTTGCACTGAGTACAGTAGCATCTTCGGCGTACGCACTGTGTGTGCTCACCCCTAAGCTACTTTACCGGGAGGCCGAACCAAGTTTCTTCTCCACATTACTCTAGTCCAGGCAGAAACTCTCGTTCGCCGCGCACTACGCACCTGCATCACTCTCAGCGATCACGAGTTTCACAACCCCGTTCAGGTTATATGTCGCAACGCCCGGTCTTACGCATCCTCCAGGAGGCCAAATCGTTGTTCATCCCCGCTACCGCCACGTCCAGGTCGAAGCAGCCCCTCAGTTTTACTTTTTCTTTTTCTAGACCTTGGTCGAGCACCTCTCGAGCTTTGACCAACCCCTTTTGGGATCAATTTTAGCTTTTTACCACAAGGAACAACAATAACGAGTGACTACTACTGAAGTTTTTTGGATTCTGTTCGTACAGCAATTTTCAGAAAACGTCTTGATTTATTATAAAAAGGGGAGTTTTTCTTGCAGGCCAATGCAACACCATACAACTCTCACAAAACCAGGATAAAACTACAATCATTTTATGGGAAAATCCTTCCAGATACCCCCTACAGTCCCGATTTAGTGCCTAGGCGCTTTCAGTCAGAAGATGAATGTGTATATTATAGTGGTTTAGACATCAGGACAAAAGATGGAATAAATGCTGTGATGTAAATGGATACTACATGGAGAATATAATTCATGTATCACGTGAAGCTATTTCAACCAATGAGATGCATGCAAATGCCTAGTTACACATTATCAGAGCGGCAGTAATTTATTTTCGTAATTGTTCTAGGGGTTGTGATTTTTTTCTTAGGTTGGCGCTGTTAATGTTGGTTACCCTGTTGTCGATGTTAAGTCTATGTCAAATTCGAGGTTAGCAGGTTACGTTTTGTGTCAGTTTGTGTCAAAACTGATGGAAAACCTAACCTGCTAACCTCGAATTTGACATAAACTTAAAATTGATAGCAGGGTAACCAACATTAACAGTGCCAACCTAAAAAATTGATATTTTGCATTTCATTCAATATATTCTCTTTCCAAATATAATTCGTGTAATGATTAATGATCGATGGTTTTTTACTCGTTAAAACCGAAACGCACTCGTTAAATTTAGGTTCCGGTTTTAACTCGGAACAAAATCATCGATAATAATCACTCCACTTGTTGTACAACTGAAAATAAACGTTGTTGACTTGTCACAATTCACCTCTTTACCTATTTAAAAATTAATATGCAGTTTTGGCGTGAACGACCCTCGTACATTAAATATCTGATCTGTATTTATTTGCAACTGTTTCATTTTCTAAATTGTTCATATTTCCTCCCACTAGATAATGATGACAGTCTGCATCAGTTCCTGAATAAGTTCCTATTTTCATTATTAGTCTTTCGTGTTTGTCCTGTATTAGTACGTGGTCCATCTAATATGTTTCATTTCTCTTTAATAAAGAATTAGACAACGTAAATGAGCTTTATTTCCAACAAAAGAATAAGATTTTCTTTACGTAAATGCAAAATAAACAAAATGTTGGCCATATAAGGGCACAGGGGATCAACCGTGCCTCAAACTTAGGATATTGTGATAGTACAAGCAAATCTTAGTTTAGTTTCAAATTCAACATTTTAAAAAAATATTGGCCAATCTGTTTGATTATTCATTTATAATATTAAGTTTCTAAATCCAAAATGAAATTAAATTTTTGAAAGGTACTGCAGCTAATGTGGAGTCTCTTCTCTCAGTGTAACCTATTTTATAACGTGAATGAATCTAATTTAACTCGACGTTATTTCAAAGCAATACCGGTGCCTCTAAGAATTCTAAAAATCCCGCACTGAAGATAGCGGGTTTTGGGACTATCTGGACCCAAGCCGAAGTCGATCAGCATAATCATCAATTTTCATTGACGCTAATAGCGTTGCTATAAGAAATTAAATTTACAGTTAACGTACTAGCTTGCAACTGGAGCGATTATCGCCTCTCGCGAAGGTTCTGTGAGCAAATAGCGCGTTTACTGGAATAATGTCAGGCTAGTACTTTAAATGTTGCAATTTTATGACTCATTTAGCGCAGAGGCTACTTTATAATTGTTGCTGTCTGCGTTATTAACTAGTTGCCGGAGCAAATGACGTCCACTATCACTGTACCTGTCCTCGATTATCGCAGCATAGCTACAGTGTCAGGCCGCATTAATGAAAATTAAATAATTAATTTCTGCTGCAACTGGGAACTAATTGTTTTGCGTCTGGTATGAGTTATTGCTGACAGTAATTACTGGCTGATTGGAACTAGTTTTGCTTGGCGGGACTAAACGGTTATAAAAACAAGATCTACCTTTGGACCTATCCTTCGAAATAACAGAAATTTAATATTCTTCACGCTAAATTACTTTTTTAGATAAAAAATTATAGCACTCTAATTTCGAATAGTGTTCATATGACATCCCTCAGGGATCTATTCTGGGACCATTACTTTTCATAATTTAATAATCTTTGGTGTTCTACGAGTATTAAAACGTCATTACTTAGTTAGGGCAACGAGCCGATAAATTCTTCACTTTATTTACTCAGCATGTTCTTCTATAATAAACTATTATCACTGTAATATATCAATATGGTAAATTGAAACACATTATTTTTAATTCTCATGTAGAATAAACTGTTCTTCTTCCGTATAAGATAGAGCCTTGTTCCCTTTTCTATTAAAATTACAACTCCACATCCTTTTTTTTATTTTTCCACTATATGGTGGTTGATACCGTGTTTGCCGTTTTACCAAATACTCTTATTTTTTTTTAATGGGAAAGATCGTCGATAACCGTCATCTGAATAGATATTTTACCTCGACCTAATCTTCTGGTTAGCCATCAAGCATGACTGAATCCGAACTATACGGGATAGTCAGAGCATAGTGCTGCCAGCAACGAGGTATATAATTATGTTATTACGAACGGCAAACAATTTTCGACTTGTCCCAAACCCAAAACCTTTCAATTGCTCTAATGTTTGCTTGGTACGATTCGAACGTTGCAACCAACGTTTGCTTGGTACGATTCGAACGTACCAAGCAAACGTTCAGGCTACATGGAGATATCGGAGAGCCTACCAGCTACAGCGAAGACGGTTCTTTTCTACCATTAAAAATTACCAAGTGACACCAAAGAGTCTTCTATAACCAATAAGTCCATTGGCTGACGAAAACTTCTAAATTCACTAAAGAACTATGCGTAGCTATTCGCTACGACCTGAAACAGACTTTAAAAAGGTTCGACCCTTAATTGCTTGCATTAGTCATATACAAAATCATAGTAAACATGAACAAGATTTATATTAATTAACGACAATCAATACGATACAACATGCTACATCAGTTAATTTCAGCACTCGTATAAATCAGAAATCCGACCCACGCTACAGGCGAAAGCCACAAATACAGCCAAATTGTAAGAGTTTAGCTATAGCACATAACAATGTTCAATATCTAGGAATGTTATGAGTATCATAACTGTCGCAGATGTTGTTTTGAAATCCGAGCTAAAAACTGTTATCATTCAGAACATCCGTGGTTTGTTCAATAGTTTATCGGTTGCAGTACGGTAATGGTTGCCATGCACGGTAAAGGAATATTACCGTACAAATACAGTTGTTTCAGTATGGTAATGGTTGCCATTTACGGTAAAGGAATATTATCATACATAGTTATGACTTGGTTACCAGCCTACTTTTGTATATGTAAACAAAGGTTAATATCCTGAAACCGGTAAAATAGGTAACAGATCTCTGGGCAGAGCAAATTAGCTGGAAATTACAAATTTACGATGATGCCATAGGTCGAACATAGCAGGTGGGCGACAACAATATTATGCCACCATGTAGTACGTAGATAGTTAGAATGATTTATAAATGCGTCAAACTTGGATGTGGAGGTGATGTAGCACTCGCCAGTAATTCCAATCTTTCTGTGAGCTTAATATACAGATTCGTTTTTTACCTTAATATTATATATAAATATATATTATATTATAATATGTTTCAATAATTTCGTTTTAGCATGACTGGTTGCTCTGTCCACGGTTGCATGAACCGTTCTAAAAATAGATTGACGAAAACAAATTGGCTAAACAAGATCAGCAAGAAAAATTGGAGTTACAAAAGACTAAGAATTTGTGAAAAGCATTTCGACAATAATCAGTGGGAGGTTAGAGAAAATGGAACAAAAATATTTAAAAAACACCGCTATGCCAACAATTATGTAGGGTAAAAATACAATTTATGAAGTTAACGACAAAATTTCGCCTCATTGTGATTTTGATTATGTGCTGTATCAATGCATTTCATAAAAGAAGAACTACCTATACTTAATAAATGTGCAACTTTTTTTTTGTGGAGGGGAAACCTTCAAAAGGCTCCCCGCGGGAAGATGGTTCAATTCCACGGGGAAGTGTGGGACTTTTACCCACTAAAACCCCTCCCTGGTCTAGTTACAGACATCCCGGTATTACCGTAGATTTTCGTTGGGATGTATGTTTTTCCAGTTTACGTTGTCCCTCTTCTTAAGATTTTAATCTCTTTGTATGGTGTTCCTTTGTTTTAGTCGTTCATGGTCTTCTTTTGTTTTCATTATTTCCACTAGACACTTCTCTATATATGTTCCCAGTCCTGTTTGCTCTTTAGCATGCTTGGTATCAAGTTTTCCGGCGTTAGTGTTTCGCCCACTATAATTTCGATCTGCGTTCTTTGTCTTATCCATCTTATGCACATGGTAACTGTGTGCTCAACTGTATCTGTTTCTTCACAGTATTGGCATCGGTCGTGTTCTTGTATTCTGAATCGTTTAAAGTACACTGCGAAACATCCATGGCCTGTAAGTATTTGGGTGATGTACGAGTAGTAGTTCAATTCGCCGTGCCCTCTGTTGCACCATTTCCTGAGGTCCGGTATCAGGCGTCTGATCCATTCTGCCTTACCATCCAGTCTTGACCATCTGTTTTGCCATTCTTCCATGGCTTCCTCTTTTATATCTTTGGCTGATATTGTGCCTTTTGCCTCGTATATATTAGTTCTTTCTTCTATCATTATGTCTATGGGGGTGTTCGCCGCTATCACTTGCAGGGCATCTGTCGAGGAAGTTCTATTCGCCATGCATATTTTAATTAATATTCTCTTTTGCACCTTCTCTAGCATGTTTCTGTACTATTTTAGATGTACTGCTTTTTTCCATATCGGTGCCGCTTATAGCATTATAGAATACACTGCTGATGCCAAGATTTTTCTTTTACTGCTTCTAGCTCCACCAATCGTCAGCATTAGCCGCGTCAGCGCTCTTGCCGTGTTTTCTGCATTTTTGGTCCCTTCCTTCACATGGACTGTCATTGTTAGGTTCCTGTTGAGTGTCACACCCAGGTATTTGATCGTCTCCGCTGTTCGTATATGTATATCGTCTATTTTTACTGTCAGCTCTTTGACCTTTCTCCTCCCTATCAGTATTACTGCCTCCGTCTTGTGTGGTGCTAATGAGACTTTATTAATCCTCATCCATTCATTCACTCGTTTTATCGCTCTATTGGCTCTAACAATCAGTTCATCTACAGTTCTTGCCCTCACTAGTATCACGAGGTCGTCTGCATATGCTATTAGTCGTACATCTGCATGGACTTTCAGCTTTAGCACTCTGTCATAGTAGATGTTCCACAGTATCGGTCTTAGGACCGACCCCTGCGGGACTCTCGCCGTCTATTGCATTGTCCAGTTGTCCGCAACCTTCAGCTTCCTTGCTGTGAAGTAGCTACATATCAGTTCTATAATATATTTACTCATGTTCCTTCTTATCATCTCTTTCACGACGCCTTTTCAGGGGACCGTGTTAAAGGCGTTCATCACATCCAAGGTTATCATTATGCAAATTTTTTTGGTTCTGTGTGTTCCTGTGTTTGCTTTTTCTGCGAATCTTTTCACGGTGTACTACATAACGTCAATTGTAGACTTTTTTTATAAATCCATACTGATCAGTGGATAGGTTCTCTCTTTCTTCTATTTCCATCAGTATTCTATTCTTTATCATCCTTTCATAAATCTTGCCAAAGGTATTGAGCATACACAGAGGTCTATATTTTGGTGGTGCGGCTACCTTTTTCTTTCCCTTTTCGAGTAGTACCACTCTCTCCTCTTTCCGTATATCTGGGAACTCTCTGTTTTCTAGAAGCCTGTTGTACATACTAAGGGAAAACTTGGGAATGTTTGTATCACTATCTTAGTTATCTCAGGGGTGATTCCGTCAGTCCCTGGCGATTTTTCATTTTTCATAGCTTTTGTTGCTTCACGTAGTTCTTCTAACGCTAAGGGCCGACAGTTTTCTTCTTCTTGTACTGTTTCCATTCCTCTATTTCATGTGTCGGAAATAGTTTCTCCATTTCCTTTTTTCTTTGGCTGTTCGTTAGCTCTAGTTTTGTAGTGCTTTGAACTTCTTGCAGACTATTAGGTATCCATCGCGCCATATGTTTTCTTCAACTTCCTCGCATACTTTCTTCCGTGCCTTTTCCTTGGCGGCCTTTATGGCTTTTTTTCAATATTTCCCTCTCTTCGACGTACTCCTCTCTTATTCTCGTTTTTTCTTCTTCGGTTATGTTTTTCTTTGCGTTGGCCCTTACCGTGGCTTTCTTTGCCTCTAAACACTTTCGTCGCATGTCTGCTAACTCTTCTGACCACCAGTGTTTTTGCTTGTATCTGTATGTCCTCGTTTCGTAAGGGTTTCGTCGCATGTTTTTTTGTTTCGAAGTTTGTTTTGACTTTTTGACGCTGAACGTTATGTATTGGTGGTCGCTTAGTGTTTCATCCTCTCTGACTTGCCAGTTGTCTAGTTTCCCTTCCAGATTTGCGTGTAAAAGGTCACGTCTATTATTGACTTACTCTTTCCGCGTATGAAGGTAGGTTCATTCCCAGTATTCGCAACTTCCATCTCGGTTTCCACCAACCATTCTGTCAGCATGGACCCCTTTTGTCTTCGTAGACTGAGCCCCATATTCGTGACTTGGAATTTAAGTCTCCGGCAACTACTACTTTTTGGTTTTTATGTGCTTTTACATTATCTCTTAATTCAAAAAGGTATTTTCCATAGGCCTCTATGTTGATATTTGGTGAGCAATAGCATCCATACACTATGACTCCTTCTAGTTTTACCCATACAAAGCCGTTTCCTTGTCCGCTTTCCTGTACCTTTATATTTTTATTTGTTGTCCTTATTGCTACATCTCCTCTCCTGTCTGTAAAACAGACCGTTGTTTTTACCAGCCTCAGATTATACTCCGATGCTATCACCAAGTCCGTGTGCAGCCGCTGCACCGCTTCATTTAGTAGTTCCTGTGCAGCTGCAGACCTCATCACGTTTGCTTGTAGCATCCTTTTGTAGTGGTATTTTTCCTCCGATCCTCCACCAGGGCTCTAAAGTACCGGCAGCTCATTTGGTCTGCTCGGTAATTTACTCGGTCGTATCTCTTGCAATAAGAAGCGCTTAATAAATGTGTAACTACACAATAACAAAGTAGTGTAGTTAACTAAGGCATTTCCGACAAATTTCATTTTTTTGGATCCCCAAATGTTATCGTTTGCTTTACTCTTATCTTATATAGGTACTCTAATTGACACTAGAGTCCCTGTATATAGGTTACTATATACAGGATCTCTAATTGACACGCGATAGCAGCGCGTCTAGTTGTAAGTTTAGATGGAATGGACACACTTGTTATAAACAATCAACGCAGACGACGGCGATAACATAAAGGCTACGTGAGAATTATAAAATAGTGGCCTTAGATTCTAGCATCAGTTGTTTGTTGATTTTAAAACGTCAAACTGAATTTCTAATGAATGCCTAAAAAAATGTATTTGTGATAAAATAGGAAAGCCAAATGGATGCAGATTTAGATGCAACATTAATTGAAGGTGAGTACTTAAAAAAAAGATTTTAACTGAGACTAAGGATCTTTGTTATAGAATCTGAAGATGAAGAAGCTATGGACGTTGAGGAGGTCCCGCTGCGTAATTCGCCAATATTTGCTGCTGGAGCAGATGGACAGTCTCCAAAGAAACGACCTCAAACTGAGCATGAGGACATTGAAGATGACGGGAAAACTTGTCCAATTTGTCTTGATAACTGGACAAATTTAGGCAGTCATCGAATTTGTGCATTGAAATGTGGTCATTTGTTTGGACTCCGTTGCATAATGAGGTGGTTTTCGAAGCAAGAAAGCTGCCCCACTTGCAAGAAAAAGGCAACAAGAGGTGAAATCATCTACATTTATACCAGAAAGCTAACAGCAATGGACGTAACCAAACTGTTGGAAGTAAAAAGGAAATTTAACAATGAACTAAGGGAAGCTAGTTGGAGAGAGCGCCGACTTACGCAGCAAGTAAAAAAGCTTAAGAAAAAAGTGCAACATCTAGTATCTGCTTGCGAAGTGAAACGACTAACCCGTTCAAGAACCCGCTCAAGTTGATGGATTTTTTTAAAATTTTACCATGTTTTACCCCATTTTTACATTTATTCCACTTCACTTCAATTAGTGATAGGAAGACATACCCCTTACATATTTTTCTACCCTGTCCTCTACCTATTGAATATTTTGTAGGTATAATAACGTATTGTAAATTATATTTTTAAATTATTTCAGATTGTCTCAGTAATTGTTTAAAATATTTTAAAAAGTACAGGCGGTTCATATCTAAAGTTAAATAAATTTTAATGGTCGTGGTGTCGTAAATAGCAAATTTATTCTTATCCATATTTTGCAGTTTCCTAAAATAAAATATGTACCTAATTGAGCACTATACACAATGTATACGACAAATTCTATGTTACTATGTAATTACGCATATCGCTGCCGTATCTATAGCATAGAAAACCAATAATTACAGTGACTTTATACAAGACAGTGTGGCCATTGGAATGTCTTCGCCATTATTGATCCACGCGAATGTCCGCCATTAACAGGAAAAATATTTAGTTACTTCTAAGTTGTTCTCAGTTGTTCATTTGGTTATGAAAAAAAATTAAACCTTTCAAATCTGACAATTGTAAATTGTCAGTGTCAAATAAATCATTAGCGTCGCAAGCGGGTGAAATTTTATCATCTATTGCCCTAAAAACTGATATTCTGCACAGTATTTAAATGTGACAATTTAGAATTGTGCTATTGTTGTAATAGCACAAGATGCGTTCGACTTGGAATATATGATAAAAAGATTACATCGGCGCTACGATGAATTAGCATAAGTTTAGAGAAAACGGAGTATTTAGTAGTCAACTCGGAAGCACAATATGACGTCTTAATAAATGAAGATGTCGCAGTAAGACAAGTAGAAAGGTTTAAATACCTCGGTGCTACAATACAATTGATGAAAAAGGTTTGGGAACAGGAGATCAGAACTCGAATAGTACAAAGTAAGAAGATAGTGGGATGCTTGAAATCAATTTGATGGGACAATACTATCTCTAACAAAAAAAAAGATAGGTGAAGTAATGGTAGAGTCGGTGCTGTGTTATAGCAGTGAAGTATGAACTGTAACTGCGGAAATGAACCGAAAACTAAACAGAGTTCAAATAGACGAAAAAGAGCAAAGATATCGAGACGAAATAGAGTGACGAACGAGGAAATAAGACGCAGAATGGAGGCACCAGAATCAATTGCGGACAGAATTGAACGGAAAGCGTTAAATTGGTTTGGTCATCTGATGAGAATGGAGGAGACGACGTGGCCTATGAAGATCTTGAAATGGTCGCCGCCTGGTAAGAAAAAAAGAGGTAGACCACGCAAACCGTGGAATGAGGGTATTCGGAGAGCCATGGAGGAGAGGAACCTGGAAGAAGGCCAAGCACAGGACAGGGAGGTTTGGAGACAGGTAACAGAAAGACGGCATTTAGCTGTATTGTAAACTACCATATCTGAAACCAGTTGTAAACTTCGTGCAACACCTTAAAACACCATAAACAAACGCCAATGAAAAATGTCAATGTCCAAACCATAGCCAGCTTCATCAGTTTCCGCTGCGTCAGCGGGTATGGATGAAGCTGGCCATGGTCCAAACATAACACTGCACGTGTAGCTAACATCAACTAGTTAAAATAACTAGCGCCAAAATAATGACCACTCAAAAACGTTCGATTATTTCTAAAGGCACTGTATATCTCGAGGCTCTATGGCTGCACTGTCTTGTATACAGGGTGTCCTTAAAAAGGTGTCCAATCCGTTAATAACATATTCTTTGAGCAAAAATATGATGATTTAACTCAACTTACCTATACATGGTGTCCAAAAAATGGCGGATTAACTCTACGGTGCGTTACTGAGGGATGCCTTATGAACCCTGGAAAAATAAGGAAAAAAATCCCTGGGCCGTATTTTTCGAAATATTTCGAAATTAATAAAAATAAATCTGGCAACATTGATACTGCAACAATTTCTCAATCAAAAATGTATCCTTAGTAAGTTGTTAATATGTTGGTGGCACTGTGAGTTCATGTCAAATTCGAGGTTAGTAGGTTAGGTTTTGCGTCAGTTTTGACACAAACTGTCGCAAAACCTAACCTGCTAACATCGAATTTGACATGAACTCACAGTGCCACCAATATATTATTCATACAACAAATATTTCAATGCCAAGCTTGATTTCGTATATTATTATTGTACAAAGCCTGTTTGCCATATTTAGTAATTGACAAACTCAACAGGAAATCAGTTTTTTAAAATACTTAAATATTGAAAACAATTTAGTTAAATCCCAAGAATAGTAAAAAACAGATATTTTAATAAGTCCCAGATATATTTGACACTATAATTATACACTAGTTATTTAAATAAATGGATTTCATTACCCACCTTTGACCAGAAATATTTCGAAAAATACTGCCCAGGGAATTTTTTTCATATTTTTCCATGGTTCATTAGGCATCCCCAAGTAACGCACTGTAGAGTTAATCCGCCATTTTTTAAACACCCTGTATACAAAGTTGCTTAGTTTAGCCGCTAGAGGGCTTTAAAAACGATTAACTTTTTTACATTTTTTAACCCCCTGTATAATCACTACCATTTTTTTTCTGAATAGTTACTTTAATTTAGAAGCTATTTTCTTTCTTAAAAAATTTTAGCCGGGTAAACGGTTTAGCCACAAAAAAATATATTTTAAATCCCTAGAAGCCTAGTGTTAAGTTACAATTACTGATTCATGCTTGTAGGGATTTAGAAAATATTTTTTGTGGCTAAACCGTTTACCCGACTAAAATTTTGTAAGAGAGAAAATAGCTTCTAAATTAAAGTAACTATTCAGAAAGAAAAATTGGTAGTGATTATACAGGGGGTTAAAAAACTATGGATGGATAATTTGTTGTGGCGAAGTTTGTAAACACCGAATTTTTGAAATTAGGGTTTATTCTTCAAAAAGCTGTGGTTTACTGGTAAAAACGCATGGCCAAAAAATGAATAAAATCTATCAAATATTTTTCGACTTATTTGAAAAAATTTAAGAAAGTTAATCGTTTTTAAATCCCTCTAGCGGCTAAACTAAGCAACTTTGTATATAGGTAAGTTGAGTTAAATCATCATATTTTTGCTCAAGGAATATGTGGTTAATGGATTGGACACCCTGTATAGTCGCTGTACCAATAATTCAGGTCACTAAATACATAAGGTGCCGCCATTCCATTCTAAGATTTTGGTCCCCCAAATTAAAAAGGACAGAACATTGTAAGAAAGTGAGAGTGAGAGTGAGGCACTAATGACAGGTACCCCAAATTAAGAGACAAAAGATATATGTTTGCAGTTGGCGGTACCTCATACCGGGTGTCCCAAATCCAATGTAACCCCCTGCATTTCTGTTATTACTAACGATACTGATTTGGCATATGGTACTTACGTCATTGTGTAAAATCGTATTAATTTGAATATATTTTGACGTTTGTGCTACTTCCAGTTTCACCGGAAGTACAACTGACTTTTTTATTTGAAATAGGATGTTACACTTTTTTACAGTATAGTATTCACTTTAAAATTCCCTTTTCAACGATATACCACACTTATACATTTGTTCCACAAAATACTTTAGTATTTAGATTTTTTCGAAAAGAATTTTCTTTGGAAGAGCTAGCCATGAAAAATTAATCAGTTATTTTATCGACAATTTGTAACTGATTAACTTTTCATGGCTAGCTCTTCCAAAGAAAATTCTTTACGGGGGTATGCTAAAACTTCAAATGTTTTACTAAAGTATTTTGTGGAACAAATGTATAAGTATGGTATATCGTTGAAAAGGGAATTTTAAAGTGAATACTATACTGTCAAAAAAGTGCAACATCCTATTTCAAATAAAATAGTCAGTTGTCCTTAACCGGAAGTAGCACAAACGTCAAAATATTTTCAAATTAATACAATTTTACACGGTAACGTAAGTACCATATACCAAATCAGTATCGTTAGTAATAACTAGAGTCCGTCAAATGCCATTTTGCAATGTTTCTTACTGTAGGCCCCTTTAGGGCCAGATTTCGTATTTAGGCGTTTCACGTAGTAAGGGGTGGAATGAACCACATTTGTTGGTGCCATAAATGCTATAAAATGTCCTTTTTTGTAATAAATGCTATATTTTGAATAAATGCCATATTTGAATGCTATATTTCAATCAAAATCAATATTATGTGGCTAATTCACAACAAAAGGGCTTACAAATTTCAAAATAGACATGCAGAAGTTTTGGTAAGTGCCAGGTTCTAAGGTCGATGACCCTTGGCGGGGGTGACCGCTCGTCGCGCGCCTCAACGCTCAGGTAACAACAACCCCACGCTCTCCCCTTTCCCTTCAATGCAATTCGTATACCTACATTTCATTTATTTGCCTTGTGCCCGTCGTTTTTATCAGATTACTTTGTCTTTTGTATTTGTGTTGTGAGATTTTTAATATTACTGGTGACATTTTTTCTAAAATTTCAACTTTTTGAAATAAATACATACCATTTTTTATGCTTTATTTTTAAATGTGCCATTTTATATGCCATATTTTGAAAAAATAAATGCGATTTTGCTATGCAATATTTTGAAAAAATACGGGAATATTTTGACGGACTCTAGTAATAACAGAAATGCAGGGGGTTACATTGGATTTGAGACACCCGGTATAATTTAGTAACCTTACCAATAATTAGAGATCGTGTATATAGTTCTACCAATAATAGTAATAGAATAACATCTACCGTATTATGTAAAGAAACACGGAGCCAGTATACAAGATAGTACCGCCATGTTTACTCCTCTGACATATGCGTCACCTTGAGGTTTGTAACACAAGTCCGTCAACGTGACGTTTGTTGGCAATCCAAAACTTTACTTAAAATTGGCAAAACTGTAAGTATATGTCAAATTCGAGGTTAGCAGGTTAGGTTTTGCGTCAGTTTTGACACAAACTGACGCAAAACATAACTTGCTTACCTCAAATTGGACATAGACTTACAGTCTTGCCAATTTCAAGTAAAATTTTAGACATAACTCAATCAGTTATTGTTGATGGGAGTAAACATGGCGGCGATTGCGGCATTTTCTCGAATCAAAGAATGGCGGTACTCTCCCATATATACTGGCTCTGAAGGAACGTAGAGATCCTGTATATAGTTTACCTATATACAGGGACTCTAAAGGAACGGCATCAGAAGCGCCCTCTTGTACCAATGGAGAACCAATGACGCGAAATTTAAACAAAGAACATCAGTTAACCACAAATTTTTTTGTGCTAATGGTGATCTGATCCTGTTTTCAAAGCTTACGTATCAGGGGAAATAAGTTTTGAAAAATAAATTAAATAACACAAGAAAAATATGTTTTGGTCAAAATATCACAAAGAAACAAGTGGAAGAACTATGAAATATTTGTTATATTGAAAAAACACAATTTTTCTTTTCATTACTATCTAAATCCATAAATCGTTACTAAAAGATTTAATCCTGGTATTGTTCTGTGCCTCAAACTGGTGGTAGTGAAAGCTTGGTTCTATTCAAAGAGCATGTAATTGGTTCTAATGTTATTTCGTCAAAGAGAAAATCACAATATTTGTTTATTGACTTCATCCTTTTGGTAGTACCCTTAAGTTAATCAAATATACCATGGTGGATTCCCGGTAATATTGGCACTTTTGAGAGTAGTCTTACAAAAGTGACTCTGGACGGTAAAACAAATATTGATGATAAAAATGTAATCAACAATCTAGTCGACAGGGCAATCAAACTATATTTAAATCAATTTCACAAAAAATAGATATCACAAAAATTTTATACATAAATGAATTATTAAAAAACAAATTAAGATTCGAATTAATAAAATTAAATATTGCAATAAAATTAATCATTCAACAGATTTACAACTAAATTGGTTATGCAAAATAAATACATTGCCATTCAATATATCCCAAAGCTTTCAGAAAAAATTAAAGAAGAACCTAATAAATACAACCTCAATACAGCTTTTAACAACCATAATACCTTAGGTAGAAGTTCTTCACGAATTTAAAATATAAGACCGAAATTAATATGCAATCAAAAGTAGTTTATCAAATTAATTGTAATAATTGCAACACCACTTACATAGGATAAACAAAACAATTATTAAAGAATAGAATTAACCAGCACAAACAATCAACTAAAATAAATAATATATCACCGTTTAATAAAAAAAACAGCATTAACTGGCCACACCAATGATTCTCTACACAGTTTAATTTCAACACACCCAAGATATATCTACATAGGAAGAATATGTTACTTAAAACACGTATATGCTTGGAGATGATTGAAATACAAAAAATGCAATTAATTATAGGACTGACATAAATAACCTCAGTTCTATTTATCATAATTTATTTAAATAAACTTTTTTTACACGAAAGAAATACTTTATTCATATTTATTTTTATGCTATTATATTTCAAACCAATAATTTAATTAAGATTAAATTTTTAACTTAATATTACCCTGCCTATGTCATATGCAAGCTCCAAATTTTCTGCAGTCTTGCGCCTTGTTGATAATAAAAATATGTGAATAGCCTTGCATGCTCTTATCAATTTATTTTACATTTCTGCTTTCACAATGCTAAAGCATTTGTTTAATTGTTTTAAAATAATGGATTATCATGAATAATCCAATTAATTGTTAACGTATTCCAGAACTTAAACTACTCATTATTGTAAGTATGCAAGTTAAAAAAAAACATATTTGTTCGCTAATCTAATTTTTCTTATTTCAGATTTTGTAAAAATTACTATTTTTATTATGTTATATTTATATGTTATACTGAAGAAGCTAGTAAAACGAACGAAACGAACCTATACTCGTAATTAAAAATTCAATTTAATATTAAAGTATGTTTATGACAAAATGATTTTTTCCGCTAATCGTACTAAAACTAACACATTATTGATACAATTTTGTTCAGCAAAGTCAAACATTCCATTACATCAGCCGTTGCTAGGTAATTTACAATACAACTGTACAGGAATAATTCAAACATTCCATTACATCAGCCGTTGCTAGGTAATTTACAATACAACTGTACAGGAATAATTCAAACATTCCATTACATCAGCCGTTGCTAGGTAATTTACAATACAACTGTACAGGAATAATATTCCCGGCCTAGGCAGGGAATATTCGAGTACAATTTCCTATTTTTTTTAATTACTCGTATCAATCGGCGGAAAAATAGTACGTATATCTTGGACAAAAAAAGCAACATTTCCAGACTCATGTGTTGTTAGGCTCGACATTCGCCTCGCCCAAAAATATTCACAGTCGTCTGGGAATGTTACGCTTACTTAATAACATTTTGACTTAATCAATCTCCTAAAATAGGTAGGTACTCATTAATTATTCCAGTTGCGCTTTCATTCTCTATTGACTTTCTGCTTTCGCTCAACTCCGCATGCAGTACACACGAAATATCATTAATAATCTGTTGCACGGGTTGTATATATCATGGGTTTGTATTGAACTTGTGATCGGCCATTTTTTGTTCGACATCTAGCCATTCATCCCCTCCATTCAATTTTCATCGAGTTAGATTTCCTTCTTTCTTGTCTTCTTGGGGATAATTGTAAAATTCGGGCCAATTTTCCTGCTAATGTTAATATCAATTATTATTAACTCCATTCTAGCACTCAAATGACGTCATTTGAGTGTTACAATAAGTGGCTATGAAATGACGTCATTTGGGTGCTAGAATTGAGTTATTCTAAACGCAAAATAGAAAACATTTTTATTTTTTAATTTATAAAATGGTATAAAGCGGCAAAATAGAAAAAATAGTATGAAACACTCGTTGCAGAAGATCCTTCAAGCACTCATTTGTTGCTCAACTCGCCGCTATGCGGCTTGTTTCTGAATTTCAAATTCGTGCTTCAATAGATGCCTTCTGCAACTTGTATTTTAATATACTCTTCCACTGAAATATTATTTGTTGTTTATATCTGCGATACGAGGTATATAAAGCAGTTCATAACGCCCTAGGGCGTTATGAGCGTGCGTAATGATAACGCCCGCTTATTATGCTCTCTCATGTCCCCTCGAGAGGGCACAATGAGCGGACGTTATCATGAAAGAGAGAGAGACAGAGAAAGTTGCAGTGAAGTTTGAAGGCCGGTCAAGTATTTTATATCAGTTATGAGTTTATTAGCTTTTTGAACTATGTATTTAAACCACAACGCCCCAGTTGACTGGAAAGGCCCATTGGATTAACCAGATGCGTGTTTGTCAGTGATAAAGTAATCAGAACTCGAATTACTATTAGACGAATGGACCACGGCATATATAATCTCAATTTTCAAGAAAAGAGATAAGAACAAATTGATGAATTACAGGGGAATTAGCATAATATCATCAAACACAAATTAGAAGACAAGTTTCATGGTAACATGAGAAACAACATCATGTGTTGATCACATGTATGCAATAAGACAACTTATAGAGAAGAAAAATGTAAAGAACAGAGATATCCACCTAGCAGTTATTGATAGCATATAACTCAGTACCCAGTTAAATCTGGTACTGTGGGAGAAAAATATAACAAAAAACAATAAAACAAAAATATATGGTTCAATGATAGAGAGTATTATAACATATATGGAGTGGAGGCGTGGGTGATAAATAAAAGAAGTAGAACTAAAATCAATGCTGGAGAGTAGTGTGAACGGACAGAATTCCTAATGAAGAAATAACGAACAGAATGGGTCTACACAAAAAGATTCAGCAAGTATGGTTATATAAGAAGAAGCAGTGACAACAATATAATAAAAAAAGCAGACTGGAGCCCTATGGGAAAAAAAGGAAGGGAAGCCCCAGGAGATACTGGCGAGATAACATGGATGAAGTCATGGAAAAGAGAGGTTTGGAAGAAGATTGGACAAAAAGGAACAGTGTCAACTGTAAAAAAATCTTTCATATACCGTGCGAGTGAAAAGTAAGGAATAAATTCGATAAAAGAGAGTTAAGATAATCTCTGAAACGAAGAAAAATGCGTGTCGTCTTGCTCAATATTTTTAGACACTAGTTAGCTATCGATTCTTAAAGATCAGATCAAGTAGGTTTAGATAATCAACAAACGTCAATGTCAAGCAATTCATTGGAGGTTGGTGGTTTTCAATCTCCGTGAAAAAGTTTTCTTGTTCCTTTTTAATTGTTTCGTTGATAACGAGGGCAGATTGTCCCTCGAAACATTCGTTATTTAATACGTTATTTAATAATTCTAATTTGCAAAGTGGCGAAATACCCCAAAAAGAATATGAATAATAAAAGAGAGTACTGATTTTTGGAAAATTTTGCAAAAACGGGTCAGTTTTGTTTTTAAATCCCCCACTTTTTGACATAATATTCGGATATATAGGGTGAAGCGTTTTTAGTGTTCACTTTCCCGTCTTCATAATTATTTTTCTCAAAAATTTCCTTATCTAAGGTAACAAACTTATTACATCAAAATGTTGGCAATTGGATGGAGTGACGGCATATGGAATAAAAAATGGGGGTTGCTATTTAAAAAAATGCCGATGACGTCACCACACTGAAGTGCTTCACCCTGTATATCCGAATATTATGTAAAAAAATGCGGAATTTAAAAACAAAATTGACCAGTTTTTTGAAATCTATCCAAAAATCAATAGTTTCTCTTTTATTGAATTTTTTCCTTACTTTTCACTCGCACTGTATATACAAGGTATGGCTATTCAATAACGAGACTGATAGAATTTAGACACTTTATTCTTAAATTATTATAAATTAAACACTATCCCCTTCGAATTAGTTCACCTCTGCTTGCACACAGCACTATACTACATACGCCGTTGCCACTGGTGGAGACAGTGTTGTAAGTCTGTTAAGTCTTTTAGAAGTTCTGACATTTGTTTGTTGTAAAATGAGTTCTTTTCAACCGACTTTTAATTTTAGGGAATAAATAAAAGTCGCAGCGAGCTAAATCCGGAGAATATGGAGAGCGTTCAAGCACCGTTATACGTTTATCGGTCAAAAACTGCTTCACTGAAAGTACATTGTGAGCTACCATATAAACACTAATTGAGCTAACGAGTTGAAACTTGCAACATTTATTAACTAAACATCAAGATCAATTATCATGCACATACTTTTGTTTAAAAGTGTCTAATACGCCTCCTATGATGGCAGTCCCATTATTTAATAGCCATACCTCTTATACCTATACATACGAATAAAATGAATTTGGAAGATTATTTTCCCCTTTCCAAGTCGTCCACAGCTTTACTACTTGTAATATAATAAGGGATGGCATGAGTTTTCCTGCGGCAGAAACACACGCTAAAGCTGAAGTATTTTCTCTACCAGAACCCTGAATGTTTCCATGAGGTTGTTTTCCTTTCTGGTCTATAGCTGTGCCTTATGATGAATTAAAATTGAATGTAGTTTTATCCATGTTCCAAATGTGTTCTGGTTTACCATTCAAATTTAAATTGGTAAGCTCCTCCAAAATATCGTAAAAATTATATATTACAAAAGAATCTCTCTTTGCTTTTTTCCTTATAGCCTCTAAAGGTTTGGTTTTTTTTTGTAAAATAGGTTGTTTCGTCTTATAAATTCTCAGAACCAATCATTTGCTTCGCCCATTTTTTCCAAAACTGTTTTTAAGTTATTTATTTCAACATAATCATTTACTACGATCTTCACTTCTTCTTTATTTAGAGGGAATTGTTTTAAAATTATCTGTGAGTCATTGTTCTTGTTCCTTTATTAGGATAGTTTTTTTCTTCCTTGCACGCTTTGATTTTTATTATGTAATAACAACGTTGGGTCAATAGTATTCCACGCACTAGCTTCGCAAAATATTAGTTTTATGTTCATAAATCTTGTACTGCCGAGTTTACCCTCTCTTCAGGGTATGTGACATCTTTTTACTTCCTTTGACAATAAAAGAAGTATTGGATTCACCCCAAAAATTCGAAATTGAGTTTCAACAGATCTTCACGTCTTAGAGTCCCCTGAACCCAAAAAAGATGTTTTTGTTCATTGGCCTGTCTGTCTGTGTGTGAACAGAATATCTCGAAAACTAAAAGAGGTATGGCGTTGAAACTTCATATATAAGTTTTGTGTACTATATAGATGCCACAGCAAGCTTTTGAAGAAAATCGCATAACGTGAAGTATGGTGTTTACTCTTATGATTTTTCAGTTTTTTTTCGATTTTTTCGAAAATGGCTGTAACGATTTTTTTCAAACTTTACACTTTCAAAGTGTATTAATATGAGATATGTGATTTTCCAGTTGAATACCTTGTCGCGATACGCCTAAAATCTGGGTAACTGGCAATCTTTTTAGTTAAAATACACTTGTAAACGAAGACCAAAGCTACTGTTGCGAGATTAATACGAACACTTAAGTACAAATACTTGCATTTATTTTCTGCCGTTTACAAAACAACTTAAGTTTAACACCATTACTTCTTAACTTTACTTATTAACTAACTAAATTCTAAGTCCAGTTTGACCAAGAAAACTCGGTAGCCGTTTACAAATGTCCAAATAAGCCTATCAGAGCAGGTCTAAATTTTGGACTTTTGTCACGTCAGGTGTACGTGACTTTTCATAATAGTTTCACACGCTAAAATTTGTCAAGCAGTGACACCTCGCAATTTATTGCTAATAAAGTTTTACAATTCTACTAAAGGAATTTGCTCCAGCTGGCACGTAATTTTTATGATCAAGTTGGAACAGTTGCACTTCTGACCACGTACTAATCATATACCTTCGCTAAATTTTTCGATTTACGAGGTAAGCCCTGCGTAAATTTACTCTCAACTATTCCGTGACATTTGAATATTTTCATCTTCCCAGAGAAAGGCACGTTTCTAAACATCGGCTAAATATTCCCCTGTTGTAATTTTAATATGACCATTTTGCTTACGAAGTTCTACCTTAAAATATTTACTATACAAATTGCTTATGGCTAACTAAAGTACAGTTTTGATACAACTGTGTATAGTTCTTTTTCCCTCAAGAACGCAAATCGTAACCACCTCTAAAATGGGTTTATTTATTTTTATTTTTTTATTAACTCCTATTTTAAGTAGAGCACCCGGTATGTTACTACATTTTTGAATTCAGTTTAAAATTTTAGAAAAAAATTGTTTCTTCAAGTAACGTTCTATTTTGTACAGTTTCTGTAGAATTTGTAATTTTTGAAAATTTTTTACATACTTAAAAATTAAAAATCAAATTTTTCGCTAATTAGAAGATCACTGTAAAAGGAAGTTGTGTGTGTGTATCACACCAGATAATTTTATCTAGTTTTGGTTTTCATGTGTTATTATGTGTTACGATATCAAAATAATTTTCAATCGAAAGGTGCACACGGCTAGCATCAGTGTAATAAGGCGTAGTTCTACTGTAAGTCAATTCGGGAGGGACGTAGAAAGTATGTAGGCCTATTAATGACTTGCAAGGCGCCATTTATATTCTGAGTCATATTCTCGCCTGACGAAGTGGTTGGCGTCTCCTAACTCAAAAGTAGGCGGATAAAGCGTCGGAATTGAGTTAACATGAGACTGTCTGCATGGTAAGTCACCTTGCCTCCACCTGCAGGTGTTTTAATTCGCTCATCAATTCAACTGTATACAAATATTTAATTTACTGCTATAACAGAAAATGCGCTAACGGTGACGTCACGGGTTACAGGCTGTAATTTAAGGATCCTGTTGGGCTGATCACAATCAAACCTACTTATTAACAATGTGCATTGCCCTTCGTTATGGCAAGAAGGTCAAAACTGGTGTTCGCGGGGAGTACAGTATCAGATCAAATTTTAGATACAAGAGTTGTCAAGGTTCTAGTAACGACGAAGAGTTGTAAATAACGCGCATTAAATAAATGATATGTAGAAATTAGACATAAAAGACTCACGAAGAAGGGTATCTTGGGCGGCAGATCGCAGAAATCTGACCTGGGGCACGTCTGACCCACAGAAATGGTCGCTTGGACGGCAGGAATGCTGAAACCTGGCGATGAAAGTCGACCCACAAAGATAGAAATTCAGCGGAGTCGACGAAACTACAAGAGCCAAATATTCAAGTGTGCTCGGCCAATACCGGCTGCAAAATACGCCCACAGCTCTCCGGCCTAACGTCAGCATACTAAGGCCGAATTGGCCAATGACAGCTTTTTATCTCGAGAAGGAGTAAATTCAAATAAAATAAAATCATTGGCCAATTTGGCCTTCTTGTGTTGACGTTAGGCCGGAGAGTTGAGGATGGTATTCGCTCGGTGCGTCGTCATCGCTACTCACGGGGCGAATTCATAGGCGTACGCGCGGAATTATACGCTCAGAAATCTGGAACCATTTTTTCTATAGGTTTCAAATGCCTCTTTTCGACAAAATGTATTCGTTATGTCGCTAACACTAAGGCCTATAACAGACAAAACAAAAATTGTTAAACTTAGAATATAAGAGAGGAATGTGATGTAACAGACAATAACATTTTTAAAGAAAAGGTTGAGAACGGAACAAATGTTGAACAATTAGACAATCGCCTAATAAGAAATGTAAGGGATTTAACATTGTATAGAAAGAAGCAATTATAAAAACTTCCAGGAAGGTGGATGAAGAGTTGGAGATGAAGCTCAAAGAAATAATCGTAATAAACCTGTGACGAAAAATATGAAGTTGCGTATGTAGAGCAAGGAGGGGTGTTACTTCGAATGTGATTTGTATTAGGAATAAGACAAACGTTGTAGGAATGTCTTTCTGTTACAAATTTGTATTACCACCATGTTTGCAAAGGTAACTATTTTATTATGACATGGTATCTATCCTGTTATATTGACTTTATCATACCAGTTGGAAATTTGTTTTTACGATGAAGAGCAGGTTTACAGACTAGGCTTAGCGATTTCTGCTTCCAAACGTTGCCATTTCTTGCCATTTATATGCATTTCGTTTCGTTATTTTCAACCCTTTGTGTCAGTAGCAGCAAATAACTGACATTGAACACCACAGATACACATCTGGTGGGCGCCGAGTAATGCGAACATCCACCCCTTGTTGATGGAAATATAAAATTGCACGCTCGTATTCCCAGTTGCCAGCTGTGCCCTGACACACGCTTATTATTTTAAGTGGCACTTCATCCTCAGTGTTGTCCACAATCCTTTCGTCCTCGCTCTGGGTCCTGGGATTCTGACCGTTCGGGTAATTCCCCGCCTTCCGTTCGGAAATTGGGCCTGTTGGGCGTATAATGAATACTCTTAAGTACGAAATTACAGCCGAATTTATATCGAGAAATTCGCCGTTTAGCTGCTATTAACCGCGGCGTAATCGCGCAGATAAAGAAGTTTATGCGAAGTGTGGGAAGGAATGCCGAGAATGTGTCCGGCATTGTTCTTGTGGTACCCAAGCGGAACGCCGGAAGTTAAGGGCGACTTCTGACGCTCCCGGCCACGAGTTGTCATAAGTTGCTGCAGTTTTGTACCGTTCGTCTATGTAATTAAGATGATGGGATTTCTAGCGCGCGGCATTGAAAGCATTCCTTTAAAAACGCGTGAGAATTGATCCCAGAAAATATAATCTTTTGATCCGCAATTTGGTAATGTGTGTTCTCTTTGAATTTTGTCTGGATAGGGTAAATAATTGCAACCCTTTTTTATTGACTGCTGAAGTTGTCATGAAATGCTTAGAGAATAAGGCTTGGTTTAAGAAGGCTATACACTATACAGGGTGTCTGATTGTCTTCTTTCCCTACATAGATTAGGCATATTGGTCTGTTCTGACTTCTTATTACTCTTTAGTCTCATTTTTTATGGGGTCAAATGTTATTATTAGAAGTAGAAGAAAATATTATATAGCTTAGCAAAGCCTGCTGTCAATTATTTCCAGCTGCATCGCTAATGTATAATGTAAAACTAAAAAATATTTACATGCAACCTGTATAACAAAAATATAGATAAAGAGAGAAAAAAATATGCAGTTGTCACAATAGAAAACATTGTTGTAATTGAATAAATACCTAAATTGCCTAAAAGTAACCCTGAGGTAATGGAGCATCAAGATTGAATCATCGTCCAATACTACAGTTACACATGCTCGCTTCCATTTAAAAAGAGTTTTAAGTCGCTGTCTTCCACATCAGCTTCCCTGATCTTCAAAAAGCAAAGAAAATTTAAATATGAACGCAGACTAATATGTATACTTGCTAAGAGATGTTTAAGAAAGTATGAGAGAATTATTAGAAACAGTTTCGATATGAAAAAAGGGTAGAGTGTTTCATAGTAGCAATTATAAGGTGACTTAAGATGGTGGAATATATAAAAAACAGCAATGAACCGTGTACAGTTTCAATTTTCCAGATTTATATTCTTTCTTTTGCTGCGTTCGTTTTAATTTCCGCATTGCATATTTTGTTAATAATTTATTCTAATTTTTTCAGATTGTTTCTTAGTTACAATTCTTTAAAAATAAATTTGCTTTGATACGTTCTCTTTATGCAACTTTTAGTATTTGTAAGCAGCTTCAAATAAGTTGTGTAACAAAGTTTCCTTTGCCTTGAAAACTTCCGTATTTAGCAAGTCTTCGGGTATTGGAACATTGGCAGCGACCACCACTTACTAATAGGAGAAGTTAAAATCACTCGGTAAAAGTCAGCGCACAATATCAATAAAGAAAACATTATAACATACATAGATGTAGGGGAAAGAAGCATAGAAAAACAATGGGAAGACATTAAGGAGAATGTACACGCGGCATCAGAAGAGGTCCGAGGGCGTAAAGAATAAATACATCGGATTTCTGATGACTCCATAAGAAAGTTATGAAAACAAGAATTAATCAAATTGCACAAGGCATAGATGACATACCATCATATCAGAGCTCTGAAAAACAGACAGCGAAACTACAGTTAGCCTTCTACTACCAATTATGGAGAAAATATGACGGAAAGAACAAATACAAAAAGATATGGGACTGTAATAATTGTGAAAATACCAAAAAAGGGAGACACTAAAAACTGTAAGAACTAGAAGGGCATAACACTTATGTGCAGCATGGTGAACATTCTTCTTCTTCTTCTTGGCACTACAGCTCTTCAAAGAGCCTTGGCCTGCTCCACAACATTCTGCCATTCTCTTCTTTCCTCAGCTTTCCCTCTCCATATTCGTACTCTAATTTGTCTCAAATCTTCCTCCACATCATCCAACCACCTCTTTCTAGGCCTTCCTCTTAAGCTTCTTCCCTCTGGTTTCTTTTCTAAAACTATTTTGGGGGCTCTACCTTGCTGCATCCTATACACGTGTTCCAACCATACTATTCTATGGCTTTTTATTATCGCCACTATATCAGGTTTTTTATATAGTTCTTTCAATTTATGGTTCATGCGTCTCCTCCAAACACCAGCATCATTTGCCCGTCCAAACACTTTCCTTAGAATTTTCCTTTCAAAAATTAATAACCGTTCTTATCCTCTTCTGTCAATACCCACGTCTCTGATGCGTATGTCACTGAGGCTCTTATTATGGTCTTATAGATCTTTCGTTTTGCATTTCTAGATAACATGCGAGACTTAAAGTACTTTTGTAACGAGTAGTAACATCTGTTTCCTGCACAGATTCTTGCCGCTATATCTGCTTTGGTGTTATTTGTTTCCGTTAGTATACTTCCTAGATACTTAAATCGTTCTACTTTTTCGACACTCTTGTTTCCCAAATGTATGGCTTCTGGTTGTCTTCTTCTTTCATCTCTTGTCTGCAGCATGTACTTTGTTTTTTGGTCGTTGGTTTTTAGTCCTGCCTTCGCCATTTCTCTTTCTAATTCATCCAACGCGGTTATGAGCGCCAAGTTCTTGCCAGTATAACAACGTCATCTGCATACTCCAGGTATTGTACTGATCTATTATACAATGAACCTCCGGGATTGTAGCTAATAGCTCTAATGCCTTTCTCTAATACAATATTAAACAGGGATGTTGATAGAGGGTCTCCCTGTCTGATTCCTTTGTTTATTTCAAACTCTGGTGATGTAACTCTCCCTATTCTTACCTAGCTTCGTGTGTATTGCAGTGTCATCATTGTCATTTTAACTAATTTATCCGGTATTCCCAAATCCCTCATTGCTGCCTCCAGGTACTCTCGCTTCACACTATCATATGCCTTTCGGAAGTCTATGTAGAGTTGACGAACCTCTATGTTGTATTCATAACACTTCTCCAGGATTCTTCTTATTGTGAATATATGGTCCGAAGTAGATCTATTTTTTCTGAACCCACTCTGGTAATCTCCCAGAATTTGTTCTATTTTCTCTGCTATACTCCTTGTGATGATTTTATACACTATACTAAGTAGAGAGATGCCTCTGTAATTATCGCATGTTAACTTGTCGCCTTTTTTGAAAATCGGGAAAATCGAGACGCTATTCCATTCTCTTGGCATCTCTACTTTTTCCCATATTTCCGTAATCAGTTTGTGTATTTTTTGGCTCATTTTGTCTCCAGCATATTTTATCAGCTCGCCATGTAATCCGTCCTCTCCTGGTGCCTTGTTATTTTTCAATGCTTTGATTATTTCTTCTATTTCTTGGAATGTGGAAGCTTTGAAGTTTAAATGGGGTCCATATACTTGCATGTGCTCAGACGGTCTTTCTTCATTTTCGTTTTGTTCTTCGACATGCTCCCCGTTTAACTCTTCTTTAAAGAATTCCTCCCATTTACTCGTGATTTCTTCTTCATCTCCAGCATTGTCCCTTGTTTATCTTTGATATATTTTGTTCTTGTTTGATACTCTCTTTGGATCTTTTTTAGGTCCTTATAGAATTTCCTACTATTCTTTTGTTGATATTCTCTTTCCATAGCTTCTATCCGCTTTGTTTCATATTCTCTTTTCTTTCTTTTGCATATGTAGTGTGCTTGCCTTCTATTGTCTTGGTTGTCTTCAGCTGTTTGTCTTGTTTCTCTTTTTGACAGCTTATAACAGGAAAGACTCGCTAAAGAGTATTCGTGCTGCCGCATCTCCTGTTTAACATATGCCTCGATGTTATAATAGAAAAAGCAAGAAATTGCAGGTGTAGAATACGCTGATGACATATGCTTGCTGTCAAAGAGTGTTAAGAACATGAAGATTATGGACGGTAGACTAGAAAAAAAGGTTGTGAAGGAAGGACTAACAGCACATATAGAAAAATTAGGGAAGTGCAGGTAGCGCGCAATGTAGCAAAAGGGAAGGTCTATTTATACCAAACAGAGGTCGAACAGGTCCATAACAGAATAAATAAACCAAATTCAAATTGTAGCTAGTTTTATATTCTTTCTATTTGTCATCAATTTCTTGATAGATACTACTGTTGTAATACTGAGAGGCTTAATTGCAATATTTATTTATTATTATTAATTTTCCAAGTTCCCGTTTTACTTACTACATAAAGATGCATGTTCATCACATATCCATGAAATTAACAATTACGTATTAAACACATGAGATTATTTGCTTCTTCTAAGATAGTCGTTGTCAGCCTTTTGATTAGCTCCTCACTGTAGAAAGTGCAAAAGTAACCGATATTATTTTTATATATTATTTTGGAGTCTTCGTCTTTTATTAACCTTAGACCATTTTAATTGGTTCTAAAGGGAATTTGAAGTACTTGATAAAATACTGTGAAAAAAGTAATACTTATTGTAGATGCTTAGTTGTTTGCCTGCACGTCATGTTATCGAGTGTGAACAGTTGGGTAACTTTGTTTCTTGAATTCCTCTTGTATATCTTTCAATAACCAAGATATATCCTTTTTATTTATAAATATACTCAGAAGTTACTCGAAGGCACTGATGAAATAGTGTTATGCCAAGTGGTTATCTACTTAGCAAACACGTGGTAACTAATCCTAGGGTTTAGTGTTAAACTACTAATAAAACAATATAGTTGTCTATTTACTATATCTAGAGGGCATTTCACACTTATGTTATTTTAATTATTTTATTTTCTGTGATTTTCACGATATTTTAGTTCTGGTTGCAGTAGCGGCTTTTAAGTGCGCTTTTCATCCTTTTCGACAGTTTGGAGAGTAGCGAGAGATACGGCAACGATGCCTGACGTGCGAATACTGGCGTTCCTGCTTTACGTGTTATACACCATGCGAACGCAGTTAATTAGTTCTGCCGTCTCGTTGCAAGTGCAAGTTGGTCTTAACCACATTATTAAACTTCGAACTTCTTAAATATATTAACCGATTTCTCTAACGTGGGCTAAGTGCCGCCAGCTCCAATCCATCGACTGTAATCGCATACTCACAACTAGATATTATTGGCCCGACTGCGTGAGCATCGCCGTGAGTCAACGTCCATCGTCAAAGGTCCCGTATCTATGTCGTCCCAGCGGCCATATCCGTAAATTCCGCATATCTGTCGTGCCGGCGATCATTCTCGTGGGTCAGTCGAACTCCGGGTCTGGAGAAGGCCCTCCAATCACACCAGGTGAACCTACAGAGAGTTGGATCTCTCTGAACCTCAGTTCTCCAAGCTGTAGCCGTGCTTCTTCTTCAATTCGGTGTTGTTGACACTGCATTAGATTAAATATTTCGCGTTTCGTTTTCTGGATAGCTTTTACAGAGCTTGGAGATTCTGTACGTTTTTACCTCCAGTCCCCGTAGCTAGAGCTTGCTTTTATAATTAGAAGTAAATCAGATACTATTATTATATAATACAGGTTTTTTATTCATTTACATGAAAATGCCACTTCTTTCTGAAGTATACCTAATCCTTTTATTGGCAGGGATTAGTCCCTTATTTTGCCTTTTTGTTCATCTATAGTTTCTCGTATATTTTTGCTGCTTCTACTGTCTTCTTCCACATTTTTCTGTTACCCATTTTTTTCTTCCAGTTCTTGATTTTCATATTTCTTAAGTCCTCTGTTACATCCTCATACCATCTGTTTCTCGGTCTTCCTTTTGGTTTGCTCATATCAGGTTTTCATATTGTAATTTTTTCATCAGTTTTGGTCGTCCGTTCTCATATATGCCCCAGTCACCTTATTCGCTGAGCTTTCATTACTCTTATAATATCTTACCCTCCCATTGTTTTTAAGATTTTATAGTCCATACTGCATTCTATATCTTCCATCTTTTGCTCCCATTTTGTTCTTAATGCCCTTCTTAGCTGTTCTTTTTTTTTGTTGGACAAATAATTCCTGCCTCATATAACACTACCGTTCGAATTAAACATTAGTAAATTTTTATTTTAGTTTTTATATTTATCTTTTACTCTTCAATAGATTGCGGTTAGCGTAAAATCCTGGTTGAATTCTTTATTTTATCTCTTCACTGCGTTCGTTGTTATCTCTTAATTGTACGCCCAAACAAATTATCTGAAAGTTCTTACTTTTTTAAGGTATATTTGTTTAATTTTTTTTGTTTGTTGTCTGTTTTTCCTCTATGACACTTATACTTAGTCTTGCTTTCATTTATTGCATGTCCGACTTCACCTGCTTCTTTTTCTAATTTTTTAAATACTTCAGTTTGTTTGATCTATGATCTTGAAATTATAACTATATCAAGCAATAAAACTCAATAGTCTTCTCCAGAAACATTTATTTTAAGTGGCGACATTTTTTTTTCTCCAATATGCTGTTTTTTAATATTCTTCCTACCTCGTCTTCAACGTTTAAACCTAACCTCATTTAACCTTCAATTTGAACATGTGCTTGTACTACCAGTAAGTGAATTTTCTTTATTATGTACATCATTGTTAACCATATACTTCTGTAGATGATCATTATGGTCCGAGGATGAAACCAGTTTGGTTTCGAAACATGTCGCCACTTAAAATAAATGTTCGTGGAGAAGACAATTGAGTTTTATTGCTTCATATCAAGGCATCTCCACTAAAATCTTGATGAATCACCTTCCTAATTAAAACTATATCATCTGCATACGCCACTAATTGCGCTTCCTTATTTCTTATCGTTCCTTGTAGATTTAATTGTCGCGCTGTACCTTCTAATGCTATATTGAAGAGCCTTGTCGACAGGGAATTTCCCTAACGCACACCCATGTCAATATTAACTATTTCTGCCTGTCCTTCTCTTATTCTTACTGTTGCTTTTGTTTTCCTCATTGTCATTGGTATACATTGGTTTCAGTTTTTCTGGTACTCCATTTTTTATAGCTGGCAACAGGTTTTCTCTTTTAGATTTTTGAAATGCCTGGTTATAATCCACAAATAATAAATGCAATTCGATATTCTACTCATAGCATTTTTCTATTCGTTGCAACATCACATGTAATGTGTCTATTGTTGACCGCCCTGGTCTAAATCCCATTTGGTAATTGCCAGTCTCCTTCTCTTTGTAGATCGTACGTCTCTTCTGTAATAATGTTGTAAATATCTTATATGTTGTAATTATTTAGCAATGGAATTCCCCTATAGTTCTTACACTGCTCCAGATCACCTTTTGTTGGTAGCGGTATAATTGTTTAAATTTCCCATTGCATGGTCATCGTCTCTTTTCTCCATACTTTTTTCATGAGATTGCAGATCCTTTTATATAATTCTTCTCCACAATATTTCGAAATCTCTCCATCTATTTGAGGGCATCCAGGTGCTTTCCCAATTTTTATTTTTGTTATAATACTTCTAATCTAGTCGTATAATGGTTCTGGTATGGTGCTCTCATTTTCTTCTTCTTTCACTTCTTTCTGTTCATATTTGCCTTGCTCGTCTTTTGTTCCATATTGCAATTTAGAAAAAGTTTTTTCAGATATTTTTTCTTTTTTTCGTTATATATTGCGTTTCATGGGTATCTTTTAGTCCTCCTACTTTCAATTATTGTCTATTCTGGGATTATATTTATTGGTAGTACTTGTTTGAGTTGTTACTTTTATTATTCTGTTCTAGATCGTTCATTATTTCATCTATTATTATAGCTATATGTTATTCGAGTGGCCGCTCTACGGATACCAGCTTGAGTTCGCCCTCCTCATGGAAAACCTCGCATATTTTTTGATTGTGACCAGCCTAATAGGTTTGATAAAGTAAACGATAGCAGGTGGATGCAAGGTAAGTACGCAGCTGCACCAACTTCAACAACACCCCCTTCGCCAAAGTCGTTCCTTTCTGGGTAATCATCTCCTGCGTAAGAATTAATATTCTAGTGCCGCCCGCCAAATAATAATTGCCTACTTTCTACGTACATCTTGAATTGATTTAGACAGAAACACACACGTTTTCATGATAAAGCAGCACCTGTATCCCACTGTAACTAGCTGATGCTCTTTTGGCTTCAGTGCGCGTCGTAAATGTATTTTAAAGTGTATCATACTCGCGCATTTAGCTTCTTGTAATAATCGTTGAAGGATTTCGATGTTAGAAGTACTAGCGGTACCTCATGGGTGGACGTTTTCTAGCGAGGTTGTTTTCTGCTTTCTGCTAGTAACTTCCGCCATGCAGTGCTGCTTTTAAATTCTATTTCTTGTTGTATTTTCGTTGTTCTTCCTCCGTTTGCTCAGTTGTCGGTGGGGTGAGGTTGGATGTGTTAATAGTAGTTATATGTTGCACTTGCTTGGGATTGATCTGGATATTTGTATCTTTTCGGTACAACAGCGAAAAATGCCGCTTTTTAATTAATGCAGAATGGTTACCTATAGTTCTTTAGGTTTTACTGTGTATTCTATGCACTTAAGCAATTTTTGTGAAACCACTCGACTTATTATTATTATTTTTTGCCATCAATTTCGAATAAAGAGCTGTGAAAGTTGGATTTTTTCAAATAACCACAGGTTGAAAAAATGTCATGATGTCTAATTAAAGCACAGTTAGTTAAGCATTATATCTTTGTCCACACTGCAGCAATTTCAAGATACAGAAGCATCGTTTTCTCACCAGCAGCCACATGTAATTACTTCCATTGTGCTGCGGGAAGAGTGCGTGTAAAAAGCATGTGTCTTCGGACATTCGGCAAGTGTCGGCAGCGAAATAATATATGGTTAATGTGTCATTCTACTTTCAAAACTTCACACGGACAGAATGCAAATTTCTCAATACGCCTTTGTGCAGTCCAGGAGCAGGAAACCAATTTGAACAATTGATGTTCGCACATCTGTTGTGTGCCTCGCAGATACAGAGATAAATTTCCATTGGGCAACCCATGTGAATTTTCCTCCTGCAACAACTTTGTTCACTTTCCTGGCTGCAAAGGAATTAAAACTAGTCGATGATGGATTCAGAATCGCTCCAAGAACTGGACGACTGCTCGCCCCGGAAGTCCATTAAGGAAATGAAAAATTCTTCCATGGCGAACGTGCTACTACGATGTAAAACACTCGAACATGCGTACGGTGAAACAACAAGCCGATAATAACAATTAGCACATCAATATGCTGGCGATTGCGATATGTTCCGGTTTGGATGCGTTTTCCGGTGTTGGTTCCCACCACAGTGTTTGCGTATGTGTTTGGTCGAGCGAAAATTTGGCGAAGCAAAACCTTAATAACACTTGATTTAATAAATCCCGTTTCTGCGATTTCTGAATGAATTATTGGAGAAGCGATAATGGGCCAGCGTCATGCAATGCCAGCTCATAATACAAAAATGCATTAGAATAACCAGGGGCGCATCAACGTACGACCTGGATATAGTTTTCCACCCCGTATAAAATAAATATTTTATAGTTATTTATTGTATTAGTGTAGAATGTAGCTAATATGCATCCGACATGAGTGCAATGCAACGTTTTATTCGACACCTGTCCTAAACCTCTTTATGGTTATTTATGTATCAAAAGCATAAAAAGGCGTTTATGGGAAGCGACGTAAACATCTTATGTACAGACAGAAATATTCACAATTAAAACTACATTTATCATTTTTATACATTTTGGTAACGTACGGTGTCATTGCTTCTCTAATTGACAAAGAAGACCCTAAGGTGACCGTAAAGTGACACATTATGCTCACAGCGACGTTAAAAGCACTCCCCTAGCGCGTCGTGCTCTTAAACTCGTCGCACTTGCATCATAATCTATAATATAATTTTCCTTAATGTGTGTCCGTGTGTCCGTGTGTCCGTGGCACAAAATAAAATCTCACGTTCCGGCTTCACAGATGTTTATATTTGTTTAGGTTTTGTTTTTCTTATCTGAGCGCTCGGCTCGGAGCGTGACCTTTCGCGTATCCTATTTCACGTTCGCGTAGCGCGCCGTTGGCTTGTATATTATAAAAATACTTAAATTTTGTTCACATGCCAGAGACTTTTCTGTGGTTTACGGGATTCAAACAGAAAATTATGAACACAAAAAGGAATGAACACTTTAGACGGAATAATTTATGTACAGGGTGGCCAGATAAGAATGCAAAGTGCTGTATCTCTGAAACTATTCGTCGTAACGACTTTCGGTAAAAAAAATTATGACCAAAGTGGCCAAATAAAGACCTTGGAAAATATTTTCAGATTTCCAAGATGGTCGCCAGGGGGCCTAACCGCCATCTTAAACTTTTAAAGTGATTTTTCACTGAAATCCACCTAGTAAATGTTACCAAAAAATATATGTTTTCTAAAGCTAAGTTTTACTCGAGTAATTTTTGTTTAACACTTTTTGATGTATCTATTAAAATAAAGTGGTGGGGGGTAATTCAATGTTTTTTTAAAATAAACAGCTGTAACTCCTAAACCACTGAACGGATTTTAACAAACTTGGTCTTGTTGGAAAAAGCATTTATTGTTCCATGAAACCCATCTTACCTGTGATATGTCTAATTCTTAGTGATGCCGCTAGAGCGCGTTTTTGATATAATAAGAGAAAATTGCAAAATTCTCTAAAAAATTAAATGCAATAATATGACTTTTTTTCATAAAAATGTAGTGAAATGGTACCTAAATAGGCTAGTAAGAACCATATCTCGATATCTTATTCGTAGCCTGAAATATCGAAGACAGAAAATTTAGTTATCATCTAATTTTAAAAAAACGCTATTACACCGGTATTTATTGTGATTTATTTGTCTTTTTTCAAGATTCAATGATAAAATTTCATAATTTAATGATTTTTAAATAATAAAAGGGGCATAATAATCAATGCAGCTAGTATGCAAGTGCAACGTAGGCAGAATATGAAGAGTAGGCCATGGAGGAAAAATAAATGCCTAAAATCAACTTGTCAACAAATATTAAAATTATACTTATAGAGACAGTGTAATTTGTGTTCGTTGCACACACAAGTAAGGCCTTGAAACTATTAAAATGCCTTTTACAAATGATGAAGCTGTCGATATGATTGCGGTATATTTTGAATGTCTTCAAAATGCGGCATTGGCTCAAAGAGTATACAGAGCTCGCTACCCAAATCGGCGTTTACGCGATGCGAGAATTTTTCCGCGTTTAGTGCAAAATTTGCGTAATACTGGCAGCTGTCGACCTCAGTTGCGAAGACACTCTGGTAGAACAACGGAAGACAATATTGTTAATGTCTTAGCAGACATGGAATTGAATCCCTACATTAATACGAGAGCAATGTCTCGCGCGTTGGGTATATCAAGTACTACTATTCTAAACATTTTAAAGAATCACAGGTAAGTTTTTATGCCACTAAAAATACTACCTTACATGTTTCACAATGTGTTTGTTATTTCAAATTTTTAGACTGCACCCATATCATATGGTTTTACATCAAGCCTTAAATCACGAAGACTTTGACCGACGGATAGATTATTGTCATTGGATGTTGGGCATGATTAGGGAAAATAGAAAATTTTTATCCGAAATTCTTTGGACGGATGAGGCCACTTTTAGAAGTGATGGAAACATTAATTTGCATAATATGCATTATTGGTCTGACAACAATCCTCACTGGTTGCGCGAGGTCCAACATCAAGGCCATTGGAGTCTCAATGTGTGGTGTGGCATCCTGGGCGGAACTATTATAGGTCCCTATTTCTTTGATCAACCACTAAATGGTGCCGTGTTCCTTGATTTTCTGGTAAACCAATTGCTTATTTTATTAGAAGATGTGCCCTTGCAATTACGGCAAAATATGTTTTTGCAACTAGACGGTTGCCCAGCACATTTCTCAAGAAATGTGCGAGAACATTTAGATCTAACATATCACCAGAAGTGGATTGGGCGAGGAAGTCTATTTCCTTGGCCACCCCGATCCCCAGACCTCACCTGTTTGGACTTCTATCTATGGGGTCGGTTGAAAGATATTGTTTATCAAATTCCACCAACAACGAGAGACGACATGAAAATCCGAATACAGGAGGCCATTCGTAGCCTTTCAAGAGCAGAAATTGAAGCTGCTGTAATGTCCACGCATGAGCGGCTCCAACAATGCATTGAGTGTGATGGAAGACAGTTCGAGCATTTAAGGAGGCATTAGTTTTATTGCAAAATCGGCCCTTTTTTCTTATTATGCTCCTACACGTTTTTTTTTAATTATTTGAACTAAGAATACTTTTATTATTTAAAAATTATTAAATTATGAAATTTTATCATTGAATCTTGAAAAAAGACGAATAAATAACAATAAATATCGGTGTAATAACGTCTTTTTAAAATTATATGATAACTAAATTTACTTTCTTCGATATTTCAGGCTACGAATAAGATATCGAGATACGGTTTTCACTACCCTATTTAGGTATCATTTCACTACATTTTTATGAAAAAAAGTCATATTATTGCATTTAATTTATAGAGAATTTGCAATTTTCTGTTATTATATCAAAAAAACGCGCTCTAGCGGCATCACTAAGAATTAGACATATCACAGGTAAGATGGGTTTCATGGAACAATAAATGCTTTTTCCAACGAGACCAAGTTTGTTAAAATCCGTTCAGTGGTTTAGGAGTTACAGCTGTTTATTTAAAGAACATTGAATTACCCCCCACCACTTTATTTTAATACATAAGTCAAAAAGTGTCAAACAAAAATTACTCGAGTAAAGCTTAGCTTTAATAAGCATATATCTTTTGGTAACATTTACTAGGTGGATATCAGTGAAAAATCACTTTAAAAGTTTAAGATGGCGGTTACGCCCCCTGGCGACCATCTTGGAAATCTGAAAATATTTTCCACGGTCTTCTTTGCATTCTTTATCTGGCCACACTGTACAATCACTGTGCTCATTTGTTTAATTTTGCCGTAGGGTGTTCAGAACGTCAGGCTCCGATTCATACTCAAGTTTATATACACAGAACACATTAAATATAAAGTATCTATTTCTCTGTAAATTACAAGTCAAGTTCTCTTAAATTAGAATTACATATAATATGTATACAATGTTAAACAAAAAATAAAATACACCCGGGGGGTGGGGGGAATGGTCAATGCAGAACTCGATCTGGACAGGGATGCAACCCACGATACTTGTTATATTCTTGGTAGCGGGCACCGCAGAAGATTCGCCTGATGCTGCGATTAAGTATGGCTAAGCTATTTACGTTCGATGTCGAACTGATATTGCAAATTTCGACTATCTTGGCACTCTCTATGTATAAATTGTGTTGTGTGAGGGTTAATCTTGCTCTGGAAGCATTTTAGCAGTCCCTGGAGCGTGGTAATTTGAGTGAATTTTGGCTGGAGAAAACCGCTTGCAATGGGCTTGCAGCGATCTTGGTGTACGTGCTCTTTATTGAAATGCTCACAAACAAAAAGAAAAATAATCGATAACATGTATTTTGAACTGGCAGTTAACCTAAAACCATATTTTCTTTTTAGTCATAACTTTTATATCTGAAGACATACCTCCGATTTAGATGCGGCATCTTGTAGGGAATAAAAAATTCAAAATTAGTGTACTCTTGTTTGGTATGCGTAACATAAACCGTTTAGAAATTCTATCTAAAGTTTTAAGGCTTTTCTTTTCAGGGTTATTATCTGATTAGCCTTGATAACAAAAATACCATACATTGATGATGAGTTCCACTCATTAATATGTATAATAAAAAATTTCATATGCAGTATTATCCGAAAATCGTTATTGGCGTAGATACCGACCCTTAAAGTTTTTGCAATAGCTGTATTTTATTTTATTCATAGAACACATATCAAATACCATAAATCTAAATTTAACATAATAAAAAAACAACACACGGTTTGATGTTTCTTTAAACTTTATGCTACTTTCATAAACATTCACAACACATGTTCGAAATGCCCTCCGTTCATGCGTATACAGCTCTGCGCTCGTAGCACTAACGATTCCCTTACGCGCGCGAATGTCGCTAGTTGATCACGTATAGTTTGACAAGCATCTATTATACGCTGTCTCAACTCTTCTAAATTCTCGACAGGAGTAGCATAAACAATAGCTTTTAACCATCCCCACAAAAAAAAAGTCCAGAGGATTTAAATCCGGCGATCTTGGCGGCCATGGGACTGATCCAGCCCGTCCTATCCATCTTTCTGGGTAAGTTTCATTAAGGTACTGGCGCACTGCATTACTGAAATGAGCAGGAGCTCCATCCTGTAATAACCACATGTTTCTTCGGACTTCCAACGGAACATCTTCAAGTAACTGTGGAAGATCGTTCTCTAAGAAAGATAGGTAAATCGGTCCTGTTAACCTATTCGAAAAAAAATGAGGTCCTATTAATTGATCTCCGGGTATCCCAATCCATACGTTTACAGAAAATCTTTCTTGGTGTCCAGCTTCAATAATTTCGTGTGGGTTTTCTTCTGCCCACAAATGAGTGTTTCGAAAATTTATAAATCCGTCTCTAGTGAAACCTGCCTCATCTGTATACAAAATGTGAGACAGAAATGCTGGATCAGTGCGTTTTTGCAAAATCCACTCGCAGAATTCGATTCGCCGTGGATAATCACCAACTTTTAATGCCTGAACCTTTTGAAGATGGTAAGGGTGTTCGTGAAGAACTTCCCAAACTATCGAGTTAGACACTCCCTCCGTTAAAGCAATCCTTCTCGTACTAGTCCCAGGATTTGCCTCAACTAGATCTAAAACTCTTTCTTCCATTTCTGCACTACGCGTTGTCCTTGGCCGTCCACGATTTAATCGAGAAGATATAAATGTACCCTTCTCGAAGGCGTCGATCTATGTTGCCAAACATATTTTTATTTGGAATTCGGCGATTAGGAAATGATTCCCTATAAAGACGTTGCGCTTCTCTTGCATTACCATTTGCTCGTCCATAAATTAGGTGTATATCCGCCATCTCAGCAAAAGTATAATTAAAATTCATTGTTAACACAAACTCCAACGTCAAGTTAAACAATAATAATTGCACGTAAACAACTCGACATCAAACAAACAAAAGTTGCATTTTTGTTATCAAGGCTAATCAGATAATGATCCTGAAAAGAAAAGCCTTAAAACTTTAGATAGAATTTCTAACCAAAGGTTTATGTTACGCATACCAAACAAGAGTACATTAATTTTGAATTTTTTTATTCCCTACAAGATGCCGCATCTAAATCGGAGGTATGTCTTCAGATATAAAAGTTATGACTAAAAAGAAAATATGGTTTTAGGTTAACTGCCAGTTCAAAATACATGTTATCGATTATTTTTCTTTTTGTTTGTGAGCATTTCAATAAAGAGCACGTACACCAAGTTTAAAGTATTTATCTACTCAGTTATAAAAAATAAATAAAAAAATTAAAAAAAAAGTTAAACTTTAAGGGTCGGTATCTACGCCAATAACGATTTTCGGACAATACTGCATATGAAGTTTTTTTATTATTTTAATGCGTAGAACTCACCATCAATGTATGGTTTCCTAGTATCCGAACACCCTGTATATTTTACTTTTAAAATTTTCTACAAATTGCAGTGAGTTACGCAAGGTATTAAAGAAACGCAACCACATGTAAAAAGAAATTAGTTTGTACATTGCGAGGCTTTTGGGCGTTTGTGGACGCCTCGGAAGCGTAACCTCGTCATTTCTGCGGTCTCGTGTTGGAGCCCTGATCCATAGGGATGCAGAAAAGGATAACCAGAATCGAACAAGCCACGAGGTTCAGTTTGAAGGCGATTCTGGGGGCTGTGTTTAGATTCTGGACTCAACAAGCCACGAACACGACATGAAAAGCGATTTCAAGGAGATATTCATATATGCTGAACCCAACAAGCCACACAAATATGCTATGAGGTTTTAAGTTTAAGGTAAGGAGTTAAAAGGTTTTTCTAGGTGGGTCTGAGACTTAAGTGTCTTACGATTTGGGACGATTTATGCGGGCAGGTCTAAATGTCGAACTAACGGTTTTGGCTATGCCCAGAGAGCCGGACAGCTCTTCCAGTTAGATCTGGATGGACTGGTAGCTGGATCACTGTATACCATTTCGGTCCTTTCTATCAGAACCATTTTTTGGAGGAAATCCTGAAAGGAAATACGCATTGCTGGGTTGTTTCACTTATTTTCAATCTGCGCGTAAGGAAGATTCAAGCGCCGATTGTGGCGTATTAGCAGCGTACAAATTCCAAGCATATTATTTATGAATAATTTAACTTCGTCCAGGTGCTAACGTCACAGGTTTTCTAACAGGTTTATAATTACTTTACCATGGTTTACTTTATGATGTGCTTTCTAAACTTTACAACTAGTAAAATGTTAGATTAACGCATAGTTCTTCAAGCTTACTCATAGATGGCGATACTTAACAAAAACCATTTTATTTCAACCAAACGCGAATAAATCGACAATATAAAACTAGAAGGTTCTATAAATCTTACTTGCCATGGTAATTACATTAGCAGTTGCTTAAACATTCCCAAATGGGAGTAAGGGAAATCGTTGCCAAATGTCGCTGCTACGAGGCATATCACGCGCCATCAATGAGTTGTTTGTGGCGTTCTTCTGCTAAAAGTACCATCTGAATCACTGAAGATTTGGGACAATAATAGGCAGACTTTCCTGTTTGTTTCTAATAGAATGTGATTTTTCTTTGTGTAATTCCTTGGATGTGCGTGTATCTTTGAGTATCGTTATTTTTAGATATTCTACGTTCATCCATCAATGTGAGTATTTCTGTGGCCACCCAAGCTTCATTTTTTGTCTATTCTGATGTTGTTTAATGTAATGGATTGAATATCTCTGAAAGTAGTTTATATTTTATTCCATGATGTCTCGACATCTATACTGTCTCTCATTTGCTATTCATTAACAATCTCAGATTCCCTTTTTTTACTTCCTCATAAAATATGAGATATTTTAATTTATCTAAGTCTGGTTTACTTGGTAACGTGTTTTCTTTTCTTTTTACACTTTATGCCGAAATTTGCTACAACCGGGTCGTGGTCTGAGCTACTATGTCCTCCACTTACCTTTTCCTTCGTTTTAATCTGGCTTTTTAATTTACTTCTGCGTACAGTTACTTCACCTGCGCATTAGATTTGTCTCGATTTGGCGTTTATTTGCATCAGCATTGTTCAGTCTGAATCTTATTATACCTGCCACTGACTAGGGGCCATTCTTATTTCTTTGCTTGAAAATAGCGCAGCAGTTTCTCCTTAATTTCTTCCGCGCAGTACTATGCCGTGTAACGGTTCCAGTCCCGGTACTGATGACACTGCTGCTTGCCATCAGTTTCTCTGTTTGGTCAGCACCAGGTATCTAATTTCTTTCCTAACCCTCATATCTGAGCAGCCTTGCCGGATCCGCCAGCTGGGGACGCGCTTTCTAGGGGTTGCAGACTTCTCCCAGCATTTTACGATCCCAGAGCTACAAATTAATATTTTTTAAATGAGACTGCTAACATAGGATAACACTGTAGTAGCTTTGGGACAGTTTTTATACGCCCTAAAAATTAAAAACTCTAAGTAAAGGGACATGAAGACTGCTAGACTAGAAAACCCAATAACTACCTAAAATGTGGATTGGTGTCGCTAAGGATGATTATCGTTTTGCTTATAAACGTTGCAGACACTCGTTGTCTGTATGTAATAATGAGATAATTTTACATTTGTAACGCATATACCTAGTTGTTCTCTGAATGTCATATACCTAGGCAAGAATACCTTAGATCCAAGAAATATTAAAATAGACAAAAAATATTTTGATTAGAAAAAAGTTATGTGTGGTACTATGAAAAATCAACTGAAAGCCGCGTAGCGCAGTTGGGTAGGCGTTAGGCTTGCTAATAAGCAAGTCCTCGGTTCGAATTCTGCGGGGGCTGGAATTTTTCCGCAGCCTTGGCGATTGGAATCAGGCTCGGTGAGACCATTCACAGTTGGGCACCAAATTAACTGTGCTCTACTCAGAACCACAGACCTAAGAGATAGAATAACAAGGTCAACATAACACACTCACACACACACACCTCACGCAATGGTTGCTGTGCAAGCACAAAAGGAGCGCTCCAACGTTGTATCCCGAATCCGGGGCAAATTGAGCATTGCAAGCACATAAAGCACCAGCCTCTACACCGCAAGGTAAAACGAGGTTAACGATAATAAAATACTATGACAAATCAGAGTGTAGGATTTTCAATTACTAAAAAACAAATCGAATTAGCCTCTATTGCATTTTTTCCCATATTTTTTAATTGAATGTAACAAACCTGCTATTTATGTTGTTACCTTCAACAAAAGGGATTAAACTAGAAGAAGAACTGAATTTTTTGTGTCAAAGAATTCAAATTCAGATAATAATTGTAAAGCTGAAGTGTCTTGTTGTACAGGAGAAAAAATATAAAGCACTCCAGCTGCGCCTATGAATGTAATTTCAATGATCGGCTCTATATGTCTTCATTTATCAAACTGAAACTGGGGCTCGAACCTGTAATTGGGTCGCCATTATTGATTCAACGCTTTTTTAACTTCAGCTCTTGAACTTATTTAATTGGGCGTCTAGTGTGTTAATGTTTTGAGTTACATTTGAAGTAATATATGTAAGCCATTTATTAAATTACTACGTCTAATTAAGTTCAAACAAGTAAAATATGAAATTGCTTTCATGTAATATCATTAAGAAAAATTTACTTTTGCAAATTTTGAAAGATTTGATATTCTCTCCCTCTCTCTCTCTTTCTCTCTCTCTCTCTCTCTCTTTTTTTCAGTCTTCCAACTCGGTTGTAACAGTTCTCCACATTCGTCGATCTTGTGTCATTTCTTTGAGTTTCTTGTAGGTACTTGCGTTTTGCATCACTCATTATTTGTTTGATGTATTTCAGCCGTGGTCATCCTCTTTGGTTCTTTCCTTCTACTTGTCCTTATGATTGTGTTTGTCATGCTTTTATTTCGTAGGATATGGTCTATGAGTTGGCATCTTCGTTTTTGTATTGTCTTGATCATTTTTCTTTCTTCTCCTATTCTTCTGAGGACTTATTCATTCGTTACTCTTTCCATCCAGCTGACTTTGAGCATTCCTCAATCATATTAAATTGGCCGCACTCATTCCAAAGCGACTTTTAATTGTTGTCTCCTAAATTTATTTGTATGCTTTACAGGCTAGCTCCGTGACTATTAGAAAAAAAGCAATCCATAGCTTTTTAACTGCAGCAGTTGGTAGAATGTGCCGCATGAAAGGCTTTAAAATTCATCGCAGAGAAGCAAAGTTCCAATACCCGTTTTACTTTTCCATCAAACGAGTCAACAGCTATCAATGTTTACTAAATTTAAGTCAACGAAAAATCAGTATTAGCACTACGTTCTATATGTATGGCTTTAAGTTTATTATAAATTATAAAATACACTTCAATAAAATGATGTTATACCTACAAAATAGGACAAATCACCACACAATTCTCAGGTATTTTATACTGTGCTAATTTTTGCCTGCCAGTAATTTAAGACTAGTTAAAATGAAATGTATTAGCTGATGTTTAAAATAAAATAGTCGAATGCCCCTTTCTTACTATTTTATTGAACTGCAATATCATTTAAGCTAGCTCTTGGTAAACACAAACCTATCTCAGGTTGGGTTCAGGATTTCACTATATTCACAAATTAGTAGTTCATTTTAGATTATTCGTCCTTGAGTAGCTCATATACGCGGTTCTGGTAGATAAAATTTACAATCTGTTAGATGACACAAAAACTTTGCCAGTGAAACAGCGATTACATGAATGTTTAAAAAAAATCGTGAAGTTAACCAGGAATCGTCAGGTAATTTGATTCAATTATCGCTTGGCAACAAAACATCCACTTCATTGTAACAGGAATGACGTAGATAGGACGCCATCTAATCACTTGTTTCTGCTGCTTGGAAATCCGCCATTTGTGGATTATTACGGCGTAGCTGGACCCTTGGATATGCGATAGGCCTCTTCACCAAGGTTCAATCTCGTATTTTACAAAGTTTCCCGAACTCAAATTGACAGATAGTTCCTACCTCATACAGATGTCCAAACTTGGCACGAAGGTGATCGGAGATGACGCTGCTGGAATTTCTCTGCTGGAAACGCTCCCATGGCTGCAACTTTCACTCAGGATGCTCTTGCAGACCCCGGTAATGTGATGCAGTGCAGATCTCTGGCTTCCGATGCGTAATTATGCCGGAATCGAAGTTCTAAAATTTCAGTTGTCGGCTGCCGATCTTCAGTCGCAGATGAGATTGGAAAATCTTTAATTTTATCGTGGCGGAAAATGCCACAAACACTTCCACAGCTGGGTAATGATGCGTATAATAAAATGCAACACTTTTAAAACTGGTAAACACTTTTATTCTCGTAAAAACATTAATTTTAAGGGAGTACAATTTCGCCCAAACTGTCTTAATTTATCATTTCAATTGTTCTTCTTTATTTTACAAAAACGCTTCGCGTTGCTATGTTACCGCGATAATTTTTGTTAATTAGACATTAGTGTTGATAGCAAAATACACAAAAGGATTAAAGTTTGATTACATAAATATTAGATTAGCATTTTCTTAAGTCTAAAAAAGTGTTCTTTGCCTATAACCTTCATTGTTCCTTCCGTTACGCACACACATGTTTTAAAATCACTGCTCTGCTTTTTCACTTTGTTTTATTAATGGACTGGAAACTGAGTTCAAATTTACAGACGTTGCTCGCTTTCTTTCTTTTCCGTTGCCTAATTTTGGGATTGCTTTTTGCAATTTTCTATTATCTATTATTCCGATCTCATTTACATTTCAGATTATTTGCCATTCACTGACCTGTACTTTTATTAATAATTACGCTCATTTCGTCTGCACATAACACACCTTTTGTGTCAATTAATTTTGTTTGGCCTGGCTTTAAATATGCACAAACCTATTTTAATTAGTTATATTACTCTATTCAAACTCTCTGAAATATACTTTGCTTATGCGTGCCTTTATTCGTTTAATTACTACCTCTCGCATCTCATTACCAATGCATTTAATACTTTTATTATTGTTTTTAAATTGCAATTTCATAAAATATCCTAACTCTGTGCTTTATTGACTTGGTTAAATATTTTGCACTCAATTATGATAACGGTAATTTCAAACTTTTTTAGTAATTTGTGCAGTTCAGTGTAATGTCTTAGAATGCCTTCCTTATTTTAAACAGAAAAAAAGTTATATGGGCCTGATGTTACTATTTATTTCCTACAACATTCTTTTGCTTTAGAGAAGTAATGCAAAATGTAGTTTTCTTTAGTGGAAGTCACAATTTCCTCTGCCATCACTGAACAGCTTCGTTTTTACCATTTGAACTAAATACAAATATAAACGCATATAACATTTGCTGTTATTTTTCCAAATAATGATGATATTCTAAGACATTAGTTTTCTTCCTCCTATAATAGTCCTGTATAACCGAATTATAGATCCCTTGCCTATATTTCAAAGTTTTCGAACGCGTGTATCTAATACAACATCTCGCGGTTAATCTGCACCAATTAGATAACCGCCCATTAGCGAAATTTGGCGACTGGTTGCTAATTTCAGCTAATTGGCGTAATTGCAACTGTGGCATTAAAATGCCATACATTCAAAGCCAGATGACCACATCCGTTCCGAGAAGTTTCCGCCCGCTGGAGATACATATTCCGAGCATCCGCTCTCCAGCTTTACGATATAATGTAATTTATTCGTTTCCTTTTTCGCGTTTTTTCTACACAAAGGAAACTGATGAACCTGTCGGCATTATCTGGCAGATTTACTAACTCGCTTGCTATTTTCTTAAGCTGCTGCGGTAATTACCGCAGCGTCGTATTAAAAATGCACAATAAATCTTTTGAAATATTTTTTAATTGGATGATTCATTTCTGAATATCACAGATCTAATGGATTAAATTAAAATTTACAGTAATAAACTATTGTTTCTTCGGTTTTTAGACACTGAAAGCAATAAAATATAATCCCGAGCAGCAAAATCTGAAACATTAACATTAAGAGCTACAGGGAGTAGTTCACTAACTATTCTAATTATAAAATAATTAATCACTTCTTTTTGTAGTTCGGAAGTCATAAGCGACATTGTCAATTATTTTCAATTTTAGATTTTTAGCTGAATTTTAGGGCCGGTTTCTGAAACAAATTTTTATCTGACCGTTAACAAATGGGCCCATTAATTTAACTGATCCATAAAATTACGTCGGGTTTCTGAAAAAAATCTCCATTAATTTATAGGCCGGTTAACTAACTTCTGGTTCTACACTGAACTAATAGTTATCAAAAAATGCGATAGATGCGCTACTATCGCCGCTGTCAAAGTTGACAGAAAATTCAAAACTTTTTTGTGTTTTGGGGTGAACTGTTCTTGTTAAATTATGGACCCCAAGCGAATGAGGGGAAGAAATTTCACTGAGGGGGAAAAAACTTTCTCTTCGAGATGGTTACCACCAAATATAAGTCCATACTCGAAAATAAACAATCCGATGCGGTAATCACCGCAAGAAAGAATTTGGCTTGGCAAGAAATTGCCAGAGAATTTAATTCCCAAAATCAAACGGGCCATAGAACTGCCAAGCAGCTCCATGCGCTGTATGATAATTTAAAAAAAAACAGCACGCAGTAATTTGTACAGCGACAAGGTAAGTGAGCGTGCATTTTTGAATGGAGTGAAGAAAACTGATCACAAGGAGGTGATTAATATTTTTTATTTTTAGAAAAATGCATACAAAACAGGCGGTGGTACATTTACACCGAAAAGCAGCAGCCTTGATCACAAAATTATTACGGTGCTGCAACCTCAATTCGAACCACTCCAGAATAAATATGATTCAAGTGCAACGTACAGTCGTGTGCAAATAAATCTGGGACAGTGTTTTTTTCACATGCAGATTCAGTTAAGAATTTGAAGAATATTTCCATGGATTTCCTCTTATCAGAGAGACTTACGGGTTTCAGTACCTGTTAAAGTTTAATGTAACTCTTTCTGATAGCAGGAAATCCATGGAGATTCTTAACTGAATCTGCATGTGAAAAAAACACTGTCCCAGATTTATTTGCACACGACTGTACATTGAAACCCAACCCCAACCAAGTTGTTCTACCACTAACATAATAGGTATTGTATTACACAATATATTATAAATACATTAATCAATGAAAACTGACTTCTTATAGAAAACTACAACATTGAGGACATACCGGTTGATTATGAATTTACAATAAATGGTAAGAAATGAGATAAGTAAAAAACTGAAACTTTTTAACTTGTTTTTACAGAATCATCTAATACAGCAATGCCAGCAGCTGATAGTAGTCCATCACCAACTCCATCAGTTGCATCTGAAACTGCACCTTCTGAGCAGCAGATTCACACGGCAAGGGCAGACCAAAAACGCAAACAAGTTGGAGAGAAATCAGTGCCTAAAAAAAGAAGACCATGTGTAGACACTCTGTCAAACAGATTTGTGCAAAGAAAAAATTTCAAAGACCAACATGATGCAGAGTTGCAAACATTAAAAATAGATATATTAAACATTGAAAAAGAAGTAAAATCAAAACAATTAGCTGTTGTAGAACAACAACTGCAGAACGAAAAGAAAATGTTTGAATTAAATTATAAAAATAGGTTGGAAGAAATTGAGTTTGAACGGAAAGTGCGGCAAATGAAATTAAACATGCATTTAGATAATAATTAATATAGTTTTATTGTGTTATGTTAATAAATTTACCTGAAAACAGTGTCTATTAGTGCTCTCCTAGCTGCATGTCCACCTGGAACATTGATTTGAATTACCTCATTATCTACATTTTCATATTCCTCAATCAGTTCAAAATCATCTGCTTCATCATTTTGGTTAACGGCGATGCAGCACTGCAGTTGCCACTACAATTGTCAGTATATTTTCCAGTTTTGTCCTTAATCCCAAAGAGAGACATGCAAACCGTCTTTTCCAACTCCCAAAACAACGTTCAATGCAGTTTCTTGTTGACTTGTGAGCATTGTTATACCTATATTCTGCTTGAGTAGTTGGATTTAGAAGAGGGGTCATTAAATATGGTTTACAAGCGTAAGCACTGTCCCCTAGTATGTATGATCCCTGAAATTCTCCTGCTTCACATCTTGCACTTAAAAATGAAGCATTCCACACTGTACTATCATGGGTAGATCCAGGCCAATGAGCCACAATATCTCTTATCAATAACTTTGAGTCACAAACAGCTTGCACATTAATAGAGAAATAATTTTTCCGATTCCTGTATAGCTCAGCATTGTCACCACCAGGTGATATTATGGGAACATGGCTACCATCCACACAACCTACAACATTTGGAAAACCTCGCAACTCATGAAAACTTGTTTTTATAGCAAGCTTCTCTTGATCATTTTCTGGCATTTTCACAAAATGCGGACACATTTCTGCCAGGTGTTCTGAAACTCTTTGGACTACACGACACACCGTGCTTTTATTAATGCCATAGTCATCCCCAACAAGAATCTGGAATGCACCTAAGTATGGCATTATAAGATGATTCTATATAAATTCAATAACAACATACCTGTTGCATAAAATCTCAAAGTTATAAGCAGCTGATCCTCAGCAGAAAGCGAATGATTTCTCAGCGTCATGGGGGCAATGTTATCCCGGATCATAGTGATAATAAATCTCACGGTTTCTTTGTAGAACCGATATCGGTCTCGAAATTCTGCGTCGCTGTATATCTCAAAAGGATTACGTCTTTCTCTAAACACTTTAACCCTCTGCACAGCCCCCAAAAGGTCAACCAATTCATCATCAGATGACGAACTGGAACTCTCGAATTCTCTCAGTTCCATTCTGTCTGAGCACACGCGTGTTAACTACTATCGAAAGTACGAAACTTTTAAGTTCTGAAAAGAACTGATTCGGTGATATGAAAGTAAATTTGAACAGCTACAATGCCAAACGACGCTAAAATAACGGTTTCACGGTTTGTTTATACTTTTTGACACTTCTAAACTGGGCTGTCATTTAATTTAACTGACCACATTGCTGCGTTAATTTAACTGTGTAAAAACGCACGGTTAAAGTCAATTTGACGTTTCAGAAACCCATTTACTGCTTTATGGAACAGTTAAACTAACTGGCCCGATAAGTTAGTTACCAGAAACCGGCCCTTTTGATAATTTAAAAATCTGAAAAAAATTTCCTTATCTGATTGAATTGAAAAACAAAAATTTTTTTTACAGTAGGAATCAAGGATTAAGATTTTATTATACTTTTTCCTACGACTGCTTCTAAAATCAAGCTTTCCGCCTTGTTGACGTACGTCAAAAATTGATTGTTTTGAATCAGTTCATCGCGGCAGCCGTCATATGTAGGTATATAATCGTGAATCGTAATACATAGCAACATACATAAATTTTATATAAGCTTTCACGATTATATACCTAAGTCGGCTAGTGGTCAGCTATTTGAAAACGTCAAAGTTGACAGCTGTAACTGTGAATTTGATTTAAACCTTTTTTCGCGATTTCAAGTTACTTGTGCTTTATTTTGTGTATTGTCGGTGTTTAAGTGTCAAGAAAAATAAGAAATGGGCGATAAAATATCCAATTCTGATGTAAAAATTTGCACGTCGCTGGAAATTTTAGAAATGGCAAAAAACACCAGTTTAAACCTATTTTCGAAAATTTTACAGTCGTAGGAAAAATTTTGTATGCAACACGAGCGAAAAATGCATTAGGCGTTCGTTCGAGTTTTTTCGGACCTCGCTTCGCTCGGCCCGAAACTTTCGAACTCACGCCTAATGCATCATTTTTCGCTCTAAGTGCATAAATAACTATTTCATTCTTAGATAGGCCATGGCCACCTCGACCGTCTCAGTGATTTTGAGTCGGGAATTGGGTTAACGAAATGGTTCTTGCTAGCTATTAAACATGTGCAGCAGTTGTCGTACAGCGATAACACTATATTTCATTAAATAACTTTGATAAGTTTAACGCCAGCATAATATGCAAAGCACGCTTGGGATTTAACTAAACATTTTACCTACGAATTATTATTATGTAAGTAACACCAAATTCGTTAGATTGAAACAAACCTAGAATTCAAATTATTGTTAGTGTATAAATTATTACAAAATATTCAAGGGATTGTGCAAGTACAAAGAGGATTTGGTTATATAGAAGCGCTCGGAATCAATTCGGCGGAGTAGAAAAAGACCTGTAACACCCTTTAACGATGGGTAAACACTGCTCAATCCTTCGGCAGAATATGGCGTCAATAAGCACCAGGCAGCGGTTCTTAAGGTTACAGAATACATATATTAATTAAAACACAATAGGGCGCCAGTCGTTACTCACAACAAAAGAAACAAGTCTAGCTAAGAGTTCACTTCACCACCTACCTTGGATGTCTACTGCTTTATAATATAATGGTGAGGCACTAACACCCCATGAAGGAGCTTGACCTGCAATGCGGAAGGTCAAAGCTTCCGTATCCTCGCTCTCACACCCGGCTGTCGGGTGTCAAATTCATGACACGTGGTGATGTGGTGAGCATCACGCATTAGACAACCGCATTATTACCCCTTGTTACGAACGCAGGTCCCCAATTATTTACGGCGACTGGGTAGGCCGTCCGCTAGGCATCGATTCTGGGATTTGAACTCCAGACTTCCGCACTGTAATCCAATGCTCTAACCACTGAGCTACACTGGCTTGTCTGCTTTATAATCCTGTATTTTAAAAAACGAGCAGGTTCATTAAGGGTTATGTGAACAGATAAACAAAAAATATCGGTAGCAGTAAGAGTAGATTTATCACTAAGATGTATCACAAATATTAAGCATTACTAATAGAGCTAAAGGCTCAACAATGTCCAAGATAAGCTAATAGGGTACTCTATCCGCGCGCGATTGGTAATCAGGCCTTTGTTTATAGAATCATCGCATTAATTAACGCAGACTGAACCGCCAGGTCAGACTACAAACAAGTCCACTGAAAGTTAGAACAGCGTGCACTTACTGCGTAGATTCAACAAGACTTCTCCAGATGGTAACGTGGCCGATGAGTGATAAGTGCAGCTCGTTGGACGCCGGCAAAATACCTCCAACATAGAAAATTCAGCGTGCGAAAATGCATTACTGGGTCATTTCAACTGGCAGCGTCGTCCGGGACCGTGCATGGGGCAAGGTGCAGCAATAATAGCTTATATCCCAATTTAATTAGTACCAATCTCTAACGAACGACATGTGCTTTCCCAAAGACCGATAACGGACAAAGCTTATATGAGCCGCTGAAATTTATTTTCGTACAGGAGGTTGATGACGAAGCCATCCTGCCATCGTCAAATAAACTTACTCGAGGTCGGGATTGACGTGGAACAGATCCCAGTGGGCCACGAGGGGAAATTCCCAAGGATGATTCTCGATTCGAATGCTAGGCGAAGAAGAAATCACTTCTACCAAAAATTCAAGATCTGCGCGCATTCGAAATTCGAAATGACTGCAGCACTTGGAAAATGAAAATGGGAGCTGTGCATAAAAAGTTAGAGATGCGAACGCCAAAATGACAAACGGAGCAATTCATTATAGAAACACAAAAAATACAACGGGGCGTTACAGCCATAACTGACTAAACATTAATGGAGTTCAAAAAAACCATTGAATATAAATAATTGCGGGTTCAGCCATACGACGAGGCCTCACCGAACAGACACAACTATAGATCTTTTCACAATCGCCGAATAGCGCGCATATATCAACGAAACCACCCTCTACTATTCTTGACAAATATAAAATACTTGTTACTAAATTACAATAATTTAAAACACAATAAGTGACCTCTATAATGAACGTGATTTGATAAGCTATTCAATCGCTAAGTGAAGCGCAAGGATGGTGACATGGAAGTTTGCGAAAAATGCCCATGACCTGCACAGCTAGCCACTTACGTCAAAAACAGGAGGAGTCGGCCAGAACGGATCCGTGCTACCAGATGGTATGGTCTTTTCCAGTGTGTGATGTGTAATCCAAGAGATGGGAAACGCCAACGAACGGTGCCTTCAACCTTCGAAAATTTGCGATAAGTAACTTGACGAATATTGGTAGGGTACTCGCCAATAATTAGGCTTAAAAATAAATCCAACAAAATGTCAGAGCACGTGAAGGTAGAATGATAGCAGTCTCATACCTAAGATTTTGGACGGTCAACAGGTGGTCTAATATTTTTCGATTTGTGGTGTGGCAACATACCCATATTTATTTGCGAAAATTAATTGGAATTTATTTGGTGCATTGCATTTTTAAACCTCTCGAAGGTTAGCATTCTACCTAGTACACCAATTGGACACTTCCAGACTTATATAAGGAGTTTAATAAAAAAAAGTTGCGATAATTGACCAGAGCTTTTAAATTATATCATACCATGACTGATCGTAACGCAGCTATTTAAAGTTGATAAGAAAATACATTGTCAGAAACAGAAGTTATAGTTTTGAATATTAAAGATTAACTTAAAAACGAGAATCTACAAATATAATCTGTGTAGCGTCTTTATTAAGCTACAAAAAACGTTTCACGTTCATATCCTACCAACTGCTCCAATTAAACAATTGCAAATTGTGTAACTTATCTTTTTAACAGGTACATCTTGTAACATGTAATAAACTTAAATCAATAGATCTAATGCAAAATTGAAGTAACATAAAGCAGTGCTGAAACTTAGCAAACATCGTTTTAATAGTTCAGCGTGGTTTAGAATGTTTAACGTTTAATAATCAAACAGCGTAGAGACAAGAAGAGACTTGTTTGAATGAAAGGTAACACTTGTATTGAAACTTTGCTTTTCTGTTACGAATTTTGAAGTATTGTAGGCGGTCTAATCCTACCAACCAAACCACTTAAACAGTTACGAATTTGTAAAGTGGTAAATTCCTTTATTTGCTTATGTAATGATTCTTAATCTGTACCAAAGTTTGCGTGTTGGGAAACTGAATTTCAAATTGCTAAGGCAAAATTGAGTTTACTGAAAGCGGTGACCATATTGCAATTTATATTTATTAAAGCAATCGGAAACGTTGTTCTAATAATGGTTTGAATAGCTCAATATAGTTTAAACGAATTTCTTAAAGGCAATAAAATGGCTTGTCTGTAGGAAACGCACTCTCTACTGTTACTTTAAGAAATATGCTTGGCAAATGTCAAGTAATGTAACAACACAGATTCCGCTAGCTAAAACCAGTTGTTATAATAGTTTTACATCTTTTAGAGGAATCTATAAGATTGCGCCTATATTTGACCCAAACTTTGGTAATGATTATTTTTATAGTCGACAGTGTTTCGATTAACTTATAAAATAAAAAAGATTTTTAACAAACAGTTTAAAGCAGTGCTGTGAAATTTTATCCTACCGATTGCACCAATTAGGCAATTAAAACAGAGAAAATATATTTTAATTACTATGAATTTTTTAAATTAAAAACTTTAGCAAATATAATTCAGCAATTCCAATAACATTAAAAAGGTTACCGGAAATTTTTCAGTATTTGTAGCAATTGATATTTGCATCTTTACTGCTTTTTTACTTCCTTTTACTATAAAGGAAGTATTGGATTCACCCCAAAAATTCGAAATTGAGTTTTCAACGGATCTTTACGTTTTAGAGGCCCCTGATCCCAAAAAACATATTTTTTTTCATTGGTCTGTGTGTCTGTCTGTCTGTGTGTCTGTGTGTCTGTCTGTCTGTGAACAGGATATCTCAAAAACGAAAAGAGGTATGGCGTTGAAACTTCATATGTAAGTTTTGTGTACTATGTAGATGAGACAGCAAGCTTTTGAAGAAAATCGCATAACCGGAAGTAGGTGTTTACTCTTGTGATTTTTCAGTTTTTTTCGATTTTTTAAAAAACGGCTTTAACGATTTTTTTTAAACTTTACATTTTTCTTATATTTTTAATGTGTATTGATGTGAGATAGGTGATTTTCCAGTTGAATACTTCTAAAGTGGGTTTCTTTTGTTTTTTTTTCTATTTTTTTTATTAACTCCTATTTTAAATAAAACACCCGGTATATTATTACATTTTTGAATTCACCTTAAAATTCTAGAGAAAATTTGTCTCTTCAACTAACACTCGATTTTGTACCGTTTTTGTAGAATTTGTAATTTTTTAAAATTTTTAACAAATGGTTAAAAATTAAAAATGAAATTTTTGACTAATTATAAGATCACTGTAAAAGGAAGTTGTGTGAGTGTATCGCACCAGATTTTTTAATTTATACCATTTGCTGGACAACAAAGACCAAGCCTCTCTGTATTTTTAAAAGTGCTTGCAGGCTGCAAGAATATTTGAATTTTGTTTTCTTACTTTGATATAATTGTTATTGTACTATATATTATGTCAACCCTAATTGGGAAGTCATTAAGTGGTGCTTATATTCGATATCAAATTACTGTCACTTCGTACATTCTTTATGGATTTTATTAGTATTTACGTAGTAAATCCCCTAATTATCATTCTTTTCGCATCCAGGTTCCTCCCACCTGTTTGCGCCGGCGATATCACTTAATGAGTTTTTAGAAGCGGCCGCTTTCCCGTGCTCATATATGGCCAGTTGTTTACACCTCCGCGGCTCGCATATTTTACAGGATTGTGGTAACATCGCGGTTCATAAAATGCAAATCCGCCGCCGCAGCGTAGGTTTTTGAACCTTACTGCACGCGAGTAATTGGGTATAGCCGATACGCTAATTGAAATGGGGATTTAATTACTTTACAGTTACAGTTCGGCTGCGATTGCCCAGACGGCGACGAGCGGGTTCCGGCAAAAAGTGATAATCGTCGTTTTATGGATTCGCTTTGAGAATCTGCGCTGTTGCTGCTGGTTTACGAACGCACTGGCGGCTAAGATTAGTCGTAATTGCAGGCTAATGAAGACGACTGCGCCTGAGCTCCGGGAACGGGACCTAATTGCGACCTCTTCCCGCTACTTGTGCGAAATTTGCCATTTGACAAGCAAATGACGGCTTGTTTAATTGTTCAGTCATTTGGTCGATCGTTAGGAAGCAAGAAAGATATATCATCGGGAGGCTTCTTGACATTAAAAAAGTTTTAGTCTAGATCAGGGGTGGCGAACCATTGGCACGCGTGCCATTGATGGCACACCACAAAATAATTTGGGCACGGCAGTAATTAAGGAATTAGGTACCTAATCGAAACAATTTATATTTAACAATGGATTGAACATGAAGCTTCAAGGCGCAAATAAAACAATTACTGTTATGATAGATCTCATTCATGCTTTTGAAGCTAAACTGCAAGTTTTTAGTAACGATATTGTTACCAAAAACTACAGGTATTTCCCAAACTTGAAAAAAATCTCCAGAGATTTGGATTTACATGAAAAACCAGGCCAAGCAAAAGTCACCGAAGAGTTTAATTCGGAAATTAATTCTTCAATCAAAGAATTTTCAACGAGATTTTCTCAATTCAAAGAATTATCGGAACCACTGAAATTTATTATATATCCTGATGTAACTTCACTTGATAAACTGAACTTGGCCAAATTTGATTGATTTGAAACTGAAGAAATTGAAATGCAGCTGATTTATTTCCAGTCTAGTTCAATATGGATTCAAAAAATTTTCGAAACAAGGAAAGAGTTGGAATTAAATGAAATAGAAAGACTATATGTATCAGGTAATATAAGTAAAAATGCCAATATCAAAATTATGAAAACGTGGAATTCAATTCCAGACACATTTAGTAGTCTCAAGAAGTTGGCTTTTGCTATCTTAACAATATTTTCATCTACCTATGCTTGTGAGTCATTATTTTCAGAAATTAATAACATTAAAGACTCGCTTAGAAGCCGTTTGTCAGATGAATCCAGTCCAGCTTGCATTCTGCTAAAAGTAACAAAGTATGGAGCATCTAATTTGCAACAGCAGAAGTCGCACGAATTTTTTCTTTCATTTAAATAAACATAACGTCACTATTGCTGTACAAAATGTATATTTTTTGTTGCAAATAAAGAGTTTTAAGTTGATAGTATTTAGTTTTATTTTTTCCCCATTAATCACTAAGCCAATATTGTTTGATGGCACGTTATGGCCTCATTAAACATTTCTTTAGAAAAAATGGCACGTAGATGAATAAAGGTTCGCCATCCCTGGTCTAGATCATAAGAAACTGTACTACATAGATAATTCTCATAGTGCGAGAGCATGGTTTTTCTGTGCAGTCATGAATTTAATAAAATGAAATCTACGATGATACTATTTTGTTACAAAAATGAATGAAAATGCCCAGTATCATCGTTGCAATAGATATTGAAATCGCCAGCTCACAGGCGGAAGTCGCAGAGCGTATGCAGGCAATGTAATAGGTACAGTCAATTTACTAAATTGTTACACAAGTACGCGAAAGTTTAGACAGCCAGGTTCTGGACTTGGCATTCCTTTTGATCGTTAGAAGAGTTTCGCTTCTGGCGTGGCTTACACGTTGAGTTACTGTGCTCTTGAGATCGAAGAACTCAACTTTTCGCCCACTTTCGTAAGGGGCTTCATCAGGAGGATAAAGCAAAAGAGCAGTGCAACTCAACGTGTTAACCACGCCAGAGGCGAAACTCTTTCCAAGGGAAGGAATAGAAGAGCACGGTAACTCAACGTGTGAACCACGTCAGAGGCAAAACTCGACTAACTAAGGAGAAAGGCGAGAATTTATAGGCAACCATCGTCGCAGTTCAGCAAATGCCGTCGCGGTTCAGTTGCGATGGGCGGGGATTAGAAATTAGCACTTTCCACATAGAAGGAAGGGGAAAGCCTTCGTCGATTGAGATTGTTAGGGTGTTTGTAAATCTCAATGGCTTCGCGAATGTTTCTGCTAAAGAAAAATGGGGATTTGCAGGTGATGACAGTTTCATCAAAAATGATCTTATGACCAGTATCATCTTTAGATGAAGGAAGAACCTGTGAGATTTTGCTCGGGGGTTTGAATACTGTTTTGTTTTCGAAGAAACTTTTCTATGCGGTCGGTGACTTGGTGGATATAGGGAAGAAATACTATTGCTGCAGGAGGATCGGGTTTTGGAGGTTTGGGTGGCCGTGGATGAAGATGTCGATTGATGGCAGACTGTATATCCCTAGCACGGTAACCGTTATTCCTAAGAGCTTTCCGAATGTGGTTTAATTCAGCGTGGATATTATCGGGTTGGGGTATGGAAACAACCCGGTGTACAAGCAAATTTATAACAGACTGTTTTTGTGTAGGATGATGGTGGGAATCGGCATGTAGATAGCGATCAGTGTGGGTGGGTTTGCGATATACAGAATGACCAAGTTTGCCACTGGGTTGGCGAGAGACCTGTACATCTAAGAAAGGAAGAAAACCGTTACTTTCTATCTCCATGGTAAAGTTAATGTCTGGATGTTGACTATTGAGATGATTTAAGAAAACGGGTAAATCACCGCGATGGCGCTTGCCTATAAATTCTCACCTTTCTCCTTCCGTTAGTTAGTCGAGTTTCGTCTCTGACGTGGTTCACACGTTGAGTTACCGTGCTCTTCTATCCCTTCCCTTGCAAAGAGTTTCGCCTCTAGGGTGGTTAATGGTTAACACGTTGAGTTACCGTGCTCTTTTGCTTTTCCCTCCTGATGAAGCCCCTTACGAAAGTGGGCTAAACGTTGAGTTCTTCGATCTCAATCATGACACGGTCCAATCCCGGAAGTCGTTTGTTACTTAATGACAATGGCCGTGAAAGCCTCAGAAATCATGATCTTCTAAATATGAATAGTTCATGACGAATCTGAAGAAGTTTGCTATGCAAATGCAACGTACGTAATTAAATTAAAAAACCTTGGATGTTTTCTTGAAAATATTTTGGCTGCATTTGTTTTTCCTATCAACATTCTAGTTTCTTCTATATTGTCATTTAAGGTATGATGGTGCTCGGCCAAAAGCATCCGAGTTTGGTAGAGGGTTGCCACCTTGTAGCCTCAAAACTGAATTTGGAGGAGGGGGGGGGGGGTTATAATATACCCTCCATACTGATTAGAAACACAGTAAACTCGTCTGAAATTCTTACAACATAACCATTTCATCTCAGTTGTTTTGTTTCTATTATTTACACCAATGGGTATAGTTCAAGTTCGTACCTTACACGGTTTTATCTAATTCTATCTGTGTGTGTATTCCCGTTAAGTTTCTCAGATAATTTTACTCTTGTGCTTACCTGTTTGAGACGCTCTGGATTTTCAACAGAAGCGGCAGCTGTACTGGTCATGTTTTCCCTTGTTGCAGCTTGCGATTGATATACATAGCTTCTCGAATCATGTTCATCATGGAGGCTTTGTGGATTATCTGAATTTATATTGTATTTTCTATTTGTCAGTAATAATAAACGGATATTTTCACTGATATATGTGCACCGCCTGGCGATTGTGAGAAGACCGTGTGTTTTTAATGCGACATCCGATGTCCGCTCCGACAGTCGTCGTTGTGCGGCGCGATGCGTAGATGACCACATCAAATTGATTTTTTAAGTGCTAGTTGATTCCATTACAATTACGTATTTTACTACTTCTCTAAATCGATTCAGAGCGCTCTTGTTCTGCCAAATCCTGTTGTCACCGTATACTATTTATTCGTGTGCTACTCATGTAATAGCGTTCTTCTAAATACATATATAACAGCATATGTTTCGGTTTTCTTCAGTGTTTATCATCTCTTTACAGTCTAACTTCGCCTATTCCAATTTCTACTGCTGCTTATATTTTTACCTGTTCAACCTCTTCCAAATATTTTCGTCATACTGCAAGGATCTATCCCTCTATCCCACTTGTTTTCCAGTTGTACCTCTTAATTTCTTGGCAATACATGGGTTTTAGGAAGACCACGATAGTATTTCAGTTAAGAACAGGACAAAGATAAATAATGTTAAATTGCTCCACTCATTACTTCTACCACTCATTTATGTTTGTCCTCTTTGAAACTGTCGTCAATATTGTTTTTCCACGATAGACCTGGTTTGTGGTCTTATATAAGGAAAAAATAGCAAGTGTTAGATTCACTACTGCTTGAAGATGAATTATCGAAGCCTATCCCCCAATTCAAAGCTTTCTCTACTACGGGCAGGTAGCATGTGGAGGATCTTTCATATTTTCAAATCTTGTGCATATTTATCGCATATGTTTTTAAGTCTTCAAGCTTACTTCGCTTACTTCGTAGCCAGAGCCGGCTTCCTCCGAAGAGGCCGCGCTGCATAATGCAGCAGCTCAAGCAAACATCCTCGCCAGAACGTGCACGCAAAGCGGCCGCGTCGACAAGGATAACGCCATTTGATTTTTCTTAGCACGTGAAAAGTTCCATTCCCCGCCAAACATCCGGTGTCCACTCCGGGGCCCCCGGAGCGCGACTGGCGTTTAGCATGCACCTGACACTCACCTGCTCGCGGCGACTTCGCAACGGACGTTCTCGCGGTGACGGTGACATCCTCGTGCGCGGTTGCGTTTGGCGTTTTGGGCCGGTGTCGTTCGCGTTACATGGCTCGCTCTTGAAGTGCTCCCCAGTTCTGTAAGATGCCCGTTGGACTTATGCTGGACTCCTCTGGGTAAGGCTGCACGATTTGGCTATCTCGACGATATCGTCCTTTCACCCTTCGCATTTGGTTGATATGGAGCGAGGCATTTCAAACCCGCAAGAACGTTAAAAACCGACTACTTTCTCTGCTTTGACCCGTTGAAATAGCACTACAACATTCTTACAAAGATATGTCTGTTTAAGTTCAAATCTGGTGCATCTCCCCTTTGGTTTGTTTACGTTGACAATTTTATTATTCTGGCAAAAATGAAAAGATCACGCGAGTGGAACGTCTCTCTCAGTAGTAAAGCTAAAACCAGCTAATTTCTCTGCTTTGTCTAGCGAAGATAGGAATTAGATGTTCCATTTGAAACATATCGATTGGGGTTGCAATTTAAGGAGGCTGGAGTTTAGTTTATTTATGTTGACGATTTGATCATTTTTGGTAAAATGTAAAAATTGAGCAAACCGTTCTAAACAGTGGCAACGCTGAAAATTCAGCTATTTTAGAGATTTAATTCTCTCAAAAGTTAATAAATCAAACTATAAAAACGTTAAAAACCTACTACTTTTCCTGCCTTGGCTCCTGCTAATATTAATTAAACATTATTACATAGACACGTCTGTTTAAGTTCAACTCTGCGTGTTTGTCCTTTAGTTTATTTATATTGACGATATGATAATTTTGTCAAAATTAAAATGATCTAACGAGTGGAATATCTCTCTCACTAGCAACGCTAAAAGCCAACTAATTTAACTGCTTTATCTAGTGGACAGCAATTACATTTTTCTTTTAAATCTCAGAAGCCTGGCCTCCTAGCTTCTTGTATGTTTACATTGCCGATTTGATGATTCTATCATAATGCGTTTAAAACATCTCTTTTCCCTGCATTGGCTCGTGGAAACGCCAATTAAACATTATCCTAGAAAAACGTCAGCTTGAATTCCAATCTAAGCCGCCTTTTAGTCATCAGCCTTTGTAAACTGCACACTACGCGACTTAGGAGCGAATGTATTAAATTAATTGCACCTGGTTTTCTCCATTAAAGGCATCTCGGCCTAGGACTTAAAAGTGAGGCGATTTTTATTGCGATTGCCGCCCAGCCCTCGTGCTTCGCCGTAACTAACCTTTTGACTCAGCTGGCAATTGAGTCGGATTAAAATAATTAAACTTGCGGAATTAAAACACAAGAGCAGTACAATGCCACAGTTCCGTTGAAAGGCGAGCAGTGAAAGCAAGTTCCATTTTATTGACTCATCCCGAGCTCGTGAGAGCAAACGGTGGTCTTCGAAGCATCTGCAGGAAATTAGTCATTGATAATAATGAAATAATAACGGTCCAGTCTGCAAACTTTATTTGTATAATCAGATGGACGCGTTAATATAATTAAAAGTAAAAGTAAAAACGACGAAATTGAACTATTAGCATAATGGCACTGCCTAAAAGGTTACAAGTGAAACGTTTAGACAGCAGGAAGTTATAAAAAATAAACAACATGGCGCTTAAGCAACTTTTAAGTTATTTAATAATGCAAATCACTGCTGCTATTAGCTCATACAAACGTTTAGTCCCCTTTTTGGACACGCTTGTTTGATACAATGATTGTGTGTGCTCGGCTATACTTAAAAGGCTATTCAAAATGTTAATAGACAAAGAATGTTTCAATTTTACACTCGAAATTTTAGTATTTTTGTGCTTACATAAAAAGAACCAAGCTGCGGATTTCAACTGTAATTTATCGCTACTTAAATTCCTTTGTTTCCTTTATTTTATATTTGTTTAGATTCTGCGTTTTCTATTCTACTTTCTAAATTCTGCTTGATTTTGGTTGATGAAATAACAGGTTGGAATGTTGTTCTTCAGTGCAAAGAATTATAGTAAAAAGTGGGAGTGTGAATGATTTTATTCTACCATTTAAGTCATAGGTTTAGCATTGCTGATAGTTTAATAAACATGAATGATCTTCAATTAGTAAACAAGTGAAAATTTTAAACACAAACGTAAAATATTCGTCAGTATTTACCCTTTCAATGCATTAGCTCTTCTTATGAAGAGAACATATACTGCTTAAAAATGGAAATGCTGCCAATTAGCGCTGTAACGCAAATGTTTAAAACTGACTATATTCTTCGGTAAATAATAACTGGAAGTAACAACTTGCAAAAGAACATATTTATATTAAAAACTAGCTGACCCGGCAAATGTTGTTCTGCCCAAAAATAATTTGTGTCTGAAACCCCGTTTCACCACTATAGGGTTTTAATTTTATGTCATGTCCACTGTCTTGGACTTAAAAACAAATGCCAACGTCCAAAAAAACCTCAATAACGACACCCATATCGATTTTTAGGCTTATTTACTCCATTTCACCCCCTAAGAGGTTGATTTTCGGAAAATCACAAAATACGTGTTTGCTTATTTGTACTCTTTCGAAGTTTTAAGTCGAAATGTCTATTTAATATTATTTTTCCATACAACATTGGAACCCTCTTTTTGCCCCTTTAGGGGTTGAATTTCGAAATATTCTTCCTTATTCCTTATATACATCACAGCTGTGACCTACCCGGCTTTTTCCGGGCATAATATTACGTGAACCTATGCGTGTATATTTTGAAACATGACTTTTCCATTGTTTTATTCCGGTTTTTCCATCCTGAAAAAAAATCGTATTTGCTAATTTTCCAAATTTTCCGAGTTTTCCACTCCGATTTTCCCATTTTTCTCTTCGAAAAACCATTCAGAAACGAAAACATACGAAATCCCATACAAAACCATATTTGTTATTTACCGAATTTTCCAATTTTTCCGGTGGATTTTCCCAATTTTTTCTCATGCAAACATTGTCCTGATAATTACGAACACAGCAAAAAAAATGAGCCAAATCGGTGGAGCCGTTCTCCAGTGATGATGTAACAAACATGCGGCAATTGATTTTTATTTGTATAAGTAGATGCTCTGCTCGACAGTTTTTGCGAACCACTAACGAACCCTCAAACTTGTTGAAATTTATTCACTTGTAAACACAAAGTATAAGTTAAGTAAAAGGCTACAGTACTATTATAGCATGCTCCTCTTAATTTCTAATTTTGCTTTTATTCTAGATTATATTGGGTAAATGCCATTTCTCATTTTTTTCAAATCTAATGTTAGAAACCATTCTATTAATTTTTAGAATATTTAAGATATGTTGGTAATTTAAATTTTAAAAATTGCTACAATTAAGAAGTTCTTCTGCCTTTTTATAGGTTCTTAGCGTGGACTATAAATCGAAAATCCTTTCTTTTTCCTTCTTGTGCATCTTTTGCACTCTGTGCTGCTTGTACAGATAACTCACACTTGAGATCATCGTCAAAATGGGTTGCCTTTTTTTCCTCTTCTGTCTACATTACATGCGCATTTCCTACATTTTGTGTGTCCTGTCTGTATTTTTTCTATTCAATGTATCACCAGTATGCACGTAAACTAGTTGACATATTAATAATGTTCGAAATTGATAAATCGACAAAACTTGATTCATACCCAACTGTACTTTCTCGTTATTATTTTTTTTAAAAGATTATTACCTATTGTTTTATCTAAAATGGCATTATTCAGAGAACATTCTAAGCTATGTTTCTATATTTGTTTCATCTTTTTATTTCTTCTGTACATTTTGTTGTTTGTATGCACGTGTGTGTAGCTACACTTGTATTTCATACTATACAATACTTGCTACATCAAGTAGAGCTTCTTTTCTTCTTTTTCATTATTATTCATTATTTTACGTTCTACTCTTCTAGGAGAATAGTCGTCTATATTGTTTCTCGTGACTGTAAGTTCTCTGTCTTGTGTGTAACCAGTATGCATATAAATTAATTATGATATTGGTACTGTGCGAAATTACAGAATCTACAAAGCTTACATAGATTCATGCCCAACGGTTTGTCATCTTCTTTCGTTTTGTCCACATTAGAGATTGCTACCGCCTCTCTTAATTGGAATTATAAGCTATCTCTCTATAACTTTTTTACCTTTTTCTGCACATTTTGTTATCTATATGCATGTGTGTGTATGTATAACTTAAGATCAGCAACTGAAATCCCTTGTTCTTTCTCTTTTGATGCCTTATTTGTAAACCTTTTATTTTCTATTCTATTCTTCAAGAATAATAGCTTTTTATCTTCTTGTGGCTGCAAGGTCTCTGTCCACTATGTTACCAACACGCATATAAAACAATTAAAACATTGGTATATATATATATATATGTATTATCATTAACATTGGTACTATGCGAAATTACTAAATCCACAAGGCTTAGGTTTATACCCAACTGCTTTTCTTCTTCTTTCATTTCTTCCCACGTTAGAGATTGCTAACTGCTCACTTAACAGGAATTGACTACCTTTCTACCACCTTCTTTTATCTTTTTATATAGTTTCTGTACACTTTGCTATTTGCGTGTGTGTGTGCTAAGCGACAGCTTCAGATCGTCAACTTAAATTTCTTCTACTTCCTCTTCTACCTTCATTATAAACCGTATTTTCTATTATATTCTTCTAGGATAACAACATTTTATCTTGTTCGCGGCGACTGCAAGTACTCTCTCCACATTCTATTCTTCTAGAGTAACAGCTTTCTATATTTTTGTCGTGGCTGCAATCCCTGTTGAGTGTGTTACCAGTATGCATATAAATTAGTGAATATATTGTTACTGCGAGAAATCACTAAATCCATAAAGCTTAGGCTCATGTCAAACTGTAGATTTAGATTAGATTAGATTTAGATCCACGACTGCCTTTTGCTGGCATGCGCACGTCAGCCCTTTGGGCTTTTTGTACTGTCGGGAGTTTTCAAGTTAGCAGGCCGACATCTGTATCTTTTACTAGATTTGCAATGTCCCCTACTAGCTTGCGGTTGTCAATAGAGTTAAGGCTCCAATCGAGTTGGTGTCTTTTACGCTCTAATGCTGGGCATTCAAAGAGGATATGATAGGCTGTTTCATCATCCTCTTGGCATAGTCTGCAAACAGGTTCATCTCTATAGATATTGATCCTGTGCATAAATTCTCTGAATGCTCCAGTCCCTGTTAGTAGACTGACTACTTGCTTGATTCGAGTTCTGTTCAGTCTCAACAGGGTTTTGGTGGCTTGTGGATTCGGAGTTTTTAGCAATCTTTTGCAGTGTGATGCTTGATTGTAGTTTCTCCACTTTAGTTGGTGTGCGGTGTTGACCCATTCATTAATAGCTGAGCGGGCTTGGTTTTTCTGAATGCTTAGACCAGGTTCTGGACCGGTCATTGCATTACGGGCTGCTTCTTTTGCGAGCTTGTCCGCCTTTTCGTTTCCTTCAATACCTTGGTGACCTGGGATCCAGCATAATTTTACTGTATTTCCCTGGCTTAAGGTTTGAAGTTTGGATTTGCATTCCTTGACCAGTCTCGATGAAGTACTGAAAGCGTTTAGCGCTTTCAGTGCTGCCTGACTATCTGAGAGAATGTGTATGTCTCGATTGAGCAGCTTCTTTTCTATGCTGATGTTTGCGCATACGTTAATAGCTTGTACTTCAGCCTGAAAGATGTTACAAAACTTTCATAGACTGACTTTTTCGTTGGTTCTAGGATTGGTACTGTACACACCGGAGCCTGTACCCCCTTTAAACTTAGATCCATCAGTGTAAAAAATGATGTTCTTATTTGTTGGAGTTGGTAGTTGGTCCGGATTCCAACTTGTGTGTACAGTAAAGTTCTTTTCAAAGTCATAGGCTTTGATTATAAGCTCAGAACCCATTTCTAATATTGGGTTGTTGATGTGTGACATGATCTTGCCATGTCCTAGATTATTAGCTGTGGTCATCCAGTGACCAGTACTTTGTAATCTGTAGGCTGCCATTCTGGCTTCACCTTCCAAGAAGATGTGCAGAGGTGGCAGATTTAAAATAGCATTCAGTGCTTGTCCTGAGGTGCCTTTAAAGGCTCCAGTGATGCACCGATTAGCTAGATATTGTATTCTGCTGATTTTGTGGATCGCAGTTGCTTGTTTTATTTTGGGCCACCAGGCGATTATTCCATATGAAATTATTGGTCGAACCATGGTTTTGTACAGCCAGAGGGTCAGTTCCGGTTTGAGCCCCCACGTACTACCTATGGCTCTTTTTCCAATAACTAATGTTTGTATACACCTGGTGATTGTTTTGTCTAAGTGGGAGTTCCAAGTTAGTTTGGAATCGATGGTTAGACCTAAGTACTTAACCTCGTTCTCCCAGTTGACATTTGTCTCAAACAGTTTTATGTTGATTCTGTTTGTGATGTTCTTTCTACGAGTGAAAGCGACGAGAGTGGCTTTGCTGGGATTAATTCTAAGATTATTCTCTAGACACCACTCTTCGGTTATCTTTAGTGCTGATTTCATTACATTGTCTACGGTTCTTTGGTATTTACCTTGAATCAGTATGACAATGTCATCAGCGTATCCTTGAGTATAGTAGCCTTTGTTATTGAGTTGGATCAGCAGTTCATCAACTGTGAGGCACCACAGGAGTGGAGAAAGAACTCCTCCCTGTGGACATCCCCTTGTCGCCTGCACTGTCTTTTCCTTGTCAAATAACTTGACTTTTACAACTCTGGTGTTGAGCATTGCCATAGTCCATCTTATCGTGGTGTTATCGATCTGATGGTTTGTCATTGCTCTTTCAATAGAGTGGTAGGAGGTGTTGTCGAAGGCACCTTCTATGTCTAGAAATGCTCCGACTGCGTACTCCTTGTACTCCAAGGTTCTCTCAATTTTCCCCACTAGTTGGTGTAGAGCGGTTTCACATGACTTCCCTGTTTGGTAAGCATGTTGATATTTGTGAATCGGGAGTGAAGTTAGGGCTTCCTCCCTCCAGTATCTGTCTACTAATCTTTCCAACGTTTTAAGGAGGAATGACGTTAGGCTGATAGGTCTGTAAGATTTAGCTTCTGCATAGCTGCTCTTACCAGGCTTAGGGATAAATACTACTTTAGTCACTCTCCAGGATTGGGAAATGTAACCCAAGGCAAGACTTGCTTGGAACATGTCTTTGAGTGGGTTCAGCAGTATATCTATCCCTTTCTGCAGCATTACGGGTTGTATGCCGTCGTTTCCAGCAGATTTGAAAGGACTGAAGTGGCTAGTTGCCCATCTAATCCTTTCTTTGCTGACTATTCTCTTAGCTGTTTCCCAGTCTTCCCTCTTCCTCTAGTTGGTGTTCGATTTCTTGTCTGACAATTTTTTCTATCATTGTGAAGTAAATTTTTTACAGCTTGTAAGATACATATTGCTCGGTAGTTTACTACTTCGGTGTTATTCCTTTTTGATATATTCGGATTATAATATTCCTTTCTCATTTATTTTTAGGATATTTCAAACCAAGATACATATTTTTCTTACATGGTTGACTAGTTTTAATTCACCATATATAAGCAATTCGAGGAATATCTCACCACTTCGTGCTGCTCTTCCAGTCTTCAATTTTTGACGGCTTTCTCTTTTATTTCGTTTCCTGCTTCTAAATCTTCCGTTTCTTGACCTTTTTCGATATCATCTTTTTGTTCTGGTATTGTTTCCTCTCTAATTTTTTATCCACGGTATTTAGTATTTTAGTTTTTTTTATAATAAAATCTCTCTCTTTCTGACACTTCTGACTTTTTGGCAATATTTCCCTCCTAATTTCTTTAATATACCCCAGAATTGTCTTGAAAGTTATTTGCAATTTCTGTTCCAAGTTATTAGCAATTGACTGCTTTTGCTTCTTGGACGGCAAGTTTTGCTTCATTTATTCTTTACATATATGTCTGCCTACCTTCGTTTTTGATTTCTATTATATTTTCGATGCTTTTTTCTGTTTTTCTATATTTTCCCGTATACTACGACAAGAATATAGCCTATCAACGCTAATGCTACTAAGAAGCGGATAAAGCAAATAGACGAGTACACATATAGCTCGCACAATCACAATTATTGTGGCAACATCATCAGATGGCGTTTTGCGGCCCTGTGCCGATAAAATCTAAAATTACAATCAACAATACAAATATAAGACCAGTAAACTAATTAAAATTCTTAGGATGCACTATAGCGTAGAACAGAAGACACACGCATTCACACAGTTGTCACATTAGTGGCTGGATATGCACTAAGAGATCATTAGAGAAATGAGTTGAACAATAAAATAAAGCAGTATAGAGGCAAACGAAAGGCTCACCTGGTAAAAATGGTCCAAGACAGACTTCTACAAATATGTCACACATTCAAAGCAAGAGGCGAAAGAAAACTTGGAAGGCCAAGAAAGACATGTATAGAGCCACCATAAGACAATTCCAGTGAACATATTATCGTAATGGAAAAACTCCAAAACATATTGAAGAAGAAGTGATATTTCACCACCTCGTTCTCTTTTTTATTTTCATTGTTCTTAATCTTCTCACAGACTTCTTTAGCTGTTTTTATTATTATTTGTTTTAATATTTTCCATTTTTCACCTAGGTTTGGTTTCGAAACTTCCACACTTTCCAATTGTTTGAACTTGTCCTTAAGCATATTAGTATACTCTTCTTATACTACTTGTATTCTTTCATATGATTTTTGTTTTTGTCTCTTCCTATCATAAAACTTCGTTTCACCCATAGCCAGTGTTTGGTGTGTGCTGAGTTCTGCTCCTCTAATTACCTTCCCATCCGATATTCCGTATCTTGGTTTTCTCATATATTAAGTGACTTTCTGACATAGTCTATTTTACTTTTAGCTCATCTTGGACAACTGTTAACTTATTTTCTACCTGTCAATCTATTCCTATGATCCGTGGGCCTGATACTCCCCTCAACGTTACTATTTCATTCGGTTCAGGAGTTTTGATAATTCCTACTCCCATTTCTGCTCCTTGTCGTGCTACTACTCGTGGGTATCTCAGGACGTATCCCAAGTCCAAGGCCATCTCCCTATTTCCTTTCCTCTTTGTCTCACTTATACCCATTCATTTTATCTTGTATTTGGTCAGTTTAACTTTGTGGAAATTTAAAAAAAACTTCTTTTAGACAATTAAACATGGCTGTCGTAAATTGTTTATTCCAGAAAGGTCTAGGTGTAGAGGAATTTTGTACCGAAACTCATATTTAGCATTATAATTCCAGCAAGTAGCCAAATATAATAAAATGTATATATAGGACATTCCGCAATAGGAAGTCTATGGATCACCAGAATGTGTTTTGCTTTAATTCTTCAAGACAAAAAACATGTCACATCTTCAATTGTAAATTTGAGGAAGTACTTACGTCAAAAACTAAATCTTTTGAAGTAAGATGTTTTAGGAGTTGGGCAATTTTTAAATTTTGAAGTGTTTTTGCCTACTCCCTCTGTGCTTTATTATCGTATGTCTCAGTTCGCTCCATTTTGTTCGTCTTGTTCCTGTAGCCTTTCTCCATTGGGCTTCCCAGTATTTCCACGGTTTACCTTTTCTTGCCTTTTGCTGCAGGTTGTAGCTCTAATGGCTTCCTTGTTACTCTTCCTTAGTTAATTCTCATAAGATGCCCCCCATTGCAAATGCTGGTTTTATTTTCAATTGCATCCTGTATATTTGACTTCTTATTCTATATTTATCTCTAGCTAGTATTTTTCTCAGAAATCTCAACTCCATGCTTATTAGTCTCTTCTTGGGCTGCTTCTTTTTTACCCACGATTCACAAAAATATAAAAGTGTTGGAGTTACCACTTTCACTTTTACCTCCATATGCACTTCTTTCCTTTCAAAAAATGTTGTCCGTATCCTTCACACGTGGCAAGTAACAGACCAGCAGTCACTTTAAAGATTGAGTAACCACGATGGTAGTAGTAGGGAAGTGAGGTAGTCGTTGAAGGTATGGTGCTAACCAATACGTCATCAAAGGTATGTTAGACAACTGGGTTTCGGGAGAGATAATCAGCGACCCTGACCTGCCGAGTCTCAGGTCAAACTCCTACATGGAGTGTAGCGCTCCTTTATCTATGAAGATGCTCCCACTGTCTCCATTCTTTCAGTTATTTTATTATTAATTCTTCCTTTCTGCTTATTTACACATCCAAGTACTTTAACTACTGGATCCGTTTTTAACGATATTACTGTGAAATATTTCATTAGCAGCAGCTACAAATGACTGAGTTTCTTCTACATTTATTTTTACTTCGTCTATATTGGTTTTCTATTATATTTCCACAACAATAGGCCATTCAGTAAACACAAAAACATTTAAATTTTTTTGAAGTTGGCATATAAGTAAAATTTTTGTGCTAGGGATTCTGTATTTTATTTTGTAAAGGTTTCCAACACCTGCATAAAGGCGACTTTGAATTTAAAAAAAGTACATATTATTCTGGAAATTCTTGCCTGAACTTTTATAAAATGTAATTAAAATACCTATTAATAAATGCTACATCATTAGTACCCAACACAGTATTTGTTTAACATCCTTAAAAGTAGTTATGACAGATGCTAATTAAATGTCACACTCTTAACCTATTTGTTTTAGTAACTTTTTGTAAGTACAGTCGTGTTCAAATAAATCTGGGGCAGTGTTTTTTCACACGCAGGTTGAGTTACGAATTGAAGAATATCTCCATGAATTTCCTCTTATCAGAAAGAGTTACAGATTTCATTACCTGTTAAAGTTTAATGTAACTCTTTCTGATAGCAGGAAATCCATGGAGATATTCTCAAATTCTTAACTGAAGCTACATATGAAAAAAACCTTGTCCCAGATTTATTTGAACACGACTGTACATTCTTAGACAAAAGATGAATTTTGGAAGTACACGCTTGAAATTTTAGAAATCAAAGGCCACTTTGTGTTTTTATGTTTAGTAAACAGACTATATGTTACAGATCTTCCTCTGGCTCTGCTAATAATGCTACATCGTCTGTGGGCAACAACTCTCACATGCTTCCCAAGCACACGTTCATGTCGTAGTGCTATGTTTGTCTTAGTCTTCTTCTTCTACTTCATAATTCCGTTATAAGCTCTTTCCTGTTTTTTACAGGGATATAAATTACCTTTCCAACACCTTTTTGGTTTTCCTATGCTTCTGCGGCCTGTGGGAGTCTAGTCTCTTGTCACCTTCACCATTCTGTCCTCGTTCATTTTACTGATGTGGTCGTTTCATAAATTACGCATGTCTTTTATCCATTCGTTTGTTGGTATGCTATTACACATAACTCTGTTCTGTCTCGGCTGCTATTACTTATTACTTTCTAAAGAGTGTTCCTTTCCGTCTTCCCTTTTAGTATTTTTGTGTATGCTATATCAGATATAATTTCTCTAGCCTACGTTAATATTGAGCTGATTATAGTTGTATAATTTCTGATCTTTGTCTCTTGTTCAAGATGTTTGTTATTCCATATTGTGTCATTTAAACATCCTGAAATTTAGTCCGGCTTTTTAGTTTGTTTCTTTACTTATTCTTATAGTATTCCTTGAGTCTTCATTAGGTTATATTCATGATGTGTTCTATGCAGTCCTTACATCTTTTATGTCTCGATATTCTAGCACTCTCTTTCGCTCTTTGACATCAACTTAATAGTACGCTATGATGTAGTTATCATATGTAACAATCCATTTTTCTTTTCATTTAGTTTCAGACATAGACCATATGTCTATTTTGTTTGCTTCCAGTTCTGTTCAATAAGCATAGTACTCTTATATTTTCACATTTTCCATTTTATTTACATGGTTGTAGTGGTCTTTAGAGTACCCGTTCCGTTCCGAGACATTTCTCTGGTTACAACCTTCTTCCATTATCTGGGTTTGGGACTAACAACATCGTCGATGAACTACTCAGTCCAAGCACCATTGCCACAGGCGGGTGTTTTAGAATTTAAAATTTTTTGTCTGTATCTCGCCAAATCGAATGTGTTACAATATAATACTTTAATAGCGAATATTAACACTCTGGTAATTCATCTCTATCTTATTTCCCATACCTGCTCAACACGGGTTGTAGCAAAGATATTTACCAAGTCCACAAACCATATACGTATTTGTCCTCTTGTTTATGACTTTTCTACTATGTTGTTGCAACGTGAATATACGGTCTTATATTCTCTTCTTTTTTCGTAAGCCACACTCTGTCTTCTATTATATTTTTTAGTGTACTTACCTTAATCTTCGCTTTGTAAATTTATCAATTAACTAATTTCAAATTCAGCAATCGCTTCTTCTTCTTCTCTTATTGTAGATGGTAGCCTGTTTTCTTCACACTAATCTATGACGTGTCTGCCAGATTTCGGTCATCTCTTCATTAGCTTTCCTGGATTTTGTTTCTTTTTGCTATTGGCTCTGCTAATGTGGTTATTCTATTAAATTCACTTCAACGGTTTCTAGTACAGTAGATATCGCTTATAACAACAGCCAAGGGACAGGAGGAATTCGGTCGTTATATCCGTAGATTGCTATAAACAAACAGGATATAACTAAAGAAAAACAACGCTGATTGATAGCAAGAATTATGTATTAATACATATGGATTACTAAAGCTCTTCAAAAAACCTGCTAATTTGGTTTAACTACATAATTGTTGGATTTCCAAAAATTTAGCTTGTGTTATACTTTCTAGTTATGATATTGCAGACTTTGCGTTGCCCGTTTCAAATCCTAATTGAATAATTTTGAATTATTTGAAGTCCAGAAAATGTTTCCCTATTGGCGGCGTGCGGCGCGGCGGTTCAAATTCGTTACGCTTTGCATCGTTATTATTTATTTGAGCGTAGATATTGTTAACATTTTGTATTTCTAGTACCAAATATATATATACTGTATTTACATAAAATTCCTATAGAAACATTCGATTTTTTTACTCCTAACCATTAAATAATTGCAGTTTTTTCCTCGGCAGTAAAAGCTTTCCGAGTTGACATGGCGAAAAAACTCACAGTTTTAGCATGCATTATCATCAACTAACAGAAATACCACGCCACCACTCTATATTATAGTTTCCGCATAATTTGGTAATTCCCCTGGAGCTTTCTGGAATTTTTCACACCGCTCGATGTTATATAAGATAAATTGCACCAAATTTCAACCCAATTTTCGGTCGCTATATCGTTTGCCCACCATATCCGATGTCGTAATAAGGAATATGTCCATTATTTATTTACTATGGACTCTGGATGGGACCTTAAATTTTCGTCTTTATCACCGATAGATCGTAATATGTATGTATGTATGTATGTATTATCTGTTACCTCATTTACCTTGCGGTGTAGAGGTTGGTGCTTTATCTGATGCTTTATAATCGATATCTATTATAGTTGTTTCGTTTTGCATTTTTTATGTTTAAGCTTCGTATATTAATGTTAGTCTCACCACTGTCGTAAATTATAACTTTACTTTGCGTTTGGAGACATTTGTTCTCCTATGATATATCTCAAAGTTACTCTGATATTCTGATCTCTTTTAATTCTTGTTGCCTTTTCTTCTACATTAAATGAGCTATTTTGCTATAACCATTGATTTTGTACTTATGAAACGTATGCATTAGATTTAAAAAATTAAATATTTTTAAAATAAGTTGTAAATTTTTTACACATAAGTATACTGCTCCACAAATGAACTGGACCACCCATAAAAATTGTATTTATTACATTACGTCACAAAATATTTATATAAAAGTTTTTTGTTTTATAGTATACTCATATTAAGCATATTTAAATGCACTATCATCAAATATCAACTGAAGAATTAACAAAATCATATTAATAAAACTAAAAAATAATACAATTACAAAAAAACTATATTTCATAAAAATAAGAGAAATCACAAAAAAAGGTTAATTAATAGTTCTTTGAGTCTCTTCGGAACGTTTAAAAATGTTTGGCAACGATTAGGCATACTTTGTATGCAATGTGCTATCAACATTTGGGCAAAATTCAAAATTTTAAATGCGAATATTTTATTAATGGACTTAGTTTTCTTTAAACCAAATTATGAAAAGAAATGCTTTTTATAGTCGCACAATCATGAAAGGTTACCAAAAATGTCATTTTGGATTTTTTTTTTAAATTGCACCAATATATGCAAATGGTCCAGTTCATTTGTGGAGCAGTATATATAAGCAAGTTCTTCGAATCTAAATAAAAGTTTTTGTGTTGATAAATTCCTACAAAATATAAATAAGTTTAAATAGAGGACCATTTTTGATAAAAAAATCTTTTAACCATATTCATCTAAATAAATGTTAATATTCAATTATTCTCTCCTCTTTGTGTATTTTAATTAAATTATTTAGCTTCATTCCATGTTATAATACGTTTACTCAACACAGATTTACATACCGACGTGTTGAATTAACTATATGTGAAACCTCTCCATAACGCACACTCATGGGGAATCTGAAACTGTCCGTTGTAGAAAGATGTACGTTATTCAGAGTTTTTCTTTTACCTTTTATTCCCTACAGATCTGTACACTAAAACCGCCCGTTGTGTAGGGGTTTCACTGTATTACTTTGTCTACTTTGAAGAATTTCATACTTTTCTTGCTATTTAAACCTACAGCAAGTGAAATATTATTACATGCGATTAACTTATAATGAAAAATTTGTATTTTATGAGATTGTTACTTTTATGTATTTAGTGTATTTTTTAGGCAAAAGTGGTTTCTATATGGTGAATGAAAATAATACTAACGATCACAATGACAGCAACAACAACAATAGCAATAATTTACAATCGTCATCTGAGACATCGGATCCACCTGAGGCTATATATACTGAAATAAAATTCGACAAACAGTTTCTGTGTAAGTATATCATAAAGAGATGTACGTATTTATATAAGCATGAAAATACTGATCCTGTATATAAGATTCAATGTTTTACTCACGTAATTATGCACAACTTCCATTTAATACAACTTACATGCTTTAAAGTGTAAGTGAATGTGTGAGGCTACTTCAACCATTTAACAATTCACTTGTTTTATTTGAAGCCTATGGCTTTCATATAAAAGATATTGCATTGTTTGGAAAAAATTAATATGGTGGTACATAGGTGGGAAATATTCATTTCACTCTACAGAATAGAAAAGCTAACAACTCGTAGTTGACTTTATCCTTGCAGTTAATCAGACACTAGTTGTAACTTAACACAAATTTTGTTAATTTTACGCTACTGTACCATGCAAGTTGGAAGATAAATGATTTTTTTAATGTAATTAACTTTTTAACGACAATATAAAATATGTGTTTTTTTATTATTCCAGTTTGTATATTAAGACGACTTCTTCTTGCATTTTCCATTAGAGTTAATTTTAAAAATATATTTGACCAAACTGTTGGAAGCGACACCATTCCAGTAATTCATGGACTGAAGTCTATCAGTATGGCTTGGGTCATTTTGGGACATACATGTATTGTAGCTTTTAAATATTCAGGTACGTAATGCTTAAATCAACTTATGTTTAGATAAAAATGTAACATTTTTCTACAGTTTTTATTTTTTAAGTTAAACAATAAATAAAACAGAATAACATTACGTTATATTCATTTGTAGATAACATGGAGTACCGCAAAGTTGTTCAAAAAGAGTTCATATTTCAAACTATCTCAAATGGCACCTTCAGCGTGGATACATTCTTCTTCACCAGTGGGCTCCTAGTGTCATTCTTGTACTTCAGAACCGCTGCTAAAGGAAAACTGGATCAGCTGACAAGGAAGTCTACTGGGTTTACAGCTGGATTTTTGCACTTTGTGGGACTCATTGCATATAGATTTGCGAGGTAAGTACTACAAAATGTGTTATCAATAAACAGAGAGCGATTAAAAAAAATCACGAAAGTCGTCTTATTTAAACGAAAAATCGTTAAAAAAAAAGCACACTCTTTTTAACTGTTTTAATGGAATGTCAATTTGACAGTTGTAAATTCCGAAGTCCTTTTCAACTAAATTTCGAGTTACAATAGATCACTATGCAAAAAAAACTTGTACTGCACGTTTTGAAAGTCCATTTTTTTTATTTATTTGCTTGATTAACGAGGGCTCTCGCTAATCAAACTGTAAATCCATGGAAGAAAGTATGACTTTCAAGACTAGTCGTACAACTAGCTGTTACAATATTGAACATTTATTTTCGTATTTAAACTTTAATCAACCGTGCATATAAAAAAATTAAATCTCCACTTTTATTTTGGCCATGCAAAGTCTCTTTATTTCATATGTTCATTTCCCATATAGACTACGTACTCTGTGTACACAGCTGTATTCTCTACTTCTGACTTGGAATTATAGCTTATTTTGTTGATAATTCTTTCTGTCTACAACAATTATATCTGTTAAGCTTTAACATTAACATTTCACATTTTCCTCCAATTCTTTGCAGCAATTTAATCATTTTATCAATATTTTCTACTGCTATGGTTGTGTTCTCAGCATACTTCCAATGAATTATTATTGACCCTCCAAATAGCAACA
>OW679196.1:47969536-48077172 GCA_940337035.1 Agriotes lineatus | reverse complement strand
ATTAATAAAAACCGCTTAAAAGCAATGCATTTCCATACCGTCAAGCAGGATTTTTGTCACGGAATGACGTCATGCGCAACGTAGTACGAAATTCGATCGCCGCGTGGTTTTATCTTAGTAGTAGTAGTATCATGTATCCCCACACTTGAATAAACTGGCCGGCCTCCAATTGGTCTTAATTCTACCATCTAGACCTCGGAGGACATGTTGTTTATAACTGAACTGGGCACTTAAAATAAAATCAGGATTAAGTTCTTTGTTGATTATTAAAATAAAATATCTCTGTACACTTTTCAGAATTAAAAGAGTTGTAGATGAATTTATATTTGTAGGTAGACCATTGTTGTAATTGTTCTTGTGTCCAGTTAATGACAAATAAACAAGGGTTCGTGCTGGGTGACTAGAAAGTACAGTGCCCAGTTAATGGGACCTTTACAGGTAAACAACATACCAGAAGATTAAGGATTAAGAAAGTGTCCAGTATATGGACGACCCATAAACTACCTTTGTTGTACCTTAGAGCTTGACATAATTTTTACAATGTCATCTAATACGGTATATAAAATCGCGTAGATATGCCAAATCTCATCAAATTTGCTTTATCTTAAAGTTCAAATATGACCCGGATTTTTATTATAAATCTTTATTGAAGCAACAACATTCATTATCGACATATTCTCTCTTACATGGATATGCTTTTGTCATATTCTTGGGAGCTTTAGAATGCCTTGAGAATGAAAGGTGTTTGGTCGCTTGTGTAGCCAGATTTGCACAAAATTTTCAAATGCCTCGTTGTCTTCAAATCTGATGCCGCCTGGAGCAAGTTCTCGTCCTTCTGGGAAACTTTTACACCAGTAATGCATTCGAGGATATTTGCTCCAAAGAGCATATACCATTAGCGCGCGGCGGTCACAAAACCCAGCGGGGCATCACAATTCTATAATCCCCGATACGAAAAATTGAATACCGCTGTGGTCAAATTTAACCTTTCCCAGAACTGAATCATTTTAAGAAATAAAAAGAGTGTAGGTACATATACTTACGTCTCTTGGAGGCGCGATATTTTACGAAGTACTTCTATTAGGTATAGCTAGGCCGAATATCTACTTGATTTATTGCGGAAGAAAAAACAAAAGAGGTGATCCTATAGTTTATTAGATATACTGACATATTTATAATAATTACAATTAGACTCTATTTGCTAAATTTGAAAGACACCGCTTTTACAAAATTAATACGGTCAATTTGATTAGTCTGATATAACCTAACTAAATTTGTTATAATGTTATAATGTGTATTTTGTAAGCAGCATTGTTTACTTTACATTCTAAATGCACACTATTAATTTTTATGTAACAATCTATTTGCATATTCTTCAATATGTCCAAAAATACAAAGATATTTGGTTTTGTTGTATTAAAATTACTATTAAAGACACTATGAAACTTCAGAAATCGAGTAACTTAGTATATTGACAATGAGGGGCTCACTTGGCTGATATTATTTTCAAAACCTTGTAATTTTAAACTATCAATTATGTAGAAACATGAGAAAAATGAATTAAAATGGTAAATATAAAACTTTTTGTTTTATTGACCTTTTAAATCAACAAGTTTCGCTGCCGCACCGTGTATAATGCATTACTGCATAACGCCGTTTTAATTAAATAACATTGTTTTTTGATGCCCTTGCCAGGGCTATAGCTGCCTTAAAATCATTTCCCGACCTATGTTGATTGGAACTTTTTGTCTTATTTTGATGGCCTGAAAGTTTTCTGACTATGAGACCAGGGCTTCTATATCCGTTATTTATAAATAAATTTGGAGAAATTTGATACCAGGATACTAGACATAATTTCGGATTGACATATAAGTATAATCAAAATGGCCGACTTCCGGTTTCACCGGAAATAACACTAACTTTGATTTTTTAAATGGATCATCCTATATATTTTATGTTTTTCATAATCTACAACTTAAATTACATACAACAGTGTTGCCGAATTTGCTTAGGTATTGTACAGAAATATTTAAAAAATTAATTAATTAATTATTCTTCAATTTTAGATAAAGATAAAGTAGTGCATGATGCATATCGTTAGAGTGGTAATTAAATTTTCCATTTAATGGCAAGATGGCCCTTAGTAGGTGCCATTTAGAAAGTGACTTTTTCTTAAAAAACGTGTTTAGCAAATTTCGTTCTTTTATTAAGGGTTCGTTATGAAGTCACTTCATTGATAACATAGCTATTATTATTAATTGATAGAGTCAATTAAAATATATTTTTTCACAGCGTTCTATCGTAAAAAACAGAAGTTAAAAAAAAATTGTTTTTTGAAAAAAAATGAAAATTTGGCGAAACTAGTTTACGTAATTTGACTTTTAGATTTCGAAAAACATAAAATATACAGGTGATCTATTTAAAAAATAAAAGTTGGTATCATTTCCGGTGAAACCGGAAGTCGGCCATTTTGACTATACAGGGTGTCCCAGACTTCACTCCCCAGGCCTATAACTTCGTTATTTTTAAAAATAGCTATATTAAACTATATATATTCTTAAATGGGAGCAAATTGTCTATAAGACAGCCAAAGAAATTTTACGAAATCTGCACTTGTGTAACGGTAGCGATATTCAACTTTTTTTTTCAAATGAGACGCTATACTTTTTCTCAATTTTTCTAATAATACTTTTTATTCTCTTTACAACCATGTAAACATATATGGGTGTTATATGAGAAAATTTTTGAGAAAAATATAATTCAAAGTTTAAGCATGGTTTGCCATGGAAATCACTGATTTTTGTAAATTATATCTAGTCGGCAATGAAAACAATAGCGTAGTTTAGACAAATCACGGCCTTCTAGATCAGCGTGCCTGCCGGCTCTCAGCGGCCTGTTCATTTGCGACAAATAGCATTACAAAGTTGTGACTCGACATATCCGGGGATTGAAGTTCAGAACCACGCCAGCCGGTTTGAAACTTAGCTTTTCTCTGTCAGATTATTGTTCTGTGATTGAAACGTTAAATTAGATCAGTTTTACGACATTTTTGTACGAAAAAAATACAAAATGGATTTTCATAGAAGCAACAAACTAAATTTACAATGAACGAAAATGCGTACGTAGAAACGTCAAAATTTGTAAATTGTGCTTGCGCGCAAAAATCAAGCATTCTATGCGTGCGAATAGATAAAATCGAAAGTATTTTGTTGAATGCGCCGTGTCAGATCAGCCTTCTGCAGTTTAAACGCCGAGCCAACGCTTCCAAATCCCTAAGGTACCGCCATTCCATTCCTCGCTTGAGAATGTGAGAAAATTGTGAGATAAGGATAACAAATACAAATTTCCCAAGTGCAATAAGGAAGACACTAGTATTTGGGGATTTTCTTTTTGGTGTAATGGCACTTGTAAAGTGAGGAATCTGTTAGGTTATGTGTTTTTATCCCCAGTTGGAGAAAATTGTGCGACAAGGATAGATATAAAAAATCACTAATGGCGGTACCTTATTGATATAGTGACCTTACAAATCCCCGGGTAACAGCGCCACGCGGATCACTCGAAAAGCTTGCAAATGAACAGGCCGCTAAGAGCCGGCAGGCGCGCTAATCCAGAAGGCCGTGAGACAAATATTAGTTTATGCATTTGTTTATTAACGCAAATCTGTCAATTTATGTTGTCAAGTTAATTTAAGCAATTATCATTCTGTTTGTTTTGATAATTATGAATTATTCTAATTCCGAAAAATGTGACATGATACTAATGTACGGTTTGTGTGGGCGTAATTCAAGAGAGGCAGCTAGAAGATACAGAGAGCAATATCCAGATAGAAGGCATCCTGATCATAAGACGTTTAGAGGTTTGGAACATAATCTCCGAGAACATGGATCGTTTTCAGTAAACAGAAGAATACCGCTTAATGCTGATGAAGAACATACAGTAGCTGTTCTTGGGTATATGGAAGTCAATCCTACATCTTCCTTAAGGCAAGTAGCCTCAGAATGTGGCATTTCGAAATCGTCAGTACAGCGCATTTTAAAACAAAACAGGTACATACCATACAAATGTATTCGCGTACATAAACTTTACCCTGAAGATCCGGACAGGAGACTTACGTTTATTCCTTGGATCCTTGTGCAGTGTACTCAACAACAATTTCTTGAGACAAATATTGTGGTCTGATGAAAGTCGATTCCATAATAATGGATTGGTTTCGACACAAAATACTAGATACTGGTGCACGGAACAGCCACGCTGGCTGAGAGAAAGGAATAATCAACGTGTTTTCGGAATTAATCTGGTGTGGGATACTTGATGGTTATCTAGTAGGACCGTATTTTTACGAAGGAACTTTAACTGGCAATCGCTACTTGCACTTTCTGGACAACGTATTGCCGGAGCTAATGGAAGATGTACCTCTTCGTACAAGACTGAACATGTTTTATCAACATGATGGTGCTCCAGCACATAACAGCGCTATTGTACGGAATTACTTAGATGCTAATTTTCCACAGCAGTGGATGGGAACATACGGTCCAGTAGAATGGCCAGCTCGTTCTCCTGACCTCACACCCTTGGACTTTTTCCTGTGGGGCAATTTAAAGGAACGCGTTTATAAATTGCCTCTCTTAAATGTGGATGACTTAAAAAACCGAATAAGAGCAGAATGTGCAAACATTACCAGAGAAACTTTATTGGAAACGACAACCAGACATCTTCTGCATCGTTTAGAAATTTTGCTCAAACAACAACGGAGGCAATTTTGAACAATTTTTGTAGTTATGTATAACTAATTAGTTGTTAGCATAAAGTTAATTAATGTTATATGAACATAAATAATATTTTTTTAAATTACGCTATTGTTTTCATCGCCAACTAGATAAAATTTACAAAAAAACAGTGAGTTCTATGGCAATTCATTCTTAAACCTTGAATTGTCTTTTTCTAAAAATTTTCTGATGTAACACCCATATATGTTTACATGGTTGTAAAGAGAATAAAAAGTATTATTAGAGAAATTGAGAAAAAGTATAGCGTCTCATTTGAAAAAAAAGTTGAATATCGCTACCGTTACACAAGTGCAGATTTCGTAAAATTTCTTTGGCTGTCTTATAGACAATTTGCTCCCATTTAAGAATATACATAGTTTAATACAGCTATTTTTAAAAATAACAAAGTTATAGGCCTGGGGAGTGAAGTCTGGGACACCCTGTATATATCGGTAAACCAGAGATTATCTCTAGTATCTTCATATAAAATTTTATCTAAATCGATTCATAAATAAAGAATATATAAGCATGGCCCTGTTCTCATTGTCACCCGGTATACGAATATACGCTTGTTGAATAGTATTCGAATTTTTTCACGTTTTCAAGCCATTACCGCCATTTACGGAAACCTCATCTGAAGCGCATTGGCATTCTTTCCTCGGAAAATCGCAGAACACTGTAATTGCATCAGGATACGATCATGATACTACTACTAGTAGTAGTATCATGGGATACGATTACCTTATTTATTGGGTATATTTGTTTAAAGTAAAAATTAAGTGTAATTAAAAAAAATACAATAGAGTGAACACTGTTTGCAAAGATTTAGTTCCTGAAAATTTTCCATAATTTTTTTAAAAACTGTAATATACATACAGGTTGTCCACGTAATAAATTTAACCCCACAGATATCTCATCGAACTGAATAACTTTTTCGTTTATAATTTTTCCGAAAACACTGCTAAAACTGAGTTGGAATAATATTTAATTTAATAACACAAACAACATTCTCTTGAAATGCAAACAACCAAAAACTGCATAGGTATTGATAACATTTTAGTAAATATCTGGTCACTAACGTATCTTATTAATTGAGGTAGGTGACTTAATGACTGCGTGTTTAACGTTTACATAACCCTTTTTATTATTTTCGCTTTTAACTTACATTTGCTTACTGAACGGCTCGCCAACTGACGAAAAACTATAATTTAATTTTTGTATAAATACACAGAATAGTTATTTATATACCTAGAGCGAAAAATGATGCATTAGGCGTGAGTTCGAAAGTTTCGGGCCGAGCGAAGCGAGGTCCGAAAAAACTCGAACGAACGCCTAATGCATTTTTCGCTCGTGTTGCATACAAAATTTTTCCTACGACTGTAAAATTTTCGAAAATAGGTTTAAACTGGTGTTTTTTGCCATTTCTAAAATTTCCAGCGACGTGCACATTTTTACATCAGAATTGGATATTTTATCGCCCATTTCTTATTTATCTTGACACTTAAACACCGACAATACACAAAATAAAGCACAAGTAACTTTAAATTCCGAAAAAAGGTTTAAATCAAATTCACAGTGACAGCTGTCAACTTTGACGTTTTCAATAGCCGCCCAGGCCGACCACTAGCCGACTTAGGTATATAATCATGAAAGCTTATATAAAATTTATGTATGTTGCTATGTATTACGATTCACGATTATATACTTACGTATGACGGCTACCGCGATGAACTGATTCAAAACAATCAACTTTTGACGTACGTCAACAAGGCGGAAAGCTTGATTTTAGAAGCAGTCGTAGGAAAAATATATTCCCAGCTCCAAACCAACTTTTTGGTAAAGGTCGTCAGTCGGCTTACTGCATATTTTAAAGCATCTAGTACAACTGCATCAAACAATTTAAGCCAGTTTTAAATGCGACCTTCCGTCTTCGTGCTGACAAAAAGCAGTTGGGAATTAAATATATTAATAACTTGCATCTAGCGTAGTTTATATAAAATATTTATATTTTGATAGTGATAGAATTTGCATTTTTTCCCCTATAACTTAAATTTTGTTAGTACATTTTGACCTTATTACCTTAGTATCAATACCATTCGATTGGACCTTTCTCTTTTTTCCATCGTTAGGTTTTTAAATAAAAACTATAAAATGCTGCAACTTGTCATCCTATGAAAGCCTTACAAACCAAAGGATAACTAAACTATGTTCAACTACTAAACTCATTTACAACTGTAAATATTAGTAGGTAATTAAAAATTACTTTAGTTAAAAGTAATTGTAAATAACAATTTACTTAATATGAAAAATTCAAAAATATCTTGAGGTTAATAATATCCAAAACGTTAGCAACTGATGATTACCTGGTGTTGTTCGCCATAAATGTAATAATAACTGGGTTTGACAATTTTTTAAGTGAGAAAAATGAATTAGAGTTAACAGTGCTTAAATGGTCACTACTAAAAATCATTCACAAATAGGAATATGTAGCTAAGTAAAAAGCTACTACGAGTGTAAATCATCAGATAGTAGCCGCTGATAAAATAATAATAATAACTAATTTCCTGATATAGACGTTGAGCCAGAGGGCATGTGCGGTTTCCTTTCTGGGGAGTAAGTGTAACCTACAAATTTAGATTCGTCATGAAGGTAGGATAAATGTTTGGTATGATACTTCGTAAAATTCGGTAGCTTAGAGACGTTATGACGTCACAAAGATGGCCGCCGGGCGAAAATCTTAGTTAAGCATTCTAAAGTCTCGTTTCATGTGTAAGGAGTAAAAGTATCATACAAATTTTGATTCAGCATAAAGCTAGGATTAATGTTTGGGATGATACTTTGTGACATTCGGTAGTTCAGTTATGTTACGACGTCACAAAGATGGCCACAGAGCTAAAATTGTAGTTTACCATTCTAAAGTCTGGTTTGATTTCTAAGGAGTAAGAGTACCATACAAATGGTAGAATTCCCGTGGACCAAGCAATAGAAGAAACAATCAACAAGGACACGCAGGGTAGTAGCTGAACTAAAAATTTTTGCAAGAAACCTGCAGCAGTTGCAAGATATTACCTGACTTCTGATATTAAAGCAGCATTCCTACATATGCTTCGTAATGAAACCTGTGGCATTTCTTCGAAACATGCTCTTCATAATGACCTGTCACCAGCTAGAATTCTTAAAGATGAGCGGGATATTTCATCTATAGTAAACCTTCTCACTAACGAATGGATCAACCCATTCGTGAATTTAGATATCGTTAACATCTCGACTGGTAGTCTTCTAACTGCGGACATCTCCAAAGACTTAATCGAGGCACATGCAATAGGAGAGAAGGCATATTTTGAATTCAAAAGTAAACGTTTGTTCATAAAAGACGATGTCAGCCAGTTCCACTCCGTGATGCAAAAGCAAAACTTGAAAACATTCACGAATCTAACAAAACGAAAACGTATAAAAGTGAATGAAAAGGAACTAATTCTGAAAGCAGATAAAGGCTTGTTTGCTCAGATGGCAATTGTTGCTCAACGCAGAGATCTTGACATGAGAACTGTTTTGTCATATCCACTGGGACCTCTACCATGGGCTTTAGCTGCAACGGATGGAACAATAAGAAAAACTAATAAAGCTAAACTATTTGAACTCTTAAGTAAGAACTTCCCCCTAGCAGAAGTACTACCGGAAAATGCTGCGTATGTTATCGATGGAATGGCCTTAGTACAACAATTAGTTGAGGTACCAAACACTCCTAGCTGATAAATTATTTTCCAGAATTGTTCGGGAAGCGTATTCACGAATCGATATTGTTTTTGATACGTACAGAAGTATATCAATAAAGAATGCTGAGAGACAACGGCGTGGAACGTCTGAAGCACGTAACTTTTCTAGCATTAAAACCGCCCATCCTATTACCAAATGAAGACAATTCCTAACAGTCTCTCAAAATAAATCGGAGCTTATCAAATTCCTGACGCACGAGTGGCAACAACCGAAATACACTAACCGGTTGGGGTCCAAAGTTATGTTTGTGACGTGTGAAGACCGCTGTTACCAATTAACATTAAGTAACGCAACAGAAGTAACATCATTGAAGTGTTCTCACGAAGAAGGAGATACACGTTTATTGCTCCACGCACATCATGCAGCAAAATGTGGATTTAAAGATGTAATTATTCACTGTGACGATACTGATGTCGCTGTTATAACACTACATACCATACCTACCTTCAACGAACTAGGATGCAATATCTTCCTAAGAAAGGGAACTATCAATCAGCTGAAATACTTCAATATGAACGAAATGTTTGCTGATATAGGTGAAGATATGTGTCTAGCATTACCAGGTTTGCACGCTTTCACGGGCTGCGACACAGTGAGTGCGTTTGCAGGGAAGGGAAAAGCTACAGCCTTGAAGGTCTTGCGCAAAGACAAAGAATTTGCAAGGGTCATGTTTAAACTAGGAGAAACTGTGGGTGTATCTGAGGAAACAAAGGTAGTTCTCGAGACATTTGTATGTAGGCTGTATAGCAACACTACCAAAGTCACAAGTATCAACGAGCTAAGGTACATTTTATTCTGTAGCAAGCAAGGTAATATTGAGTCGCACAATCTTCCTCCATGTCAGAACACACTACAAAAACATATAACAAGAGCCAATTTCCAAGCAATGGTCTGGAAGAAGGCACTAGATCCACAGCCAGGTATTCCATCACCTGAAGGTCATGGATGGTCAATTCAAACAGAGAGTGACGGTAATTCAGTGTTACAGATCGATTGGATGAGCTGTGCGCCAGCACCTCTTGCTGTTCTTGAATTATTGTCATGTTCTTGCAAGAAATATTGTGAGCCGAATACATGCTGCTGTATCAAAAATTCATTGAAATGTACGGATATGTGTAAAATTCAGGTTTGCAGTAACTATTCACAACAAGATTATGTTTTCGAAGCTTCATCGGACTCAGACGACGGTTCAGACGATGAATAATCATTGTTTCTTTTGAAAATAGATATATATGCTCTGTATAATGTTATACAATACATAATAATATTAATATAATGATGTATAATATAAAGACAATGCATTTTTATTTTAAATTAAGTTTAGAATTTAGGTTTCAATTCGAATTTGTTAAACAGAATTAAGTGAATACAAAGTCTATATCAAATTATAAAGCAGTATCATGAAAACCGCTTAGCTGCCATCTTAGCTACCAACTTTCACAAAGTATCATCCAAATCATTGATCCTGTCTTTATGTTTGATTGAAATTAAAATTTGTATGATACTGGTAGTCCTCACAAGTTGATCCTGGCCTTAAAACGGTATACTACGATTTTCACTTGGCGGCCATATTTGTGACGTCATGATGTCACTAAGCTACCAAATTTTACAAAATATCATCTTGAATAATAATCCTGGCATTATGCTGCACCGATATTTGTATGGTACTCTTAATCCTTACAAATGAAACCAGACTTTGGAATGGTAAACTACAATTTTAGCCCGGCGGCCATCTTTGTGACGTCATAACGTCACTAAGCTACCGAATTTTACAAAGTATCATACCAAACATTTATCCTACCTTCATGACGAATCTAAATTTGTAGGTTACACTTACTCCCCAGAAAGGAAACCAAATCGTCCATTTTTGACCACCTGGCTCAACGCCTAATAACACTGTTAAATGAAAATTCGAGAATGCTAGAAAACCATCTGAATATTTTCTAGAAACTTGTTGGAAATAGACTACAAATTTGCCGAAAACATATTTCTGCAAACTTAGTTAATGTTTACTGTACAGAAGCTGAAAATTGGTTACAAGTTTGTTAAATGTTTGCTGCCGACTTTCAGAAATTCTGCAGGCTTAAAGAAATGTGGCTGCAAAGAAGAGATGTACTACAAACTGAGCCAATTTATTGACAATTACGTAACTGTCATCTATTGTTAACAATTTTTTGTATACTTGCTGTAAACCCAATGACATTTTCTAAAAATTTGCTAAAAATGTACTGAAAAGTTGCTTTAGATCTACTGAAAATAAGCTCCAATTCAAAGTTAAGGACGATTTGCTGTAAACTTCGTTTAGATCTACTGCAAATTTTCTACAAATGCATGACGAAGTCTGCTGCAGTCACTGACAATATACTGGAACTTAGTCTAAAATTTTCCTGAAACTTGATAGCATTTACCAATCTTGTTACAAACTTTAAAAGCAATTCCTGAAATTTTCTGAAAACTTGTTGGAACTCGACCACAAATTTGGCGAAAACATATTTCTGCAAATTTAGTTAACTTTTACTGTAGGGAAACTGAAATTTGTTTACAAGTTTGTTAAATGTTTGCTGTCGACTCTCAGAAATTCTGCAAGCTTACAGAAATGTTTCTGTAAAAAAAGGGATGAGCTAGAAACTGCACAAATTTATTGAATTGTGAATTACTGTAAACCCACTGAAATTTTCTACAAATTTGCTGAAAATTTACTGAAAACTTGCTTTAAATCTATTGAAAATAAGTTCCAATTCAAAGTTAAGGACGCTGTAAACTTCTTTTAGATATACTGCAAATTTTCTACAAACGCATAACGAAGTTTGCTGCAGTAACTGAAAATATACTAGAACTTGTTCTAAAATTACTGAAAACTCCCTACAAGCTTTTCAAACGGTAGCTGCAAGTTATTATTATTTCTTACAGAGACCAATTGTTGTTTTTATTATTATAGAATTAACAACAAATTTGCCATCCAACTGTTTTCGAATGAAAATAAAACGTGAGCGAAAAACGTACTGAGGCTCCATGATATACAAAATAGTACATGCTGGTATCAGTTAGCTAAGAAATCCAGAAGTGTTATATAGTTATATTTTGCAGAAGACCACACGAAAAATGTGTTGGAGGTTTATCAATACCAGCTAAAACACAAGAAGGGCTCCGGCATGACGTCAGCACAAGTAGGTGAAAATGGTTAATGATTGAATTTACTCTGCCTCGAGCCTCGAGGTAACTGAGTAGCTAAACTGCGCCTTTTTCTACTTCTCTTTCTATATACATGTTCACTATTCATTACTAAAGTACGTTTTTTTTCTATAATAACTGTCAAAGTGTTACAATGTTGGTAGATATGTGATTAAAACGCTAGGAAATTTTTATACCTCGTGTTGGTAGAATTTTTTCAAAATTATGGTTATGTGTCAATTTTGAATGTCAAAGTTTCTTAATTTGAACTCTTGACAAATTTCTTTTTTTTAACATGGAATCATCATCATCATCATCATCAATAAAATCGGATAAAAAAAGAAAACCTAGAAATATTTTAAATGCAAAAATAAAGCAAGGATATTAAATAATGACATATCTGTCAAAATGACAATCATTTTTTAGTGGAAGAAAAGAACTAAAAATCTATGTACCAACATTATTAAAACTAGGGACCCTGCAGGAATGCAACTTATCCCCTAGAAAGTTGACCTTGAAAATGATTACTTATAGGAAAAAAATGTACTTTATGTAGCAATAAAGACATGTATTATTATTATTGTTATAACGGAACCATGGTAAATAGTACTGAGACAACACTTCTAACGTTCTGTGTACGATCAAATTCGTTTCTAAAAATAGCAAATAAAATGACCACAATGACCAGTTCCATAATAGTAGTTTGAACACCAGGGTACTAAAGTTTAGCTCTTTATCACGAATGTGGATTTAGTTGCCGAGGCACGTAGGGCCAAGACAAATAACATGAGGGATAAAAAGAAACTTCAGTGCCGAGGAGTAGATTAAGTTTTCAACATTTTAACCAACATTTGTAGGTTATGTTAACATCGGTTGACGTTTACTGTCGTCTCGCCACCTACAAAAAAGTAGTAAAACAATAGATTACTTTACTGGCGATTTCTCGTATTTTAATGACCATTTCGAGGTACTTTAATGTCGATTTCAAATAAAAACAGTTTTTTTTTAATTTTAAATCTGATAACTAATTTGTTGGCGCATTGTGAACTCTTACAATCCGAATGCGTAAGCATATGCTTATAAAACAGACAGGAAATCAGAATTAAGATCTCTATAAAAACCTAATTGACTTGTCTTACGAGTTATTACATCCGCTGCTGAGAAGCAATCGTAAGCTGGCGCCCTTGAACTACTGCTAATATGCAGTGCAACGCTATCTCGACTGATCTAGTAGGTAGCAGAATCAACCACTAATCATTTTTATTGTTTGATATTTCATAATTAAAGGCAGATTATTTCAAAGTGCTTATTTTTGTAATTGAACCCAACCCCCCTCGCCCCATTTTATCGTAGCAAAGCTGGAAAAGCAAGGAAATTATTATAATAATCGTTTAATGATCCAAGAAGTACATGTTTCTTGGAACCGATAGCATAGCCACTTACTTGGTACCAACAGAACAGAAAGTGCGCAGCTTTCTACTAATTGCTTACCGATAACGTTCTTGTGTTTGCGGAATATCTAATCTGAGTGTTTTGTTTCAGCGAAGGGATTTTCACTGGTCCGGAAAACAGCGTCCCAATCGACTACGCAAAAGTAAGTGTTCTTTTAGTTAACGGTGTTGTCTGTATTTCTAAAGGCTAAAAGTGAAATTTTGAATATGTGACATGCAAAAGATTGGCTAATTACTGTAGACTAGTTGACAGTGACAAATAGGATTCCAGAAATTAGACTCATTTGCAAAGTAAGAAATGTGAGTCAGAGTGACTCAGTTTTTAATGCTGTCTTTAAAATGTTTGCTTTATAGCGTTCTCCGTTTTGCATAAAAGCATTTTTGGAAAAAGCGCAATAAATAGAAGCTGTTTTATGGCAGGGAAGCGAAAGTGGAAATTAGAGCAATTGGTTTGTGCGAAAATAACTAATGGCTACTTTTCACGCACACACTTTTACTAAAAAACTGCTGTCATCACTAACGTTAAAAACTTAAAGATGATGCGGCTAACTAGTTAATTCACTGCTTTTGTCCCAGCAAATAGTTCGAAAATCACCATTTAAACGTTGTAAATCTGGCTGCAAAGTTTTTAATTTATTTGAAACTAAGTGAGCAGAAAGTATGATTCGTCACACCGCAGCGAGTTCTAAAACTATTACATAATTTTATTTAGAAGACGCTCAATAAGTATTTAGAAATGTTCAAATTTAAAACAATGGAGTATCAAAACAATAGAAATCAACAAAAATATGTAGCAATAAAAAAATTCATTTAACTATTAAACAACGACAATTTTCAAGTCCGAGCAAGATCTATGTTCTTGCTCGTGTTTTCAGTGTTACTTTGATCCCCTAGGGTTTATAATTTGATAAGCAGTTAGTGTTTTTTATGTACTAATTATTGAATGACAGCTGCCACCCCATTCTCCATGATGCATCGCGTACCGGCTACCCGCACTTTCAATTTCATCTAAAAATGTAATAAAACCATTTTACATTTAAATTCTTTAAAATATGGAGAAAAACCATACAATGTCCGTTTCTGGACATGAAACTTCTCAAATATGTTATATAACTTTATAAGGCGAGGACAAATATTTGATATTCTATACATTCAATAAGGGCTTCTTTTAAAGCAGTAAGTTTGACGCCATTTAAAAATTTACGCAAAAGTGAAGTCAAGACGATTTGACCCCATTCACAATCACAGCCCTTTCATAAATGTTATTAAAAATAATGCAGATGGCCTAAGCAAGCCTTTTCATGTATATGTATAACAGTACAAATTATAAATATAAAAAACTTCTAAGATTTTTCATTCAAAAGTTTTTAAAATAAAAACATTAATATTAAAATAATACTATAGAACATATACAAATGCAAGATCACGAAAGAATAACATAAAACACAATTCTAATAATACATATTATTCTGTAGGCAACAAAACATCCTTACATATGATCGTGTGTTGTGCCTGCCTGCCTGCGTATATCACTTTTTTATCGTCACCAATCTGGCCGTCTTCGACGGCGATGATCGGTCACCGTGCCCTTTATAAAACAACAATAAGAATGTGCGGTAGCTGAGTGGGTAAGGCGTCTTCAACCGTTATTCGATCTAACAGATGTTATACTTTTCGGTTGACTTTTATTATTAAATACGTTACAAAACGTCTTCTGTTAATTCTTTATCATCCTATAACATATTATTATGCGAAGTAACATATGAGTAAAAAATATAAATAATATTAATAATAGTTCGCATTATTATAATTAGCATTATTTAGGGTAACATCTTTAACATTAATAATTTTTCATTTATTTTTTCATTTATAGGAGAACAATATTTGCCTATTGCCTCCTTAAGTGGGGGTCTACTCGAGCTATACCTAGTTACGCCCCTACGAATCTACGACTTAACATCGATTTTTTTCGAATCTGTAGTAAAAATACAAAATAAGTCATTAGTTCTGTTGAAAAATGATTATTTATAAAAGCAACTACTACTTTTGTACATAATAAAAAATATATAGTTTACTTTTATCTTTATTATTATTATTATTGTAAAAGAAATTATTTATTGGTATCTTCTAAAGCTCAATGTAGTTCTAGCCCTCTTCTTTCCATTTCAGTGACTATATCCTTCATCTATTCTTTTCGAGGGTTTCCTCTCTTGCGTCTTTCCTAGACTTTTACTAAGTGCCTGTCAGTGGCCATTCTTCGCAACGGCCGTATCATTTTAACTGATTCTTGTTTATGTTATCCATGGCCGAGCGCTGAGTCATCATTCTTTCCATAATACTGTCACTTCTTACGTGATCTCCAAATGTAACACCGCAGCATGGTCTAATTTTGTCACTTCTACCGTTTTATAACGGTGACATGGTTAAAATGATCAATAAAATCTAAAAATAAAGTGTTGAAAATTATAATATTAAAACTCTTCTCCGTTCATTTTCTAACATAAAAGAGTTTACAATTTTTTTAATCTCTAAACTGCTTTTTTGTGTACATAACATAATCCTACATTATTTAACTGTTTTTGGGTCATAGAAGTTCTCAAGTAGGTTTTTAGTTTCCCAAATCTTCCTTGAATTTAGCTATTTTCAATTATTATTTGATAGGTATGATGTGGAGTAAGTTGCCACTTGTTCGTTGTTGTATATTTGGTCAATTTTCTGTGCGAATTTTGAAAATTCTACCAATTTATTTTTTGAAAGATTGCCTGTATAGGAGGACCGATTTACTTTAGCCATCTTGGGCAGATTGAGTGATAGATTGTTTCTGGTGCTGTGTAGTTGATGTTTTTGAGATGTGGATTTATAATCGTCGATACCTTGAGAGGTTTCGATCAGCATTTATGTGTTGTATATACAATCCCTGAAATTCATCTAGTTATAATAGGATTCAAAAATATTTCAGAAGCAAAACTCACCTTTGGCAGACCTCCAACCTCGGTATGCCAGTCGCTTTCGCTTTTGCGCATTGCGTGACGATTTGGTAATATTTTAGGCTACTTACCACCCCACTTAGTGTTTTCCTTTATCGGGCTTTGCGGCTATCACAATAAACGCCTGGAGGCAAGATTTATACCCGGTTTGGGTGTACTGCAACAGCCCATTTTCAAAACCAATTTTGTCATACCACCAACTAGGTGGTCCGGCAGTTTTTCCCTCTAATGAAATGGATACATTAATTGGAGTAGACTATTTTAAAGATTGTTATTCATAAGTCAAATCAAGAAGACAATTAACTTAATGAACATTTAGTGTAAAACCATTTATGCTGGATTTCCGCAGACAAGGTCACCGTGAATAACAACAGTACAAATACACTTTGCAATTTATCGACAATCAGCAAATTGGATTTCAACAATCGAAATTTTGGGGAACTGAAAAATTGCAAAAATCTCAACTCGTATTCCGACGAAGAATGGACATGCGACAATAATTTTCTGACAAATATAACACGGGATAACACCGGCGATAAATTTCCTATTAAAACAAACAAGAAACGCAACATCTTAGGGCTGTTATGGTAGCTTGCCAATGACTCGCTACAATATTCCATAAAGGCAAAGAAAACTGAGAAGAAGGTAACAAAGGGACAATTTTATCTGCAGTAGCCAGTATTTATGATCCCCATGGTTTACTTGGATTGACTACAATATCGGCAAGATTAATAATACGACAGTTATGGCAGCTAGGATTAAGTGGTGCGAATCACTTCCCATCGAATTGTATACAACTTGGAATCAATATGGAGATCAACTTTTAACTTTAAATAACATTTGGTATTTTGCAATTCTCCTATAGTTATTTAACTTGGTTAACGTGGTTTGTACGACGCGTCCGAAAATTACCCATGGAGCTTGTACAGACAGATCAATTAAAAAAACCAATTAGGGCAGGCTGTGATATGTGTTATACGTTTGGCAGTACTGAAGTGTATTGTCAGTCTATGTCAAATTCAAGATTTGCAGGTTAAGTTTTACGTCAGTCTGTGTCAAACAACAAACAAAACTTAACCTGCAAATGTCGAATTTGACATAGACTGACAATACACTTCAGTACTGCCAAACGTATAACACGTATCACAGCCTGCCCTAATTGGTTTTTGTATTGATCTGTCTGTATACAGTGAAAATTCTTGAACTGCGAACACGAGTAAATCAAGGCGAATTTACGATTGCCTAAAAATACGCCAAGACCGATGGACAGTCGGTCTAAGGTACTCATATTAATCCACGGGTCGTCTGCGTTGATTGTTTAAGTAATTGTTCAATGCAGACGCCTAGTGTATTTTTTTTAAATTAATTATTATATCACAGATAGAATGTATGAGGTACTGTTATTCTGTGATTAATTCAGGTGATAAATTCAGAGTTGAAAAGCAGGATTTTTAGAGATTAACAGTACAGTAAAAGAAGGTAGTTCTTAAAGTAAAACGCATTCTGAAGAAAGACATAATTTCTTCCGAACAAACTAACTCAGTAAAAAAAAGATGCAAACAAAAATAAAACTATTTTTATTTCAAACAACAAAATTCAAGAAGTTTAAATTAGCTCTTGTTCAAAGAGCCTGCCTTCTTGCGCTAAACAATATCCTAAGCGATAATAGAAACGTATTAGTGCTAGTACTCTGAACAACCCTTTTAATTTTTAAACGCAGTTCTTCAAATCGTTAGTTGTAGTGAAAACGACTTTTCAGAGGAAGTTTTAGGCATATCTGTCACAGTTTCACAAAATTCCATACTTCTGAAATGGCCAACGGGTAGAATATCGCAGCTAAATCTACTAGTTCTGCAATTTATTTAAAAAAATAGTCTGGATAGTCATTAGCAGTAATACAAACCTCTTTTAAATACCTGTCTTCATTGGAAACATAAGGGCTTTTGTGCTTTTGGGGAGAAACACATCCAAAGTTTCCAAAATTTGAAATAACTCTATGTAACGTTGATAACGATAAAGAACGCCTATTTTCAAATGTTGTGAAACAATTTAGAATTTCCCGCACCGTTGGACCCTGATAATACCATTTTACAATTTGCACTGATCCGTTGCTTCGTAGCTATTGATTTTAAGATAGAAATGACAGCAAATATTATCTACTGACAAAATACGCGAACTGTCAAAGTTAAATTCTCGGCATTTGTAAATTCGACATATCGTCTGCCGTGTTCGTAGTAAGAAAAATCTCTCTGTATACATTAGCAGAAGATTAGCAAGACATCACCACACAGTTATGTTCCAAAGCAAGAGTAGCCCTACGAAAATAACATGATCACAGCGCGACTTCTACCTCAATTATTACAAAGCGCTAATTCTGCGATACGTTTAAAATTTGATAATTGTAATCGTTGGACCGCCTCAACAATAATGGCAGCACGAAGCACTTCGAAGAACTTCAGTGCTAATCGAATATTACAGATACAAGATATGATTTAGCAGTGTTCTTGGCGGCACCTTCGTACATTTGACAATTCCACAGACTTAATTTCAAGATATATCCGGCCAATTTAACTGCAGAACTGCCAATAGTAATAATACTAATAACTTAAATACGTTTTTAAAAAGGATAGGTGACCAGCAACATCCTTGTTTAGGCCGATCGAAAGCGAAAAGGTTTGGAGAGTGATTTTTAATCTTCGTTTGCAGCATAGGTTTTTCGATACATCTTATTGACGTCATTAATGTAGGTCTTGTCAATGGAATTTTTTATAACTACGCATAGTTGTGTGAGTGGTGTATGGCCAACTAAGACTGAATTAAAGTTTTCAATTCTCTGTATCTACGTAAGTTGTTTGATGTTGTTGAAACAATCAATTTATTATTTTGAGTGAATGCTGTTCATTTTCAGGTCCACTGTCATAATTCTTTCGTTTACTACTTACTACGTTACTCCAATCTACAGTAAACGACTGTTTCTATTTTTTTGCAATCACCATTCCAGCTTCAGCTCTTTAGAATCTTTCTACTGTACTTTGTAAATGTTTCCACTTTCTTTACTAGTATAATAGTCAACTATAGTCTATAGTTCTCGTTTTTGCTGCTAAACGGTGCTTTCAATGTTGTAGGGCCGTTATCATAGTATGTAATATAAACAATCGCGCCATATGTGTAACGACTTTGGCTATAGTCGAAAATAAGTCACATTGAAAATGGAAAGCTACATAAAAATTATATCAAGCAGTTTTATTAGTCATCCACTTGAATAAAATGCAGCAACATTGCAAAAATTTAATAACTTATTGATTTTCTATGACAACCAACGTTAGTGTTCAATCAACCTGTTTCTCTATTTGCTATAGTTTCTGATTAAACACCATGAACTAAGTGTAACGTATGGAATAATGGTTATACTCACGTTAATATTTATTTTATCAAAAACACTTGAATAAATAGCGTTCGTTAAAATTAAGGTTTTTCCTTTTGAGGCATTTGAGTGTTGGCTTCTTTAAAATGTAACTGCGTATTTTTTGTTCGAAAAGTTACACAAATTTAACACAATAATCAATAACATTTAATCAATGTAATTATGTAGTTTTTATTATAAATTTTAATCATGTATTGGCAAAACTGAATTATTCTGTCCAAATCGTGTGTTCTTAACACAAACTTTAGCGTGATTTATTACAGGCTGTGGAATGGTTGTAATCTGTATCTTGGATCGATAACAAATAACAAGAAGCACATGCTTGCAATAGTACATATAAGAGAATCAATTGCACAAGCCACAGAATTATCAAAAACTAGACGAAAGATTAGTTAGTGAGAAGATTTTATTTTCAATATTCTTAATTTAAATTATCAGACAAAACTATGTAAAATTTATGACGAAAAAAACATTACTAAACTTCAGCCAAGTTAGGAAGGCGAGCCAAGTAAACAAACACTGGTAATCACGTGATAGAAAGGCGTTCTGTGGTTGGCCGTTTCGAAGAGAAATTCTAACACCGCTTATGCACGCCTTTCCACTAGAGGAGGAATGAGCGTTGTTTTGTTGCGCGGTAATATCTTTTTTGTACTTATGACTTCAAAATTCATATTTCCCGGTCATTTCCGATGCGCCGAAAGTTACGTTTCCCGCATCACTACGGTGCTTTTTACTTTCCAACAAAAACTACGGCAATTGTGTGTTCCAGAGGCGCTGTAAACGTCGACAAAAGCTAACAGGTGCTAGAATACGTATAAAAGTTTAGTGATTTGTGCTGTCAACTCAGTAAAAGTTGTAAAACACTAAATATTTTTTTTTAATATTTTTAGTTATTCGTTACAAAAAACATTGTACCTAACTTTTTCAGGAAGAATTTTCCCGAATTTGCATTACATGCAGCACCCCCTTCGGTTGTGCTGCAAACAAAGTGCTCATTCGGAATTATTAACTTCCCGAACTTGTTAGGTAAATAACTATTTGGGGATTTTCTTTTTGGTGCAATGACACTGCTGTAAAGTCAAATTATGGTTAGATTGTGTTTTTATCCCCAGTTGGAGAAAATTGTGCGACAAGGATAGATATAAAAAAAATCACTAATGGAGGTACCTTACACTTCAGTGTGTTGATCTAGTGACCTTAGGATGTGTCACTTTTCAGCGCCATCTAACGGCAATGGCACACACTGTACTGCTACAGAATACTGTAACTGCTTTCTAGTGTAACTTATTTATTTACAATTTAATTTTAAAAATTCACAAACTATATTAATTATAATAAGGCCACCTATGTGCATTAAACCAAGAATCTACCGACAATTAAACCACCAGGTGTGTGACCAAGGTTATTATTTTATAAGAAATTAAACACATTTGGAGTTAGCATAGAGTATTTTTACTTAGCTCGTCTAAAAGACGAAGTATTGTAATCGTGAAAAAGCCGCCTTCCGAGATTTCTTCAGATCGTCAAGTTTCAGGGTCCCTAGATGATGAAAAAGTGCTTTTTCAATTCTGTCCGTCTTGTCTCTCTGTCTGTCGGCGGTATAACTCAAAAACTGTTTGTTGTAGGAAGACAATATCTTGTATTTGGAGTATATGTCTAGCTGGCTTGAAATTAGTCATATTTTGGTCAAATATTTACAGGGTGAACACCTTAGAAAAGATAATATGTCTATTTTTGTTTTAATTTAAGAACTATTAGTTAAATAAAAGTAAAATATTTTGCAAATAGCTCAGGTTTTTTACATTAGACGAAAATAGACATATTTTAGGCACAACATATACAGTGTGAACACATTCAAAAATTATATTATTATTTCTTTCGATATTTTAAAAATTTGTAGTTCAAAGCTTCCACTTGCGAGGGTTCCGACTAAAGCCCGATTTTTCTAAAAATTCTTACCTTTCAAGGTGAAATTTCAAGACTTTCTTAAAATTGGCAGAGTTAAACCGTACTATAAACGTTTAAGAAATTCAAACTCGAACATCAACCTTAAAAAATAAATCATGGCCAACCTCTATTCAGAAAAAACGTGACTGGCTTATACTTATACCCATAAAATCGAAATGTATTCTTCCATCGATGATCTAGCCAAGCATTGGAATATTTCATAAGATTAGCCAGTTTGCATACTAAAATTGGTTTCTGCGAATGCATGCTCTACAGTTCTTGACTTGTCGTTATGTTGTATTGCACATTTTTTATTCCGACTATATGCCAACGAGTGTAAGCTCCAAACAACCATTTTGCCCTATTAAAGAGCAACTGCTGTTACTCGGAATCGCAAAAACTGGCGAGATTCCTGGCAAGGCTGCGCGAGAAAGTGAAGAGGCAAAGAAGCTCAGCCGCATTGCATCGCTAACAATTTAACATACCAAGCATTCACAGAGCGATTACGGCGACGGCATTCATGCATGTCAGAGACTTGACCGATGCGTCACGTCGCGAACTCGGTTAATAAATATTCCCTCGACGACTTCCATGATTCTCGCAATTGCCGTTTTTAAATTTCTCGACAAATGGTGAAGTATTTACAAAGATGCTGCTGCCGTGCCAGAAGCGAACGTGTATTGTGTATTCCCTGATTTTGTTGTCTCGGGGTGGCAGGGGCCCTTGACAACCCTTATTACCCTAAAATGGCCAAGATTGGTTCCCAGCAATCCCGTCTTAAAAACGCGTGTCTAATTGTTCACTTTAGGGGGCCTTTTATGGAGAACCCTTAAACATCTGGAAGTTATAAAACAATATTTTTGCTTTGTTAAATAATGGGCGGCATGGGCAGGCACAAAATTGCACTTAAGCTTGAGGGGCTGTAAAAGTTTTGGTATTGTAAATAAGTGGAAATGCTAGCTAGTTAGTATTCTTAGAGCAGATTAGGAATGATCCACGGCACGTACGGGAAAAAAGCATAGAACCTTTCTTATTGGAAGTAATATTTCTATTCAATTTTATTCTGCGATGCACTCTTTCACAGTTGGACATGGACGTTACTCTATGTAAAATAATCTAAGGAAAATGATCTAGAGAAAATAAATCCAGAAAATATATTCTACGAGAAAAATCACTTTTAACACTTACTAAATTTTAATAAAAAGTGATGCTTATGTGCATATGTTAATTATATGTATACCGGGTGATAATGAGACCACGGCCATGCTTATATCTCCTTTATTTATAAATCGATTTGGATAAAATTTGATACGTGGATACTAAACTAAACATAATTTCTGATTGATCGATAAATATAGTTGAAATGGTCAACTTCCGGTTTTACCGAAAGTGCCATTACCTTAATAATAATAATAATAATAATAATATAAACATTTTTTTCCAAAAAAAGCAAATTACATATTGTGTAATGCAAACTAAATTTTGGAAAATGGGCGCTGTTCAGTTTGACCCACCAGATGGCAGGTTAATTGGTCTTCCACAGCACCCGTACAATGGTGTCAAAACTTTCGAAAAATCTAAAAGCACTAATATAGTTAATTCTTTGTTATCCGTAGCTCGAATACAATAATCTGTTATAGCAGTTAGAGCAGTATTGCAACTGTAACCGCGGCGGAAGCCAGATTAAAGTTTAGATCATCCATACATACAATATTATCACAGGTAGGAGTGAATGCAGTAATAGTATCTTCAAATATATTAAAGAAGTCAGTAGAAGTTACCTTAGATGAGCGATAAGTAGTTCCTATCGCAATTTTCATTTTATTAATGTTAATATACACCCATACTTGTTGCAAAGTGGTATTTACATTTATTAAGGAATAATTGAGATCACTTTTTATGTACATACCTACTGCTCCCTCTCTTGTAAATCGGTCACGTCTAACGAAGTCATAGCCATAAACTTTTACTGCCTGAGAAGGAATATTGTTAGATAACAAAGTTTTAGTGATACCAAATACAGAAAGAACATTTGCTCTCGACTACAATATCTCTCACACTAATAAACTTAGGTAATGGAGATCGAACATTTAAATTACACAGCATCATTAAATACAAAATAAATCAACCCAGAAAAGAAAATTTTAGATTAAAAATATATATGTATAATTATAATAATAATATTAAATTAATACCCTAAGCTAAATTTAAATTAAAAAAATCTATTACTAAAATGTTGCTCATGGCAGCTATTGATATACCGTATGTCCCAGATCGAGTGGGATTGCATGGGTAACTTTCTTATCATTGAAGATGAAGATTTGGTTAAATGGGCAATGTTTTGCAGTTTCATATGCTGATTTAAATTCTGCTTGAAAAACTTCAAAATGTCGAACCAGTCAAAAGTTATTTAAAAAAACTAAAAACTGTAATTTTCTTGTATGTCAAATAACTTTGTAAGTATAAGAGATACGAAAAAAAGTTGTATATAAAAGTCGCTGTTTTCAATGAGACTAATTTAAAATTGATGTCGAACAAAAATTGAAGATGGCTGCTTTTGAGATACTCGTATCAACTTCCTTAAGTTAAATGGGCGCCATATTGGATTTTTAGGCTACTGAAAATAATTTTTTATTCTCTTTTCAACTATGTAAGATAACTTATGGTTTAATTAAAAATACCAGTAAAATTAATGGTTTTTACATTTTAATCAAGTAGGCTTACATGGATCTAAACAAAATTAGGTCAAATTTATTTTAGACAACCTTTGTATTTAATTCCTATAATACTTAGTAACATGTTAATTCAGTACTAAGTACTTAAACCACAAAAAACATCGTGATATTACTGTTTAAATGTATAATGGTAGCTAAGCGGCTATGATGAAAAACGATAAGAAAGTTTGCGTAAAGTAGCCCTTCGTATCGTCAAATGGTGTGAACTATGTTTAGCTAACAATTGCCAGCATTTTGATAATTTCATGTGATTATCAGGATTATGTTTTATTTTTAAATATATGTTGTTTGTTTTTGTTTGGATCCATGTAAGCGTAGTCGATTAAAATGCAAAAACAATTAATTTTACTGGAATTTTTTATTCAATCATACTTTATCTTACATCGTTGAAAAGAAAATAAAAAATTATATTCAGTAACCCAAAAATCCAATATGGCGCCCATTTAACTTAAGGAAGTTGATACGAGTTCCTCTAAAGCAATCATCTTGAATTTTTGTTCGACATCAATTTTAAATTGGTCTCATCGAGTACAGCGACTTTTATATATAACCTTTTTTCGTATCTCTTGTACTTTTAATAACTTTTGACTGGTTCGACATTTTGAACTTTTTCAAACAGATTTTAAATCAGCATATGAAACTCTATCTTCAATGATAAGAAAGTTACCCATGCAATCCCACTCGATCTGGGACACACTGTATATGTGGGAAAAAACACAATAAAAATAAATAATATAAATTCAAACACAGGCTGCTCCCAGAAATAAACCAAACAAAAAATAAACACTTATGCGAGTTGAATGGATAACTGAAATATTTAAGAAATTTAGGAAACCCTGACATTATTTGCCACTTTTAGTTCATTAAGTTCTTTCAGATTTGTAACGGACAAAATCTTATTGGCAGTTTTTATTTTAATCACCCCGTCAGCTGACCACACGTTGGTGACTCCGTATTTGCCAGCAGCTGCTTTCAGCACTTCTAGGCGATTTCTCGATAGGTCTACTTTTATCACAATACGGGTTCCTATAAAAAGTTTTTTATTTTTAAAAACCATTTCTCTATATTTGTACGAGGTGGACTTTACGATAGCAGCACGTGGTTTATTTGAACTATCACTATCACTAGTACGCCGGCCCACTCGATGACAACGGTCAATGTAATCACTACAGATGTTAATATTCGTTTTTGGTTTGATAGTGTATAAAACTTTGTTTTTGATTTTTTAAATGCAACACCCTATAGATTTTTTTGAATGTACAGCTCAAATTACATACGATACTTTTGCAAAATTTTCATTTTTCTAAACAAAAAAATCTTTTTTTCACATTTTACTTTTTATCATAGAAGGCCGTGTATTCTAAATGACTCTAGTAACACATGATAATACATATTTTATTAATTTGATCAATAATAAATCGTTCATGAAGGAATAACATTTGCTAAACGTGTTTTTTGAGAAAAAGTCAATTTTTTTAAATGGCACCTACCAAGGGCAATCGTGCCATTAGATAGAAAATGTAATTACCAATCTAAAGATATGCATCATGCACCACTTTATCTTTATATAAAACCGAAAAATGTGTAATTAATAAATTTTTAAAATATTTTTTGGGAAATACCTAAGCAAATTTGGCAACACTGCCATATGGAATTTGAATCGTAGGTTCCGAAAACCATAAAATGAACAGAACAGCACATTTAACAAATTAAAGTTAATGATAACCGGAAGTCGGCCATTTTGATTATAAATGTCTCTCAATTCGAAATTATGTTTATTATCCTTGTAACAAGTTTCATTCCAATCTGTTGATAAGTAAAGGAGATAGAGACATGTGCCTGATCTCATTGTCACTCGGTATGCTTTTTTTGCATGCAAAATATTAGTTTTTTACTATTATGGTGGTACCGATTTTGACGTCATAGTTACGTGCAACGAAAGTTTCTTTAGAAGACCTATATGCGTTCTGCACTACTAATTAGCCAATCCTAGATTGCTTGTCGCTGCTGCGTGTTGTAATTATATTTATCTACTCCAAGGCGATAAGTAACTCATTACGTCATTCATTTGACACTATTTCCGTTAGGCAATGAAGCTCATTACACCACTCAGTTATGTAATGGCGTCATTACTTAACTGAGTGGTGTAATGGCTTCATTGCCTAATTGTAACTTACACACACGTATATTAATGATACTCTTATCCCACTTGTATAGTAAATAACTATTATCTAATTTGCGTTCGTACTGAGGCTATTACGATACTCGTTAGCGTATCGTAATAGACAAAAAGCGATGCTATAATAAAAAATCAAAAAAACAGAGTAATTAATTTTTTTAACGTTGTCAACCATAGGTACTGCGCACCGTGTACATATTAAACTGTCTATAGCCGCCTTTATTGCACTGCACAAATGTTGCCAACTGCCGCGAAATTCCCTAGATTTTGAAATTTAATTTTTCTGTTTAAAAAAGTGGCAAAGTAGTTAAAATACTGTATGATACCTCGTTTATAAGGCATTTTGTCGCATTTACTCCTTTAGGGCACTCCTCGCTTCGCTCGTCGTACCCTAAACCCGTGCGTGCTACCAAATGCTTCTTATAAATCTCGTATCATAATATACTATTCTCCCATGTTCAATAAAAAATCTTCATACTGAAATTAAAGCTTTTGTTAATTGTTGCGGCCCACGAGACGAAACTACGGTATTCATGCATGTCGGAGACTTGACCGATGCGTCACGTCGTGACCTGGGTTAATAATTATTCCATGAGTGGCTGCCAGTATTCTCGCAATTGCCAATTTTACATTTATCGACAAATGGTGAAGTATTTACAGACCCGTTACCGCTGTGCTGGAAACGAACACGTGTTTCCTGGCTTTGTTGTCCTGAGTATGCAAAGGCTCCTTAGCCACTTTTATTATCCCAAATGGCCAAAATCAGTTCCTGGTCTTAAAAGTGTAGTGCAGATGTGTCTTAATGGTACAGGTTCGGGGGCTTTTCAAGAAAGACGAGCCCTTTGAACATCTGCAAGTTGTAAAACAATATTTTTGCTTTGTTAAAAAAGGGCGAAATGGGCAGGCACCAAATTGCTTGAGAGGCTGTAAAAGTGCGGTACTGTATATAAGTGGAAAGGCAAGTTCTATAGGTATTTATCATATTTTTGTTATTCAATTTCAGTGTATTTATTTAGCTATTTGTATTCCATTAAGTAGCATGAGGGTTTTTTACATATTATGAACTATTATTGTACTTTAATCATTTGTAGTATACTTTATTGATAGTATTATTCAAAATATGTGTCTTACACTAATAATTAGTCACTCTTACATTGCATGTTGTAATTTCATTCCTCCTATGTTTAGTAAGAAAACTTCATAGTAAAATTAAGATTTTTTCTAATTGTTTCGGTCCAATAATCGAAATTGGCGCAGTCGGTAGTATTCTAAGAGAAAAATTGCATTACAAATTTACTGCATTTTTCATACATTTCAACGCTTTCCTAATAAAGGCCTATTTACATTATATGTTTTTGCTTAATAGAAATTTCTTGTGAGTTACTTATGCCTTTAGTTATGAGTTAAAACCATATGAGAATATTTGAATGTTCACACTTTTGTGAGAACATTTCTGTCACTTTGACAATTGTGACCGAGATATAACTTAACACCTAACCTAAAAATGTTATCAGCTACATGCTACAGCTAGTGTTATTGCGAAAGCATTTTGTACATTAAAAGTGAATAAAATTTTGACATACTAAAACTGGTGTAGCTTTAACAACCTTGTTGTTTGTGCTTTTGCATCAACACATTAGAAAACGTAAAGTTTTGAGAACAAAAAATAAATCGAGAATAATATGAATGATTATTTAATGCAGCTGCAACTTTTAACACCGAAACTCGTGCTATAATTGAATTTACGAAAAACGTGGAAATGTCAGTCACAGAAAATTGGTGCAGTGACTAGGAGTTTTTGTTTAGTGAAACTTCTTAAACGGCGAGAAATTTAAAATTTTACCCATTTCTCACAAGTAATCTCATATGAAGTAGGTACTGAGGTATTCCATATGTTTTCTTATGAGTCGGCTTATGACTTTGTCGGAGAGTCATCTCATATGAAAAATCTTATAGTGTAAACAACTAGTACGAGCTTATGAGTTTCTCTTACAATAAGCAAACACATATCATGTAAACAGGCCTTTAGAATTTAAAATTGCTCCAAACTGTTCCAAAAAGGATACCAACAATAGAAACTTCCAAGGAACAAACGAAATCCAAAGAAACGATTACTTGAGGAGATTTGCAAAATGCGTTTTGTCCAAAAATTAAAATTTTTAATTAGGGGTGGTGTTGCATTTTATATTTAAACGAGTATTTTTTAACATTTTTCTGGACATTCAAAACCCATTCTGTCCTACATAATATGTGCTGTAAAAGTGGTTTGGACATTCAATATGCATTTTATCCTATGCATAAAGACATTCAAAATACGTTTTGTCCAAATATTATGGACATAATGCATTTTGAATGTACCAGCACATGATGTCATTATTGAATAAACTGTTACTGCCATTTATTTTGGTGCTCTAGTGCTTTTTCAGTTTTTACATTTTCGGTATCAAGTTACTTGGAATCCTCAAGGCTTGCGAATTGCAATACACTCTTACCCAGCCTCGTCCTGAATTGCGTCACCAAACCTTGAATGGGGAGACGTGTGGAAATTCATCGCGCATGATGCGGAGAATACCCTGACTGCTAACTCTGGTGTCGCGATGACGTCACGAAACCCTCAGAACGTTTTAGAAACACTCTTGGGGTGTCGTAATGTGCACTTAGCCAAACATACAAACGATTTTATTGCCTATCCAACACGAAATTTTAAAAAAGCTACGGCCGTTTTTTTTCAATACTTTTTTCAAAAGCTCGATTCGTTTTCTGCTGAGAGGACAGTAACGTTTTTTTCTGTTTAGATTCTGAAGGCCGTATTCATGGGCTGAAAGTGATATCTTTACGGGCTGCAAAATGGCACTTAAATATTTCGCGGAATTAATGCAAAAACAACTATTTTTGAAAAATCATGTAGGCCTTAATTATGGGTATAGAGCTTTCGCGAAAGAACCAAACGGTAGTTTCCAAAATTACTCTTCAAGGACAGCTTGATCTCGCCGGTAGGTGTTTTCAAAAAAGCTTTACCGAAAGATATAGTACATATGATATTACAATAAACGAACAAGAAAGCGGTCTCAAGAAATATTAAAGATTTATATTGAAAATTGCGCCTTCATGGCTGTTCTTATTACAAATTGAGTAAATATGGACACTCATCTATCCACTGATCAGCTCTGGTTTGCATTAAATAGTCGTTCAACTTTCAGCAACCCATTTTTACTTCCTTTTACAATAAAGGAAGTATTGGATTCACCCCAAAAATTCAAAATTAAGTTTTCAACAGATATTCACGTTTTAGAGTCCCCTGAACCCAAAAAACATATTTTTTGTCATTGGTCTGTCTGTGTGTCTGTATATGAACAGAATATCTCAAAAACGAAAACAGGTATGGTGTTTAAACTTCATATATAGGTTTTGTGTACTATGTAGATGCGACAGCAAGCTTTTGAAGAAAATCGCATAACCGGAAGTAGGTGTTTACTCTTGTGATTTTTCAGTTTTTTTTCGATTTTTTCAAAAACGGCTCTAACGATTCTTTTTTTAAATTTACATTTTTATTACATTTTTAATGTGTATTCATGTGAGATAGGTGATTTTCCAGTTGAATACTTCTAAAATGGGTTTCGTTTGTTTTTTCTCTATTTTTTATTAACTCCTATTTTAAATAGAACACCTGGTATATTATTACATTTTTGAATTCAGCTTAAAATTCTAGAGAAAACTTGTCTCTTGAACTAACGCTCTATTTTGTACCGTTTTTGTAGAATTTGTAATTTTTGAAAATTTTTGACAAATGCTTTAAATCAAGTTTTTGGATAATTATAAGATCACTGTAAAAGGAAGTTGTGTGCGTGTATCAGACCAGATTTTTGTTGTATAAGATTTGATGACATGAAAGAAAGAAGATCGATAATGTTTCAGCCTTTCGGGAAGTATTTTATTTAATAAACGACCTGCTTTCCCAACGAACCAGGACCACATACTACAATATACTAAATGTTACACTTGTTTAAAGAACATCCTTTTAAAGTATTTGTGAAATACAAACCCGGAAAAATATGGCATTCTGATCCGTACAATATCAAATGCTAGGTATGTTTTAAATATGAAAGTGTACTCAGGAAAGGACAATACGTCATAAAAGAAGAAACGTTACTGATGATAGATACTATACATCTATACTATTAATAGGGGAATTATATTCAAAATCCAAATTGACTCTAGTTAAAACTCTGAAGTTAATAGGAAAGGAATTTCAGAAGAATTAAGTAAAACGAGCGACAGAGAACTGCATGTGTCATTACTTGCTTTTAGTGATCATAAAAGTAACATTGGATCAGTAACGTTAGTAACGTACATTGGAAAAGAAAAACCAAAAAGAATTCTGTTGTTCACTCAACATGAGGATGCTGCTGTTCATGACGGCGGGAAAAAAGAAAAGTGATATAAATGTATCCTACAATTCGACGAAAGATGGAATAGATCAAATGGCAAGAGGATATAATACAAAACGAGGTACCAGAAGATGACAATTGTCGTTGTTTTACAGGCTTCTAGATGTTGTAGTTTAAATTCCCCTATTTCTAATGACAAAGCCTAGTTTAAAATGAGAAAAGCAAGATCTCATTTACTCTTGGAAAAGGGAAAAAACTTGTTATGTATTACATAAGAAAATATGGTAGGATTATAAAAAAGAATAGTGCTTGCAATGGAAGATCTGGGCCAACAACTAGCTACAACGTGTGAAATAAAAGTCAAAAGAAGGACGAGGAAGGTGTTTTATGTGTGTATATAAAAGATGTAAAATCTAGAAAAGCAAAGTATAATTCTCTCAAGCAAAGCTGTTCAAAGTGTTTTAGAAATGTCTGTAATAATCACAGAGAGCGACAAGTAGTTTGAAATGAAGCGGGTTTTGGCATCCCTTGCCTGTAGTGTTTATTTTCGCATTTAAATATATAGCTAATTTGCATTTTATATGTTTTTCTATTGTTAATTAGGTTTAAAACGTTGTAATCTAGCATCCCGAATGCGTATGTGCAACTTTTATGACCTGCAGCTGAATCGTGCAAATTCCATGAGTTAAGGAATGCGTTTATCCACGCGAATCGTGCGGGCTTAATACACGCAAATGTGAGCAAGGCTGGACTTAAGGATGACATTTAGTTTGATTGTGTTTTAAAGGACAAATGTTTTAACGCTATTTTTGATATATGTTGTGTACGTAAATGCGAGAAGCCCCAGCTATCTCGCATATAGGTTTTTCTAGTAGTTAATCTTAGTTTTCTTTGTTTTTTTCGGTTTTTATATGTGCTGTTACATGTGTTTTGAAGTCAATAGATTTGTGTAAACAGATTGTCTTTTATTGTGCATTGCTTGAAGGTAGTTTCAGACCTAGAACACTGCACGGGGGACTAGGTTTCTGTTTTTTTGGAAAATAGTAATCGTATTGGTCAAATAATTATTCAAATATTAAGGCGTACAAAGTGACTTATTCAAATTTAAAGTTATTACATGAGGGGTTAACAAAAGCCCCATTTCAGCAAGTACTGTGAAGATGATAGTGAGTAAATAGGCACAGTTGTAATGCATAAAAGTGTTTTCTATGTATAAAGTAACAAAATAATGAACAACTGGATGTTTATTACACTAAAAAGTAGAAGTGATCAGCAATCCAATTCTACAGACAAAAGAAATTCATAAACGCTGCAGACGTGTGCAGCTGCCTCAAGCATTAGTATGTAATTTAGACGTGTTTGAGTCGCTAATATGAAATTCAGCTGTCGAATATATCGTTACACGCAGTTGATTATCTACAAAAACGTAAGTGTTCTCGTGAGTTTCCAAACGCGAGACCACTTTTAAGATTAGAGCTTTGAAATGTTGCAGTCGTAAATAATCGCATCTCAGGCGCCCCTCACGCTGTTTGCGAAGAAAGAGTCATTGTCCAAAAGCCCCATATTTACAAATAACGGAAGGGGCCCCGGCAATTGCTCGGCCAGATGTAGAGCGGCAATCCTTTCTCTGCCGCCCAAAGCTTCCAAATTGACGCAATTGCAAGCCCCATTGTGTCAAATAAGAGTTAAACGAAGCATGTTCGCGCGGGAAACACTCGACTAATTAAACAATGTCCCGCTAATTGCATTTCAACCCCTATGGCTAATAATGGCACTCGATTATTTGCCCGGGGCTGCGGCGGCAGCTGAAATTTGGGAAAACAAACACTCGGCCTGTGTTACAAAGTTTACGAACATCTGCTCCTCGTTTGTAGACTCGTTTCAGACGTGTGCTTGCATCCTGGGGAAATATTTATTGCTTCGAGCGGCTCGAGAACGTGATTGCAAACCGATGAGAAATATAAAGACACGTCGTTTAAAGAAAGTAGTATTTTGCATTTAGGGTTAGTTGTACACATAGACAGATATCCCTTCGCATTTTTAACCTACATTTCATGAAAAATCGAATCTTTGGCTTTAGTAAACCATTATGGCTTAATCATTTAGATATGTATTTAAGCAATATAGTTAATAATTCAATTTGTTGTCCAGGGCAGGAATTTAAAAGGAAACTTTGTTTTTCTAAGACAATATTTCGTAAATCTTTATTCCTTTATTTACCCAGTCGCTTTAAATAATTGGGAACTGGCATTCGAAAGAACAAGGGGTAATAATGAGGTTGTCTAATGCGTGATGCTCACCACATCACCCCCTGTCATGAATTTGACACGCGACAGCCGGGTGTGAGAGCGAGGATACGGAAGCTCTGACCTTCCGCCTTACAGGCCAAGCTCCTTCATGGGGTGTTAGTGCCTCACCATGATCTATAATATAATTTTCCTTAATGTGTGTCCGTGTGTCCGTGAGTCCGTGGCACATCTCACGTTCCGGCTTCACAGATGTTTATATTTGTTTAGGTTTTGTTTTTCTTATCTGAGCGCTCGGCTCGGGGCGTGACCTTTCGCGTATCCTATTTCACATGCGCGTAGCGCGCCGTTTGCTTGTTATTAGTAGCTTCAGCGTACTTATGCGAACGTTTTGTCCGTCCGTCCGTCTGTCTGTCTGTCTGTCTGTCTGTCTGGATCGCCTGTAACTTTCGAACGGCTACAGATATCGAAATTTTGAAAGGGGGCAAAGTTGTTGCTAAGGTCCCGAGCACCTTCATGCGCTATTTGGTTTTGGCGAAAGGTGGCGATTTTCCACTTTGCAAAATTTCCAAGCATTGTAGCACAGTGGCGGCTTGTCCACTTGGCGCCATCTACAGAAGTTCGGTGGTCACGTTTTGAACTACACATTCTGGGTGCACTATAATACTTAATGTTTTCGCAGTGCTGAAGCTACTCTTTAGACCTGTACTTGAGCAGTTTATTTTATAATTTTATTACTCCTTTATCTAGGTAAAAAAGTGAGGTTAGCAAGTCATAATTGGCGTAACGAGCAAGGAGCAAAGCATATCTTGACTATTACAACAGGCCAAAAGGTAAAATCAAATTAATTGATTCATAAAACACAAACCGATTTAAAAAATCAAATTTGTATAATAACTAGAACATATCACAACAATGTTTGAACATGAATCATGCTATTTCTTTGGATATTTTGCCACACTACAAGAAAACAAAAGAAAATAGGATTAGAACCTAAAATGGTTGGCCATTCGTGAACACAAATATAAAATAAGAATAGACACTATACGGATGGGGGCTCGGAGCTACTCTCATTTACATTTAAACATATACATGAACAAATTAAATAGAATGGCAAAAATGTCTTAATAAGCCCGACCATTAAAGTGCAACGAAAGTACGGTCCTGTATACGACATAAAAACCTGACAAAATTTACGTTCGTAAGCGCATTTCTTTTTTACGAGGCCTGCAAATTGCAACGTACCCTCGCCCTGGGTTGCATCACCAAACTTTGAACGGTGCGACGCTTGGAAATTTACTACGCACTTTGGTGCCGCGATGACAGCTGACGGTATGAAACCCTCGGGATGCCTCAAAACCACCTTTGGAGTGTCCTTCTGTATGCTTACCAATTCACAATTCACAATTCACAATTCAATAGCCGTCTGGAGGACACGCAAACGCTGCTTACTGCATACAAACTTGAAACTCTGCCACGCTTATTAAGCCGGTTCTATTTACGTATTTCCCCATAGGGAGATTTTGCACACTGAACTGGGAGTAGCTTACCCGTGTGTGACTTAGGGAAATGCCTGCTGACTATTGATTCTGTGCCCCGCGAATGCCGTTGAAGGGTCCATACCGAACACTTTACACGTGATAATGATCGATTCATGTACTACAGGACCGAATCCGCACACATCCAACTATCTAATTATAATGTTAAGCCTAATTAACAATAAAAAAAGCATACAACTACAAACTGGCTATATACGTAAATTTTTAATATTTTTAATAATATTAAATATTAAAATAAGCAATACAGACGAGGGAGACCAATGCATTTTCAATTTCACTACAAAATTGTTGCTCGTATTTTAGATTGTTCTACTTGCATGACTAATATGAATTTATAGTAGAGAATTACATTCAACATTACATTGAAATTGATATGAAAGGCTACACTCGAATGATTCTCCAAAAGCCCAAAACACAGGAATAGTTTCGGCCGCAGTTCAGAATATTCCACTTGATTCAACACTTTCCACTTGAAATTTTCAGATATCTACAATCTAATCTGAAGTTTTAGACATTGCTTCGACAATATTGAAATTTTATTAGTAAAACTTGAGTACACATCATTATTTCTACGATTTAATTTATACGAGAAGCATATTGCAACGCTGTGAAAATTTGAACCTTCGCTTAATTCCATCACAGTGATTTAAATTATGTTACCCGCAGAATCTACAGGCTTCGTGGAATTTGTTTTACTCTGACTTTATTAAACTGATTTGGTTAAAGTCTATACCCCAGTTAAGTCATAAGAAAAGTTAAAAATGCATAGCTTAAGTAAAAAAAAACTCTTCATTTAAGTCACAATTTTTGTAACTGTAAATAAGATAGAAAGAATATATTAAAATTTACGCCGATTTTATCCTAATTACAGTACGTACATATCTAAATATGAAGTTTTTAAGACGGAATTTGCTAGGTTGGACATTTTTAAGTTATTTTAAGTTTTTACGTTAAGTTCGTGTAGAAATTGCAAAAAAAACACACGAACGAAGTAACAAATTCGAAGTTTAAGCCAGAATTTCCGAAGTTCAGAATCTTTAACATCAAACGTGTAATAGAAAAATAATTATAAGATATAATACTACTCTGACTACTAGAATAACGTAGTTTAAAGCGAATATTCGAATATACACTTATTCAAATAATATTGATTTTTTTTTTCAAGATTAGTAGCAGTCTTTGCAAATAACTCACGGAATTTGGAATACTTTAAAGAACTTCGATATCTGAGATTATAGGGCCTTGCAAACAGCTCAATCCATCGACGAATGTTAAAACATAAATGTGACTCCTTTACCTGTACCTGTATGGTTTGTTTTCATGTTTATATACATTAATTAGGCTAAAACGTTGTGAGGTAGCATAACAAAAAGTGCAAGTTCAACCCTGTGCAGTGAATGTATTGTGCAGCGTGATTTGATGTAGCAGTAAACGCCGTAAAGCCTTCCACATGAAATCTATGCTATCCTATCGTACCTAAGTGAGAGATACTTCAGGGTGAGACATGAGTCTGAGGTAACAACAATACACCCTATAACATCAGGCGTACCGCGTACCACAGGGTAGTGCACTAGGCCCGATCTTGTACCTACCATTTACAGCTGATCTCCCAACAAATGAAACTGTAACCACAACCACATTCGCGGATGACACCGCCATCCTAGCTGTATATCAAAATCCAACTGCAGCAAGAAACATACTACAGCAAAATATCTATGAAATAGAAAAATGGACCAAGAAATGGCAAATTAAGGTGAATGAGACTAAGTCAGACCACATCATCTTTACAAAATGCCGTGGAAACTCACCATCAATAACACTAAACTACGAAATTATACCCACCACAGACAGTGTCAAATATTTGGGTATTCATCTTGACAAAGGGCTAACATGGCGTACGCATGTCTGAAAAAAAAGTGGACGTGACTACCTCCCTGGACTTTCCCATACTGGAAACTGTTCATATCGTCTTTATTCAACAGTCTTTACAACATATCAAAATTTCAACTCGATGACTCACGTCTTCACCGTGATAAGCGTTTACACTTTCACGTAAATTGCGGGTAAATATAAAAGAATGTGTAGTTCAAAACGTGACCACCGAGCTTCTGTAGATGGCGCCAAGTGGACAAGCCGCCACTGTGCTAGTTTATGTATTATTTTCCTCAAAACGGCTGTAGCACCGAGGTGAAATTTTCTAAGTACCTGGAAATTATATTTTCTAGGGCATACAAAATCGATTTTTTTATTTTCGCGGAAAAAGATTCTTTGACGCAAAAATATAGCAACCGTTAGAATAAAAAAATTATTTTTCAAAAATAGAGGGGGGAGGGGGCCGGTGCGCTTACATATATCCACGAGTGTAATATTTTTTTGCATATTCATATGCTCCATTATGCACTGAGCAAATCAGTGAAAACCCCAGCTACCTATCTTGTTTTGTTTATTAATGAAAGGGGTTTAAATTTTCAAACTTCAAAGCTTCGTAGAGGGCGCCACAGATAATTCATGAGATTCTTTAGAAAACAGATCGATAGCCCTTTTCGGGGTCTATCAGTGTATGAAGTTTAAACAAATTCCTGTGGGCAGTTTTTGAGAAATGATTTTTAGAAATTTTTCAAAATTTTGAAAATTTGTAATTTAGGCCCCTTAGTATTTTTCAAAACACTTTTTATATCACCTCATGTTAGCCTTCATATACTATTCAGAAAAAAAATTAAATTGAATCGATTCATCCGTTTTTGAGTAATAGGGCGTTAAACTCAAAATTTTCAAAAAATCATAGCGCCCTTCATTTTAAACCTAGTGAGTTCGGCAAAAAACTAGCAGATTTGTCTTATGACCCTCTATCGTTATCCTCGATAAAATTTTTAAAATTTTAATCACGAAAACAGTGATACCAAAAAAACATGCGTAACTTCCGCTTCCGGTTTCGGATTTTTTTGAAAAGCTTATTTTGTCGATTAATTTTCGATACACTCCCGCATTCCAAAGCGCATCAAAATCGGAGCAATACTTTCGGCTGTAGGAGCGTCACCCACCCACACACCCACACACCCACACACCCACGCACCCACACACCCACACACCCACACACAGACAGACATTTTTTAAAAACCACTTTTTTGGGTTCCTAGAGGCCCAAAACGGATATTTCTGTGAAAATCTCGATTTCCAAAATTTTCATGATTCCAAGACTTCCCTATACCTATGGGTATGGGAAAGTAAAAACGCAAGCAGTTAGGAGCCAAGTTCCAAAAACACTACTGGCTACTAGGCAGGAAGATTCAACTATCACTCCGCAACTGGCATACAATGTCGTCCTCAAGCCAGTATGGACCTACGAGTTACAGCTTTGGGGAACGTCATCAAAATCAAATATAGATATCATCGAGAGGTTCCAGTCAAAAGTGCTACGTGCTATGACGAACGCTCCCTGGTTCGTGACTAATAAGGACATCTACAATGATCTAGAAGTGCCTACAGTGAGTGATATAATTGTGGAGTGTAGTGCAAAATACATTCAACGTCTAGAAAGACATCCAAATGTGTTGGAAATCAACTTGCTTGATAACAGTAAATAAACAAAGCGGCTAAAGTGTAAGACATTACTGGACTTGGTATATAATCAATAAAAAACTTTTAGACTTTTAAAACCACAAGTAGCATAGAATAAAGAAAATATTGTTGCATTTAAAAAAAATTACTATATAACATATAGAGATCGCTGCTCACTGGAGCATATCTCTCTCATGTCACTATTATCAGTTCACAAAAATGCTTATTAGTTATCTAATAGATCGCATTGTAAACAATAAAAACTAAGTAGTAGACGCAACTTTGAAACCTGTTCGCGAGACACAAATTTTAAACTTAAGCATCTTTCGCGGGAAAAATTTCAGTAGCCAGCGGACCTTACCCCAAGCTGCTGGTGGGCGAACTGCTCCTAGTGCATGTGCCTGCGCGAAGTGCAATTTGCCATACGTGCAGTAAATAATTTGTGTAAAGTGTTTGTGTGCAGCAAGCCACCTAATATAAAAGCCTTTTTTATCAATATTGCGAAGCAGCAACGTACATTCATGACATCTATTGTGGGTACTTGATGTAAGCCATCATTGAGGCGCAAGCTATCAGCCAGGGGTTCCTGGCATCGGGCATAGTAATTGTATCACCTTCCAAGATTGGGTAACGCAATTCGAGGGCGAGCTAATACGCAACACAGCAATTCCCAGGCCGCAAAAATCAGGAGTTAACCCGGTGTAGGAAATTTTGCAGTCCAAATCGATAAGCACTCGCTAAAAGAATGTGCTTACGAGTGTGAATTGTGTCGGGTTTTCATGCATGCAATGGAGTGCAGGGTCGGTTTCAGACAGTACCAGCTTTAGTTATTTTTTCGTTCGTGTTTTTAAAACAGTTAGTTCGGCGCTATTTTAATATTGTTTTATGTAGGTCAGTCATAATTGACTGGTAAATGCGCTTCGAACCAAGTTCTCTCGCCCCTTGTTTTGATCTTATTAATTAACACTGTGTGTGTCAGCAATTGCCATTCATTTTAAGGTCGTCTAATCATATTTTCTTTTGTTTTCTTTATGACTTTATAATGTGTTTTAAAATCAATATAATTGCGTAAACAAATTGGCTTTTCTTGTGTATGTTTTTCGAAGTCAATTTTAGCCCCAGAACGCTACAGTTGCAAAACAGCTTCCTGTTTTTGGCAAATAGTGATCGTTCGAAACCACGACTGGGGCATTAAGACAGTTTCATGCACACTGAGCTAGCAAGGTAGTAATCAAACAGGGCAAATCAGTTATTAAGGCATACGATACGTTTTATTTAAGTGTAACTCCTCGCCTGAGGCGTTAAACAAGCGTATCGTTAAGATGTTACCAAGTCTGAGAAACCAAGCAATTAAAATCTTACAAAATTCTGATAGAACACACAATGGGCAGTACTGTATAAAAGGATTTGCAAAGTCGCGTTAGCGTTACTATGGTTAAAGCTATATCACAGTTTGTTACTGTTTACTCAAATGGCATTTTCTGAACTTCAACACATTAATGACAAATAAGTCATGATTGTTACTTTACTAACGCAATTCCCCGAGTGTATAAAAACGTCTAGAATTGTACCAATTCGCATATAAGGTTCTCCTAACGATGTTTCTGATTACAGACCGGAACTTGCAAAATACTTAAAACTGTGTTAAAGGTCATACTTATAACAAACTATCTAGAGAAGAACAAACTAATTACTCTTCAGCAGAAGGGCTTTAGAACAGGTCACTCGACTACTGACGCTTTTATAAAGTTTTGTGACATCATTTCGGAAATTTTGGTAAATGGTATTTACTTAGCATTTACGATTTGTGACTTAACGAACGCCTTTGATTGTGTCGTGCAATTTACTAATAAAAAAGAAAGCTATAGTTTCAGCTAAAAACTCGTGTGTTCTACTTTGTTCTTATCTCTGCCAATGAAGGAAATATGTTTCTATCAACTCATCAATTCAAAAGGTTCGTATGAGTTAAGATTTGGTGTATTGCAAGGATCAGTACTCGGGTGCACATTTTTTCTAATTTACAGAATTGGGTTCCTACTGAGCACGAGCGTAAATGGTTCGTTCGCTGTGCAATGTTGAGGGGTGAGTTCCAGATAAGGTATCTGCTGCCCATGTTATCGGTGAGAAATTTAGAAAGTCGATCAACGTTTCATAATCTAAAACCACGTGGTGCGTGGGCGAAAAAGTTTCAGTTTTAGACTTCTCCAGGCGGCTCTTTCTGACGGAGGCTTGGGTGGCAAATCGGTTATGCGATCAGAGGTTGCTGTGTGGGTGCTGAATGCATTGTTACACGTCCAAGACAGTTAGTTGTTAGAGAGATTTTGGTTTTTCAGCCTTCCAAGCGTTTAGTCCAGCGAGAGTAGACTTTTCGTTAGTTTCTGCAGGAGATCTTCAGTTATCCAAGCCATCGCTTCAGATGTACTCGACGAATAGCTTCTTTATATACATCACGCAGAATGGCCTTTTAATTAAACAATTGTAATAACTACATCAGTGCGAAGTGATTGGAGGCTTCATCTCATTTGGTTTGAAAATTGGAATTTATATCGTTCAATTTATATTCGCCCATATGCTATTATATCGACTGTAATCACCTGGGCTTCACCCTTTCACATTATTTGTTTAAGTTCACGGAGCCATTCCGGTGCTGCGAGATTTATTACAGGTTAAGCATAACAGTTGTGTCAGTTTATAATTACCGAATGGCTAAAAATCAACCATGCGCTGTTCGTTAAAATTGCATGCTGGCTTGATATCCCAGCAATTAACATCATTTAATTGGGTGTCGCAAATATGCGTTTCCAACTAAACTTTTAAAATATCTTTTACTCTAAAAATGAGTTTTTAAACGGTATGTAATAAATTATAATAATGTAAATTGTAAGAGATGCAACATTATAGTGTGTTTTATGACGTGTATTTTGCATTGTATATGTATTCCACATTCATTAGAAATAAATAGTTAAATTGCAATTTTAATTTGGGTTACTGTTCTGCTCTACCGTTGAAATTAACGAAACATTCAACTTATATGATTAATAAGAGATTTAATTTGACCTGTAAGTGTGATCTCACAACTCAATTTTTCTTAAATTCGTTAAAATTGAAAAGCCAGACAGCATCAATCTTCTGGCCGATCTTATTAAAAACCCAAGGCCACGTCCCTTCCTTTCAACTTCCACCCTCGACAGATGTGCACACGTTGGGGCGGAAGATGAAATAACACCCCACACATGTCGGCTTGCGACAAATCACAACGGGGGCCTCGCAATAAATTCATGGCAGAGGGTGTTCGGTTATCAAGGAGATCGTGTGCCTTTTTGCAGTTTTTACAGCTCCCTGGACGGGCCGCGGTGCACGAAGAAAAACGAAAAGTTCCATGTGAACGAGACCGGGACTTCCGGTGGCCGCCGCATTCCGATGCAGGCTTTGTTTCGCCTCGGTGTCGCCCATTATCCTTTTTATGTTCTCTCGGCCTGATAAAGCGCCTGCAAGAGCCATCCGTTATAAAAAATGTCGATGGGAAGCGGACTGTAAATACGACGATTCCTCATCTACATTCTAGATGTAGTGTTGAGGAGGCATCTTGAGGACGTGCCCAAAACAAGGACCAATATTCCACTGTATGAGCCGAATTTAAATTCAGATGGTAAGATTGAAAACTGGATGCCTTGTAATTAAATTCTTGACATCTGGGTAGTAAATCTGCTACTGTCGAATAGTTTGCAATTCTAATTTGTTTTTTAAATAAAGGGCGGAGTCCTATCAACACACGCATAATGTTGTATCATTGTTACTATACAGGGCTATGGCTGTGGATAGATATTATTTCCTCAGAAACATGTGGTTAGCTAAGTTTGGAAAAACTCCAAGCTTCCTGTAATTTAAAAAAGTTTATATACCTAACATATTTTCAGATTGTTAATTTTAAAATACAAGACGTTAAAGTCTGTGAGAATAGAAAAATAGTCGTGCTCAACTTTTCTTAATTTTTTTAAACGTTTAAGCTCCTAGAACGAACGATTAACATTTTTGTATGCTTTAGCAAGATTTACATTGATTGTAATAAGTCAGTACGTGTAATGCAGCATATCGTATGAATGATACATTTAATTTAAATAATATCCAGATATCTAATGTATATCATGTGATGTAACAGTTGCATGTTTTAACTGATGGTGTTATAAAGGACAACCAGAGGGTTGTTTGTATCAAGTAGTAAAAAATAACTTGAATTGATAATCTACGATAAATAGTCACGTTAATGGTTAAATTCCCATTAATTGTGAAGAATAATAATTGATGATTTGATAAGTTGTAGCAATATAGTATTCTCTACGATCAAATTTGACTGTAAGTCACAAATATTATTCAAATATAAAATTCAAGATTGTTTGATTCCTTTTAACGTGGTATATTACTACGAAGCCAGTAAAACCAGTGAAAGGGAGTGTTGTGGTATGCTGTTGAACTGTCTATCCACATAATAGAAGTTTTAAAGAGCTACAACGAGCTTTGATTTGGTCGGGAACAACCCAAGAAGGGGTGACTAGAATGTATCCAGTTAGGAGTTGAGATAACACATTCAGTTACAAGATAGACAATCAGCAGGTAAGTGGCTATTTCTTATGAAATATTAAGAAGTTATATAGCAAGTGTGGTCCGAAAAATCATTATTAATTGTAATTATATTTAGAAATTAATTTAGAAGAATTTATTTTCTAAATTTAATAGTGATTCGAGTACTCGACGTTTTTCGACCATTATAATTTGAAATTTATATTTTGGGATTAGATTATTTTTTAGAATCTTTATTTAAATCAAGTTTGGATATTTAACATTTGATTAAACTATTTTTGACAATATCCATTTATTTTTGTAATGTCAGATCAAACTTCGACGTGCAACTAACAAACTGAAAGTATTAATTTAACTTTGTGAAGTACCTGAAACGTGTATTTGATTCACAAAGTCAAATAATAATTACATTTTAAAAGTAATTCTTTAACTACAAGAGAAAGTTGTTAGTTGAAAATTTACCGATTCAGCTGGGAGTCAGGAATCCCATTGCTTGTAAAATTGACTAGTCGACGCTTTAAAAAACTATAATCACATGACATAATTCTAAAGGTCAAATTGATTTATGAGATACGTCAAATCCTATTTATTGTATTAAGAAGTTAGGTAGGTGCATAAGTGAGCTATACCCGATAGTGCTTCTTTTTAATAGTTAGAAAAGGGGATATTTAATTTGATATTAATTGTAATAACACCGTAAGAGAGTGATATATTACATACGTGAGAACATCAAAGCCAAAACAAATACATTTCGATTAAATCTCAAACAAGGAGGGCCGCCCCGTGTAGATGTAAAGGTCGTTAACCGCACAAGGGCGGCTAACTAAAGGGGTAAAGTTTTTATTTATTATATATGCAGCAAAACTTCTTCGACCGATTACTCGTCCTATACTTTCTAAAGATATAGCCCTACTTGCGCCCGGCTTATTTGCGCCCACCGCCATTTTCGGTCCATCTTTGCCTCAGAAAAATATCAACAATAATTAAGGTTTCATTTGCCCGCATGCTTACAATTCATTAGTTGGCCGACTAGTGAGGCGGTCTCCTACGTGCAAAATTATTATAAAAGCACTAAATTTAACAATTTTTCGCTTAGTTGCCCTAACTTCTATGCTTTTCGGTTGATAATTTAATTTTTGGAATTTATTTTAAACCTTAATGACTAATGATTTGCAAGCGTGAGAGCAAATGAAACCTTAATTACTGTTGATATTTTTCTGGGACGCAAATGAGTCGAAATTGCTGGTTGGAGCAAATGAGCCGGGCACAAGTAAGCTCACACCTTAAAAAACAGACAATTTGTAAGGTAGATATTAGTAATACACTGCTCTAAAAGGACCCCCGCCACGCTTTACGTGATAGATACCTAAAATTCTAACGACCACTTGCAGCTTTGCGGTAATTCTCCTATTTTTTTAATCTGGAAATTTTTGTTTGTTTCTAAAACGTAAGTGCCGTTTGCTGGTTATTTATTTTACGTCTTATTACAAGTGCAGGTTTTTAGGATTGCGTGGGCGAGAAAGTTACAGGTTTAAGACTTATTCAGGTAGCAAATCTCTGATAAGCATTCCTGTCTCTTGTGGATTCACACCCTAATTATGTTTTTGTTAGTTTTTTTGCGGAAGCCAGAATGTTCACATTCCGGCCTGTTTATGCTATCGGATGGTGCTGTGTGAGTCCTGTAGGCATTACTCGACGTCCAGAACAGTTATTCGTCAGAGGAATTTTGGACCAGGTGCAGGTCAGGATCTGCGTTGATTTCTGTGGAGATCTTCAGGTACTCGAGCCATTACTCGAGATGTGTTCGATGGGTAGTTTTCGTGGGTGTACTATCATGAAGCGTGGCCTGCTGGTTAAATAATTGCTATTATAACACTAGTACATAATTTTGGAGGCGTTGCCTCATGTTGTATGTAGATTCGAACTTATATAGTTCAAGTTTATTCGCTCATATGTCATTGCAGCGAGTGTAAATACTGGGCTTCACCCTTTTACATTTTTAGGAAATCACAGAAGTATGTTTATTACATGGTAAGAATAGCAGTTATGTCAGGTTAGAATTGCTGAATGGCTAAAAGTCAACATTTACACATTCTCCAAAGCTGTTAGAGCTCCATGCTTTCTTCTTTAACATTGCATGTTGGTGTGCTCTCCCAGCAAGTAACATAATTTAGTTGAATGTGGGAAATATGCAGGTACCTGAACAAACATGTTGTATTTAGGATACTGTAAAACATTGCAATCATTCAGTGAATGTTATTTGTTCCAAATTACACAACTTAAATATTTGGTTAACACTTCTGCTGAATGTGAAAATTAATTTCGGGCATCTTTTATCCAGCAGCGTTCTACATCGATTGCTCCGTTTTGAATAAGCAGCGTACCGGAAGCGAGCCATTCTTGCATGCTCTAGCGACATTTACTACTAAGTTGATCCATTCTCTTTAGCTAGTCGGTGGCATATTTCCGTTCATTATCAGCCAAAAAAATATGTAACAATACAATGTCTGTTTGTGTTTCTTAATCGATAAAAACGTCAGTACATTTATGAAATATCTTAACACATTGCAAACATTCTGCACTTGAAATTAAACAATGAGAACAATCCATATGATTATGACATTGATGACACTATCCCTTTGAGGAACTGAAAAATTTACAATATTACATAAAAGACCATCTTGTCATTTGTTGAATTCATGTAGGAGAAGAATTTACATGATGTTTTCTAAGATTTCAATTATTTTAAGAATTTGTCTGACACTGTCAGTATCAGTGGCTTCACGGGAAAGAAGTTCTGAAACTCACAGTAATTATAAGCTATTTTCGATCAACCATAACCCAGATTTGTCTATACATACATATAGGTAGGGTATACATTTTTTATTTTATAGCGTATATGAAGTAATTCATGCTATAACTGTATTTATAAACTTTTATACTTTTTGTGTATGTATGATCTAGAATTATTTTATTCTAGATATAATTATATATTTACTTTACTTTTCACATGTGATTTATTTCATTGGTTTTGTGTAATTACTTTCAAGGAGAAGGGTAATTTTGCACAAAGGCAGCTCATCTGCACCGGCGGCACTGCATACAAGACGTTTGAACACAATATAAACAGGATGGCGATGTGTATTAAAATAAGTTATAGTGTCATTGTTTACCGTCTTCTTTTTCTTGTTTTGCATCTCCTACTGGATGTTGATAATCATTATAGCAATTTGAACCTTAGATAAGGCTGTTCTGAATACCACTATGGTACTTTTCCGTACCATTCGCGCCAATTTCTTTACCAGGGCGTTCCTCTTCGTCCAACACTTCTTCTTCCATGTATTTTTTCTTCTATAATGAGTTGCAGTATTTTACAACTGTCATATCTCATTATATCCTAAATACTCCAATTATCTTTTTCTTTTTTTAAAGTTTCTGTGTTTTTCTCGAGACCTTTAAATATACTGCGGTAAGTCCGCTTTATGAAGGCTTCCAATTTCTTACTCGTGGTTTTTGTCAGTGTCTAACTTTCTGCTCCAAACGTAACATCTGAAGATTCCTATTCTTTTTCTAATTGAAGCTCTCGGTTGCGTAGAACTTTATTCATTCTTATGCAGGCGGATCTTGATTGTTCTATCCGCGATCTTATTTCCTTAGCTGCAGACTTAGATGACATAATTTCAGGTGTCCTCTATACCAGGAATTACCGCCGCCAGTTTTCTTATTTGCAGCAGCAGCAGCACTAGACTTCAGAACACATAATTACAGATAATTATCGACAGTACAGCTTCGACGAAACCTTTTGAAACGAGTGGCGACCTCTTGGGACGAACTTTATACACACTTACCACACCATGCTACCTTGTTGCTTACTGCGCGGCGCCATCTTAAAAGTGGTCTTGGTCAGACCTGGGCCCGTAACAACTTATCTACTCTTCTTCAACTCTCTTGGGCATCGATTCAGTGCCGGTGGAGACTATAATGTAACACATCGTTATTGGGCACCAGATTAATAATTGCATTTGTTAGGCAATTATACGATGCGATGCAGAATAACAACCTACAACTTGCATCAGGTCAACCAACTTTCAACACTTGGAATCGACGATTAACGTTGTCCAAACATATGTGTTGCTGCTGCTACCACGCGTGTAGATGATACCACCCAGAGTATTTCATAATGATAATACTCTATGAAAAACAACTATTTTTTAACAAAGTTAGCAACACATATACAATATACATGATATACACAAATAGATATAGTGCGCGATTAAACAATGATTGTGCTACTAGTTAAACGCGCCCTGGTATTGCGACAGAGTTCGATGAAACGAATGCACTAATAACTGACGCTGCTCAAAGTCTGCTAGACGATTCCTAGACACGGAATTCCGATGCTGAATCTAAATGAATGCTAACTGAATGAAAAACGTTCAATGAATGCTATGTGCTTTTCTGTCTGTCTTTTAAAGCATCTCGTCACCTGCGTCAATGCAGAGGGTTTATCGCTTCTCGGTGGCCGCTTGGAACTCTCGCTTTTGGGAAAGTGCTATTACCCTTTGTGTCCTGGAAAATTGCTTTATTGCCCTCTTGCCGAAGCAAACGTCTAATCAGTGTAAGTGTTACTGTCTCTTGTCCGAGCGTTTTGCGTCAGCAAGGGGATTTTATTACGCCTCATCATTCTGACCGGATAGTCACTGAGTTCATTCAATCCTCGAGTAGCCGGTTGCCTTTGTCCCAAAACGGGTTTCTCGGCGTCCCTGCTGATTTTGTAATTGCGTACTCTCACATTGGATTTGAGCAAGTGATGATTACAGGCGACATTTTTATCTATTTTATGACACTAGTCAATAACTTGCGCGTAACGTTTCGCCCAAAGTTAGCCAAGTCGTCTGTGTATCGAAAGTTTTCACATTTACAATTTCCTGCGTTGCTATTGTACACTTTAGCGGAGTAATTTATGTATACTGTACGTGGCTGTGTCTGCTACACATATTTGGGGACAAACGTCTCCAGTTAAGACATATAACGTAAAGTGTATTGGCTAATGGACCGTAAGTCTCATTTATCCATAGATAACAAACTCCTTCTTCACAAGGTGATCGTGAAACCTATCTGGCTTCCACTCGAAAACTACTATGTCATTTTTCATTTTCAACACCCTTGTCACTGAAGACAGATTATATCAATCAGTAACCAATCATGGATGTCAAGTCAAGTAAAACTGAGACTCCGTTAACGTAATTTATATTACTTCATAAAGTTTCCAATAAGATTTATTAGTTATTGCCAGCGGCGAAAATTTTAAGAAACATAATTCAATTTTAACAAACATTTCGTAAAAACTGTTCCCGTATTGACTGTATAATTCCATTTAAATTTTAAGTAAGAGCGGTGATATTTGTCCGAACTTTCCCATACTATTTCTTCTATGCCGATAAGCACAAGAATGCATTTATACCAATCTCACTTAGACAACGAATTGCTTATGCTTTCCCAGTCAGTAACAATAATTCTTGAAGCTTAACGACTCGCCAGTAACAACGCTAGAAAGGCTTTTATTCAGCAAGTTTATGCTAAACAACTTAAAAATCTCACCACACGATAAATTCCAACGTTTCAGTGCATCGGCTGCTTAGGCTACAGCTCAGGATAGGACAACGACAGTGGCGGCTCGTGATGATTGTATTTGGGGGGCTCTTGATTCTTAACAATAACTAAACATGAAGTTATAATTAATGACTCACCTACATTCCGTCGATGTTTTAATCCAAACATATTCTCTTTAATATGTACCTGTTTTTATAGTCACCTTTAATCTTTAAAAACTATTCTTGACCAGGTTTTATCCATTTCTTCACATACAACACAACACATGGAAAACAAAACAGGGTCTTTGCTGTATCATATCCATATATCCATTTGTTCTTCTTGTAAATGTTCATATATAAATGTCTTGTATAATTACGAGTCCCAGCTTTACCTTGTTGGTTGACATTTAAAACCGGTGTAGGTCGTCTAAGTTTTTTATTTTAACCTTTTCAGGTAAGGCTAGGTTTTTAAAATTAATGTTGATTATACAATTTACGCTGTTCTCTGTCATTCTTTAATAAAACGTGTACGAAACCGAAATCATTGCACATAAACAATCGTGTTTCAACCGCAACCACGATTTAAACCATATAACAATACTCGAATTCACCTTGTACATTGCAGTTATTTTCAATGTCAAAGCTGGCAATATTTCTAAGGCGTTAATACTATGACGCGGCAGTCATTGAACCCGAAGATGAGCGGCAGCTCCCAGCGTGGGGTTTTTAAAATGGAAAATTCATTGTCCATTGAAATGGCAATACAGTCAGTTCTGCTGCGATGTACGTCATCAGCGGTTTATCTGTCATCGCATATAAGTTTGGAGCAAAATTTCGGATCGCCCTCATCTGCTGCCAGCCGCTTCTTGCAGTCACGCGCCACAGATCGTGCTATGGGGACATATTTCTTGGATATTATTTTACCTGTTCTAAGCGGGATCGACGATCACCGGATTTCATTACTTAAACCTTGTATTATAACGGTGGGATAGACGATAAACTATATTTTCAACGATAGAATAGTTACTTTTTTCTAATAACAGATAGGCTGTTGACAACTGGGAAGCCAGCGCTCATGCGCCCGTCAACTGGATAAGGAAGATGCTTTCGTAATTGCGATTCTTATATGTCTTTTTAAATATAGGGAAAAATGTCTTGTTACATATGAAAATGCAAATAATTTTGCATTTCGCAGAAAAGAATTTTAAATCGTCAACACAAGTCCCGCAAGGAAGTCAGTAACCATTTATTTATTTACTTACTTACGTTCTATGAATATACATGGTGTTATGGAAATGAGTGCAAATATTTTAACCAGTGAAAGAGCTCACCAAAATGAACAACTTTTCTATTTATCGTTTTTCATTTAATCGCATATTTTCTCAATCATTTATCTCCCTAAATTTGACGAACCGCTTGGTAAGCAAATCTAAGTTAAAGGTGAACGACACCAGTATATTAAAACTGCAAAATTCTTGCACAAAAAACATGCGGTCAATAACTTACCTACCTCAATTGATAAAGTACGTTGGTGACCAGTAGTATGGCGACACCAAAACTGGAGCAATCAAATTAATTGACCTAATTAAATCCGCGAAGTGGGCGACACCTACCAATTAATTTCGCGGATTGACCTAATTAATTTCGCGGTTTGCTCTAATTAATTTCGCGGTTTGATCTAATTAATCACATATGAAGTTTGATATGTAATTTACATATGTGCTACTGAATAAATTACGCGTCGGACTTTGGCGGCCATCTTGGATTTCTGGCGGGAATATTTGAATTTGAATTTTTTCCGATTTTTTTTTCTAAGTTCCATTATTTGAATTTTAAACTTCCCGGGTGTCGGCCATCTTGATTTTCTGCGCGCGCACTTCTCACGGCTGTCGTTTTTAATTTTGAATTTTTGCGGAAATATTTGAATTTCAAACTGCTAAATCTTCCGTCTTCCCTCATCGAAGCTGCTGTCTCTCTCTTGCATTCACTCGCGGAAATATTTAAATTTAAAAAAAGCTATTTGCGTCGGACCCGAGTGGGAATCGAACCCTCTACGTTTGCATACGCATTGGGCTGACATTGATCGATGCCGCTAGACCACGGAGCGCTACGGGATTTAAAGGGTTTGAGCGGTGTGCCATCCCGCTTGAGTACCGCTATGCTGTCATATTATAAAATTATTTATTTCCTGAAAATTATAATTAATAACAGATGAACTGCATTGTGCATAATTTAGAACCATAGTAATATTTTTAAAAGGCGAAATAATTATTTAGTCCCTTATATAAATACACGCATTCTGACTATGCTAGCTTTCTCTTTCAAAGTTTTGACGTCATTGCATAGCGGGCTGTAAATTTTAACCGACAAAATGCATTGTTACCGGGGGATTGTATCTGCTGGAGTTTAGACTTTTTATAATAGAAATTAAATAAATGAACTGAATCACTCAAATGGGTTATAACGCTCAGGATCAAGCGGTCTCTATTTAATAAATGTGTTTTACAATCAACCATTGTTTTATTTGCAGACGGTATAGAAAATCTATTTTATTTTAAATAAACGTTGTACCACACAACCTATTTTTCAAAAATTTAGATTATAAGAATAGGGAACGTTTAGAGCTTATTGTGTTTAAAGGTTGGTACAATTTAAAAAAAATTAGATTTGCAACAGCTTTTGCTGTAATTAGTGCTTTTATTTTTATAATATGAGTGACGTGTATGCGTGGATTAACGATATTTCCATCGTTCTCTGCCTGCTATATAGATGGAAATTTCCTCTCGAGTTCTTGGTCAATCGAATATATTCCGGCGAAATGCTGTAACATATTTAAATTTATGTTGCTATGCGTGCTTACAAAAAGACGTTATGGAGCAATCATTAATTGATCTAATTAAATTCGCGGTTGTCAAATAATATCAAATTTTAAACTTTGAACACAACAGTTTTAAAATATTGCTCGGCTAACATAAAGAAGATATACGTATTGCTTGAGTAAGAAAGAGATAAACATAGTAGCAAATATTGGAGAAGGCTTGCCTAATTTTAATTATGACATTTGTCAACTAAACATGCCTAGTACTAATAGAAATAATTACTTTATTTTTATAATCTGCTCTTTTATAATATCGCTGCGGAACTTACGAGACGTTCTTTATGTTTACTTTAGAAACCCTTAACCCTTTTCATTTAAATCGCGAAATCCGCATAAATATATTACTATAAAAAATCGCGAAAAGTGTTGAGTAAATAAATGCAACGCATTGTAAAGCCGTAAAACTTTTAGTTATTGTACGTTTACAAGATGGGTCTTTTGACAAAGTGGAAGAACCAAACTATGCTATTGTAAATGTACAGATTTTTCACTGTCAATTTGTATATAACAACTTAATGTAAATTGGTATTTGGAACATTTTAACGAAAACAGCGACTTCTTTCGGCATAAACTGTTTCTTCTCACTACGGAACCCTATTTTATAAGTAAACGTCTGAAATTGTGTCATTATATCGATAAAAACTGCATTTTAGTTTAAAAAATTCCAATATAAATGCAAACGGACGAAAATAAAAACGCAGTTAACCACAAAGTAACATAATTTTGAATAAAAAAACACAATTTCGTTGGAAAAATGTTCTGTTTCACTTAAAATTTTACAAAAACTGACATCATATCACTTGAAATTATACAAAAAACGACATTTTTATCCAATAAGCGATAAAAAAATACGCCGTCTCACATAAATTTTAGAAAATCGACAGCATCTCCCATGAAAATTTATAAAAATCGGCATCTTGTCACATTAAATTCTGTAAAAACGACAAAAACAATATTTTTTTCACAACTTTCATTGAAAAATAGTAAAATTTTACGAAAATACGTCTGTGCTGACGACAAATGAAAATAAATTTGAATAGAAACACGCAAAAATTACGAAAAGACGTATGTGTTGACCCCAAAGTAACAAAAATTTGAATAAAATCACACAATCATACAGCATCTCACATAAATTTTCGCAAATATCGACATCATGTCACATAAATTATACAAAAACTGTCATCACGTCACTTGAAATTATACAAAAAACGATATTTTATTCAACACACGATGAAAATTGAACAAAAATCACGCAATTACAAGCCATCTCACATAAATTTTCACAAAAATCGACATCATGTTACATAAACTATGCATAATTTTGCAAATGTTTTACACTTTTTATAAAATGCATCGCTCAAAATTAAAAGAAATAGCAATTTCGTTGAAAAAATCTACTACCACAATCATTTCGATAAACAAAATTCAAAAAATCTTATACTTTTGACGGAAATATATGTATGCTGACCACAAATTAACATAATTTTTAAATAAAAACGCGCAATTCGTTGAAAAAAATATTCTGACACCACCAAAACACGCAATTTCATTGAAAAATATATATATGTTGTCCGCAAATTAACATAAAGTTGAATAAAAACACGTAATTTTGTTGAAAAACACTTGAAATTATACAAAATATATGTATGTTGATCACAAATTAACATAAACCTGAATAAAACACACAATTTCGTTGAAAAATTTGCAAATGTTTTACACTTTTTTATAAAATGTATCGCACAAAATTAAAAGAAATCACAATTTTCTAAATTATATCACGCTATTATGAAATCGTAGATTGATTTTTTTGAAATTTTACACTTTGTAACTGTAAAATAACTACAAATACTAATATTTTAGCTTTAGACTTTGTAATTATTGCAGATTCGAGAAAAAAACAAAGCAGAGTGGAAATAAAAAACACAAACACTTTGTAATAAACAAATATATTGTTCTTATTTCGTATAATACTTAATAATATAAATATAAATGTACAGCAGAATGTCTTATTTCTAAAAATTCGCTAGCAATTTACAAAACTGTAGTTTGAGGTGCACGACATTTCAAATTAAAAAGACTGCAAGTAATAAAATCAGAAATTCATTGTGTAATTTTAAAGTTTAAGATGCACCCAATCTAGAATTCCCTTCGTTTTTGGTGTTGATGACATCTGCCTTAGAGGCGTTTTTCTAACGGCCCTTTTTTGGAGGCGTTTCCTTATCGGCGTTCTTCTGACTGAACCTTTTTGATGTGGACTTGGATGAGTAGCTGGTGTTTTTAATTTATATTCTAAATCGGACTCGCAGTTATCAGTTTCCATTTCGGTTTTTCCTGTAGTATCAGTCGGGGTTGGCTTCTTTTGCTGTTTAGGTTTAGCTAGCAGCACATTAGCAACGTTAAGGTCTTTGATGTACTCAGCAAACTGTAGGCGTCCGGGTGGATTAATAGTTTTTCGAGGCCGCAGAGTGTCATGAATTAAATCGACTATGTTAGACGCCGGTAAAATTTCACCCTTTATAGTAACGGTGCCCTTGTGATCCCAGCTCACATCGTTTGAGGTACTCAAAATGCGTAGGAAAACTTCAGCTTTTTTCTTAAAAGTTTTGGGAAGTGTAGATAAAATAACGGCATTTGATAGGCTGTCACTGGTTGTTTCAATAGGTATTTTGATTGGCTGCCGCGCCTGGTTTGTGAAATGAAGGAATCGTTGTAAAACCTGATTGTACTGGATCCATTTATCGTGATCAGTTAATTTGGACTTTAAAACTTTTTGCATTTCGTCATCAAGCTGTGATAATATATTTTTCTCCGCATCATCGCCAGACTTAAGACGTTGGACAAATTCCGGCGATACAATCAACATCTTCCGCTCTTTGTCCATTTTAGTCGAAAAGGAGCTCAGTCGTTTGTTCTAGTAGAGCCGTCGTGAATAAACTAGCTTAAAATCAAGACTTTCATAATAAATATATAAAAAAAAAAAAATGACAGGTACGGGAATCGAACCCGTATTCTCTCTCGAGATCAGAGCTTAAATCTGACGCCTTAACCATTCGGCCAACCTGCCTCCCTATATAAACGAGCACTCTCTGCATAATTAAGAAAACATATAGTTTAAAAAGCCTTCTGCATGCAATTTCAAACAATATTTCATATAAATTAAGCCATGTACAAATTTCTAAATCGGTTTTGATATATATTTTATCGAAAGATTGGACCCTCAGCTACCGTTTTATTACTATTTGACGTGATGCGTCATCGATGAATTTTACAAGAGCCAGCCTGTCTGCGATGTGACGTAGGTAATGTGTCCACCCCTTTTTATTTTAAAATTCTATAAAAACAGAGGCCCGACTGATGCCGCACTAACACGTTTTAAACCATTGTACTCTGTTACCTGATGCGGCAGCAGTTTGGACCTCTGATTTTATAGAATTTTAAAATAAAAAGGTATGGAGACATTACCTACGTCACACAGCAGACAGGATGGCACTTGTAAAATTCATCGATGACGCATCACGACAAATAGTAATAAAACGGTAGCTGTGGGTCCAATCTTTCGATAAAATATATATCAAAACCGATTTAGAAATTTGTACATGGCTTAATTTATATGAAATATTGTTTGAAATTGCATGCAGAAGGCTTTTTAAACTATATGTTTTCTTAATTATGCAGAGAGTGCTCGTTTATATAGGGAGGCAGGTTGGCCGAATGGTTAAGGCGTCAGATTTAAGCTCTGATCTCGAGAGAGAATACGGGTTCGATTCCCGTACCTGTCATTTTTTTTTTTTTTATATATTTATTATGAAAGTCTTGATTTTAAGCTAGTTTATTCACGACGGCTCTACTAGAACAAACGACTGAGCTCCTTTTCGACTAAAATGGACAAAGAGCGGAAGATGTTGATTGTATCGCCGGAATTTGTCCAACGTCTTAAGTCTGGCGATGATGCGGAGAAAAATATATTATCACAGCTTGATGACGAAATGCAAAAAGTTTTAAAGTCCAAATTAACTGATCACGATAAATGGATCCAGTACAATCAGGTTTTACAACGATTCCTTCATTTCACAAACCAGGCGCGGCAGCCAATCAAAATACCTATTGAAACAACCAGTGACAGCCTATCAAATGCCGTTATTTTATCTACACTTCCCAAAACTTTTAAGAAAAAAGCTGAAGTTTTCCTACGCATTTTGAGTACCTCAAACGATGTGAGCTGGGATCACAAGGGCACCGTTACTATAAAGGGTGAAATTTTACCGGCGTCTAACATAGTCGATTTAATTCATGACACTCTGCGGCCTCGAAAAACTATTAATCCACCCGGACGCCTACAGTTTGCTGAGTACATCAAAGACCTTAACGTTGCTAATGTGCTGCTAGCTAAACCTAAACAGCAAAAGAAGCCAACCCCGACTGATACTACAGGAAAAACCGAAATGGAAACTGATAACTGCGAGTCCGATTTAGAATATAAATTAAAAACACCAGCTACTCATCCAAGTCCACATCAAAAAGGTTCAGTCAGAAGAACGCCGATAAGGAAACGCCTCCAAAAAAGGGCCGTTAGAAAAACGCCTCTAAGGCAGATGTCATCAACACCAAAAACGAAGGGAATTCTAGATTGGGTGCATCTTAAACTTTAAAATTACACAATGAATTTCTGATTTTATTACTTGCAGTCTTTTTAATTTGAAATGTCGTGCACCTCAAACTACAGTTTTGTAAATTGCTAGCGAATTTTTAGAAATAAGACATTCTGCTGTACATTTATATTTATATTATTAAGTATTATACGAAATAAGAACAATATATTTGTTTATTACAAAGTGTTTGTGTTTTTTATTTCCACTGCTTTGTTTTTTTCTCGAATCTGCAATAATTACAAAGTCTAAAGCTAAAATATTAGTATTTGTAGTTATTTTACAGTTACAAAGTGTAAAATTTCAAAAAAATCAATCTACGATTTCATAATAGCGTGATATAATTTAGAAAATTGTGATTTCTTTTAATTTTGTGCGATACATTTTATAAAAAAGTGTAAAACATTTGCAAATTTTTCAACGAAATTGTGTGTTTTATTCAGGTTTATGTTAATTTGTGATCAACATACATATATTTTGTATAATTTCAAGTGTTTTTCAACAAAATTACGTGTTTTTATTCAACTTTATGTTAATTTGCGGACAACATATATATATTTTTCAATGAAATTGCGTGTTTTGGTGGTGTCAGAATATTTTTTTCAACGAATTGCGCGTTTTTATTTAAAAATTATGTTAATTTGTGGTCAACATACATATATTTCCGTCAAAAGTATAAGATTTTTTGAATTTTGTTTATCGAAATGATTGTGGTAGTAGATTTTTTCAACGAAATTGCTATTTCTTTTAATTTTGAGCGATGCATTTTATAAAAAGTGTAAAACATTTGCAAAATTTTGCATAGTTTATGTAACATGATGTCGATTTTTGTAAAAATTTATGTGAGATGGCTTGTAATTGCGTGATTTTTGTTCAATTTTCATCGTGTGTTGAATAAAATATCGTTTTTTGTATAATTTCAAGTGACGTGATGACAGTTTTTGTATAATTTATGTGACATGATGTCGATATTTGCGAAAATTTATGTGAGATGCTGTATGATTGTGTGATTTTATTCAAATTTTTGTTACTTTGGGGTCAACACATACGTCTTTTCGTAATTTTTGCGTGTTTCTATTCAAATTTATTTTCATTTGTCGTCAGCACAGACGTATTTTCGTAAAATTTTACTATTTTTCAATGAAAGTTGTGAAAAAAATATTGTTTTTGTCGTTTTTACAGAATTTAATGTGACAAGATGCCGATTTTTATAAATTTTCATGGGAGATGCTGTCGATTTTCTAAAATTTATGTGAGACGGCGTATTTTTTTATCGCTTATTGGATAAAAATGTCGTTTTTTGTATAATTTCAAGTGACATGATGTCAGTTTTTGTAAAATTTTAAGTGAAACAGAACATTTTTCCAACGAAATTGTGTTTTTTTATTCAAAATTATGTTACTTTGTGGTTAATTGCGTTTTTATTTTCGTCCGTTTGCATTTATATTGGAATTTTTTAAACTAAAATGCAGTTTTATCGATATAATGACACAATTTCAGACGTTTACTTATAAAATAGGGTTCCGTAGTGAGAAGAAACAGTTTATGCCGAAAGAAGTCGCTGTTTTCGTTAAAATGTTCCAAATACCAATTTACATTAAGTTGTTATATACAAATTGACAGTGAAAAATCTGTACATTTACAATAGCATAGTTTGGTTCTTCCACTTTGTCAAAAGACCCATCTTGTAAACGTACAATAACTAAAAGTTTTACGGCTTTACAATGCGTTGCATTTATTTACTCAACACTTTTCGCGATTTTTTATAGTAATATATTTATGCGGATTTCGCGATTTAAATGAAAAGGGTTAAGGGTTTCTAAAGTAAACATAAAGAACGTCTCGTAAGTTCCGCAGCGATATTATAAAAGAGCAGATTATAAAAATAAAGTAATTATTTCTATTAGTACTAGGCATGTTTAGTTGACAAATGTCATAATTAAAATTAGGCAAGCCTTCTCCAATATTTGCTACTATGTTTATCTCTTTCTTACTCAAGCAATACGTATATCTTCTTTATGTTAGCCGAGCAATATTTTAAAACTGTTGTGTTCAAAGTTTAAAATTTGATATTATTTGACAACCGCGAATTTAATTAGATCAATTAATTGATTGCTCCATAACGTCTTTTTGTAAGCACGCATAGCAACATAAATTTAAATATGTTACAGCATTTCGCCGGAATATATTCGATTGACCAAGAACTCGAGAGGAAATTTCCATCTATATAGCAGGCAGAGAACGATGGAAATATCGTTAATCCACGCATACACGTCACTCATATTATAAAAATAAAAGCACTAATTACAGCAAAAGCTGTTGCAAATCTAATTTTTTTTTAAATTGTACCAACCTTTAAACACAATAAGCTAAACGTTCCCTATTCTTATAATCTAAATTTTTGAAAAATAGGTTGTGTGGTACAACGTTTATTTAAAATAAAATAGATTTTCTATACCGTCTGCAAATAAAACAATGGTTGATTGTAAAACACATTTATTAAATAGAGACCGCTTGATCCTGAGCGTTATAACCCATTTGAGTGATTCAGTTCATTTATTTAATTTCTATTATAAAAAGTCTAAACTCCAGCAGATACAATCCCCCGGTAACAATGCATTTTGTCGGTTAAAATTTACAGCCCGCTATGCAATGACGTCAAAACTTTGAAAGAGAAAGCTAGCATAGTCAGAATGCGTGTATTTATATAAGGGACTAAAATAATTATTTCGCCTTTTAAAAATATTACTATGGTTCTAAATTATGCACAATGCAGTTCATCTGTTATTAATTATAATTTTCAGGAAATAAATAATTTTATAATATGACAGCATAGCGGTACTCAAGCGGGATGGCACACCGCTCAAACCCTTTAAATCCCGTAGCGCTCCGTGGTCTAGCGGCATCGATCAATGTGAGCCCAATGCGTATGCAAACGTAGAGGGTTCGATTCCGACTCGGGTCCGACGCAAATAGCTTTTTTTAAATTTAAATATTTCCGCGAGTGAATGCAAGAGAGAGACAGCAGCTTCGATGAGGAAGACGGAAGATTTAGCAGTTTGAAATTCAAATATTTCCGCAAAAATTCAAAATTAAAAACGACAGCCGTGAGAAGTGCGCGCGCAGAAAATCAAGATGGCCGACACCCGGGAAGTTTAAAATTCAAATAATGGAACTTAGAAAAAAAAATCGGAAAAAATTCAAATTCAAATATTCCCGCCAGAAATCCAAGATGGCCGCCAAAGTCCGACGCGTAATTTATTCAGTAGCACATATGTAAATTACATATCAAACTTCATATGTGATTAATTAGATCAAACCGCGAAATTAATTAGAGCAAACCGCGAAATTAATTAGGTCAATCCGCGAAATTAATTGGTAGGTGTCGCCCACTTCGCGGATTTAATTAGGTCAATTAATTTGATTGCTCCAGTTTTGGTGTCGCCATACTACTGTGACCAGATGTGAACTACAGGTTTTATCAGTACCTATGCAGTTTTTTGTGTTTTGCGCCATTAAATTAAAATACTATTCCATAGGGTATGCATTTTTAGAGTAAAACTGTTTTGAATTTTACCTCCGTTTTGAGGGCGTTTTTGAAAAAATGATAAACGGAGTTGTTCAGTTCAGCGAGTTCTCTTACGGGTTCAAATATTTGCACTCATTTCCATAACGCCCTGTATAGCCCTTGTAGGGGCTAAAGTATACACGTGTTTATATAGAACATGTGAGCTTGGGTTTGAAAAAAACTAAGTCATGTACTGTATTACTTCTGATGTTTTAATTTAAATATAACAGTTATTATAATAGTAGAAGTGTCAATTTGTTTAAATTATCAAATTTTAAATTACACATATTTAATCAAGAACAAAAAGTTTTTATAATCGAAATCGACAGTCGGTGACAGTTATGCAACGGCTTAGGTTATGTATGTGTATTTCATTCTAGAGCATTAACATAATGTGAATTAATAATCGACAAGCTTGATTTCACTTTGGTTTTCTCACATGTTATATGTATATATTAGTTGAAGATCGTTGTTCATTTATCTCTATTGTCGGCTCTGATACCTCTTAAAAAGTTTCCATGCTTGACTTTTCCATGTATTATCCAAAGCTCTCATTATCTCTTCACACGTTTGGTCAAACATTTCTTCTTTGGCCATAGTCGCCGCTTTGTGACGTTATAATTAGCCCTTGCATAGTATCTGTGCCGTATTTCAAGACTAATAACGTTCACAACCCACACTCTAGCTCAAACTTTCGGCGATTTGTGGTCGTAGGTAAGAACTAGGCGACGGTTCTTAGCGTTATTAGTTACAAAGTCAAACAAAATTAGGGCGCCAATTGTCAGTCACAACAAAACACCAGTTTAAATAAAACTCACTAATCGTATACGGCTTTCAGCTCACACTAATCTAAATTTAAAAAAAAAACAGAGCGGGTGTATGTACATCGTACAGAGAATTCTAGTACTAAGGCGTTAATGAAATTAATTTTTCATAAGGTACAACTAAATGGTTAAATAAAGATTGAAGCCGTCGTTGGCGTATAAATATTAAGCCAAGTTCACAAATACAAATGAGCTTATAGGCCAATAGTATAATTAGGTTTAAATTAATACTCACACTATGCTGGGTTCGTTAAATTCGACACAACCCAGAAACTTTCGTTATATAAAATACATTAATACAAAATTATAAGTTTTAAATAGTATGCAGCTTCAAATTGTAATTAAAAGTTCAGCTCTTTGCGCAGGAATCGAATAGCAAAATTACCCTTAGCGAATTGCAGCCTCATTAGGTGCTTGCAAGAAAGCTAACCCCTGAACGCCTTCATAATTAAATAAGGAACAATGCAGTATATAAATCTATTTTTCGCTGGAGTCCATAGGGTCAAAGTAGATAAATTTCGAATACTATTACTACTACTATATCTGCTAGGAGTTGGAAAACCAGGACAAAAACACCTGCAAACGCACTATTGCATTGTCAAGTCAGGTGAAACGAAATTTGAAATGCATACCTGCAGGTAAAAAACGGCCTCAGATTGCAAGCGAATCAGAAGTCACAAGCTAAATGCAGCCCAGAATGAATGAGGATTCACTTTTAGATTAACGTGCATACGCCATTACACGAAGAAGCTGGCTTAAAAACGGGGAGAAATCCTTTAAGCTCCTGCCGGTTTGTAAGAGCACTTGAAGACGAGACAAAAATCTCCGAAACTCTGGAACAGCCTGGTATTGATTTAAAATTTGCAAAAAGGTCCCAAAATGTTAAAAAATAAACATAGGCAACACGCTCCACACACGGGTGCTTGAAAAAACCTAATTCATAGCAATAGAAAACACTACGGAACAGCAAAAAAGACCCGATTTGGGCCGTTGGTGAAAAACCAGCGAAGATAATAGAGCTGTAGCAGTATGGTAGGTTGCATAACGGCCAATTTCAAGCTAATGTTAGTAAAGCTGGAGTAACATAAACGTAGGAATATCGATATGTGTCCGTCGCTTTATTGTGGTGGAAAATTTTGAAAAGAGCTGTACTCAATCGAAAGCTAGGTGTAAAACTAGGGGCCAGCATGAATATTGCGCCACTCTCACATCAAGCGCCTGGGGCCCAATATTCAAATGCTCTTATCTTATCCAAATAAGGGGTCATGCAATGCAACTAAATTCAGTAAGTAGTGCCAGTCCGTGGCTGAAAGACGACCTTTTTAAATTTGACAACTTGTTCAGGTCAGTGCGAGCTTACCGAGTGACTCATCCTCCGGGCTTTGTTGCTCCTATTAGGTGCTTTTTGTTATTTTTGAATAAATTCCGGCGCTCTTAAGCGCTATTGCTGCGTCGCATTGATATTCAAATGCGAGGCGTTGCACAAAGGGCTGCCCTTTGATACCAGTGAGGCGACAAAAGGTTTGAGATACTGAAGCACGATGTGCATAATGGCGGGTTTCAAGTTTCCTCGTCTGTCTGAGTCTTATGACACGGGATCTTCGTTTTTGATGGGGCGAAGTGGAGCGCAAATGAGCCTAAACAAGAATTGACAGCTTCGAGTCCGCGTTAAAAAACTGCTCTATTGTGCACGCCTCGCCTCCGCTATATTGCGTGTCTCTCAATTTGAATTTGATAATTTCATCTTATGTTCTGACGTTTACGTGTTATTACTGGATGCCTTGGCCTATTTTTGTCTCGTTATACAATTTCCAATGTCAGAGTGTGAGTACAGCTCGATTTGCGCCCTGTCACTACCCCACCATTTTTTGCACACGTTTAGTAATAAGCAACAAAAGTTGTAGGTACCTACCTAAGGTATTAATACTATTTCCACTACATAAAAACGGAAAGCGGATACACCAACTTTAATAGTCGTCCAATACGTATAGTCAGCATTTGTTTTACCTTGTTACTATGGGTTCATGTATCTATTCAACTTCAAGCTGTAGAAACATCCCATTTAAAGCAGGATCTTTTTCATTGTTTGTGTACAAACCCAAACCCGAAGCTTTAACCTTTTCTTGCATAGAGATAATGCGACGCATTAGCGAGCCGCATTTGTCAGTCCTCAAATATGTGAGCCGTGCAGCTCGTAATAATCCACTTACCGAAAAGTTACGGTCGCGGAGTAATTGCCTTGGAGTGCACTTAAAGGAAGAAAAAGACTTATCGCCCCCGTCCTCTTAGTTTTGACACAGAAATTCAATAAGCATATTTCCATGCGGCGTTGTGATGCAAATGAGGTGTAGTCGCGACCTTATCAGATCGAAAGCGGATGCGTTATGTCTGGATGACGTAAATTTCCAGCTTAGCCTAATCGATGCGCTTGTGGGAAAAGCTCGCAGCTAATGAAGGAAAATTGCCTTTAAAGTGATCCCTCACGTTCTATTAGCTTGTTTTTATATTTTTACTTGCTTTACCATCGCGACAATTTTGGACATGCCCAAATCCGTCTTTACTCCTTTTCTTGATCTACCACCTGCCAAAGATGGCAAAAGCCCGTGCGTGTCTAAAGGTCAAGACCGCTGTCATCAGGCCTGCCATTTGGAGAAAACTTTCGGTCTTAAGATTGGGTTTCTGCATAAACATAGTTCGCGTTGCCTCCCATGGCCGTCGAATGCTGCACGCATATTTACCTAAATGGCAGCCGAACAATGACCAAGCGACGTCTTCCGCCGGCGCTAATAAAATTATCAACTCCGCGAAGGTCAACACCCGCCATTCTGCAAGGCCGCGGGAGTAGATAGCACCGAAGACATACCTGTTCTAGTCGTTACTCTACGCTAAACTCGTTAGCTCGTACTGGTTTGTAGGTTAGAAGATGAACGAGCACCCAGCGCGCGCGGGAAGGTGGGCCCATTCATTGCATGTTGTTCAGTGACGTCATTCGGCTACTACGGCACGCTGATTAACTTCTGAAGAAGCTAACATCATTATCAACGAGGGGTCAAGTAAATATTATTCTCGACCACTACGGCATCACCCAAAAAATTCATTTCCATCCGTACCTACATCCAACATAGATTCGAGTTATTACTAAATACTATTGAAAGTGTCTTTTGATATCTAGAATATATAGGCTCGCGGCCTCTAACTGAGAAAAATACCAAGAAGTTAAGAAAGAGAATACATTTTTCTTTACCCCGTCACACTTTATAACGATATATACAGCAGACCATTAACCGAGTTTAGTGCTTACCACGTCTACTTAGCATCCGGAAGGTCATGGGTTCGATTCCCGCTACCGTCTGTTCTGATTCAGGTTTTTAGGTGGTCTTTCTTCCATTCTCCACCCCTCCTTTCTCTCACCCATCCTATAACTCCTGTTCTTGGCTGAAGAGGGACGCAAGGTCCGTATAGCAGCCCGCCCCCAGTTGGGGGAATTGAAATTACGTTGAACCTTTACTTTTTCTGTAGACTATAAAAGCTTTCTCTTGTAAGCAGCTAGTATTTTCGGCGATAATAGAACTTGTAATCGAATTATTGAGACGATTAAATCGTAACATCTCTAGGATAGAGTTTTTGAGTTCTTCAATAATATTTTAAATAAGTACCCACTGTATAACTATTAAACTGGATAATTAAAACTGAGAATATGTATGAAGTAAATGCGCAAATGATCTAGATTCGATATTCTTGTCTTCTACTGACAAGGTGAGATCATTTCCATGATTGCTTCATACGCACATGATGTGGAAAACAATACGCGGTTCGCTTTTAGAACAAAACTACATAGTATATCCGTTAACTCTTAAACAACAAGGCCACACTTCTCAGGCGTGACGTCAGCATAGGAAGGCCGAACATCGATTAAATCGCATAAGCGCAGTGTTTACTACTTGTCAAACGAAAACTTTCACCTGAGTGCAGATTGCGCAGTGACAAATTTCTGTTATCAACAGCTGAGACCATTTACTTACTGGACGTGGAGCACTGCAAATCGAGCACAGTCCGAGAAAACGTACGCGGAGTAGTAAGCTTTGTACTAGCTTGTATGGCAAATAGGTCAATAACTTGGCTTACTAAATGAATTTCATACGACGAACTGAGGAGCGAGAGTAAATACTGCCTTGCTTTCTGTTTTGCACATCTAAAGTGAAACTTTTTGTTTGAGCAGCTGTACAGGTATTTATAACTTTATAAAATAAAAGGCTTTCTGCGAAAACGGGGTTACCAGTTGTGAACTAAGCCCTTAGTCCTACCCCATCAGTACCGTCTTTAAATACAAGGCCTGAAGTCTTTGATGTCACGAGCCCGTAACGTCAGCTTAATGAGGACAGTTATGGCCGCTGCGTCAACTGTGTGCACATGTTTATTAAAATTAACAATTATAATTGAGCTTTGCTTAATAGCCCAGTCATATAGTGCCTTCGTTAGTGTTTGCTGGGGTTCGTGTGAGTTTTTGACTACGAGTGTTGCTCAAATATGCACTTAAATGACAACTGAAAATAGGTCATTGCAAAAAAGCGAATTATTAGCTCAGTTCACAACCTCGTTTCCACAGAAAGCTCTTAATTTTTAGGGTTATAAACGCATATAAACATTATGCCTACGCTATTCATATTTCTGTGCTGACGTCAAGTTGCTTATTACAGTTTTAATGAATGTATAAAGAACTTAGTGAGTTAGTTTTGAGGTAGGCAATATGTGTATTATTTTATTTTACACTTCTGATCATAAATACGTAAGCCACAGTTGCCAAAGAATTATTATTACAAGTACCGACCTTATTCACGTTTGTTAATTGCCTCGTTATCCATGAACTGAATACTCATTCGGTATGATAACAATATCTATCTACAAACAAGTATGCACAAATATGGCATATAATTGCAATTTGCAATACACCATTATTTACTTTATTCACTATCAGCTGTTTTCAAACGTTAGAAACTCGCCATACAGTGACAATGTATTTATTTCACAACCATTTGAAACGGTTACTTAGGTTTTTTTGTCCACTCACACGTACACCACCAAATACTAACGAAGGCACTAAGTGACTTCTCTATTAAAAAAGGCTCAATTATAATTGATAATATCAATAACCATGTGACGTCAGAAAACTAAGACGTTTATTTAGGTGGTGTTGGTATAACTCAGTTGCTGCCAAGTGAGCCCACCTTTCGCGAGCCCGCTTGGCCTGGAGGGCGATGTCACTAACCCGACTAGTTGACGGTTTTTCTCTAACCATTCTCTCACGCTGTAACCGTCATGCAAAATTTCCTACTAAGCTTTCAGTCGGACAATTATTTATCCGCTTTGTAGGTATATGACACGGCCGCCCGTTGGCCTTTCCCGAGAAGATATCTGCACTTCCGCGCGAATTAATTAATTCGCTCGCAAAAGCTCGCGAGTAGTTGCACAGAACAGTTAGCGTTGTTACGCAATAAGCTATTTTATTGTCGTAATAAGCATTTATTATCTATTCAGCGAGCATTAATTTTACGTGCATTCCTCGCCGTGTACTTGTTATCGTGCGATCTCGATCGTTTCCATCGCATTTAATTTGCCGTTTCGAGCAACTACATGCTCCGGTAAAGCATTGTTTTGAAATTACACGTTTCTGCGCTGCCGCTTTTCTTTACTCTGTGAAACTGCAGCCCCACTCATTTTGGCCGCTATTTTTTCAAGAGGTCCTGATAAGTTGCTATCAAGGGGAGATAAGGAACATAATAATCATGTCAGAACTCAGTATCAACAAGATGCAGCACCTAACCACAATGCTGTTGTGTTTGACCTGGTCTTATATTTCGTATCTTGTAAAAAAATCTATCGTGCCGCTTCTACAGGTGAATTTCATTACAAAATACTCTTGGAAAAGTGTAGGTCATAGTTTTCATAAAATAGGTAATTAAAATTAGAAGGAAAAAAATCAGGGCTGCTGAAATAGTAACACAAGTGCTAACAAGGTTTAAGTTCATTTCAACAACCGAAGTTCGTTCCGAGCGCGCGGGCAGTGCAACGGAGGTAATGGGTCGCGTGCGACTAGCGTTACGCTCTAACTTAAAGCTAACTTAACTAATGGGTTCAAATCCATCGCCGATCTGAGAAACTTCTCAGCCACGGCCAGATTTGAACTCATGCCCACCTGGTTGCTAAGCTAGGCCCTTACTTACCCAATCACCCACGCATTTTTGCTATTGTTTAGACATTTCTATGTATACAATAAAAAACATCCGATATCATTTTGTAAATTAGATAATAAACAACAAAGAATCTACCAATCTACAACTGTCAAAAACTTGGAAATAAGGTAATAAAATAATAAAACCAATAATAAAATGCAAAACCGTCTCTTTGTAATCTTACTGTGGAATGTAGGAAAGGTTAGAAGTACTCAGCTCTTACTATATAATTTTGAACAACCCTTTTTTCAATATTTCGATAGATAATTATGCATGTGAAACAAGATTTTAACAGAATTATTTTCACGGTTGACCTTTTAGCTGCCAAGTATTCATGGCAAAAAGAGATGGGCCGAAAAGCCAACATTTAAAGCAAATGCAGACATAAAAATATCAAAACATTTTAATGAAACGTATAAATAAAGTCAAAAAGTGCAAAAATGTGATAAAAACAAAGTGAAATGAAAGAAAGCACTGACAAGTGACTAGAGGTGAGCCATGCAGATATCGGAAAAATAGCGATATAACTGATAACTATATCGTATATACCCACCATATCTTTTGCATATAATATAGGTATGGACATCATCCAATATTACAACTATATCGAATATATCGATTGCAATGGATATAACTATATCGAGTGCATCTAATATATCGGATATGTCAAGTATATCGACTACATAAAATACAATATGATCAAAAATTGCAACTATAAGTAACTTGCAAATCAAATGCCAGGTTTGACATTTAAGTATAAACGTAGTTGCATTCATAAATTATAAACTAAGAAATAGTAGAATACTAGATGAAAGTATATAAAACGCATGTACTATATTAAATGCGGCTAATATATCAACTACATCGAATGCATGTAATACTCGTATAGCAACTACATCGAATACATATTTGGACTATATCAAATATGTTGAATATCTCGACTGAATTACATATGTCAAATACATCTAATATGTCAACTATTTTTATATGTTAACTATATGGTATATATTTAATATCAACTACATCGAGTATTTCGACTATATCAAATATGTTGAATATGTCGACTAAATTACATATGTCAAATACATCTAATATGTCGACTACTTTTATATATTAACTATATGGTATACAGTGTGTAAATTGATGGCGAGTAAAAGTATACCACACCGATCTGTCAACTACACAAATGCCAAAATCGACTATTTTTCAACTATGTTTATATATTAACTATATGGAATATATATAATATATTGGCTACATTGAATATATCAATACATCGGTTACAATGAATGTATAAGTATATCTAATGCATTAAATATATCAATATATAAAATGCATCAAATAGATTAATCATTTCGAATTTGTTGATTAAAGCGCATGTTAAGTAACTATATCGAATAAAACTGATATATCAACTACATCGAATATGTCGATTATGTACATTGAATACTCATATTAAGTATATTCGATGCATGGAATATATCAAACATATCGACTAAATCAAATACATTTAATATTCGTCGAAGAGATTCATTATATCGAATAAATATTGCTATGTACCTTCAGGTACAGTTATATGCATATGTCTTTGAATTATATTTTTATTGTTGTCAAATTTAAATTGCCCTATTTATGTTCTGAATATCAAAATTCTTATTCGAGATAGCTCCTGAAAATCAGGGGTGAATTCCTTTATATAGATTGCTTAGTTCTGAAAATTGATGTTCTAATTTATTTAATATAATTCCCAGAAGTCAAAATAACTTATGTAAACCAAATGTCCAAACAAATTTGAAATTCAAATTACAAATACCAGTTTGTTTCACTAGTACACAACAATATTATAAACACAGTAAGTAATTCTTTGATAACTAATTCACTTTTATAGTCTTTGATTGCCTTTTTCTAGTAATTACCTTTCAATTGGTCTCCACAACGTTCAGGATGCAAACCAACATGTTGCTCTCTGCCTTCTGATCCAACCTCTCACGCACATTTCCGCAATGAAATGCCTCTCTTACAGACAAGACGTCTTCAACTGCCCAGAATTAGCAACTCAAACCTTCCCACAGCATGCAGCCAACAGACGAAATCTGCAGACACCTATATCCTTTACTGCCTCTGCCAACTTCCTGGAAGGTGCCCTCTTAACTGATGGTCCTCCTTTAGAACTCTCCCTTATCACTGAACAGCTTGACGTAATCCAATTCACTGAATATCTGATATTCCATGTAATTTTCCAATAAACTTGACTTTATATTCTTCTCCAGTTATTCACATTTGTAGATAAATTCTGCTTGCTATTAGTTTTAACCACATACTTGTACTCATCCTTAGTTTTATATCTTTTATTCTTCTTATAGGAGTAGAAGTGGAGGCTGCTCGGCGGCCATTTTGTTTTTAATTGACCTAATTAATTTGATATCAAATTAATTGACCTAATTAAAAAAGGGATTAGCTACCGAATTACGCGGATTAGCTACCGAATTACGCGGATTAGCTACCGAATTACGCGAATTAGCTCCCGAATTACGCAATTGACCCGCGGATTAAATTAATTGACCTTGATTGACCCCGCGAATTAAATTAATTGACCTTGATTGACCCCGCGAATTAAATTGATATCAAATTAATTGACCTAATTATTTTAATCGATGTAATTAATTAAAAGCGCCATCTTTAATTAAATTACAGTGTTGCCAAATTATTCTCTGTTCCACTTGCTCTTACAGACTTCTCTCTCGTTCCCATTGTGCGACGTTGCCATTTTTATTTCCTGCGAATTAATTTGATCTTGATTGTTCGATTAAACTGGTCGCCATTTTGGATTTATGCCACGAGGATAGCTATGTCTCACTCTTCCTTATTGAGTAACCGACCCTCTCTCTCTTCTGCAGCGAATCAAAAATCTCGATTAAAAATGACTCATAATTAAATAAATCCTCCATTTTGAATCTAACTACAGTGTTGCCAATTTATGTTCTGTCTCACGAACCTCTCTTTCTAGTGTATTTGCGACGTGGCCATTTTTACTGCGGTCTTTATCGCACCTGCTGGGGTATAATTTCTCTCTCTCGCACCCGGAATGAAAAGAAATTATACAACGGTTAGCATAAATTTATGTGTAATGAATGCTGAGTCTTGTAAAATGTCCTGTTCCGTCTTGTCCGTGACAGGCCGGTCGAGGACAAAGAAGTTGGCCGTCGAATTTGCAAGTTCCTGGCTGTATTTAGTAAACAAGTCACAGCGCAGCTGCAATATGAGTTTAGTTTAGTCATTCGCTATTACAACGTGCTTCACTTACAGATGCATCGAATTTGTTTTAAGCATTTACTGTGTCAGCTGTGACCCGTTTACAAGTGCATTGATTTTGTTTTCACCCCGTTTACAAGTGTACCTAAGATGGACCCCAGAACTTCCAGCAGCGGGGAAGTAGCTCGCAATATAGACCATAAAACAAGTAAGAATATGTCGTTTCCTAATAAAAAGCAACGTCGCGCAGTGCCGCCTGTAGCAGTCGACACCCAGGGAACTTCACCGCAACTCACCATCACGGCGGAGGACCTTCGAGTGTTTGCTGAGGAAACTATGCAATCCTACGACGTGACCACGGACATGCCGGCCGAGGACCGTCAAACCAGGCGTGAAAAGAAGCGTCTGCTGTGCGACCTCTACGTGCCCCTAAACAACAGCGTAAGTAAAGCGCTGCATCTAGGTCTGGACCCCTATAAAGAATTTGAAGTGGTCGTCAGAATCCTGAAAACGGACATCGGAGCTGGTGTTTCCTTCATGGCCGACGACTTCATAGCTTTTCTGCAGGTATTGGGGGATGCCCTAGCGACCCACGAACCTTTCAAACTACACCTCCCCGAGCACTCTGTGGAGCATGTGGCCAACGATACCTGGAAAATCATCTCCACGGACCCAGCAAATAAATTCGCCATCTACATCACCTACGACACGCTGAAAAATCTGATCCCCATGTATAACCTGGTGGTAATTAAAATTAACGAGCTAAAACGAGTAAAGTGCGCGTTTGAAAAGTTCGGTAGTGCCGTTGCTATGAAAGTCCAGGACCTAGAAAATGTTCGCCTGGACGATTCAACTATTTTTAATACGTTACGTTGTGATTTCGCTAATGACATTATACTATGGGAGCTAGTATTCAAATTTAAAATGTTTGTCACGAACGAAATTCAAAGCATGATTGATAATGACGATCTAAAACTGTACAACGCTTAATTTATGTCTATATATTTATGTCTGTATATATTTATGTAAATAAAAATGTTTTATTCTATGGGGCCTTTAATTATGCGATAAGTGGTGATTTATACACACGGCAGGTTGGCCGAGCGGTAAAGGCGCCGGTCTTAAGAACCGGTCTCGTAAGAGTTCGTGGGTTCAAACCCCACACCCGCCATAAATTTTTTATTTATTATAAGTGTTCTAATTTTAAAATTTAGTTTATTCACGACCGCTCTACTGTAATAATCGCACAAATGGATCAGCAGTTTGTACATCCATTCTCGGCTATTGTGGCTGGACCCTCAGGGTCAGGCAAGTCGTATTTTGTAGTAAACTTCTTAAAAAATATGAACAAACTTTGCAATGTAAATTTCACTAAAGTTATCTGGTGCTATGGCGAGTGGCAAAAACTGTACGAAGATTTGACTTTTTTTACGGAATTTCAACAAGGGCTGCCTGACATGACGTCTTTTGACGGAGCCGAACCGAAACTTTTAATAATTGACGATTTAATGAGAGAGACAAACGGCGACGTAGTCGACATATTTACAAAAGGCTGCCATCATCGCAATCTCAGTGTGTTTTTTCTAACACAAAACATTTTTCACCAAGGAAAAGGACAGCGAGATATTTCCCTAAACGCCCACTACATCATTTTATTTAAAAATCCACGAGACAGGGCTCAAATCAAGCATCTAACCAGGCAGATATGTCCAGAAAATCCGCGTTTTCTACAGGAAGCATATGAAAACGCTACGGCTAAAGCACATGGGTATTTGTTATTCGATTTAAAACAAAATACACCAGATATAGCTAGGTACAGAACATCGATTTTTCGGCAAGACGGGGCGTGCTATATTTATATTCCGAAAAAGGGGTATAAAAACTCAGACTCGAGCCAATTTCAAATCATTCATCAGTAATGTCTCGTGCTGTAATCAAAAATTCAGAATTGCTGCGTGCTCTGCATAGATTAGGCTCTAAGGAGCGAGCAGCATTATTAAAAACCGTGGGCGATAAACAAATCCACTGCATCTGCGAGTGCGTGTATAATACTCTAAAAGGAAAAATACCTTTATCGACGTCTCAAAAATCAAGAATCGCGAAACATAAAAAAGTTCTCAGAAAATTGGTTAAGCCTGGCGAGCCTATAAAAAAGAAGCGACGAATCCTGATCCAGAAAGGCGGAGCTTTCCTACCGCTGATATTAGCCCCATTAATTACGGGCGTATTGAGTTCTATTTTCAAGTAAAATGGAGCATGCAAAGAAGATGATGATTGTACCGCCTGAACTTATACAGCGTTTTAAGGATACCGAGAAATCAGAACAAAATATATTATCACAACTTGACAACGAGATGCATAAAGTTTTGTCTTCAAAACTGGCAGATCACGATAAATGGGTTCAGTACAACCAGGTGCTGCAGAGGTACCTGCATTTTGCGGACCAAACGAGACAGGCAATCAAGCTACCTATAGAAACGAGCAGCAGGGGCATTTCAGACTCTGATATTTTAGCGACGCTGCCTGTCACTTATAAGAAAAACGGCGAAGCCTTTTTACGTATTTTAAAGGCATCAGACGACGTGGATTGGGATAATAAGGGGACAGTTACTATAAAAGGTGAAGTCCTGCCCTCATCTAACATAATCGATTTAGTGCACGACGTGCTAAGGCCCCGGAAAACAGCCAATCCTCAAGGATGGCACAAGTTTGCCGATTATCTTAAAGAGAGCAATGTGCCTCAGGTGCTGATTGGTAATCCTAAACGTCAAAGTACATCACTGCAGTATGAACACGTAAGGAAATCTGAGGTGGAAAGCGACGTCGAACCAGAATCTAAATTGGCGGTGACAGCAACAACTTCCAAGCAAAAGACGGTAACCAGAAAAACAGTGAAGCGAAAGAAAACTTCAAACCCAACTACAATCGCGGGCTGGGAGCGACTCAAACTTACATCATAATGAATCTGGACGCAATATACTATGACCCTGCTAACCCCTCAGGTTTTGCCGGCGCCAACTCGTTAATTTCTGCGGCGAAAAATAATCACACCAGTACACAAGTAAAAGAATGGTTGCACAAACAGGATGCATATACCATTCACAAAACTGCAAGAAAAAAATTTCCTAGAAATAAATATATCGTAGACAATATTTTCGAATTATGGCAGGCCGATCTTTGCGATATGAGGAGTTTAGCCGAGTACAACGCCGGAAATAATTTTATTCTAACTGTGATTGATGTGTTTAGCAAGATGGCTTGGGCGAGACCTATTAAATTTAAAACCGCCGATTCAGTAATAAAAGCGTTTCGTGAAATATTTGCTGAAGCCGAAAACACCCCTGTAAATTTACAAACTGACAAAGGAAAAGAATTTATTGCTAAATCTGTGCAGAATTTTTTCAAACAACATGATATCAACTTTTATGTGACGCAGAATCCCGATGTTAAGGCCGCAGTAGTTGAGCGTTTTAATAGAACATTAAAAACTAGAATGTGGCGCTATTTCACATACTCTAATTCATACAATTACATGAACGTCTTGCAAGATTTGATGAAATCGTACAACAATCGTTATCATTCAAGCATCAAGATGGCGCCCTCCGATGTAAACGAAAACAATATACTTGAAGTGTGGAACAATTTGTATAAAAAAGGGGTGGGACTTAGCAGACCAGCAAAATATAAAGTAGGTCAGCATGTAAGAATCAGCAGAACAAAGCACGCATTCGAGAAGGGATACGAAACTAATTGGAGTGGTGAAGTGTTTATAATTAAAAAAGTGATTAATAGAAAACCGCCAGTGTACGAAGTAGTTGATTTAAGCGACGAGGCGATAGAGGGAGTTTTTTATGAAGAAGAGTTGCAGCCAGTGACTTTGGATGGTGACGCATTGTTTAAAGTCGATCAAGTGTTAAAAGAAAGAGGTCGTGGCAAAAATAAAGAGTACTTTGTAAAGTGGCAAAATTATAGCGATAAATTCAATTCCTGGATCTCCGAGGCTAATCTACAACAGATATGAACACGGACGACGAATTTTATCTAACTTTGTTAAGCAACAGTTCAATCAGGTATTTCCCCGATAACACGACAGCGCAATTCACGACCCAATTACCTAAGCGAATAAGGTTGCCAGGCCAGTGGGTCACAGGGATCGCGGAAGTTCAGTATCCGTGTTCTTTTTTGGCTGTGACTGATACAGAAAATCTCGTGTATTATCGTACAGAAATACCGAAGGAACAAGATGGTGAAGAAGCGCATACGAAGGTGAAAAATTTGTTACAAGACGCTAGTGCGTATTTTAAAAGTGATAGAGAACAGATTTATTATTCAGGCGGGGGCGGGTGGCACGTTATCTGTATTCAGCCAGGCAACTATGAAACCATTGAACATATAACGGCCGAAATCAACAATCACGAGCTATTGGGAAAATTACTGCATTTTCAATATAGTAGAGTGACAAAAAGAGTTTCGCTTGAAATTAAGACCGACGCATTGAAGATGCTGGGGTTTTCGCAAAGGCTGGCCTTACAACTTGGGTACAAGCCAGATATAAATTTAATTGGTGCATTAACACCCAGCCACCCTGCAAACATCTGGGTGGGTCTACCATCACAAATGTTTATTTACTGCGATATTGTGGAGCCTCAGCTTGTGGGTGATGTCCTAGCGCCACTTCTCCGTATTGTTAACGTGACCTCTGATAATTACAATTATGGCTGTCACAAAGACGCTATATTTTCACCGGCTCATTATATAAATGTCATGAAACGAGAGTTTGAGAATATCGAGGTTAATATAAAAACAGAAACGGGTGCTGAGATGCCATTCGAGTTTGGAACGCTGAGTTTAAAACTACACTTTAAGAGAATACAGTAGCTGCTATGGACTGTCCTTATCAGCAATATTACGCCAATCAAGCAGGCAACGGAATTGGAGCAATTTACCGAGGTTCACCATATCAAAAAGGCCATGGAATCGGGAGTTTTCTTGGAGGAATTTTTCGCAGTATTCTGCCACTTTTTAAAACCGGCGCCAAAGTCGTTGGAAAAGAAGCTTTAAGGACAGGAGCTAACATTCTGGGGGATGTCACTGAAAATCGACCAATAAGGGACGCGTTCCGCGACCGTGTACAGGAGGCAGGAAAAAATCTCAAACGTAAAGCCGACAGAAAAATCGATACTCTAATGGAAGGATCAGGATATAAAAGACGCCGCATACTCGACTCCAATCAGTCTACAAGAAAAATTGCTAGGAGGAAGCCAAACAAGGCCTCTTACTCTGATATTTTCTCCGGCAAGTAACCATTACCATGGCATTCCTTCACGCACAATCCTGCGAATGCGTGAAATCAGAGCTAGATTTGTTCGCTTTACCTGCAACCCAAACCAGCATTGAAAATGGACAATGGATTTTTTACAAGCCGCTTTCATCGCTAACTGATGACGCACCGATTGAATTTGTTGTACCCGGCAACGGCAACGATTACACCGATTTAAGCCAGACCATGTTATATATTACTGCTAAAATTGTTAAACAGGACGACACGATGATAACAGAGGAAGATTCGGTGGGGCCCGTTAATAATTGGCTGCATTCTCTGTTTAATCAAGTGGAAGTGTATTTGAATCAAAAATTGGTAAGCCCTCCAAACAACACGTATGCCTACCGTTCGTATATTGAAACTCTCCTAAATTACGGACCGGACAGCAAAAATTCGCATTTAACGTGCGGTCTTTGGTATACAGATACTGCCCGTAAAATGGATGACGTCACGAATGAGGGACTCGTAAAACGGCAATCTTTTACGGCCTCGAGCAAATCAGTCGAGCTTATTGGTCATGTACATTCGGATTTATTCAATCAAGAAAAATTTCTAATCAACGGAGTTGAAATGAGAGTCAAATTTATAAGATCGCGTGACTCCTTCAGCTTAATGGCCTCAGAGGGTACAGCATACAAGGTAAAAATTACCGATGCCAGTTTGCTTGTAAGAAAAATGAAAATAAACCCTTCTATACTGCTAGCGCATACGAAAGCACTGGAAACATCGCCCGCTAAATATCCGATTACGAGGGCCGATGTGAAAGTACTGACGATTCCGTCCAACGTTCAGCGAAAATCTCTGGATAATATCTTTCTGGGCCAATTACCGAAACGGTGTATTGTAGGTTTTGTTTCGAATAAAGCTTTTAATGGCCATTATGCATCAAACCCCTTCAATTTTAATAACTACAAAATCAATTATTTTTCGCTGTACATCGATGGGCAACAAATTCCTTCAAAGCCCCTACAGCCTGATTTCACTAAAAATGGCATGTATGTACAGGCATATCATACTCTGTTCTCGGGCACTGGAATTCATTTTCTCGATGAGGGCAATGCGATAAAACGCGAGGATTACCCCCATGGCTATTGTCTGTTTGCTTTCGATTTAACCCCAGATCTGGCCGCGAATGCCACAACACACTGGAATCTTCTAAAAAACGGCTCTCTACGTTTAGAAGTTGGTTTTGAGCAATCACTGGAAGAAACTGTTAATTGTCTGGTTTACGCCGAGTTTGACAACGTTGTAGAAATCGATAAACAGCGAAATGTGGTGGTGGATTTCAGTAGTTAAAAAAGCCCGACAACAAGATTTAAATTTAGTTATGCTCAAACATTTCGTCAGTATGGACTCTGCATTCGTAGACCTGCAAGGCTTCCGTGGCCAAAATAAACAGTTTATTCCAAAAGAAGTGGCCGTTATTTCAGCTGACGGCAAGCAACTAGCAGTTTTCGTTTTAAAACCGCCTGCAAATTACACAGTCCAACCCTATTTCGTCAAAAAGTGCATAAAGTACCTGGAGCGTAAACATCACGGTCTAGCATGGAATTCTGGTTCCGTAAATTTTGAGGAATTTCAAACTGAACTAGCAAGAGTTCTCAGTAAATTTGAAAAAGTGTACGTTAAAGGCCGAGAAAAAAAGGAAGTTCTAAGTTTTCTGGATCAAGCGGTCGTGAATCTGGAGGATCTAGGGTGCCCGTCTTTAAAACTTTTACGAAAAACAACTGCAGCGGTCCAGTGCCTTAACCACAACATCCGCCAGCCTAGCTGCGCCCTGGAAAACACACTAATCCTGACCGACTGGTACAAAAATGAATACACTGGAAGTTCAGAAAATATTGCAGATAATTCCGAGTCCGTTGAATGTAAAACGTTATGTTTTTGCTTCTGACCAACTTCCTTTAAAAGTTTCAAGACCGACAGCTATCGTCGTCAATACGGATCCATCAAACCGGCCTGGTGAACACTGGGACGCCGTGTATATAGACGAGCTTGGACATGGCGAATATTTCGACTCTTATGGTCGCCCGCCCGCTGGTTATCACTTAAAATTTATACAGCAAAACTCCAAAAGCTGGATTTATAATAAAAAAATATTGCAAGATTTTAGTTCTGAAGTGTGCGGCTTATATTGTCTAATGTTTTTGTATTATAGAATTAACAATGTTTCTATGTCTGATTTTGTAAATATGTTTTCTGATCATTTAGTTTGTAATGACTATTATGTAAGAGGGCTTTTCAATGAATACTTTACCTTATTCAACCTAGTTAATGCTTATAGTCTGTAGTAAAACACGATCATGCTGTAATAATTTAAATATATATTGTTTTAAATAAATGTATTCACAATATTAGAGTTTTCTTAGTTCTAGAGTTTAGAACGATACCCCATAATTTTATTAACAGTTTTTAATACAATAAGCGCACACACTGTTTGCACATAGTTTATAACAACTAGAATATGGAGAGTCATCTTCATTTCAAATTTCATTCTACAAAAAAAATCACAAAATCATAAACATATCGAAACGTTTGAATTAAACAATTCATATGTAAAATAGTTTTAATATATACGAGAGTGTCGTGTTCGCAATCGTTTTACAGATGGAAGTATGAAAATGATCTTGTTCGTACTCATTTCTCTAACTTTTTTTATAAAAATACACACCACATGAAAAAAGGGAATAGTGGATTAACATTAAGAATTGATGTGCGAAGTAGCAAAGAGTCACCAGGTACTCTAAAATACGAATACTATATACAAAATAACAATAAATACGCGTCCTATATATACACAGTGTCCAGCATGCCCATTACTTTAAAATCGATTCGAATCATCTAAACCCATAGGGGAGTGTATCGTAGCAGTCCTCGATCCTACGCCGTTTGTTGTACTGAACTCTGAAAATTTTCCGTTCAGGTCTCGAGATAACGTCGTAGGCAGCCGTTCTAGAAATTTTACGGTCAGTCTGCACGTAGGTGGCCTCGGCGTTGTTAAGAACCATGTCTTTAAGGGTCTCAAAGTTTACAGTCTGACTGTTTCTATAGTTAAGGGTGATCCCCTTAACTTTACAAACAACGACTTCGGCGTTTTTAAACGTTGAAAACAGCTTAAAAGCATAGTTCTTAGGGCCGCCTGAAACAAACTCTAAAATACGGCTGCCTGGACCATAACACTCGACTTCGTCAGTCATATCCCCTAGAAAGTCGCCTGTTTCAGGACCCCATTCACCAGGTGATTGAGTGAAGACGGCCGAATCGGTGTCAAAATAAATAATTCGTCTACCTAACTTCTCCAAATACGAGTACAACTCCAATCGAGCATTAGCAGTCGTGTAAGCTGCCAGCGCGACGTTTACTGTGCGCAAAGGCTCTATGCCGTCGTCATGACGATCCCAGTTTAAAATGAGGGTCTCGTCATCGACTATAGTGAGCGAGTGAACAACCACCGAAGGATCTGTCATCTTGCTGAATAACTCGTATGGATCGGTAATGATATCGCATTGCATTAAATTCTCCCTTTGTGCAAATTTACCCCAGAAACTGTTTAGACATAATTTCGCAATGTAGCGCATTCCATGGTTTTTAACGATTTTGGCTGGGTCTAATGCGATACCTTCCCGATCCATATATTCAGCAATGTACTGATCCTTCAGTGCTTGGTCATCCCCACACCAGGTAGGGTACCCACTCGCCTGCTGTTTGATCTTTAGGAAGTTGTCCACGTATTTAGAGAATAACCCCCCTGTCTTCAGATGTTTGTCGTGCTGTACGACTTCATATTCCCAAATCTCGTACATTTCTAATACACGATACCCCAGCTCGACAGCTTTTCGGAGTTCATCGGCTACGTATGTACCGATAAATTTACGTTCATCCTGTGTATGACGACACTCCCCTGCATTCATGGTTTCACCACAAGTCTTGCACAGAACGAACATAAGTTTACCGTGCATGCGCTGAGGCAAAACTGGATGATATAAGCCCGAAGGTGGTAGAACACAGCACTTAATTATACCCTCTACGGTATCAAGTGACAACAGCCTGCACGCTTGTTCCCCAATGTGAATTTTGGGGTGACCTACAGGATATTTACCATACTTATTCACGTAAGGGTATAACGAGCACACATCAAAGTATTTGATTTGTTCGTCACCTTCGGCCTTATGATACAGTTTTACGGCATTCGTACGACCTCCGAAAAAACTGTCTCGCGGGTTCAACGGCATATTAGAAATGACCGCGTGATTTTCGAGAAAAGTCTCTGCTTCAATGTTGTTTTTTAAAAAAATTTTGAAATCGCATTCCTTCATCTCCACGAGTCTGTAGCCTAAGGAGCGTATGCGGGCCGAAGTAGCTTCCGTTTTCTCGCGCCTTACAGACATCTGATCATATCTGTCTTTACCAAGTTGAGCGGTCTGATCAGGAAAACAGCTCTCACATCCATGGTAATAGCAGCCGTGGAACTGATAGACGGTGTTTGTAAGGCGCGAAAAACCGTCGACTAAGATACCCTCGCGCAAACGCACCTCGCGACTATTGCCAGCGTGTTGAATCAGGACGCCCGAGTCATGCTCAATCCAGATTAACCATTTAATTGCAGTAGATGATTGATTATCCGCCATTCTGTAACCTTTAGAAGGGATGAGTCCTATTGTCTCATTCTTAAGAAAATTACGCCTGAAAACTTTATTACAACAGCCTGCAATTGTACAGGCTTCCCTGAAAGGATCAACAGAATTTGCTTCGATGAAACTCTTCCAGAACTCGATACAGGCCTGCCTCAGTATATTGACATCGGAAATGCAGTATTTAACGAGTTCCTGCTTCAGGTTAAACACAACATTTCTGGCGAGTTCGTCATTATACCAAGTCATAAACTCTGCTCTAGCTGATGACCTCATTTCATCCGCACCGTAATAGTGTATGGGTGGCAGACCGCCTTCATAATTTTGGTTTTCTAAAGTATTAAAAAAATGAGGGAAGAAGCCTTTTGAGCCTGGAAAGTTAAATGTCTCAGGTAACTTACTTAATGGCATTGGCATGTAATTTAAAGAATCAATGAATTTAATATTATCGCAGTTAATGACCATGAGTTTTGTTCCGCTTGAAATAATTTTAGGATTCCATCGTTCCCTTTGCTTAACAATTTCTTTTAGAATGAATGCCCCGTCATAACCCTTCATATTATGTGCCAATGCCACTACGTCACAGTTATCAGTTTTCAATGTCGAAATGTAATTAAGAAGTTCTCGGACAGGATTCTCTACGAAAATATGCTGTCGGACCCCACACTTTATACAATTTTGAGTAATGTCCGGAACGTTGATGCAGAGTTTACAAACTGTTTGAGCCACACAGAGGTTGGGTTCATGAAGAAAGGAATTTTGAGTTACGCCGAAAGGTTTATCTTGAGTGCATTCAAAATCGTAGAACACAAAGTTGAAATGCTTTTCCAATTTTTTCTTATCAGGCTTATCTTCAGCCATGAAGCAGTTATGCCTTACGGGCCTAGTGGCTTTACAAATATAACAAAATTTTATGCCACACCGGTGGGGGTTTTTAGAGTCTACCCATACACTATTAAGACATGTCAGACATCGTCGCAACCTACTGCACAACCCTTTCATGTTATGAGTATTGAAGCATTCGACTCCTCGAAAGTCCCGGTTACACACGTTACATTGTATTGACTCTACACGTCTCGGGCAGGGCGGGGAGGAATGACACGCTGGACAACTGTATCTACAGCGTCTATGTCTATCTCTGGTGGCTGCACGAACACGACACAACTCGCAAAAATAACTTGTAGAGAAGGCCGAGGGCAGACTGGTTATGACGTTATAATGGTTGTCTTCATAGATTAAATTTAAAACAATTCTGTCCGCTGATCTCGGCCCCTCAAAATAAACGGACTTGCCTACTCTACTATTGTAAACTACTACAGTATACTGGACCAGAAAGTCCTGGAATTGTCGTATATGATCGATAGTGCCACCGTTTGTGAGCTCAACACCGGATTGTACACACAATTCTTGAGCTTTCTGACCCAGTATAGGGAAACCCATCTTCATATGCTCAAGCTCGGGGTCCTGAGTTTTAACTGCTATAGCCAGGGTTAGTGCTTGGGCTAAGCAGTCATTCCCCTCGTTTCTCACCACCAGGATGCCTGTGCGTCTCCGACAGAACTCTCCAAAACTCACCCTGTCAGACGCAGTCGTCCTTTCCCTGACCCGACCGGGAGAGTGATTCGATCCACCTGTAGCCTCAGCATATCGCGCGCGAAGAATGCAGCGTTACTCTGTAAAATCTTGGCTAAAACAGCCATTATAGCATCCGCAGATAGCTGGTCTACGCGACGGAAAGAAACACCGATCGGTTTTTCAGGGAAGTTGTCGTTCTTCAGTAGTAATCCGATGCGGTCGTCAGGGGATGAGTCAGATGTTATATAGGAAATTAATTCCTCTAAGGCGCCCTGGAAAAAATAAAGTAATTGTAGAAATACATAGTTATACGCAAATCGAGAAACTGCAATGAAAAATATATGCAGAATAATAAAAATTGCATCGAAGATAACTCAGAGAAAAATTATTTTAAAAGTAGCATTATATGTGTAATAGGAGGTGCAGTGAAATTATAGGCAGTATAGAAGGGACATTAACTGTGAAAAAATAATAAAATTGCATCGAAGATAATTCAAAGAAAAATATTTTTTAAAAAGTAGCATTATATGTGTAATAGCAGGTGCAGTGAAATTATAGGCAGTATAGAAATGACATTAACTGTGAAAAAATAATAAAATTGCATCGAAGATAATTCAAAGAAAAATATTTTTTAAAAAGTAGCATTATATGTGTAATAGCAGGTGCAGTGAAATTATAGGCAGTATAGAAATGACATTAACTGTGAAAAAATAATAAAATTGCATCGAAGATAATTCAAAGAAAAATATTTTTTAAAAAGTAGCATTATATGTGTAATAGCAGGTGCAGTGAAATTATAGGCAGTATAGAAATGACATTAACTGTGAAAAAAAAAATAATTTGGGTATTACTTACTTGCAACCATGAAAGAGGATCGCTCGGCTCTGCGATATCTTTGAAAGTAAAATTCAGGCATCGCGAATTCAGATTGAACTTGGCATTCTGCATGAAGCTCTCGTCTGCGACCGTCAAATATTTAAATCCTCGGTCCTGCAGTAATTAAAAAAAATATTTTATTATTTTACATTAGATAAAATACTTAGCAATAATTGTACAGCTTGTAATTCATATGAAGAAGACATTGCCGTTCAGAAATTCTATAAATTAGCAATATAAAAAACTGTGGTTATAATTTTTCTAAAACTGCCGTTTTTATAATTTATAAAGAATCAAAACGTTAACTTACATTTTCAGCAGGGTTTTCAGTCCCACTAGAACAGCCAGCTTGCTCAGAGACGTCGTGGTCGTATCCACACGTTTTCGAATCCTAGTAAAAAGAAAAATTCAATAAATCACGAGCCCACTTACACACTAATAAATTTCCTGACGATTAAGACAGCTAAATAAGAAGTTTGAAACGGGACAATTTATAAAAACAGCGGATGTAAATTTAATTTGAATGAAGTTGATTTGCGGAAAGTTAATTAAAAGAAATTAATTTTTGAAAAAAAAATACTTACGTTTTGGGTTGCATCTGGCGAAGTTAGGTCTATGTACACCCTATCGTGTGACTCCTCGTGACTTTCGACCGTTGTAGGCATCTCGGTCAGAACCTGTTAATTAAAAAATTCTAATAAATCACTGTTCTCGTTGCAGAAATTAGCGATCGCAAATAAAGATTAAAAACTTACGTTCTGTGAGGAGTCGGGAAGAGTCAGATCAATACAGGGGGTGTTCGAAGACCCTGCAACGGCGGCACTCATGGAGTTTTGCCCGTACTCGACCGTCTGCAATTACAGTTAATGTTTAAATTATTTGTAATCCAAACACTCGTGAATAGCAGAGATATGTTAAAAATTTTTTGTAAATTAACCCTTAGTAAATAACGACCACGCAATTACAGTTACTGGTTAAATTATCTGTAATCCAGGCAGTCGTGAATAGCAGAGATATTTTTAAAATAAAAAATTTGTAAATTATCCCTTAGTAAATAACGACCACGTTTGAAAAATCGCTTAATTAGCTACTTACACGTGGTCCAGCCGATTCGAAGCCTGGAGGTGGGCGCACTGGCGTTTGACGGTTCCCCTGCAAAATAGAATTTATGGTTAAGACACAATGGATTTTAACAGCTTTTTCGTTTTAAATGGTTTTTTCTTTTCACTGTTTTTAAAATTCTGTAGATGTAGTTTTACACTGTAATGTTTTTTTAAATTTCTAGATATGTTTTTTTAATTTCTAGATATGATTTTTATGCTTAAATAAAAGATTTGTTTTAAAACTGTTTTTAAAAGCACAACTCTGGAATTAAAAAAGAAAAAAACGAGTTTATATCCTCTAGCCTATGCTGAATGAATGATTTTTGAAAATACTGTATAAATATTTTTTATATTTCACACTTACGCGTATGGTATCCACATATCTTGAGAGGTCTTTAAAGGTCTCGGTCAGTCCTGGTTCTATCAAGTCATCTCCTTCACGTATCCGTAGCCAAATTAAATCGTGTGCAAGCAGTAGAAAACGGTAATCGGTGATGTCTCCAGTCCGTACCCAGCGCAAAATCTCGGTGATACTGAGTGGTATTGGTGAAGAAGCCATTGCTGAAGCACTCTGTACACACACTGCTACACACGAAAGGAGAAAACCGAAGTGAATACCGCCAAGTGTTGCGACGAAGTAGAGCTCAGTTATCAGCTCTATCAATTTTTATAAACAATGCTTGAACCTGCTGAAACGTGAAATCGTGGGATTCTTTTTAAAATGTCTCTACAATGAGGGCTTACAACCGATTATAGCTGGTCTTAGTCATTGAGGCAGTAAGCTTTTCATAGAATGACAACAACTGCCTGAGGGATGAAACGTCCACTCATGTTTATGCTGATTTTGCATTTAGAAACTAGCCGACCTTGTTGCATTGTTTCACAGTTATTTTTAAACATCTTCTTACAGTTTCAGAAATACAGAGAGATCGACCTATTTACTAAATTTCAAAAAAACTTACAAACAACTAGGATTACTCCGTTTAAATATTAAAAAAAAAAATCGAACTACACCTTGTATTCGCCGGTAATTTAAAAACAATAACATTTTGTTTGGGTCGGGACAACACATCACTTGCCATATAAGTGTCTCTTGTTCTGCAATCAGAACCTCGATATCATCTTAGTCAAGTTAAAAAGCATAAAAATGCTTGCTTACCACAATGCATTTTCTGGAATATATATATCTCAGGCAATCAATGAAATAAGACAGTTTTATATTTTTGATAAACGATCTAATAGCCATTTTAATTGCATCATTTCATTTATTTGTACAGAGATAATCGGGGATTTGAAAATACAAAACTGTCTTTAACTCCGAGGAGTTTATATTTTTGATATACAGAGAGAGAAAAAATTATAACCCAGCAGGTGCGATAAAGACCACAGTAAAAAATGGACACACCGCAAATACACTAGAAAGAGAGGTTCGTGAGACAGAACATAAATTGGCAACACTGTAGTTAGATTCAAAATGGAGGATTTAATTAATTATGAGTCATTTTTAATCGAGATTTTTGATTCGCGGCAGAAGAGAGAGAGGGTCGGTTACTCAATAAGGAAGAGTGAGACATAGCTATCCTCGTGGCATAAATCCAAAATGGCGACCAGTTTAATCGAACAATCAAGATCAAATTAATTCGCAGGAAATAAAAATGGCAACGTCGCACAATGGGAACGAGAGAGAAGTCTGTAAGAGCAAGTGGAACAGAGAATAATTTGGCAACACTGTAATTTAATTGAAGATGGCGCTTTTAATTAATTACATCGATTAAAATAATTAGGTCAATTAATTTGATATCAATTTAATTCGCGGGGTCAATCAAGGTCAATTAATTTAATTCGCGGGGTCAATCAAGGTCAATTAATTTAATCCGCGGGTCAATTGCGTAATTCGGGAGCTAATTCGCGTAATTCGGTAGCTAATCCGCGTAATTCGGTAGCTAATCCGCGTAATTCGGTAGCTAATCCCTTTTTTAATTAGGTCAATTAATTTGATATCAAATTAATTAGGTCAATTAAAAACAAAATGGCCGCCGAGCAGCCTCCACTTCTACTGGTATTCAACTGGAAAATCACCTATCTCACATCAATACACATTAAAAATGGAATAAAAATGTGACGTTTGAAAAAAATCGTTAGAGCCGTTTTTGAAAAAATCGAAAAAACTGAAAAATTACAAGAGTAATCACCATACTTCCGGTTTTGCGATTTTCTTCAAAAGCTTGCTGTCGGATCTAGCTAGGTGTTCAAGGGACTCTAAAACGTGAATATCTGTTGAAAACTCAATTTCAAATTTTTGGGGTGAATCCAATACTTCCTTTATCGTAAAAGGAAGTAAAAATTGATACGTACAGCGTTTTAAAGGCTGTAAAATTTCTTACAATTTATGTTTAATTAACTTTTTCGTAGGACTAATATTTTTTATTTTTTTGCTATAAAGCTGAAAATGATGGTTTTTAGTATTTTTCTCGAAATGAACTTGTAGGGGGTAGAAAAAGCTGTAGTATGGTATATAGATGCAATTTTTTGGTTGATATTGTATGTACATTGTAGCGCGCCACAAATGTCTTGTCGATGCGTAACTGCGGAACCCTTTTCCATGCCACCCCAGAGGTAGTTCTAAGCGCGTTTTTAACGTGTTTTCTCTGAGAGTTCCAATCCACAATGTGTTGTCATTCTATCGCATTAATTTGTTGCTTAATTCATTATACACCCATTTGCACATGTGTGTTGCCGTGCTGCATCCGATATTGTTGGAAGTCATTTATTTTTGGTTTCGTAGATGATTTCATGGAATGTTTGCTCCGTAGCAAACTGAACATTTCTTCTTTTTTGTTTTCTTCGTATAAAGCAAGAATGCATGTTTTTCCTGCAATAGCGAGAAGTTCGGTGTAAACTTTTGCTTCTTTGGACATTTTTAGCGATACTTGTGGCAGATGTGGCTTGAGTATCTTTACGATGCGAACAAATGGACCTAAACCAGGCACTGTGGACTGGAACCGAAAATCATCGCAGGAAAAGCAACACGGGGTGAATTTCTGAAATTCATTGTTTGCAAATGTAAAGGAAACTTTGGAACAGTTTGAGGTTACCACAAAGCATTGCTGAAGTGCACCATTATGTGTCAAAACTGCAGCTGTCAAACTTGTGACAATGTCTCAAAACGTTCAAAAATGTATGAAGAAGACGGCGAAGAAAGGAAACAAACAGTTATAGAAAGTGGCAATGAGTTTATTGATTGTGAAGAAGTTTCAAGTGAGACTTGCAACGACAAAGAAAATAAGGATACCCAGACAGGACCTACGAAAAAACGCAAGGCAAAATCATGAATTGAGCAAGGAATTAATGCGATGAAATAACGATAAATTGTGGATTAAACCACCTGGGGAAACCTCGTTAAAGAATGCGCCTCGAACTCTACCTCTGGGGTAATAACTTTTGCGACGGGCCACAATGTACAATATCAACCCTAAATAAAAAAATCATATATCAAATTGCAGATTTTGCAGTTTTTTTTGCAGGATAATAAACAATTTTTCCGTGCAAGTTGCCCATTTCGATAAAAATACTGAAAACCGTTTGCTGCGCTTTCATTTTCAACTTTTTCTCACAAAAAAAAAAAAAAAATATTAGTCTTACGGAAAAGTTAATCAAACATAAATTGTAAAAAAAATTACGCCCTTTAAAACGTATAAATTTTTACCATATCGTCAACGAGAGCGGTGGTATTTGAATAAGTAGGTGTTTAACTCTTTTTTAAGATGGCGGCGAGCGCTATTTACGTAACCTTCCGACAACTCACACTACACTTGCAGATGCCCGTCCCCCATAATAAACCACAGAAGATCACCCACAGCTGATCACTGTCATCATTTCGAACATACCGAGCTCGGTAACTCAATAGTAAAAGCATCCTGGCTACTGATGTAATTCGTAAATTCGATTCCCGGTCCCGGTGAGGTTTTTAAAAATAAAAAATGCGGATGAGAACCTCTACAGAATGTCATCATTAGGAAGTGATGTAAAGCTGTGGGACCCAAGTTACTACGACGTGCATCATGTAAAAGATCTCTTGCTAGGGTTGGAATTTTTAGTATTGGCAAAATTCTAAGTAGGGCTTTGATCATATGACCACTGCTGTCGGGGTCTAAGGTACCTGGCATTCCGCATGCCTAGGCCTTGTCCATAATATACAAATAACCATTAAACAATAATAATAAACTTGCTTGGTTAATAATCATTACACACTAGATATAGACGTGTTTTAATTGAACAGCTTTATACAAAATGGACTAAAACTTTCCATTTTTGCCTTGGAGAACATTTTCAAAAAACTAAAATGGAGCGGTCAAAACATCAACATAATTGGCAGAATGCTTAACCATTTGAGATATGGTGACGATATTGTTATCATAGCTGCAACATCAGAGGAATTGCGGGATGTACTCATACAATTACATGAAGAATCGAGGAAAGTTAGTCTTAAGATGAATATAACTTAGACAAAAATAATGAGCACTGAAGATAATGGAATTGGGATGGACCGCGTATGGCAAGCTATCGTGTATCCTAAAAAGTAACATTTCGAACTGTTTAAAAAGTAAAGCTTCAATACGTGCATACCACCAGTTTTGACATACGGAATTCAGACAATGACCTTGACTAAGCAGATTATGTTAAAGCTTCAAATAAGTAACTCAAGAGATCGATGGAAAGAGTAATGCTGGGTTCAACCTACACGACAAAGTCAAAAACCCTGATATTAGGATAAGATACAGAGTTGAAGATATCGCCCAATTTATATTAAAAGCGCAATGGTTCTGGGATTGATGGATAGCAAGAGAATCAGAAGAACGCTGGCCTGAAAACACCAAGAAACGCTTACTATCACAAAATAGCTATTTATGGTGCAAGTACGAAATTAATGACTTTTATCTACGACCACTACTAAAAGTAGGCCTTTTAGCGCTAGCGTGTTTCACTAAAAGTGACATTTTATAGTTTACCGTGTTTAAAGAAATCAGCTGTTTACTTTTAGCACACGGGCTAAAAGTGAAGTGATGTTACAAAACTACAATTTCGAACTGCAAGTGAAGTTGTAAAGCTATTCTAGTTGCTTCTTGCGTTACAGGTAAAGCGTTTTTGAAATAATTAAAACGTTATGTAATGAACAGTCATATGTGGAGTATCAATAATTACATTTCGTAACTCACCTTGACAGCACGGGCGTGGCCAAACAATCGCCCGCGCGGCGTAGCCTACTGTTCATTATGACATAAATTAAAAGTGTCGCAGATGCAAACCTTTCTTAAATCGATATTTATGGATTAATAACGGTAAAGTTAAGGTCGTAGATAAAATATTGTATGCAACGGTGCTAAAAGTCGTTTATGCGCGAGACATGTTATGAAACTCAGCCTTCGGTTTCGTTTCATAATTTTCATGTCTCGCGCATAAACGTCGACTTTTAACACTTGTTGCATAAATAGCTATTTTGGACAAGCCGCAGTTTATGGCACATAAATAAGGCGAGTCTAATAGTCCACTTTCTTACGAGTTACATACGTAAGTTTTGTTCTACTGGTCTGGAAACTTTTTTTTTATTAAAAAAATGACAGAGAAAAGTCGGGGACGTCATGATCATACCAAAAAAATTGCAATATGATTGCGAGCAATGGAAACAGATCGTTAGTTTTGGTTGCTATGGTTATTACTGTCAAACAGTAAAGGGTACTTGTGCAAAAAAGTGGGTGCTTTCGGCCGGTAAACACTGCTGAAATTGATAGCTTTTCGATGCAGTAGAACAAAAACTATCTTTTTTGAACGACCTGTGTCAAAATTAGATGACAGTAAGTGCAGCTTACCACGTTTTTTTGTTGCTATGGTTTTATGGAGTAAACAGGTTACGTAAGTAAGTTGTGGATCCTAACACACGTAAGTAACTTTTATGGCCAGCACAAATTTTCAGGAATTAATATGAAGTCATAATTTGAATCGCTTTATTTATTGAAATATTAGTATTTATTACCTACTAATTTTGTACAGGTAGTTGAAAAAATAGTATACGCACCTCGTCCCGTAAGTGCATTTATGACCTCTCAAGCTTAGAAAACCTGGGCTTCGCCTCGGTTTTCCAAATTTCGTCCTTAGTCACTTAAGGTTCTTGGCACGGTTATTTCGGTTATCGTATATCAATGAAAACAAGAAGGTAATCAGTTCTCAACGGTGTCATGCCATCTTTAATGTCATTTAAAATAAGAAAGTTAGTAACGAGATCTCTAAAATCATGAAAACAAATGAAAATTGAAAATTATATTTGATTTTTTTTAAATAATGCGAAGACAGTTTTGTTCTAAATAACATAGTAGACGAAAAACTAAAATTAAAAAAATATTTTTTGGACAACTGGAAAACTAAGACTGCAGGTCCAATTAATTTTTTGAACATTATTCAGCATTAGTATCTGCAACGTTGTCCCAATTTAACCGACCTTGTATCTCTTACCGTTTTCGAAATCCCGATGGCGAGCCTCGAAATTGAATAACCCCGTAAACCTTCTACTGTTTGAATGTTTCAAAAAATTATAGCATTTCGTTATCCGTTCAATAATAATTAAAAGAAATCGTCAAGCTATTTTCTTTAATTTTCAGGCTGACTGACGGACAATATTAATGTAACTGGACTCTTGTTTTGTTGAAAAATTAAATAGCGTTACATTCGATGTAGAGGTCTGGCTTCACACTTTTGGAACTCACAAAACTAAAATTGTTTAAAACTTAAATATTTGAATGCTACAACCTCAAAAACTGATACAATTTAGTACAATTGGAAAGAGTGAAAGACAAACAAACATCAAGGAAATTGTTGCTGATAATTTTAAACATCCAATTTATATTAGTGTAGAGCAATTACTATATTTGTAGTTTAATTTGTCATCACCCGTTTTTGTCAACTCTGATTAAAATTACCAATAGCATTCAGTAGCTCCATGAATGAAGCGGAAACAGATGCACTTTTGTGTCACACAGAGTTGTTCTGTTTCATTGGTTCACCATATGGTTGCAATGTAGCACTCTGTGTGTGCCATTCATACGACTGAATTACAGTCATTGTACTTCTGTGTTTCCATTTTTTGTGCGCGGTTAAGTGTTACAAAATTACACGCATGTTTTACATAGCGGATATTGTAAACGTAAACGCTCGTTACCGAAGGACGTCTTTAGAATAGCTTTTTGAGGAATTAATTAGTTTGTCTTTTAGACTTAAACGTTTCTTATTGTTCTGTATTCTAAGCTACTCTATTTTAGATGCAGTTGGACAGCTAAAATTATACCATGCAGATTTCGCAAATAAAGTTGACAAACTGGATTTTGAATTGGTAGTACAACATTCAAGATGGCCGACATACTCACAACTAACTATGCAGCGTTTTCCTAAAATATCTTTTACGGGTTCCTAAATGATTGTATCAAAGGGCAATTTTTCGCGTTAATTTGGATTTACACAAGTGTTTTAGAATATTGTATTAACTTTTGTATAGTGAAATATGTAGTTGTCCAGACTACATCAAGAACGTCAGATTATTTTTGATTATTTGCCAGGAACTCAAAGTGCAGTTAGCAACCACCTGTTAGGCGAAACAGGTTTAAACAGATGTTTGTTGCAAGCGCCATGGAATTCATCTAGTGCTAGTTTATGGTTCAGAAATATTTATGTAAATTAATGCGCGTTTGTGAATGCGACATATGCGCTTCTGTGATGATTTCCATCCAATTATAGAATTCGATATGCATAGTTAGTACTGAGTACGAAGCTGTTTGACGACCTTAACTCTTTTAAATACGAGTAATTTTAACTGAATTATAATATAAAACTAGGGATTTTAAATAGATGACTGTCATAAGTTATAAATGTGTATGATTCGACTGCTTTCACACCTGTCGCTTATGGTAACCTCACTATATTACTGATGAAGCCACCCCTTAATGAAAGTAGGAGCAACGACTTTTCTATCAACAATGGCACGGTCCAAACCCGGAAATCGTTTGTTATATAAATTTTGAGATCTATTTTCATAAACATATACGTGCTTGTTATATATAGTATACAAAAATAGTTCAATTTATTACAAGTTAACTGTTAACTTAGTTTGTAATTTTAGTAGTTTTCCAGTTTCTGTAGGAATCGATTTATAAGCTATTGTTACATGATTTTCATTGGCTATGATTACACTACATGTCAGATCCTTAAAATCCTATTCCATGCTGATACACGCGAGAATGTGTACTTAATGTGTAATTGTTTTCAATGACGTTTATTTCCAGAAATAGTACTTTGCTATTTAGATTAAACGTGTGTCTAAAATATAATCTGATACAGAATGTATATGTCTTATTAGTGCATTATTTTGTTGTTAATCCCTGCGATACGGAATATATAAATAAATCCTTAACAACCGGGGCATTATGAATCATAACGCCCTCACAAGCGGGCATTGTGAGTCATAATGCCTGATAATCGTTGGAAGTTAGACTGTAAAAACTGTGCCAAAAGAAAAGTAAGAAGAGAAGCAAAGCCGACTTTGGGCCTAATTGCGTTCTTTAAATGTAGTATAAATTAGTTTTATTTTATTTTTTAAGGCCCAAGGACCTACAAATTGCTAAGCAGTATAACAAATACCAACAATCTAATATATTATACTGTTTGAGGCTTTCCCGGTTACTCGAATTATTCTTCTTAACATAGAGTATCGGTTTAGACTCCGTAATATTTGTAGATGAACACCCAGCATTCTCTGGCTTAATGTGTCTTGCGCCTTGTGAACTCGAGCAAAGACTCGCGCCATGGCCATGCTCTTTGGTGGCTCGTGTTGTTTGAGTATCTTGAGAACGACGATACTTTTTGCTGTTTGTGCATCCATATTCACTAACGTTTCGCAAGACCTTGCAGCTTGCATCATCAGAGTGAAAGTCTACCTTACGTTAAAGGCTCGACTGATAAGATAGGACCTGTCCTAAAACGATGCAATATCAAAACTATGTTCACGAGCAAGGAAACTTTGGGCAACGGCTTCAGATCGGTACCTAAAAGACAAAATTCCAAGTTTAAAAACCGCTGGCGTATATCGCATTCCTTGTTCTTGCGGCTCGAGTTACATTGGACAGACTGGTCGTTCCGTTGATCTGAGACTTGAAGAACATAAAGGCGATTGAAAACACAAACACATCACAAAATCAGCCGTAGCTGGGCACACTTTAAAATTTGAGCACGCTAGAATACTACTTCCCGCGAGTGTTTCGTGAAGCCATAGAAATAGAAACACAATAATATAAACAGGGAAGATGGTTTTAAGCTTAGTAAAACGTAGACCCCTGTGATACACGATCTAAACCATTACTACCACTGTGCGTCATATGGCCACGCACCACTTGAACGACCAATCAGCGTTACGTCGCTCAGCGGGCCTAACACAGATAACGCTTGTTCCAAAGCACCAGTGATTAAATACTATGAGTACATATTACAGGAATTTATTTATTCTAACGTTTAAGTTTTGTTTGTCACAATTTTCTTTTTCAAATTAGTGAGAAGATAAGAATTGAACCGTGTCTAGCAGCAGCAGTTTTTATAACTATTTCATCTGGAAATGACTATTTTTTGTTCTCATTGTCGAAACTAATAATAAAGGTATTTCATTTTATTTACAACAATGTTCTTATACAGGGTGTTTCAAAATATGGTGCCAGACGTAAGGTGCTTATAGGGGGCGTTAAAACAATAACATTTTGCATATAAGCGCATGTCCAGAAATGTGCGTTTTGGCTCGAGAGCTTTTGAGCCGTAGCTTAAATCTCATTTTCCGTAATAAGAGTGCGTATTTAACACCTGTATTTAATTGTAAACACCTTTTCCCAATAAGATTTTTATGTATTTTAAAAAATAAGAGTACTATATTCTTGAGCCATTTTCATGTTTTCAAACCTCCCCCGTATACAAAAGGAGATATTTAAATTTTGACAAGTGAATTTTGAGTTTGGGACGATGCAAGGACTTCTATCAAGAATAAAATTCTCTGATAAATGGATAATGAAAAAGTTTTTCATGTGTCCAAATTTGTGCCAGACACTGTATAAACGGACGTTGTGCCTACGTGTGCCTGAGCGTGCCACATTTACATTGTCACTGATTGGGCTTACTTCGTTTGCGATCGGCCGTACTTGCTTATGCCTTCACTCTCCCTTCCATTTTACAACAAGAATGTGTAATTACGTAGCGTTCCTGGCCGAGCTATTAAGGTATCTGACTAAAAACCATATTCTCCCGTGGGGACGTAGGTTCGAATTCTATCAACTGCGACATATTTTATTTCAGTTTTATTAGAAACATTAAGATAGTTTTACCTAGTTTGTTCATAATTATGAACATTTATCAATCGTTATTCGATCTAATAAAGTTGCATTTTCTTGTTAAAAACATTTTCTTCGGTAACGTCTTTATTATTTACAATTTAATTTGAGAAATGCAAGCGATTTTAAGTGGAATCAAGTCACCTATGGGGTGGGCTAGTTTTATATCATTTTTGTATTCTTCAAATCGACTTTTTGACTTTTTATGGCACAGCGAGATTGCGCACGAGGCTGGAAAAATGCGATTAAGTAAAGTTTGATTATACAGGGTGCCCGTTTTTGGAGCTCCACCATGGGGATCTCGGTAACCATAAGAGATACGAGGTCGGTTAAATTGGGGCAAAGTTGCGCAATTTGGAGCTCAATAATATGCCGGTTTAAAATTTCAAAAATTCCGATTACCTCCGGAGATATCCGAAAAAAACCGGAATTTTGGAAATACGTTTTTATTTTTTCCTCGGCTTATTTGGTGACCTAATTCAAAATGAGTGACACTTCGTCGTTGCAACTTTTCCTCCTCTACAACCTGCCGATGTCATATTTGAAATCAGACGTTTCGATTTTCGACAATCATCATCAACTTTGGTTTTTCTTATGGGCACTATCTTGGATTTTCACATTTTTGAATTCAGCTTTGTTTTCTGATTACGGTGATGTATCACATGTTAAGGTTCAGTGTTGCAGTTTGGGTGAAATATCAAAAATTCTGTTTTGCAAAGACTGCCTTGGATATAACATCCATACTTTTGTTTAACAAAGGCATTGTTGACAGTTCGATTTAAGTTGGCTTAACGTCACCTACAGTTACAAAATTAGTATAAATTTATTAACAAAATGCTCTTTTCAACTGAAGAAAAACGAGATATGCTAGAAATTTATTTATTTGACAGTAGGATATAAAAAAGGAGAAAATTATGTTTTAAATTTACAACATAGGATAAAACTAAATTTTGAGAAACAAGTAAATAAAGAAAATTATAAGAGGTGCTCGAAGGGTTCACCCTCCACTTCCAAGCACAGCTCTATGCGTCTTCTTAAATTCTGCATTGATCTTAAAACGTCCCTTCTTCTTATTTTGGTCCTTAAAGTTGTGATGATCTTCCTTCGCAGCTCATTAATATCGGCGGGTACAGATTTATAAATGAGATCTTTCATAGTTCCCCATAAATAGTAGTCTAATGGGGAAAGATCTGGTGAACGTGCCGGCCAACGTATGTCTCCACTGTTTGAAATGACTCTACCCGGAAATATTTCAGACAAATAATCAGCCACTCTCCTAGCATTATGTGGCGGAGCACCATCTTGCTGGAACCAAAGGTTATTCAAGCGGTTGAGGCAAATGTTGTCATCGATGTAATCCGTAAGGTAGGTCCTTAAAAAGTGCAAATACCCATCTGCGGTCAAATTGTCTTCGTAAATGTATGGGCCAATGATCGTACCGCCAAATAAACCAACCCATACATTTAGCCCGAAACGTGCTTGTGGTCGACGTCCTTGGTGTTCGTGTGGATTTTCAGTGGACCAGACATGTTCATTGTGACGATTGAACATGCCTGAGTTGGTAAATTTGCACTCGTCCGTGAATATCACGTTGGAAAGAAAATGGGGATTTTGTTCCAACCGTGCCATGATATTCCTACAAAACGCTGCCCTCCGTTCAGTATCTCCTGGATGCAAGACTTGGGTGATATGAATTTTAAACGGGCGATATTTATGTTTTTTCAAGACTCTCCACACTGCTTGATGTGATACGTTAATTTCGTCTGCTATAGCCCTTGTTGAAGTTGAAGGATTATCTTGAATCTAATGAAGAATTCAATTCATTGCCGTTTATTATTTTTGAGAAAGTTTTAACAATTTACTCACCGCCTGTAAAATTTCCACTTCATTCGCATTTGGTCTATGAACACGTCTTCGAGGCTTAGAAAATGCACCAAACTCGGCTAAATTTCTATGAAGGAATAACAAATAATTTTGAGCTGGTTGTTGTCTTTCTGGATACCGCTGTAAATATCTTTCCGAAGTAACTTGCGCATTTCGATGCGAAGCGTAATAAATTTCTAGCATATCTCGTTTTTCTTCATTTGAAAAGGGCATTTTGTTAATAAATTTATACTAATTTTGTAACTGTAGGTGACGTTAAGCCAACTTAAATCGAACTGTCAACAATGCCTTTGTTAAACAAAAGTATGGATGTTATATCCAAGGCAGTCTTTGCAAAACAGAATTTTTGATATTTCACCCAAACTGCAACACTGAACCTTAACATGTGATACATCACCGTAATCAGAAAACAAAGCTGAATTCAAAAATGTGAAAATCCAAGATAGTGCCCATAAGAAAAACCAAAGTTGATGATGATTGTCGAAAATCGAAACGTCTGATTTCAAATATGACATCGGCAGGTTGTAGAGGAGGAAAAGTTGCAACGACGAAGTGTCACTCATTTTGAATTAGGTCACCAAATAAGCCGAGGAAAAAATAAAAACGTATTTCCAAAATTCCGGTTTTTTTCGGATATCTCCGGAGGTAATCGGAATTTTTGAAATTTTAAACCGGCATATTATTGAGCTCCAAATTGCGCAACTTTGCCCCAATTTAACCGACCTCGTATCTCTTATGGTTACCGAGATCCCCATGGTGGAGCTCCAAAAACGGGCACCCTGTATAGCTATATGTTCGTCTGCTAAAGTTGTCCCATTATCGAAAGAAAAAAAAATCTGGTGTGATACACTCACACAACTTCCTTTTACAGTGATCTTATAATTAGCCAAAAATTTGATTTTTAATTTTTAAACAGTTGTCAAAAATTTTCAAAAATTGCTAATTCTACAAAAACGGTACAAAATAGAGAGTTAGTTGAAGAGACAATTTTTTTATAGAATTTTAAGCTGAATTAAAAAATGTAATAATATACCGGGTGTTGTTGTATTTAAAATAGGAGTTAATAAAAAAAAATAGAAAGAAAAACAAAAGAAACCCATTTTAGAAGTATTCAACTGGAAAATCACCTATCTCACATCAATACACATTAAAAATGTAATAAAAATATAAAGTTTAAAAGACATCGTTAGAGCCGTTTTTGAAAAAATCGAAAAAAATTGAAAAATCGCAAGAGTAAACACCTACTTCCGGTTATGCGATTTTTTTCAAATGCTTGCTGTCGCATTTACATAGTACACAAAACTTATATATGAAGTTTCAACGCCATACCTCTTGTTTTTTAGATATTCTGTTCACAGACACACAGACAGACAGACAGACAGACCAATGAAAAACAATATATTTTTTGGGATCAGGAGACTCTAAAACGTGAAGATCTGTTGAAAACTCAATTGCGAATTTTTGGGGTGAATCCAATACTTCCTTTATCGTAAAAGGAAGTAAAAATATAAATTTGACGTGCATTCTGAGAAGAAACAATGATATGCAGTCCTCATCAGACAACTTGGTATGCCACAGTGTGCTTATTTTTTGAATAAATATTTAAACTAGCGTTTTGCACCCAAATTGGGCGCGAAATAATAATTTGTACAAGAGTGATCCATTTTGTGTGTCCAGTTAATTTTGAGGTTAGAAAATCCACATAAAAAAAGTCACTTATAAAAATTTGAAAACCCTACCACTGGCTTACTTGCGTCGCCCTGAGTCGATTGACACCAAAATCAGCCAATTCGGCCCACGGCTTCGCTCTCAAAGTGGCGTCAAGCAAAGCAAATTATTATGTCGGATTGACAGTTTATTTTACTGTATCATTATACACTAGTCCGACAATTTACCACATTACGGACGCTAAGCAATTAGTTATAATACAGTACAGCTTAAATAATAATATAAGTTTGCGTTTGTATATACGACCCCGTCTCATTGAATTTGGCCCAATCAGTAAACTTTTGTATAGCAGTAGAAAGACCTGCTAAAAGAAATAGTCAACGTACATTTATTATTATTTTTATTAAATTAGTAACCACTTAATGTAATTACAAGAAAAATTTAACAAGTGAGAGCTATTTTAGCTGTTTTAAAGTGCAAACTGCATTTGAAGTTAAATTAGCTAAGATTACAGGACCGCACAAATTCAGTTTTACCATTGAGTGACGTCATCTTTTCTTTTTAAAACGGCCTCTATACGTTTGGGTATAGTATTTACCAGGTCCTGACATTGATCTGGGGTAAAACCGTCCCAGATATCTTGAAGGCGCGATTGCAGTTCTGGTAACGTTCTCGCAGGTTGTGCCCGTAACCTTTTTTTCATTATATGCCCTAATGTTTCAATAGGTGATAGGTCTGGACTACTAGATGTCCATCTTAATAGTGGGATTTCATTTTCCATGAACCACTCTTCAACTTTTTTAGCTGTATGACACGCAGTTCCATCATGCTGAAAGATAAACTGCATACTAGCATTTCTACATTCTTCAATTGTAGGCTCAACATAGGTCTGTAACATTCCAATGTACTTCTCGGCATTGACTCTTCCTTCTACAAAGTGAAGTCTGCTTACTCTCTTTGCCGACATGGATCCCCAAACCATTACAGATACAGGAAACTTAACTTTCATCTTTAAACAGTCATTGTGGTATGCCTCATCTTTAATACCTACTGATAACCCTACTGCAACTTATCACCTACGCAGACTTCAAATCTGGATTTTTCGCTCCAATATACTGCATTCCATTGATCTTGATACCAATTTCTATGGTGGTTTGCCCACCTCAGCCTATTAGTCTTTTGTTGTAGGTACCTTTAACAAACGTTTCTCTTTTGCCTGTAAAATAAAAAGGTTTTTAGCGTTTATGTAGAATGCAAATTAATTGCATAAAAACCTACTCTGTAAACTTTAAAACCAACTTCTTTTGCTGTCCTGTCACAAGTGGCCCTTGAAAAACTTCTTCCAGCTGCATTATTCCGTAACACACCAAGTTCACCAAAATACGAAAGCATATTTTGCTTTATTATTTTTCTTAATGCTCTTTTATTAATGTCATTTAAAGATTTTTTTTCAAATGTTAGGCTTTTCAGCAATGAATCCGGTAGTATTATACAGACGAATAATGTTACGAACAGTATATGGCTATAACTTCACAATTGCACTTATCTTTGCCCCAGATTTTCCATCTTTTGACAGAGAAATGATTACTTTACGAGTATCTCTTGTTACCGACTTTCCACGGACCATTTTCAGTAAACTTGAACTATTTAGCGTAAGAATACTTTTAACAGATGTTACTTATACATTAGAAACATCAAACATCTTCAGATTGTTTTCATAACTTTGATTATAGAATTAGTTGAAATGAGAGGTAATGATCTAAATAGGAAAACTTCCTGGAATTTAGGGTACTACGCAACAAAAATCATTTGTTTTAACATTAATTATTAAAAAGGTTATGGTAGAAGTAAAAATTAACAACACGGTTCATAGTTCTAGTATCTCTTCGGAAAAAATCATAATTGTAATTTTTAAGTGATTGGGCCAAATTCAATGAGACGGGGTTCGTACATTTGAGAATTTAAGAATTAATCAAATAAACAACTGAATCGAATGTATACGATGGTAGGTTTTTTATGAAAAATAAAATGTTTGTAGCCATTAAAGAGTAGATTAGAAATCCTGAATTTATATACAACGTTCGTACGCGGAGAAAATCTGTTGGAGCAAACACCGATGCAGGTCTGACATTTAATAAGGTTGGTAGAACATTGTGCTCTTAAAAATATTTAAAGTGCAGAAGATCGATTGTTTTATTTCGTTCGCTTTTATAATGGAAAGTCGTGATGGTGAGAAGTTTCCATAAAAAATACGAATTAAAAATTCTAGTTTTATGTGCTTTTTCTAAATAAAAGAATTCGTTTTATTTATATTTTGAAATATTGATATTCGATTTTTTATATTATACCGGGTGTCCGTTCTCAAAGTCGAACATAGGCGATTAACATTGTATTGAACGTTTTTGCCGATTCCTGCTCGCCAATTCAACTTACAGGGAAGGTAATGGTATCAATAGAAAGATAAAATTATTACGCATCAAATGATACCAGTAATAATATTCAAGATGCGATTTTTATTTTAAAATACCTATTTAAAACTTTTAAATTTTTAAATATGCCATGCCTTGCTTTTCAAGTTCGATAGCATTTGTCAAAAAAATTGGTAATTAGTTGGCATAAATCAGGTATTTTCTGTCAATGTGTGTTAAAATTATCTACAGAAAAATGAATTACTTCAATGAAGAATAAGTGAATGTACTAATGTTAATTGCCTATGTTCGACTTTGAGAATGGACACCCGGTATAAGTTGAATTCTGAGAAATGGCTAATTACGGATTTCTTCCAAAAAAGGTTTTTCAAGTAAGATTATTTTGTTGTCACTGTATTCATTATGTCGCCGTCAAGCATAAATTTACAGAAACATAAAAGGACTGCAATGCTAATGAAATCATTAAACAAGCTCCATAAAAATCCAAAAATGACTTAATAATAAAGGCTACAGTAACCCCGTTACTTCGCACAGTTGGCCGTTTTCAATTGCATCTTGCTCGTAACAGTTTGCATAACAGATGAAGTAATTGCAGGATTAGGTTGCGACGATAACTGGAGGAGATAATAAGATTTACAGCTACAAGGCCTCGCAATTGCAAAAAGCTGTACAAAACAAACGGTTTTGTTACAGTTTAATATCAAAAGTGCCTGCGATCATTGTTGGAACAATATAAAGAAGAGATGCCAGATAATTTAGATAACAGTGTGGTTAGCAAGAAAATTTTATTAACTATGATAAAACTGTACAAATATTTGACAAGAAATTTGAATATCCGCTTATTTTTATCATTTTTCGATTTTTTTTTATCTTACGACTATGCTGTTCCACTAAATATATCGTGTTTTATTAAAGTTGCCTTGAAAAATGCCATATCGCAGTAAATGCTTTTAGGTTTATTACAAAGCTTGTTATACAGAGAAAAATAATTACGGAACACTTGAAACACGAGTGTGACGAATTAAAAGTGTGAAAACAAATGGCAGACCTTTTATGGTTCGCATTTCGATAGCTGTTTAACTGGAATGATATCAGAACTAATAAAATGAATCATAAAATTTATCACGAAATCGTTAAGTCAACAACGTGGTTGGGTAAAAATACTTGGAAATTAAAAAACATGAAATGCGTTTGTAAGAAACAGACTTTTAGCAAAAATGTGTACAACTGAAGTGCAAAAATTGCAAACAATAAACTGTAGATCATACATCTTAAGTAGAATTTTCTGTATTTTCAGTTTAACATAGTATACTGCTTCTGACATTTTCTCAGATGGCAATTTTTGCACGTGTAAGACGTATAAGTAGCATTCGATCACCGGTGCCAGCAACAACTCTGAACAACTTTCCTTGTGTAATAATGTGTGTAGTTCACGCCGCTAAATAATTCATAAGGTACAATTCTGCAATTTAAAAATCTGTTATCACAAGTCCAGAATAACAACCAAGTAGGCTGTGATAATATTTTAAAATGGTGTCGAGTTTTTTTAAGCTTGTATCGGTTTTAACATGTTCTGCTTTATATTCTCATAATCACGAAAATCTAATACCTTCTGTACTAACCTACAATATTTGGTATTTTAGTATTACTTCCGCATCATCACGAATTATAGTATATTATTATACGAGCATATAATGGATGCTATTATTACACGAAGATGGCTTTTAAATAACGAGCGAGCGAAGCGAGCGAGTTCTTTAAGCCATCTGAGTGTACTAATAATAGCTATTATATGCGAGTGAAATACGCTATTTTATTTACAACTACTTTATTTACATTCATTCCAGAAAATTTTTGTATGCGATATCATAAGTTTTTTTCGACTTTTCAGGGAGTAAATTTTGTGTAGCTTGTTTGCCGGCTTGGCGTACTTCAGGGGGAATACAGCACTATTGTCGCTATCGTTTTACATTTTAGGTTTGGGACGAAAGAAGTGTAAATTATTATTTTCAAACTGACAGACTGATAACTGTCAACTCGAAAAAGCAGTTTATGGCCTATTTGATTATATGCACATAAATCCGTATTAGCGATGTAATTATGGTGGTATCCATGCATTTATGGCGGTATCGATGTAATTATGAAATATAAACAACAGGCATTGTGATTTTAGTTAATAATATATATCATAATTGACAAATAATCGCAAAATAACAACGGTATTGTTTAACAGTTGTAAATAAACCTATTTTATTTGTTCCTCACTTGTAAACATCAATTTATCAAGTCACTGTATTCACCTTGAAAATGTTCTTAACTGGCTAGCCAGTAAATTTTTTACTGGCTAGCCAGTTATATTTTACAAGCGTGCTCATAGATAAATGATAGCGTGCAAAGCCAGAGTTGTCTTCCTTAGTATGTGTCATATTGATTAATTTAGTTGCTTGTCAGTTTGCTTGTCAGTTTGACATTTTGTATAAATGGTGAATTTCTAGTTATTTACAAGTGAGGAACAAATAAAACATTCAACAATACACGCCAGGTAACCATTTTTACTGGCTCAAGGATATGACAGGCTCGCCTAACGGCTCGCCAGTCATCCCAATCCTATCGCCAGTAAAAACTGTTTTACCTGGCTTGTAATGTTAAATACTATTACCACATCTTACGAGGTGTGATCAAATAATACGGTAAATATCCGAATTGATAGAGGTTTAGTACTTAAATCACAAGTGTCACTTGATCCCATTTAATCTACTCTCATTGGCTTGTCACACCCTTATTCTAACGTTGATGCCAATTCTCAAAACTGTTCTGGAAATCATCTTTAGTGCTTTTAATTGCAATGTCGTTGCCTATTCAATCTTTTGTATCGCCTCAAATTGTTTCCATTCATGATAATTTCCATTTTTGGAAAAGCCATAAATCACATGAATATGGCGGTTGCAAACACACGGTAATTTTTTATCCCATAAAAAATCGAACAAGCAGAGATGTGTTACAAGGGGCGTAACACAATACCGTTTGTCCCACAGAATTTTTCGGTTCACATTACTTCATAAACGTTCTAGTAGTCCCTTACAGTATTCAAAATTGACTGTAGTAGCTCTATAATAGGCATAAACTCTGCTCGTACAATTCATTCACAATCGAAAATAAAATATCAACATCACGTTGATGCTGGATATCGATGGTGAACTCTGAATATCGGTCTTAGGATCATAACCATATACCCATATTCCCTGTTACTCTTCAAAAAGTTACTGTCAGAAGCCACTCAGTCACCCAATTACAACGAAATGGACAGAGGCTTTTGCTTTTGATCGGACTGGAAAATACTCTGAACAAATGTTGCACTCATTCTCTTCATGTTTACATATTTAGTTAAAATGTATATTGCACTGAATCACATGAGATATGAAAAACACCAGCCATTTATCGAATGGTCAATCTTCTTTTTGATCAACCATTTTACTCATTTTTATTACTTCCCTCGTCTAAAAGACGAAGGAAGTGTTGTAATCGCGAAAAAATCACCTTCCGAGATTTGGTCAGATCTTTACGTTTCAGGGTCCCTAGATCACGAAAAACAGGTTCTCCCAAATCCGTCTGTATGTCTGCCTGTCTATCTGTCTGTCTGTCTGTCTGTCTGTCTGTCTGTCTGTCTGTTGGCGGCATAACTTAAATTTTGGTATGCAGATTATACGTTTAACTCGCATGAAACCGAAACATTTTCAGACAAATATACACAGGGTGAGCATTTTTATTTTTGCGTTAACTGAAAAATAGAGAAAAGTAATCATTTGCACATATGTCAGTCTTTACACTTGTAATGTAAAAGACTCAAAAAGTTTCAAGAATAAGTCCTCAAAACCGAGAGAGGTCCTCGATAGGCCCGTGGATCAGACGGCCGTATTTAAATTTGCGTTCGCATTACCAAGTGTTTCCTTTAACTGTTTCAGTATTATTACGAACGTGAAGATATTTTTGCCCATATTTTAGTGTTTAGTGTCACAACGTCTACTTGCGAGGGAAGTTTTGACTAAAGATCTTTACAGATTTTGTTTATTGTTTTTGTATATGCATATTCGAAGGACGTCCACATCGTTTATCGTCGCCAACCGCTTCAAAATATTTTGGAAATCGATAAAACCACTTCAGAGTCACTGAATCATTTCCGTAAACCAATATAGTATCAACATTTTGTGATTCTTTTGTACTTTTTCCAAGTTTGAAACAAAATATATTTACACGTTGTTCGTTATACATTTTTGCAACAAAGTACAAAAACAGCAGTTGAAACCAAGCAGAAGAAAACATAAGTTTGACAGTAATAAGTTTAATAATTAAACTGCTGATCCAAGGGTCGTGATTTTTGTATCCGGTTTCCGGGCTGGTCTCGAATTGGGTACCGTTTACGTAGGGATTAATTCCACTACCTGAATTGGGCACTAGACCTCGGATTAGACATTATGTTTAAAATTGAACTGGTCACTTAAATAAAATCAGAACTAAGTTGTTTGTTGTTCATTAAAACAAAATATCTCTGTACACTTACAAAGACGGCATTCCAATATTCATCAAAGCACTTAATAGCTATATAGACCTAATAATTAATTACAATATTAAAATATGTATTATTTACTATTTGTCAAAATGACCTAGACATTTAACATAGTGTAACGTACCTATTTTACTATATTGATAACCTAATTTTAATTTTTAAACATTCGTGTCGGCCCCTTGTTTCTTAATCCCTGGTTCTAACGGTTTCGTTGATACTTTGTAACTTAATGTATGAATTAGTTTAAAATTGAAGTAAAACGTTAATAAATACAGACACGGGTGTGTTTTATAATAATTAATGGTGAACTTTCATATATAATGCAACTAGTGGGATTATTAAATACTCATTTCTGTTTACATGAGATATATTTTTTGGCAATCACGCGAGTCCGAAGGACGAGCGTGATTGCCTTAAACAATATATCGAGTGAAAACAGAAATGATTTGATAATCAAGAAGACACGAGTTGCATTCGGCTAGATTATAGTGTGTCCAAGATAAGGAGGGCCAGTATGGGGATCTCGGTAATGGTAAGAGATACAAATTTGGTTAAATGGGAAGAAAGTTGCGCAATTAAAGGACTAAAAAAATGACGTCTAGAAATCCTTGATATGATTTTTCGTTTTTGAATTATCTCAAAAAACCGAATTTTTAGATTTTCTTTTTTACTATTTTCTGGCGTTAATATTAAAGTTAGAGCAAAAATGATTAAACTTCTTTATAGCAACTTTTAGTGGACTTAATGATTACGTTATCAATTTTTTTATCCGACGTTTCGTCTTCGAGACACCATCAACAACTTTATTTTTTTAAATACGGTCCTGGTTTTTTGATGCCAAATTTGCAAAGCCCTTGTTACTCTAAATTCAACAATGTACCACATATGGTTTAATTACGTTTCGAGCTTTTTTCTGATCATCATCAGAACATTTTTAGATACGGACCTCTCATAATTTTGTAAAAATAAGTTCATACAGTAAATTAGGCCTTTTTACATGCCGTTAAAATATTAAAATGCACATCATAATGTCATAATTCTGATACATTAATTTAATAAGCAACCAACAACTATTAACAATAAACAACAAATAAATGAACAAAAGATAGGCAGAAAGAATGAGAAAACGAGCCTTGAAACAATGTAATAGGTATTTAACGTTTTGAAATAGAAGAAGAACTTAGAAGATTGGTTCTTGAAGCCTTTCAAAGTATAACGCCAGTATTGCTGAATAATGTTTTAGATTCTACAGTTAGAAGATGTTATTTATGCATAGAGAATGATGGCAACCTTTTTGAATACCTTCTGTAAATTTAATACCTATTAAATGGTTTCGATGTTCGTTTTGTTATTCTTTCTGTCTATCTTTTGTTCATTTCTTTTTTGTTTATTGTTAATAGTTATTGGTTTTGTATTAAATTAATGTATCAGAATTATGACATTATGATGAGCATTTTAATATTTTAACAGCATGTAAAAAGGCTTAACTTACTGTATGAACTTATTTTTACAAAATTATGAGAAATGCAGGTCCGTATCTAAAAAATTTTCTGATAATGATCAGAAAAAAGCTCGAAACGTAATTAAATCATAATATGTGGCACATTGTTGAATTCAGAGTAACAAGGGCTTTGCAAATTTGGCATCAAAAAACCAGAACCGTATTTAAAAAAATGAAGTTGATGATGGTTTCTGGAAGACGAAACGTCGGATAAAAAAATTGATAACGTAATCATTAAGTCCACTAAAAGTTGCTATAAAGAAGTTTAATCGGTTTCGTTCTAACTTTAGTATTAACGCCAGAAAAAAAATAAAATAGAAAATCCAAAAATTAGTTTTTTTTAAGATAATTCAAAAACGAAAAATTATATCAAGAATTTCTAAACGTCATTTTTTTAGTCCCTTAATTGCGCAACTTTCTTCCCATTTAACCAAATTTGTATCTCTTACCATTACCAAGATCCCCATACTGGCCCTCCTTATCTTGGACACACTGTATAACGAGTCAATAAACAACGTTTGAATAGTCTATTTTAAATATTAAAAGTACAGTTAATGTGGTTGTTATGACAATTGCACTGACAGCAGGTAACATGATATTTGTGAAGGCGTGTGATTATCACCTATTAATCAGGAAGGTATGTGATTATCAGTTGCTATGTACATTATCAAAAATTAGTACATGCGTAACTATGCATTTTGCCGTTTTTCATTGGTTGATGTTAGGGGGGAGTGGTATAATCAATGAAATGCTTTCCAACCATATGTAGTTCTTTTCATTCTAGTACTAAAACTTGACCATAAAATGCAGTGCCTAGTTAATATGTTCTTTAGAGGTAATCGACATACCAGAAAATTAAGGAATAAGAAAGTGCTCAGCTGCTCAGTTCATGCACGGCCGGTTCCCGTGATATTTTTCAAAATAAGAAAGGCCTATAAAAGTCTCTAGTATACCATCTTTCGGTGGATCCTGGGTCCCATGTTATTACGGTGTGTAACATGTTAAAGGTCTCTGGGTAGGGGTGGAACTCTTTAATCTCGGCAAAATTCCAGTAGTGCTTCGACTATGTGATCATAGCAGTCGATGTCTAAGGTGCCTGCTATTCTATGCATGCATGCCGAGACCTTGTCCATAACAAGCAAACATATAACAATATAGGTAATACAATTTCAGACAACTTTTGTTTTCACAGCAAACTTAGAATGGACATTTATTTATTGGATCACTTGGTATAAGCTTGATAACAACTATATTTGTTTAGTTATTAACAGCTGTGATAAATTATGAACAACGAAAATAAAACAATTTTGATTTATTTTAAAATTGAAATTTTCAGCTAAATATTTAGCTTTTATTTCATAAGGTTACAAATGTTAATATTTGAATATAGATATTGGTTTTGTCTAAAACATTATTTTATACCTAGGTTTGCTACAATATACAGGGTGCCCCTGAACGGTGTAGAAAAAAGTAGCGACATATACTAGAACTCAAAATAAGCCTATATGATCTAAATGACCTATGTGCAAAAGTCTATCCCTTAGGAGTTACAGCCATCTTAAGATGCTTCACCTTGTCTCTTGTGTGAAACTAAAAAACATGTAGTCTTTGAAAACACAATAAATTTAATTTGAAAACTACACAATACACAATAATAAATGGAAAATCATATGAAATGTTCAAAATTGGAATAAATTTTCACTAATGCATAAACGTATTCTGCTCCGTAGAGAATTTCTTATGCTCTCAAATATTCCATGGCTTCCACGGATATTATTTGCTGCATGAAATTAACATGACAGGTAGGCTTTGGAACTGTTCATTTCATTGTTTTAATTAAACGTCAAAATTCATTGTGTTTTTAAATCCTCCTTGTTATTTTATTTTCATACGAGAGATACAGTATATCATTTTT
>OW679196.1:47781219-47969436 GCA_940337035.1 Agriotes lineatus | reverse complement strand
TTCACATTCCCAGTTCAAATCTAAATAAATTTTGGTTATTTTCAATCATTGTATTCCCTTAATCCTTTCCAAAACTGATTTTTAACCCCCCCTGTGTTTTTTCATAACAATATATTGATTAAATAAAGCGTATAAATACCTATATCGAATGCATTCAATATATCGACTACATCAAATAGGTATATCTACTTCGAATATTTCAATTATTATATCGAATACATCAAATATATAAACTTTATTTAATATATCAAATAAATCCAATGTTCCGACTACATTAAATATATTAAATGCATCGAATATATCCAATGTATCACCTATATCGACGACATTTCATATATCAAATACATTGACTATATCAACTGCATTAAATCTATCATACATCGACTATATCGTATACACTACCAAGTATTAGGAGTATATCCAATATATCGAATATGTCGACTACAATGACTATATCAAATGTATTAAATATAAATATATCAAATGCATCGAATATATCAATATATCAATCGAATTTATTAACTATATTGGATACAAATAAAATTAACTTCATCAAATATATAATAATAATAATAATAATACATAATAATAAGTTCCTCTCTTTTCACATTATATAACATAAAGAAAAATATAAAAAAACTACAAATAATAAATTACGTAAAAAGAAATCACTAGGTTGCAGTTCAAAGGCAGCTACGCTAGATTTGTTCTTCCAGTGCAACCTAGAATTATATAGAAAAAAACATAAATAGAACTTACTAGTACACAAAAATAAATGTGTAGGTATATCCAGAGATGCATAATGCCTAAGACATATTAACACAAGCATGAATGTTACGATTTTCTAATAATAATTATTATACTAAATTTCAAATAAGAATGCAGTAGATGGCGCTCTGAACTCAAACTCAGTTTTACACTAGGAAAATATAAGTTTGTACTGCTCGTGTTTTACAATAGTTTCGTCATATATAATTCAAATAATCCTGTTAGGTCAGCCTCTTTTATCCACTATTTATCGGTTTTCCTTTTATATTTTTAGGATTCATACCGAATGTCAAGTTGACAATTTTGAAAAAATATTTGATTTTCAAATGGTTGTAATGATGACTTTGTTTCTACCAATCACGGACATAGTTATGATTACTACTTAGTTCCAAGTACTGCATGTTTATTTGAAATTTAGTGTAGTTGTTCTGATCATTTATTAATACTTGGCGAATTTGACTCTTACACAAGTATTTTAGAGTATTTTTTATATCTTGTGGTACATCTTAGATATTTGATAGGAAAATCCCCTTTCAAATAATAAGTTCGATATAGAGGAGAAGTAATGGTATCTTTAAATCTCAGACTAAGGTTATGATGTATGAACGTCAGTGCTAAGTGAAATGTTGTTGCATAAGTACTGGAATTTTTTGTTCAAAACGAGTTTATGATAAAAAGTCGCAGCTTGCAAAAACCTTCAATTTTTCATATTGAGCCATTTTAGATCGGAAAGTTTATGTGTTACGTGATCGTATTTGCGAATACCAAAAATAAAACGTAGGCAGGAATTTTGTATCCATTTAATTCTCTGAAAGACATCAAGGGTAATACGTTGTCCATACATAAGCGAAGAAGTTGAGTTGTCAGTTGTCAACTGTCAAATAGCGTACCTTTTAGAACCGTTAATTATTTTGTTTGCGTGCACATTATTCTGTTTAAAATAGTTCGTTTCAGAACTGAACTACAACTGCAACTTAATTGGCGTCTAGGGTGGCCACCTCAGGGTTTCATCCGGAGTCTCAGGGTTTAGACACCGCGTCTCCGGCTCCGGGTTTTGTAATAATTTCTACGGGTTGCACTAATTTTGTAATAATGTCTAAAATTAACTTCACCGTTAGTTATATCAATGAAAATAAAATACGTTTCATATAATAGCCGCAAATAAGGAGAAATATTTGGAAATTTCATATAACTAGGTACAGAATTTTTGAGTATTCGTTTTATTTTTAATCTACTTTCATTTGATTCTAGAGGTAATTTACTTTTGTATTTCTCGTTCTTTCGTGATTCCTATCTCTTGAGTCAAGAATGGTTAAATTATTCTTTTCAAACCTCGTTGTTTGTTCTGTTCGGAGTATTCATTTTAAATATATTTATTTATTATCCTTTTAGAAAGGCAACACAAGAGAGGCTAAAATTGATTTTTATGTTTTAACTGGTATATAATATACTAAACCGTAGAATTTAGCAATATGATTTAAGATATTAGAAGAAAACTCATTATAAGGGGTTTTAAATAATACAGAGCTATAAATCCATAATTATTAAATTTGAAAATTTTAAGCACCCTATACAGCATTAACGCCAAAAAGCACTATTTCTCACTCGTAAAGTAATTCCGAAAAAACATAATTTTTAGGTAACGTTGAGTTTTTTTTTAACAAAATCGTTATTATTTCCAAAACCGTTAACTTTAGAACAGTAGTTCTGAACCCTTTTTCTTGACGCATCTCTTAGCATGTTAGTTGTTTCTCAAGTACCCCCGAAGACTATTGTGTGCATAATATTAGCATAAGCTTTATTATTAGCATTACAAAATAAAAGATCTTCATTAATGATTGAGCGAGTATTTTATAAAAATGACAACAAAAATGCAAAGAATACATATACTATTTATATTTTTAGTAATTTAAATCACAAAAATACTAACAATACGGTATTTAAACAAAAAACGAACACAATAGAAAAATATACATAAAACAGATAAATCAAACTAACAATTTAGGAAATTAATAGTACGTACTATGTATACTATAGTTTTTGGTACATTAAATTAGAAAATATATGGATAATAGCACTAAATTTAATAAGACACTTGTCAAGTTACCAGCAATTTTTTTAAAATTTGGTTGTCACGAAGTAAACTGGCACTTAATGGAAACTGGAGTGTAAATGATTGCGGCTTATGTGTAGCAATATATTTGACAAAGCCACACTCGCATAAGTCCGTACTTAATTAGAAATGACCAAAGCCTTCTCACTGCTTTATCGGTTAATATATTTTTCTTTGTATGTCATATCACAAGAAACGTCGATCAGTCCCATTTCTTCGTTTGTGGATACGACAGAATGGCTTCGCATTGTAGAAAAAGGGTAGATTATCCACATATAATTTGCTATAATTTAAATAGTCATTTTTTGAAAACAAAACAAATGAGGTCCGCCATTTTGTATAAACAACCAGGCGTACCCCTTGGAACCACCCCGTGTACCTCTACACGTACGCCTACCCCTGGTTGAGAATCCCCATACAACTGTATATTACACCTAACTATAGGGCATTCTATTTAAAAAAAAGAGTAGGTTTGGTCCGCCACACTTTTGTGGGCAACCCTGTAGAATAAAGACATTTCATTAATGTGCACCATTTTAGTACCTTCAACTTCAGCGATTTTCATATAACTCTCATAGTTTTAGAAATACCTTCCACCCCCGCATTTTTTCGAGACCCTGTATGTATATGGTGTGACTGAAATGTTTGTCATTATTTTAAGGCGAATTTTACGCCACAAATTGACAAAAAAAGTTCATTTAAACATAGGTTCAATTTTCAACCTTTATTGAGATATGGGGGGGGGGGGGTTGAAATTGGATTTTTGTCATTTTACTGAAAATTGGGAAAATATATTCAAATTATTGTTAAGGCTTTTATTATTATTTTTTCAGCTACAAAAAACGTTATTGATATTTGTTACAAAAAAGTATTAATAGAAGTGAAAATTCAATAAAAATAAAAAAAAACAACAAAAAAACACCAGTTCCTTCGACAGTTAATTAAAAAAAGGAAATTGTCTCTTGTAACAGCACTTATGACATTACGCATTCAGACAGGGAGATATTTTCTACCAATAGAAGATTTTCTTAAGATTTAAAAAAAATGTATATGGCTTTATGGTGTTGAAATTGGCAACCCATAATATATTTGTTTTGTAAAAAACTATTGGTTTTAAGAAAAAAACTAAAACGAGCTGAAACGTTTTCAAGTAAAACAGGTTTTCCAAATCATTTTACCCAAAATGTTTTACGTTAAAAATTTTTAATAAAAACATTTATACGAGTTGCTAATTTTAATCTCTTAAACCCGCACGGAAAAAATAAAAACCATTTCATAAATAAGCCTCCCCCCCCCACATTAGTGTCTCCGTAAAGGTTGAGAATTGAAACTATGCTTATATGAACTTTTTTGGCCAATTTGTGAACTACGATATGGGCAAGTATTTGAGTTACACCCTGTATTATATTTGCTAACCATTAATAGGAGTGGATATCAATATAGGCTGGAGAAGAAGAAGAAGAATAGTAAGGAATGAAAACGTTGTTTTTATTTGCTTGCTTTTTGTTTTCTATAAACATTCTGTATTTCTCATTGAAGAAAACCTTTTTTTACTCACGAAGGATCTCAGGGTTTATATAAATTATAATATATGGCGTTAAATAGTTTTTACTACTGAACAAGTGTTCATGTAAAAAGTGAGGTTGTGTGTATACGTAATCTATAAAATAAGTTACATGACTTTTAACGTACTTGAGTTACGGCCCTGGCCTTTCGCAATCAAGCATCCTTTTGATCATTCATAAAATCATAAATCAGAAAGTACAGTACTGAATGTTGACAAAAATCTTCGAATCCTACATCGTTCATTTGATATACGGATATAAGGATATAACGAACATCGAACTAAGTGTAAAAGAGTCGTCTATATTCCTCATAAAAAACCAAAACATTTCTCCAGTTCTCGATTCATCAAGCAAAATGTTATTGGAGCGAGCGACTTCAACGATCGGTCAGGGTAGATCCCTGGGCCCAGACTGTAAACAAACCTTTTCTGCATGAGTCACGCGTACCTGTGCCGAATGTTTATAAACAAAGGCCATCGGCGCCGTTTGATCTCCAAAGCCAGCGTATAATTCGCGTTGTCACAAACGAGCGCCATTAAATTAAACAAATTAAATCGGCATAGCGCACGTCGTCGCCTCTCTCGATCGTCTCGCGCCAGAACGAGACGCGGCGAGCGCGCAGGAAGCGAAGGCGCGGAGTGCAACAGATCCGACTCCGACGCAAGCTGTGGCAGGATGCGAGCAAGTACCGACCTGTTCGTGAAAACGGCCGTGCCCTTTGGATCTGGGGCCGAATTGCCCGCTCCCAAGCCAATTAAGAACTGTTCGGACTTGCACGCTGTAACCTGATAGCGCGTCCTCGATCTATAAGTTTGCGCGAGAGGCTGCTCGATTTGCATTTGTCGAGGCAGGAGGCATCGAACGACCACACCGACTCGAACTTTGGTGGAAATGTGACCTGGAAACCTTTGCGCCTGGCCGTCGCATTTTTCTTCATTAAAATAATGGGCGAAGTCGGCAGTAAACATAAATCTTAGAACGGAAGGCAAGGATGGAAATGACGAAACTTAGAAATCTACTATATGTATGTCGATTCCTAGGTTTTTTAATTCTTCAACTGTAATGTCTGTAATACGTGCTTCCAATAGCCAGCGACGAATGATTTCAATTTTTACTTCCCTCTTCTGAAAGACGAAGGAAGTATTCTAATCACGAAAAAACCACCTTCCATGATTTCTTCAGATCTTCACGTTTCAGGGTCACTAGATGACGAAAAACAGTTTTTCTCAATTCCGTCTGTCTATCTGTCTGTTGGCGATATAACTCAAAACTATTTGTCGGAGGAAGATGACATTTTGCCTACACATTATATTTATACATATATATGTATACAGCCTGTTTTAAACGAAGTGTGCACTATTGCTAACTTCTTTATTATTGGACGTACGATATCGGTTAAATTAGCAAACTAGTGGCATTTTTTCTGTTGATTAGAATGGCGAAAACAGAAAAACAATTGAACATCGCCTTCTCGCGAAATTTGGAAAAGTTTACTTTTGTTAAATGGAACACCCTGTATATTTTTCCAAAAGTTGAAATAAAAATGAATTTGTGATATAAAAGTCTTAATACACTATTGTCTTAAAATGAATACTAAAGAAGTTATCGCAAGTTTCAGTTTTGTATAAATTGTATTTTATTTTCAGGTAAACTACTCTTTTTGTTCATGACACGGCAAAATTTTATTAAGAAAAGTTGTTCAGAAACAGAAATTATGGCCCTATACAAAATTTCAGAAAGATCTGTCGATTTAGATTAAATTTTTAATAAATTCAATAATAATAATAATAATAGTTTATTCTAAGTCGACATATCCTTCTGAAATTTTGTATAGGGCCATAATTTCTGATTCTGAACAACTTTTCTTAATAAAATTTTGCCGTGTCATGAACAAAAAGAGTAGTTTACCTGAAAACAAAATACAATTTATACAAAACTGAAACTTGCGATAACTTCTTTAGTATTCATTTTAAGACAATAGTGTATTAAGACTTTTATATCACAAATTCATTTTTATTTCAAGTTTTTGAAAAATATACAGGGTGTTCCATTTAACAAAAGTAAACTTTTCCAAATTTCGCGAGAAGGCGATGTTCAATTGTTTTTCTGTTTTCGCCATTCTAATCAACAGAAAAAATGCCACTAGTTTGCTAATTTAACCGATATCGTACGTCCAATAATAAAGAAGTTAGCAATAGTGCACACTTCGTTTAAAACACCCTGTATACCTGCCATGAAACCGTGAAAATTTCAGACAAATATAGTATGATCAAAAATTAATCTCATCTAGTATGGGTGTGGAAGTGCAAACCAACGCCTTTAAAATTGGCTTACATACTTATATTTAATTCAAACTGTCAAATTGTATTATTGAATATTCTTTTTATCCATCTTATTACAATATCGTAATGAAATAAATGAATTTTCACGTAAAAGCAATGTAATTGTCCAACAAATAAGCTTGAGCTGATCGAATAGACACCTCATGCTAAATCTAACCTAAAAATAAAATATATTGGAGCCAGTTTTAAAGGCAGCAATTTGTTCTTTCATAGCCATACTAGATGAGATTAATTTTTGATCATACTTTATGTACAGGGTTATTCATTATAAATTACCCACCCCTTATCATCGTTATTATTGCCTATAGAAAAAAAAGTTTTAAATAAAAGTTATGTGGTTATAACTGAATTTTGTTAAAATGCTATCAAAAGTACAGTGGCGTGCATAATTAAGGGGATACAAAAAAGTAATATATTTTTTTAAATGGAACACCCTGTATATTATTAAATTTTTGGAATGATATTTCTTTCCTGATTTCAAAAATATACCATATGTTACCCTTACCTTATACCGTTTTTGAGTTATTAAACGTCAAATATCTTAGTTAAACTAGTTAACATTATTAAATAACGGGTGTTCATAAACAGTCGTCATCCCAGTAGGTTTTGACTTCAGAAACGTATGTCTATTAAAGTTGAGAAAAAATGCGCTATGACAGTACTCAATGACGTTTCACTGTGTTGCACGAATTAATCAAAGACATAACATTTTTATGGCCCTATACAAAATTTCAGAAGGATATGTCGACTTAGAATAAACTATTATTATTATTATTATTGAATTTATTAAAAATTTAATCTAAATCGACAGATCTTTCTGAAATTTTGTATAGGGCCATAATTTCTGTTTCTGAACAACTTTTCTTAATAAAATTTTGCCGTGTCATGAACAAAAAGAGTAGTTTACCTGAAAATAAAATACAATTTATACAAAACTGAAACTTGCGATAACTTCTTTAGTATTCATTTTAAGACAATAGTGTATTAAGACTTTTATATCACAAATTCATTTTTATTTCAACTTTTGGAAAAATATACAGGGTGTTCCATTTAACAAAAGTAAACTTTTCCAAATTTCGCGAGAAGGCGATGTTCAATTGTTTTTCTGTTTTCGCCATTCTAATCAACAGAAAAAATGCCACTAGTTTGCTAATTTAACCGATATCGTACGTCCAATAATAAAGAAGTTAGCAATAGTGCACACTTCGTTTAAAACACCCTGTATACCTGCCATGAAACCGTGAAAATTTCAGACAAATATAGTATGATCAAAAATTAATCTCATCTAGTATGGGTGTGGAAGTGCAAACCAACGCCTTTAAAATTGGCTTACATACTTATATTTAATTCAAACTGTCAAATTGTATTATTGAATATTCTTTTTATCCATCTTATTACAATATCGTAATGAAATAAATGAATTTTCACGTAAAAGCAATGTAATTGTCCAACAAATAAGCTTGAGCTGATCGAATAGACACCTCATGCTAAATCTAACCTAAAAATAAAATATATTGGAGCCAGTTTTAAAGGCAGCAATTTGTTCTTTCATAGCCATACTAGATGAGATTAATTTTTGATCATACTTTATGTACAGGGTTATTCATTATAAATTACCCACCCTTATCATCGTTATTATTGCCTATAGAAAAAAAAGTTTTAAATAAAAGTTATGTGGTTATAACTGAATTTTGTTAAAATGCTATCAAAAGTACAGTGGCGTGCATAATTAAGGGGATACAAAAAAGTAATATATTTTTTTAAATGGAACACCCTGTATATTATTAAATTTTTGGAATGATATTTCTTTCCTGATTTCAAAAATATACCATATGTTACCCTTACCTTATACCGTTTTTGAGTTATTAAACGTCAAATATCTTAGTTAAACTAGTTAACATTATTAAATAACGGGTGTTCATAAACAGTCGTCATCCCAGTAGGTTTTGACTTCAGAAACGTATGTCTATTAAAGTTGAGAAAAAATGCGCTATGACAGTACTCAATGACGTTTCACTGTGTTGCACGAATTAATCAAAGACATAACATTTTGTTTTCAAAGCAACTGGGATGACGACTGTTTATGAACACCCGTTATAACAAAGTTTTATTCAGGAAATTTAAATATAAATAAATGATAACTAATTTTTATTATTTCATTAAAGAAATGTCACTTATCAAACAAAATAGTTGCATTTTCATAGCTTACTTTAATAATTCCTATTTACAGTAACTAGTTTAACTAAGATATTCAACGTTTAATAACTCAAAAACGGTATAAGGTAAGGGTAACATATGGTATATTTTTGAAATCAGGAAAGAAAGATCATTCCAAAAATTTAATAATATACAGGGTGTTCCATTTAAAAAATATATTACTTTTTTGTATCCCCTTAATTATGCACGCCACTGTACTTTTGATAGCATTTTAACAAAATTCAGTTATAACCACATAACTTTTATTTAAAACTTTTTTTTCTATAGGCAATAATAACGATGATAAGGGGTGGGTAATTTATAATGAATAACCCTGTACAAGGTGAGCACCTTAAAAAATAAAATTTTGTTTATTTTTGCTTTAATTTTGAAATAGAAGGACGTAACAATTTTCACATAGGTCAGGATTTACACTTGCCGAAAATAGGACTCAACAAATACAGGATAATGTCACAAAAGGGTCGAAACGTTTCAACAATAAAACCGTTCCCTTAAATAGAGACGTGCGCCGCATTCATTTCAATTAGTATCGTTGGCGCAGTTGGATGTATCGATGCAGTTACGATCGCTACACAGATGCGGTTACGATCGTTATGCAGATGCAGCGGGTTCAAACCCCAGCGGGATACATTTTTTAAATTTGAAAATTGATCTAATTCGCGCGAGGGAAGTTCGGTGTAAACCCATTTACAGATTTTTGTAATTGTAATATCCACGATTAAGTGTCCCTAGATAATAACGATAGAATAATAGAATAACTAAAACCTTGTTTTCCCAATTCCGTAAATGTGTCTGTCAGTCGGTCTGTTCATCTGCTGGCGGTATAGCTCAAAAACCATTTGCTGCAGAAAGACCATATTTTGCATGTGGATTATGTCTACCTGGCAAGAAACCAAGAAAATTTCGATCAAATATATACAGGGTGAGCACCTTAAAAAAAATTTCTATTTTTAATCTAACTCAAGGACTAGTAGTAAAATGAAAGTAATATTTTTACATAGCTCAGGTTTTTACGCTTGACAAAAAGGGCATATTTTTAACCCAACATATACAGGATGAACACCTTAATAAAAAAATTTTTTTTGTATTTTCATGTTTAGTTACAAACTTCCACTTGCGAGGGAAGTTCCGTGTAAAATCCTTTACAGATGTTTTAAAGTAATAATTATTATATTCGAGGAACTTCCAACACAGATTACACATTGTTACAATATTTGCACGTGTTTAGATTAAATATTCATTTTTTACGACTCGTAGTAATCTATAAACTAATAGTTGCGGTTAAAAAAGTTCACCTTTAGATCAAAAATATATTTGGGCTCGTATGAGCCTTCTTCAGTTTCATATTATGATAATTATTGACATCTGAAATCCTAAAATAGTTTTAATTAGGTTAGTGAGGGGTAAAGTTCTCAGCAACTGTTTATCTATTGACAACATTTTTAACTATACATAATTTTAATCTTTAAATTGTGGTGGAATGAAGCACACCACTTTTTTGTTGTTATATGCACGTTTTTTTTAAATGAGAGAGTTACTTTAATATAATTAGTTTTATTAAAAACTGCGTAAGTTGAAATGGAAATATTCTTGTCATAATACTAGACAGGTTTTAGATAAAGATAATTCTCGATGTATACAATTTATCATTAATACAGTTATGAAAGCAATACAGTGTGTTTAGGATCGTTCATTTATACAAAGTTAATGTGTATGATTAAGATTAATTACATTTTTATAATTACATAAAGCCAACTTGTATAATTTAGTGATTTTATATAATAAATTCCCTAAACTACCAGTTCGTTAATTTAATTTTTGTTGATATTAAACATAATGCCGGCGAAATTGCCGTCATTATATAGAAGACCTAGGCATTTTATATAATGACGGCACGGTTGCAGGCAATATGTATATTATGATTGAAGTTGGACGTTATGTTAAATAAACCGGATGCTGATTCTCATCTCTAGACTGTGTGTCGTTCTAGCTTATTTAGGTTAGTTGCAGCCTTTGATTGTGTGTGTTATATGCATCCAACATGAGTTGGCTTGTCTCCGCTGATGTTCACCGGTCGTTACCTGATGCCAGTGATGGACGCCTGTCGTAAATACCTACAAAATTTGCTTGGATGATGAGTCAGCGTACACCCGCATTAAACCCATCGGCCCATGAGGTCTAACTTTTACTTTAAAAAATATATTGCATAAAATGCCTACAGCTCATTAGGCAATATATGAAAGATGGCCTTAAGTCTTGCCACAGACTTACGCAAAACCTAACCTGCTAACTTCGAATTTGCCATAGACTGACAGTGCCACTAACATATTATTCATACGTTTGAATTTCCACTTTTTTAATGAACATATTGTATTAACTGCCTAGTCATTATAGAAAATGTTTGAATTATACAAGTTGGCTGTAACATATATATTAAATTATATTATATAAATATAAATTATATAAATACGAGTAGTATTCAATTCTTCAATGTCAGTTGGGTACTTTAGATATTGGGCTATTTAAATTTCTAACATTTGGTAATATTTTTTTACTGTGGATTCTTTTGTAAATTTTTGGTGTTAAAATTGAAATTATGAAATTTGTCTATAGCATTATCTGATAAGGTTGTATTATGTTTATGAGGTGTGTGTTGATTTATGTTTTTAATTAAATTTTTTATAGTTTGACCAATATAAGTAGCTTCGCAATTATTACAATTAATTTGATATACATTTGTTTCATTATTAATGGAATAATCTATTATTGACTGTGTACATTTTGCTCTTTATAAATTTCAAAACTACTGCTCGTTAATTTAATTGCGCTTCCAAACACCTGAGGCACTGTAAACGTCGACAAAAACTAACATGGGAGTAAGATATACCGTCTGTTCTATAAAAAAGGCGCCGCCTTCTAGCTACTTTATTATTTATTTTAGACCCAATATACCTTATATCAAATCAAATGGCACATAAAAACCTACATTTTAACACTATCAAAAAAATTTTATCTTGAATTGTTTCAGAGTGGTGACGTCACGTGCAATTTTTTTAAATGACACTGTATATATTTTTTTACATTTTCTGGTAGAGGTTTTTTTTCTCTTTTCAACAATATAAATATTTTATGCCCTTATATAAGAAAATTTTCGAGAAAAATTGAAAAACTTTTTTATCGGTGGGAGGCCACCATACAAAACTATAAACAAAAGTGTAACTCAGAAAAACAAAACAATAAACACTTTAAATTATTCTGAAATCTGACAGTTAAAGCGTTTGGCTACTATTTGTTTTGTTTTTCTGAGTTACACTTTTGTTTACAGTTTTGTATCATGGCCTTCCACTGTGAAAAAATTTTGTAATTTTTTACGAAAATATTTTTATGCAAGTGCATGAAATATTTATATTGTTGAAAAGAGAAAAAAAACCTCTACCAGAAAATGTCAAAAAATATATACAGTGTCATTTAAAAAAATTGCACGTGACGTCACCACTCTGAAACAATTGAAGATAAAAATTTGTTGATTGTGTTAAAATGTAGGTTTTTATGTGTCATTTGATTTGATATAAGGTTTATTGGGTCTAAAATAAATAATAAAGTAGCTAGAAGGCGGGGCCTTTTTTATAGAACAGACTGTATATAAAAGTTTAGTGTTTTGTGGTTATATATAACCACAGTTGCTGCTTTTACTTAATGCTATGATCAAATTCAAATACGGTACCCGATGAAGATTTAAATATTTGGATTTGCTTGTGATATGAAATAATTCCTAAATAACCAGAAAGAAAAATGCAAGCAATTGTAAATAATATAGAAAACATGAATATCGAGAATAGGTTATACATTCGTATGAAGTCACAGGTTGAAATTTAAATGATACAAGTTAAATAATGATATCATGTAATAGTCGTTTGCGTTCTATCTCTAGGGCTGATGAATATAGTAAAACGGTAACGCATTTACTTCATGATTACGTCGTGGAGTCTGCATATGATTGGCACATCTAAGCTGCTGATTAGGTAATGCAAATTCTCCATAAATACCTTGTAACATCAAAGCTTGATCTTCAGGCAATAAATGTAAACACAATTAGAAACAAGTAGGGAAAAATATAAAGTAACTTATTATACTGGGCGAATGGTACAGGTACTTCACAACAAGCTTCTCTTCAAACGTAATGCCTCTTACCTACGCCCTAGGAACACAGTAAAAAAATAAGTCAGCAGAACTCTTAAAAGCCAACGAAGTTACAGATAAAATGTTAATAACGTTTTAGGGTAGTGATGACGTTTAGCAAACCTCACCAGGAGTTCCGTCAAAGTAAAAGCATTTAAATGGCTCACGCGTAGGCGCTGCTGTTTACATCTGGGGATTGCAAGCGACATCTTTAATATATACATAAACCACAACAGACACTGTTTTTTGTACGATTAACTTGATAAGAGGCGTCCACGAATGGGGCCCCCAATTAATCCACTGCGAATTCCGGTTCAATGGGATTGCCGGGAACTGCCACTTAATAACCCTAACTTGGGTTCAGTTAGTTGTTGGAGTGAAACAAGACTTAACAAACACGAGTATATTGATTAACAACGATTACAAACGTCACTGATGGACCGATGGTATTTTACAAAAGCTTCAACTGTTGTGACACGCTTGGATTGGCCACGCGAAAATAGCGAATTGCGCGTAACAGTAACACAAAACAACCTGGAAACGTCTTCTCCAGGGAGTTAGAACGACCGCAACCCAGCACAAAGCATAGCTGCTGGCTTCCTCGAAGTTCTGAATCTAACTAACGCTGAATTTACAACGAGCCGAACTCGCCAATTCAAAGAGTGGCAAGCTCAAACACTATTGGCTGAGGCGATCCTGCGTAGCCAATCGGAGCGTCGCACGTTATTTAGGAAAAATGCTTATTCTAAGAAACCTTAATGCTAAGCTCTCTCAATGAGGCAATTGAACGAAATCCATAAACCCATGATTCCCAAATATGCTAAGTCGGCTTAAGTTCTAGTAGAAAATGTATCCATCCGCTTAAAAGCCATTAAGAGAAGCTTACAAATTCCTTTCCAGCATTAACAGAGGCAAACAAATACGGCAAGATGCAAATTTGACTTTACCACGACCTTTGAATGAGATAAAACAGTTATGACTTGAATTACATGATTAATTATAATCAAGAAGGTTTTGATGCACGCATCTGTGTGAATCAAACATGCCGCCCCCGAAGTGCCGAATATGGCACGACGTGATTAAATCCCAAAATTAAACTGAAATCTAACACTACCAAATAATTAAATGCATAACAAGAACTAAGGACAGATGATAATCCAAGAGCCTTACAGATAACTTACAACTAGCATGAGTACAAACAAAGAAACAACTAAACCTAGCAAAATGTTCAATCAGCGAAAACTACCAACTAAGAGCAAAGTCAATGTTTATTGCCCTTGATCGCAATGATCGTCTTTGGGTAGGATGTACACTTTACGCACCGAGCGTTTCAGGAGATTCCCTCGGGAATCGCGCACCTGCACCACACGCACAACACCATCCGCTCCTGGATATGTGGCCGAGATGATTGCCAGTGGCCAACGGTAGCTTGGAGATGCCTCGTCGTGGACGAGTACCACGTCGCCCACCTGGGGGGCTAGAGAAGTGCTGGAGGACTTCCACTTAGGCCGGCGCTGCAGGAGGTGGAGGTAGTCCCGGGACCAACGATCCCAAAACTGCTGAGACAGCCGCTGGACCAGCCCATAGCGGCTGAGACGATTTTCCGGTATGCCCTGGAGTTGGGCTTCCGGAAACGAAGTCAGCTTCCGACCGATCAAGAAGTGGGCAGGAGTAAGGACTTCGGGGAATGAGGCGTCGGTAGGGAGAACACAGAGTGGGCGGGAATTTAGTATCGCCTCCACTTGAGTCAGCATGGTGTAATACTCAACGAAAGTTAACTTTGCATTGCAAGATATTCGCCTTAAATAATATTTCAATGACTTTACCCCCGCTTCCCAAATGCCGCCAAAGTGCGGAGAGCGTGCCGGAATAAAATTCCACGTAATGCTATGTTTCGACAATTCGTCCCTTATGCATTGCTCACTAGAGCCTGACAGGATATTTTTTAATTCCGATAGCTGATTTCTGGCACCGGTGAAACTGGAATAGCGCCTGAAAAGTTCAAATTCTGGGACGCGATGGTGAAGAGTGGCCACTACTGGGCGCGACTCTTGGGCTGCTAGCTCACCCGAATCAATTTTAACGGGCTGAGGTTTTAAGTCCGCCTGTGACAAAAATTCTGGCCCGTGCCACCACAAGCGTGAGTTGAGTAACTCCTGGGGTAACATTCCCCTGCTAATTATATCGGACGGGTTGCAATTTGTACGCACGTGAAACCATTCTTCCCTATTGCTTAGTTCGTGAATCTCGGACACCCGGTTCGCGACGAACGTCTTCCAATTACTCGCATCCTTATTTATCCAGTGCAGAGTTATGGTGGAGTCCGACCAATAGTACACGCGGTCAAATTTAAATGCGGAGGAATCGAGTATAGTTTTAATCAAACGAGCCAACAGTAAGGCTGCGCAAAGCTCCAAACGAGGCAAGGATATTGTTTTTAATGGAGCGACCCTTGACTTAGCACAAAGCAAATTGGTGGTGACATTACCGCGCGCGTCAACGCAACGTATATACACGGCGCACCCATAGGCTACAGAACTCGCGTCCGCAAATCCGTGGAGATCTATCGAATTTATGTCATCGCAAATTACCCGTCTCGGAATTGCCAACGAGCCCAAAGAGCGTAATGAAGAATGGAGTTCGTCGTATCTGGAGCGCATCTCCATGGGCACCGTTTCGTCCCATGACAACTTCAACTGCCAAAGCCGTTGCACGAGAAGTTTCAAAGTTAGAACGCTTGGACCAAGTAGTCCCAAGGGATCGAATACTTGAGCCATACTAGAGAGTATAGCCCGCTTGGTAACTGATTTGCAACAGCTAGGGTTCACTCTGTAACTTAGCACGTCCCGCCGAGTATCCCAAAAAATTCCGAGAGTTTTCTTCGTGGCGTCTTCCGTCAAAGAAATGGGCTCCACGCTGCCGCGATCCACACCAATGGCGCTAGCTACTTCACTGTCGTTGGATGCCCACTTTCGCAATTCAAACCCGTACCCCGACAAAGCGCTACTAATTTCGAATTGCGTTTTTATGGCTTCCGCCCTATTTTCAAACCAGTCAGTAGGTCATCTACATAAAAATCCCGGCTAATTCTTAATGAGGCCTCTGGAAGCGATGCTTCGATTTCCTTGGCGATTTGTATCAAGCACCTAGTTGCTAGGTACGAGGCTGATTTAGTACCGTAGGTGACCGTTAATAATTTGAAGCATTTTACCGCTGAGGTTTTGTCGTCACGCCATAAAATTAATTGGTATTGCGTCTGCGAGGGGTCCACGAGAATTTGCCTATACATTTTGGCGCAATCTGCTTTCAGCACGTACTTGAATTGCCTAAAGCGACAAAGAATTGCAAACAACGACTGCTGGACCACTGGGCCCTTAATTGAAGGTCGTTAAGCGATACTCCGGAGGAGGACGCACAACTGCCGTCAAAAACAACGCGATGTTTGGTCGTTGAACTGTCCTCCTTTAGGACTGGCAAATGTGGTAAATAAAACCGAGGATGAGGAAGGCTCGCTTCGTCGTCCACCTTGCTCAAGTGACCAAGCGACTCGTATTCTTTGAGAAATGCGGAATACGCGGTTTTCAACTCGGGATTTTTTGACAATTTGTTTTCTAATGAATAGAAACGCTTTAACGCTATACCGCGCGAGTCTCCCAGCGATGGAGCATCTTTCCTGAAAGGTATGCTCACGATGAACCTACGCGGCTCCGACGACGCCCGTTTCGTAGTCGATTGAAAATGGTCTTCGCAAAATTTGTCATCAGCAGAGAGTCGGCCTGATGAACCGTACGCCCCCTCGATTTCCCAAAATCTCTGAATGCCGTGCTCGATGCCGGTTACACTTAAATGAACTCTATTTGAACGAATGAGCGCTCGATTTTCGACATTCATGTTTCCGCCTAAAACCCAACCAAAAAGAGTTTTTTTTAAGAATGGCTTCTCTGGGCCCAATTTCACCTGTCCCTGACAGAGCACTTGCCAAAAGACATTCGCGCCTAATAAAAGATCAATCTTTCCCGGTGTATTACAATCTGAATCGGCTAGCACAATGTTTGGCGGGATCTTCAAATCCCTCAACGAGAAAGAAAGGGCCGGCAGAGGGTCCGTAATTTTGTCTAACACAACACAGCTCAAAATGTCCTCGTATTTCCCGTTGCGGGAGCGGATTCGAACGTTTGCTCTGAATTCAGCGTTCAGAGCCCTGGCACCAACACCCGACAGTGAGGTGATATTACCTCGTTTCGCAATCTTCAAATTTTGACACAAGTCGGCGCTAACTAAGTTAAGTTGGGATCCGGGGTCCAAAAGAGCTTTTGCCCGGGAAAATGACCCGGAGGATCCTTCTACGAATACGCTAACCGTGGACAATAAAACTTGCGCTGGCGCCGCGATTGCAGGACGGCTACAAGCTGCTGAAACGGATGCGACGGGTGCCTCGCTCGGGGCGACGGCCCCGACCTCCCGTGCGTAGCTGCTGGTTTCTGGAGGTCCAGGACGCGGCGACGGAATATTTTCGTGCGCGTCGCGCTTTGGACGCAAACACAGTAAAGTATGGTGCTTTTTTCTGCATACGCGACATCTCGACGATGTGCATTTTACCACGAAATGTCCGGGCTTGAGACAATTGTTGCATAGTTTCAAACGACGCGCCTCTTCGATACGAGCGTTAACCGACAATTTTGAAAAAGATTCGCAAGCGCTAATCGAATGATTACTATTTTTGCAAAAATCACAAGAGTGATTACCTTGCTCTCTGGCTACATGAGCGCGTGCATGACTTTTTTGCTCGGATCCCTGATTTCCCAAACTCGAACCTATTTTCGCAGCTTCCAGCGAACCTAATAAGTGACTTTTGCTTTCTAAAAAATCTAACAACTCTCGCAAAGTAGGAAATTGTCCGGTATGTTTGTATAATTCCCAGTCAGTCTGCATTGCTGAGCTGAGCTTCGAAACTATGATATGTATTAGTATGGTGTCGACTGTGGGTTCCCCGTACGCCTTTAAAATTTCCAAAATTCTAACTACACTATCGAGCAGCCTTTGAACAGACGAATGTGAATCCTTTTTTACGCTCTCTAAACTGAATAACGCATTTATGTTTGATTTTACTATCAGTTTCTTATTTTCAAATCGCTTGACTAGGATGTCCCAAGCAATGGTATAGTTATCGTTGGTAACTTTTAACGACGAGATTGAACTAGCAGCTTCTCCCTTAAGGGAAGAAATCAAATAGTAAAATTTCTGAACGTTGGTCAAATTAGCGTTGTTATGAATAAGCGACGTAAAGGAGTCATGAAATTGAACCCAATTCTCGAATTTCCCCGAAAAGGAAGGCAAATCTAAGGGTGGTAATCTTAATCCAGCGAGCTCTCCTGAAGGGCCACTTTGCATAGAATTTTGACCTAGATTCGGTTTTATACCCGGACTGATCTTATTTTTTGATAAGAATTCCTCGGCTGTGCTACTAATCTCGCTAAAATGAGTCATAAAAGAGTCGAACTCATTGAAAAGTTCATCAAAGTGTTCAGCGTCGGCCTCCATTAGGCCCTCCATTGACTTATTATACTCATCCAACAAATTTTGGAAACAACTAAACTCTTTTGACAAGTTGCCGACATCGTGAGCCTTCACGGGGCTGGACGAAGAAATTCTATGAAACAGAGTTTCGAAACGATCTACTTTGGCTTTTATGAATTTGCAACGAGTGGTTAAAGCGTGAGTTTCCGACATGACCGCTGATGTCGAACGAGTTTCCACCATGACTGACACAAGCAAAAAACAACACTAAACGAAGGTGTAATGGAAAAGGACTTACTTTTGATTTGAGAACGTAGTAACTTCTTGACGAACAGAAAACCAACCCGCTGCCGATCGCTGCCGCTTGACGTGGGACCTGGACTCGGTGTAAGCTCTCGATGGTTGAATTTCCTGGTGTTGGCGAAGCTTCTTGACGCTCTCCGACGAAATGATGATGGAGCAATTGCATCCACCAGCTACTGGAAACTTGTACACTCGCGTTTTTTAGCTTCTTCCAAATCCGGCTCGAAGGACCAATGTTTTTTGTACGATTAACTTGATAAGAGGCGTCCACGAATGGGGCCCCCAATTAATCCACTGCGAATTCCGGTTCAATGGGATTGCCGGGAACTGCCACTTAATAACCCTAACTTGGGTTCAGTTAGTTGTTGGAGTGAAACAAGACTTAACAAACACGAGTATATTGATTAACAACGATTACAAACGTCACTGATGGACCGATGGTATTTTACAAAAGCTTCAACTGTTGTGACACGCTTGGATTGGCCACGCGAAAATAGCGAATTGCGCGTAACAGTAACACAAAACAACCTGGAAACGTCTTCTCCAGGGAGTTAGAACGACCGCAACCCAGCACAAAGCATAGCTGCTTGCTTCCTCGAAGTTCTGAATCTAACTAACGCTGAATTTACAACGAGCCGAACTCGCCAATTCAAAGAGGAGCAAGCTCAAACACTATTGGCTGAGGCGATCCTGCGTAGCCAATCGGAGCGTCGCACGTTATTTAGGAAAAATGCTTATTCTAAGAAACCTTAATGCTAAGCTCTCTCAATGAGGCAATTGAACGAAATCCATAAACCCATGATTCCCAAATATGCTAAGTCGGCTTAAGTTCTAGTAGAAAATGTATCCATCCGCTTAAAAGCCATTAAGAGAAGCTTACAAATTCCTTTCCAACATTAACAGAGGCAAACAAATACGGCAAGATGCAAATTTGACTTTACCACGACCTTTGAATGAGATAAAACAGTTATGACTTGAATTACATGATTAATTATAATCAAGAAGGTTTTGATGCACGCATCTGTGTGAATCAAACAGACACTTCCCATTTAGCTGAAACATCTATAAAGGTTTAGTGATTTGTGGTTATCGAATTATCATCATCATCATCTCTCCAGCTTCGTCCAAGTCTTTCTCTCCTCTTTCACTCTGATAGAACCCTCTACAACACTTTCAAGGTATTAGAAAACAAATTCCTCATAAATTATTAATTTATTAAAGTTGATGATTGGTTACGGTTGTTACATGTTTTGGGGACTATCCCAGCATCTTATGTTTTTACATGGATCGAATGTTCTCAAAACGTGTACAAGAACGTTGTAAACTTATTGCTTCTAACAACATAGATTTAGATTTAGTTAATTCGAAATCAGCATTTGCTCGTCATACTCTGGAACATCAACGCTCTTGTAATCCCATTGATTGTCTTATTACATTATAAATATTATAATAGTAAAGGTTCTCATATTGACTTATTAGAAAAGTTTGAAATTATTCCTACAAAAACAGCCATTGTCTTAATGTTAATGATTTTGATAACTATCTAACATTCTCTCGGATTTTACATCTTCCTAGTATGATGTTTTTTTTTCTAATAACTCAATCAATTTTTAAATTCAACAATTTCCTACCTTTTCATTTAGTTATTGTTTACAGTTGGTATTGCCACTTGTTATCTTTAGCTTCCCTGGCTTCTGTTCTAGCAAATCTCAAACATTTTTTGCCATCTTTAATGATTTTTCAATATATACCTTGTAATTTTTAGATTTAAGCATTAAAATGTTCGCGTGATGATGAAGACGAGGCATATAGCAACCTCACCAATTTTAATAAATTCGTAATTTATGGGGAGGTTAGGAGTTTATTCTTATTCCTCGATATTCAACCCCATCTCGAGTAAAGCATGAACCAGCTCATATTTAATTCCAATACATCTGTTTTTGTTCATTGTTTTTGTATGTCCAAACCATTTGAGTTGTTTCTTTTCTATCTATAATATATCTCTCATGTTCATACTCTCCATAATGACCTTGTTTCTAATACTGTCCAGCTTGACTTCCTGCTAGTTCTTCTTAGCTAATCCATTTCTGCAACAAATAGTTTTCGTCTATTTGATTTACTTGGATCCCACACACTTCCGCTGGTCGATGTAATCACATTTATTAATCCAAGCTTCATTCTCTCTCTCTTTTATTCTTCTTTGGTTTTACATCTTTAATTTGGGGGATCGTTATGTACAGCTGTTTCCTCCCCCCCCCCCCCCCAGAATGGTTTATTTGTTTAATTCTGCGGACCTAAAGCTTTCTGATTTGCTTATGTTATATTATAGGAGTGTATAAGTGTATATGCTGGTATTTGTCTTCTATTGTTCATTCATCTTGAAATAATTTTTATTCTAATCTTGTACAGGAGAGATGTTTTGTGCTGTTGTTTTTCATACTCTTAATACTATACTTCATGGTTAGTTTTGTCTCTACTACTATCTGTTTTCTATAAGGTACGATGGAGGGTATATAAATGTAGCACCAGGTAGTGGTCAGCCCCCCCCCCCTCCTCGTTTAAGATAGTCGATAATAGCTTTAAGTTTTCTTATATGTCGGTACCACGGTATCTTCACATTCATTACTTTGAGCTAACAGATAATTAAAAAAACTCCACCATCAAAGAGGGCCAAGAAGAAAAAGATAGACGTAAGCTGAATGCATGGGCGTAACTTGGGAGGGGCAAGAGTGCCCCCCCCCCCGCGTTTCCATAAATGTTCTTGAACAGTATCCCTAGTCAATTATTGTCTTTTTCAGCCTCCAGAATTTACCATGTTTGATAGGAATATTGTCTGGCGATGGTTAATTGTACTATAGTCCTTACGGAGTACCGGCTATAATTTTCCAGGTTTTTCTAGCCTTCTACCCTCGTTCAGACATTTGTTCAAAAGCAATATTACTTCGTCCTCTGATGCTGATTCGCCCATCTTCAACATTTCAGCAATCATTTTGTGTTTTCCGGATGCTCACTGCTCTTCTATCTCTCATCTGTATTAGAGCAACTCTCACTTCTTCTTTAATTATATTTTGCAGTTATTCTGATCCTACGTTGATAAATTCAGTTTAAACTTTTGGCCTGTGGGATTTTGTATCATATATTTTCTGATAAAATTTTTGGTGGCCTTTTGTACTCTGTTTTTTCAATCACAATTATTGTGCCTTGTGCATTTTCTATATTCTGAATGTTCGTTCGGACCTTTGATAGTTTCGATCTTGAAAAATGTCTGTAGTGTACCTTCTTAAACCTTTTCTTATTTGTTTGCTAATGTTGTTACATAACTCTTTATATTCGTTTGTGTCCAGGCATGGTTTTATTCTTTATTCTGTCTGTCTGTTTTCTCTGCGTGCAAGTCTTTTTAGTAGTGACCTGGATACTGAATGTTATAGTTTGGGATAAGAGGTTCAAATCCGTTTGAAGAGTTACCCTTAATAACCTATGATCACTCACTGTGTCAATGTTGTTAAGACACATCAGTAGAAATATCACTATTGCTCACTAGAACGTAATCTACGTCATTTTTTCGTGTTTCCATTTTGACTTTTCCAGGCTCATTTCCTTTTGTTACCTGAAGCTTCTTAAAAAAATTGTTCATGCAGTACAGATCTTCACGCTGTAGAAAGTGTATCAGCATCTCTCCTCAAGCGTTTCTCTCCCCAGACTATATATCATCACTTTCCTTCCTTTATCCAACTTTTACATAAAAGTCTCCCATAACTACACAAAATTATGCATTTTTAGATCCCTTGCTTTCGAAGCTATTGTTCGACTTCTTCTGAAGTGCTTGTGGGTGCATCACGTTTGTTACAATATTGATGACCATTCTCCCAGTATGGGAGTCTATATCACAGTTATTTCGATACAGTGCACGTCCAAACTTTAAGGTGATGGTCTTTTCTTCTTTTAGTCGAATCACACTTATTCCAAGGATGTTCCATTGGATACTCTAGAATTCATGTTCGAGTCGTTCTTGATGGTCTTTTAATTTTAACATTGTATGAGAATGGGCGTACGAAGTGAAAACCGTTTGGTCCTCTAGCTCTCAAATATCGTTGGAGTTGGAAAATATTAAAACTTCAGTCAAGAGTAGTTTAATTTTCTAAAATTAGTAAAACTAAAAAAATGTAACCCTAATTTAAAGTAAATACAATTTTCTATTGTTGGAGTTTCTTCTTATTTATATAACAGTTAGTACATCGCAGAAGTAACAAAGCAAGTTTTACGAGCACGAATAGAGAATTGTTGATCTGGACACTTAAAGTATTGCTTTTACAATTTAAATTCACATTAACCCACACAATGGCCATTATGGGTAGAAGATTAAAATATTATATGGAAACCTTGCATGCCATTAGTGGCTGTAGCCATTAGAAAGTTAGTGATATATTTCGGACAGTTTTATACGCAGCAACCTTTAGACCTTCCCGACAGGATTTAACAAGAGCCTTGTACAAATTTCAGTTTCCAGATCCCTCGTTCGAATTAACATTCATAACAACCCACTCGATCACTCGTCGCAAAAACAATTCTCGCTCGTGTCCGGTTGTGGTTTCACAATCCTGTCCATTCTTGCAAGTGGCCTTGCCCGCAGCAACAATGTAGATTAACCCAAAGACCTGAAAGTCTTTATTAAATTGCGGGCTGCATTAACATTCTGCCAAGCTCTGGTGAAAAATGGGGGCCAAAGGACAGGGAGCTCAAGCCTCGAGCGCTGTAACAGACGTTACTGGACGTGGAATTTGTGGTTGCCAGCCATTGACAGGTTTTTTGTTGTGCGTTATATTATTGAATTGGGCCCCCCTGCTGAAGGACGCGATACAGCAAAATTGTAGGAATTTAAACTTGATGGTCCTTTAAAAAATATATCCAACGCTTATGTAAAAATCTTTCATGTGAACTGTTCGTGTTGAAGAGCTATTCAGCGCTATTAGTATTAATAACTGAGTTTTTTTTTAAATAATGATTGTATTATAACCGTGGTGAAGGGGGGAGTAGTTTAAAAGGGTTCAAAACACAATTTAACATTTGAACTTAGACAATAGCACTACACATGATTTAAATACGTTAAAACAGGGTTCCGATGAGTCATCTAGATGGTTTTACAATCGACTCGTTTACTAAAGGCAATCCACACACAAATTGAAACACGAGGAGCTTCGTTTATCAGTCTTTTTTTAAATTTCACGATTCCTTTGAGGACGTTACTTTATCTCGCTCGATGTAGCCCTAAATTGTGCACAAAAGGAAGATAAGGCGTTGCACCACTCCCGTAATGGTTGTCAAAATTGTCATTAATCTGGCCAACAAACAAAAAATGGTATTGAAAGGAAAACTTCTCAAAATTGGGGCGAATCATTAGCGCTTTCAGTACTTTCAGTCTCAGATGTACATAACATTGTGCGAAGGGACAGCCCGGTTCGTTTAGGTTTCCCTTCGAGCGCTGTGTGTCTTTTCCGTTTTCCCCCTGTCGTAAAGAGGTCTCTTTTACTGCCCTTCGTGTGTTTGCCCTTACAAGCAACGTAGCCCACGAACTTTAGGGTAAGTACGTGCACTGTGCCCCATTACGGTGGTAAAACGGCCTTGCTGCTCAACCCGAACCCCCAACAACACTTGTAGAATCAATCTTACACCAAGTAGGTTACACTACAAAATTGATGTCACGCTGATGAGTTTGTACCTTGAGCAAGTAAATATGATAAAATATTCTTTAAATACTGAGATCGTGGACAAATTGTTAGTCTTGTTGAGTCCTGGGGGTCCTGAAAGTTCGACAACGGAACATAATCGAAATTTTACAAGACACAGAAACATCCATTGAGTACAATGACGTAATCTACAGTTTACAATTTTGATTTGCTTCTCACAGTCATATAGCTGCGCGTAAAGAAGTTAAAAAAGCCTAAACTATTCGCCGAAGGAAATTGAAAGCAATTATAATGAAGAATTCAAGTCATGTACAATTCAAATCGAAGTACCTGAAAACAACAGATGATATCCGATCCTGAATAGTACCTTTAACCCCGTTCCCAACCAGCCACAAATTTACCTGTGCGAATACGAGAGAAAAGGCCGCTGCGTCCAACCGGATAGATGGGGTGCAGGATGCTGTCCCAAAATGGAAGCGAAAATGGCAGAACTGCACTTACAGCCAAGTAAATTCACTACAAGTCGTAGAAGAAATGATCCGCGGTATCACATCAAGAGCTACGGTACGTCAAAAGCACTTTGAGGATGTGCTCATTAGATCCGTTCTATTAATCCGACAACTTAGCAGAGAATTACAGAATCTAATTATGCAAGGTATTTTAATCTAGTTAGCTTTTTATTTATTTCTGTTTTAGTCCCACCTAAACTATAATTATCACCCACTGAAAAATTATTAATCACAGATAGGTCTCTCTTTGGTCATGTTATTGCCAACATAGCGTCGATCTCAATTTTCCATCTGGGATAATTCAGGTCCATCTCTCCGGAGCTTCTCATTACAGAAGGTGTTCATAGTTTACAAAGAAAACAATGTCTCTGCGGGAACACAAAATTACAATAAGCAGGTTTTTCAAATTGTTCATTCTAATTAACATAAAGAAAATGATAGTTGTAATCTTAATTCCTACATGCCCACTCTGCACCGCTTTTTTGAAGAACAGTAAAACCATCATCATACGATAAAATAAAATTTGCACGAAACCCTCTTCTTATCAGATTCCGTTACTACGTTACTAGCCGAAACTAGAGATTCGAACAGCCAGCTGCGACAGGAAACCCAGAGTCGAATCTTCGCCCGTGAATGATGATGTCCTTTGCTATTGAGAAAGCAATTAAAGCCAAGATACGCAGACCCGAAAGCATGTGGTGACTGGATCGACCAATGAAGCAAATGCCTCATCGAACGGTTGCGTAAGCTTTGTCCTCGCGACCGAGTCCCGAAGGTGGCAAAGCTTTCGTGTTAATCGGATTCATAGACGGGGAATAAATGTACTGGGATTAATTAATTTATCTCGTCGCACGCTTAGCGAATACAGATTATCGAGCAGCGCTTGATTGCGGCGAAATGCGCAAATATGCGAAGACTTCAACGGCTGGCGCGACAGCGAACCGTTGCGGGATTTGCATAGAATTTATTTTTGCTGGCGAATGTGTTAGTTGCTGTTAGTAGCTCTAATGTATTTGTTAAAATAAAAATTACTGACTAATTACAAATGGACACACGAATGGATTCCTAAAGCAAAGTTTAACATTTAATCGACAAATCACAAGCATAAATACTAATTTTTGCTTTACATAAAGCACCATTGTACTGAGTGTTAGTGTCACAGTCAGAAGCATGTAAAATAAAATAATTCCGAAAATCAAATCGAGTGTACGTTAAAGTTTGCAGTAGCACGTTTCTCTGATAATTAATAAAAACATGCTACAGTCTAAAAGCGAATTAAGACTACAACAAGATATCAGACTGCGCCGACAGCTCAGTAAAGGATAGAGGGCACCCCTGTATTTTCGCTTGCTCGCCGTATAGTAAGATTCCAATCGGTTAAGGTCTTTTTCCTCGATTACTGAAAAACTGACCGTCCAACATCATTGCAAGGATTACGCTTTAACCTGATATTCGTGTTGTCTGCAGTCGAAGTACCATGTGTTAAAGTAAAGAGCTGCTGCATTATTTAAAACTCGTTTTACATTAATCAGATAGCCTGTTATCAATACAAACAGGTGCAATCAACGATCTGCAAATTTGGGTGGCTCGACACAGGCATGAAAATGCTCATAAGCCGCCCTAAATAAACACAATAATGGAAAAACCCACCCTAAAATTATTGTTCGCTAAGGGCGACTGGACTCTTAATTACGTCGTAATTTTTCAACACTTCGGTGACAAATACATAAAACCAATAACACAAGCGCTTAACAACTTCGCTAAATCCAGGTGGTGGTCGCTATTAGTCGCCATGGGCGAGTATGGGTTCCTCCTTGGCCGCTCCGGAAGAATTCGCCGCTACGAGTGCGAGAGAGAGAATTGCCCAACCGCAGCGGTGCGAACATTAGTCTTGGTTTAAATGTCAAGAAAATTGACCGGTAATTTACGTGATCTATTTAATACCCCAAACACAACCAGCTCACAGCGGAAACGCAAAACTCCTGTCGCGATCGCATAGGAGCGGATATTCAACATAGCCTAACAATGTGTTTTATACTGAACTCAGTCAATTGGATAACATTTCTGGAAGCAAACAGATAATATAAAACGTGAATTATTTAACCTAAATCATTTTAGGGGTGGCTTGTTCAACTAATTTAGAAATATGTATTGTCTTTAATAAAGCGATCACTATAAACGTTTCGCAGTTTCGTTTGCTAAGACTGGGTCGTTCGCATAATTCTATTTTTTCAAGAAATGTGTGCTGGTAGAAATCCATCTAATTATATAACTAAACTATACTTGTATAGATGGAAGATAACCTGGCAAGGTTGTAATTACGGCGAGTAATACAAGCCATATAAAGTTTCCTGTCCCAACCGTCGCTAGTCTCCCATATTTGAATATATTACAATAATTTGCATACGTTGCGGGCTGAAATAACAAGTAATTATCGGCACAATAAGCCGCTAAAATTGAGGTCAGTCTAATAATTTGCAACCGACAGAACGGCCTTCGACTCGCTGCCGTCTAACGGATGTTGCAGGTCCAACGACCAGGATGAATTATACATTTTTACCACGATTTTATAAACGTATCGTGTGATGAATTCTTGTCAAATGCCTCTTGTATTTGCATTGCGTAAAAATTGGCCTAGGAATTGAAGCACTTCTTTGTTTTCTAATTATATTGTTTTTTTTTAAGTTAACTAATAGATTTTTATTATAAATTATTGCAGGTACTATTTTTATATACCAGTTATTCACTGCCAATGAATAAACTATTAACGATATTGAACCCTACAGCTCTTATGGAGTGGAAATCCTTGAGAGATGCCTGGGGGTTTACAAAGAAAATTTTGATTACTAGTTACGTCGCCCATGCGCCTATTCGCATAGAATGACGAATGACGATGTTTATAAATGTAATTTCTAGCTTTCATTGTTCCATTGTGTTCATGGCGATCTCATATTTTGTGTTTCTTCTTCTTTCTCTAAAATTTAGGGATCACAACCAACTCTTGTTTATTTAGGCTTCTGATTTTGTCTGTAGCTTCTTCTCACTGCTCCCTTGGTCACCCTTTTCTCTTTTTTCCCATGGTTTTGCTTAAAAAATGTGTAGTCGTAAGTCTTACGTCTGCCATTCATAAAACATAACCATACCATCTCAACTGCTTCGTTTCAAGATGTTAAGATCATGATTTTAGTTCTTCTCTAATGCTGTTGTTTCCTGACTCTTAGAAGGCTTGGAATTTCCGTTGCTATTTTTCAACTAGAGTTCACCTTTCCGCTCTATAAGTTGAGGTTGATGCTTTCTCATCATCTCCCTAGCTTTTTCCCATCAAGTGAGGTTAGCTGTACGGGTCAGCCTCTTCTCTTCTTCGCCCTCCAGGTGACTCAGTGTCTGTGGTCTTCCTGGCAATATGATTGTCTTCCCTTCTCTACACATATCGCCACCATTTCAGTCGCCGCTCCCTTGCCTTTGATTTTTCGCAGGAACTGCACTTCCTTCTTCTTCAGTGCCGAACACTCTACCCCATTCGTCATGTTTGTACACCTTGAATTTCAGTCTCGTGTGCATCTTTTTGTCACACACCACACCACCTATTCAACGCGCACTTCACTTACTGTATTCCATCTGTTCCAAAGTCTCCATTTTCTTTTACTACAAATCCCAAGTACTTTAACCAATTCTGACTCGCTCCCTGTTCGTGTTGTTATACTGTTGAGGATCTTTTGTTCCATTCCTTCATCATCGCTCATTAAAGCTCGTAGGTATTTATGGCTGATCACTGCTTATAGAAATTGTTTTTCGATCATTATTTCAGTTTGATCTAGATTTTCTTGTATTGGCACACACATTGCTTTATTCTTTTTTACATGTAGAGTTATGTCCGTTTTTGAAACTCCTCTGACCACATATTTACCACTATTTGCTATTGTTATAACATCGTTATCGTTTGCAAACACCAGGCTGTATATTGTTTTGTTCTTGTTACAGTTTCCACGCTGGTTTCTTCCCTTTTACATTAATTTTCACGCTGTCATTTCACCATCTTCTTTTCTGTTCTAATGTATGTATTTTGTTTTTGAAATTGTGTCCATTTGTTATCAGCACTCATTTTTGGGGATATTTTTGTTTGGATGGAAGGTGTTCCCTATTACCATTTCGTTTTCTATGCCAAATTCAAACATTCCTGCTTACCCCTCCATTATGTATTCCATGCATCCATATCCTTGCCGAAGGTTATTTCCTTTCATGCTTTTCAGTAATCGATAAGCATATCTACATGTGCTTTTTCTCTCATTGCAAATAATAAGTATAACATTTTCCGGCGAGGTTCTCATTTCCAGGAATCTCCTGAAAAGTCGGGGACAAAGCGTACAGTTAAGATACGTGGACTCGGCCGATATTATGCTAAGGAAGCGATGGGATTCCGCGAGGAATGCAACAATGCGAGCCATTCTAATTGTATTCTCGTAGATAAGGCTTTAATTGCCGTGCTGTTCCCCTGTGCCAACGGTAATGCAGCTTTTGCGGGTTTGGGCGTAAATAATTGCCGGCAAATCAATTAAACCGCGCTTTCCGGTTCGGGCCTCGGATTTGCTTAGCCTGCTGGGACTTGCCTAATCCATTCAGATCTAGACGGGTCCGATCTCGAGGTGATACTGCCAACGGTGGCCCAGGAATGTGCTCGAAAGCAACGGATGCTGTGGTCGCTCTTCAGTTTCGGTTGAAATTTTAAGATAATGCTTTTGAAGAGTTTACTGGTTGACTCATAGGTCTTTTTATATTTCAGATAGTATTTGATTTTACGAATGATTGCTATTATTTGATACTATTTCAATACCTTTGAGGCTTTTAGCACTTAAATACTGTTTGTGGTGAAATATCCAAGCAAACAGTATAATTAACGACACAAATAGGTTTTAAAGATTCTTGTTCCCTTACTTTAATATTTCAGATACACTTAGTACTTCGAATAGTTAGTGGCAGTTGATAAGTGGCAATCAACAAAAATGTCAAGCGATATAAATGTTTGTCGATGAATAGGTATGTACTTCAGTTGACAAATATGTCAGTCAATGAAAGTATCATTTCAGTTGTAATAAGTATAACAAGTGGAATGATTATTATCGATAATTTTTTTTTCGAGTTACAACCGGAACCTAAATTTAACGAGTGCGTAGCACGAGTTAAATTTGCTGTTTCGGTTTTAACGAGTAAAAAATCATCGATCATTAATCATTACACGAATTATATTTGGAAAGAGACTATTTTGAACGAAATGCAAAATATCATTTTTTTTCTTAGGTTGGCACTGTTAATGTTGGTTACCCTGATGTCAATTTTAAGTCAATATCAAATTGGAGGTTAGCAGGTTAGGTTTTGTGTCAGTTTGTGTGAAAACTGACGGGAAAACTAACCTGCTAACCTCGAATTTGTCATAGATTTAAAATTGACAGCATGGTAACCAACATTAACAGTGCCAACCTAAGAAAAAATCACAACCATTTATGATCACCCGTAAAAACATTTTCTAAAATAAATTACTTCCGCTGTGATAATGTGTAACTAGGCATTTGCATGCACTTCATTGGATGAAATAGCGTCACGTTATACATGAATTATATTCTCATAAAAGTTTCACTTTCTAAAGATGGGATTCCATATAAATGTCAATCAACGGGCATATCAATCGACGGACGAGTTAGTCAATAAGAATTAGTGGAAGAATATGTCAGTCGCTAAATATTTCATCCGACAAAAATGTCAGCGGACACAAATATCAGTAGACGAATATGTCAGTCGCTAAATATTTCACTCAACAAAAATATTGATTGACAAATATTCCAGTTATTGCTAACAATGTCAGTCAACTAAAATATTAATCAACAAATATGTTAATCGCTAAATATGTCACTTGATTAAACTGTCAGTCGATAAAAATGTCAGTTGATAAGCGTTAATAAATGAAGATGTCAGTTCATAAAAATGTCAGTAGAAAAAATATAACGGTAAAGACGAAAGTCAATGAAGATATCAACCGATAAATATATTAATCAACGAAATTGTCAGTCGCTACAAATGTCACTCATTAAAAATGGCAATAGGTAAAAATACTAGTGGATAAAATTGTCAGTCGGTATATGTCAGTTCATAAAAGTGTTGGTCGATGAAAATGTCAGCCAACAAATATGTCAGTTGATAAAAGCGACAGTCGATAAAAATATAATTTTATATAAATATCAGTTGCTAAAGATTGCAGCCGATGTAAATGTTAGTCAATGAGCATATCAGTTGACAGACATGTTAGTCAATAAACATTCGTGGACAAATATGTCAGTCCCTAAATATTTCAGCCGACAAAAATATCAGTCGACAAATATTTCAGTCAACAAAAATGCCGGTCCACAAATGTGCTAGTCGCTATATATGTCAGTCAACAAAAGTATTAATCGACAAATATGTCAATCGCTAAATATTGCAGACGATCAACTTGCCAGTCGATAAATATGTAAATTGATAAACGTTAGTCGATAAAGATGTGTCAGTAATAGTTATTAAGGTACCAAGGGGCATTATGAGTAAAATAAGAGCCCAAGATTGTTAGTGTACTAACCGAGGGCCTTTGGCCCGAGGTGTGTACAACAATCGCGGGCTCTTAGCTCATAATGCCTGTGGTGCCTTCAAGGTTTTATGTCCTACCAATTTTCTTACCTAATTCATATTCATATTCAATTCATATAATTACTATGCTATGGTATTTAAGATTGATCTAGTTAGCTGATCTAAGTTAGATTTGTGACATTAGATGAGCTGTCATTAATTTTCATTGTGACAGTGGTGCATAATTTTTGAAATAAAGGTTGTATCCATGGAAACAAATACTGTTAATTTTTCATAATAACCCTAGTGTTCTTATGAAGAAAATAATTGCCCTGGAGCGTTATTTTGTATCTAAGATACCTTAAAATAGAGTCATTAATTTTAATTAATGTACTGGTAGGACATAGAAACTATATATCAATCGACAAATATATTAATCAACGAAAATCTCAAGCGCAACAAATGTCACTCGTTAAAAATGACAATAGAGAAAATACTAGTGAATAAAATTGTCAGTCGGTATATGTCAGTTCATAAAAGTGTTGGTCGATGAAAATGTCAGCCAACAAATATGTCAGTTGATAAAAGCGACAGTCGATAAAAATATAATTTTATATAAATATCAGTTGCTAAAGATTGCAGCCGATGTAAATGTTAGTCAATGAGCATATCAGTTGACAGACATGTTAGTCAATAAACATTCGTGGACAAATATGTCAGTCCCTAAATATTTCAGCCGACAAAAATATCAGTCGACAAATATTTCAGTCAACAAAAATGCCGGTCCACAAATGTGCTAGCCGCTATATATGTCAGTCAACAAAAGTATTAATCGACAAATATGTTAATCTCTAAATATTGCAGACGATCAACTTGCCAGTCGATAAATATGTAAATTGATAAACGTTAGTCGATAAAGATGTCAGTAAAAACTATAATTTGAAAAAAGATATCAATTAGTGAAGATGTCAATCGACAAATATATTAATCAACGAAAATCTCAAGCGCAACAAATGTCACTCGTTAAAAATGACAATAGAGAAAATACTAGTGAATAAAATTGTCAGTCGGTAGATGTTTATTTATAGTGTCGGTCAACGAATATGTTAGTCAAAAAATACGTCAGCTGATAAAGATGGCAGTCGATGAAGATATTATTCGATAAAAATGCCAGTCAACAAAAGTTAGTTGACAAACATCTCAATCGCTAGATATTTTAGTCGATCAAATTGTTAGTCGAAAAAAAAATCCGTCAATAAATACTTCAGTTGACAAGCGTCAGTTGATGAAGATGTCAGTTCATAAAAGTGCCAGTAAAAAAATATCGTTTGTAAAAGATGTCAGTCAATGAAAATGTCAACCGACCAATATACTAATGAACTAAAATGTCAGGCGCTACAAATGTCAGTCGTTAAAAATACGAGTGGATAAAATTGTCAGTCGGTAGATGTCAGTTCATAAAGTGTCGGTCGACAAAGATGTCAATCAACAAATATGTCAGTTGATAAAGATGGTAGTCGATGAAAATATAATTCGATAAAAATGACAGTCAATAAAATTCCCTAAATATTTGAGTCTATCAAATTGCCAGTCGATAAAAATGTTAGTCAATCAATACGCCAGTTGATAAGCGTTAATCGATGAAGATATCAGGTCATAAAAAATGCAGTTGATGATGATGTCGGTCAGTCAAAATATCAACCGACAAATATGTTATCAACGAAAATGCCAGTCGTTAAAAATGACAATCGATAAAAATACTAGTGTATAAAATTGTCAGTCGATAGACGTAAGTTCATAAAAGTGTTGGTCCAGGAACATGCCAGCTCAGAAATACATATGTCAGTTGATAAAAATGACAGTCGATAAAATGGCAGTTCATGAAGATGATAGGAGTTGATCAAAAGTGTCAGTCGATAAAATTGTCAGTCAATAACGATGTTAGTCGATAAAAAGATCAGGCGACATGAATGCCAGACGATAATATGCGGTTGCTAAAAGTGTACATTATTAAAAATGTCAGGCGATATAAATGTTAATCGATGAGTAACATCACTCGATAAAAATAACAATGGATGAAAATCTCATTCCATAAAATGTCAGTTCATGAGCATGTTCGTCGAAAAATATGTGACTAAATAAAAATATTAGTCAATCCTTAAATATTTTAGTCGATAAAGTGTCGTTCGACGAATATTTCAGTCAACAAAAACGTCGGTCGACGAATACGCCTGTCGCTAAAATGTCAATTAACAAAATTGTTATTCCACAATTATGTTAATCGCTCGATATTTTAGTCGATAAAAAATTCAATCAACAAATGTGACAGTTGATAAAAATTACAGTCGATGAAAATATCATTTGATAAAAATGTTAGTCGATAAAGATGGCAGTTGACCAAAAGCGTCAGTCGATAAAAATGTCAGGCGACATAAATAACCGTAAAACGAATTTTAGTCGGCAAATATGTTAATTGTTAATTATTTCAGTAGATAAAATTGTCAGTTGATAATATGGCAATTGATAAAAAGTGTAAATCAACAAAAATATCAGGCGACATAAATATTAGTCGATGAAAATGGCACTCGATGAAAATGGCACTCGCTGAAAATGGCACTCAATGAAAGACAATCGATGGAAATATCATTCGATAAAATGTCAGTATTTTAGTGTAGGTATTCTATACTGCCAATGCGGTATTTCAACTACTACAGTAGGGCATTCTGATGCTGCAAGTATTTCCAGCAGTTTCGATACATTAAAATGTGAATGGTTTACTGCTTTTAGCGTCCTCTCATATACGATCTTAAATCTTATAAAATAAATTCCTGAACATTACGGTTACCAAATCGCCTCGGAAAAATCTACATTAATCCCAATTTGAAATGGTGACAGCTGTTTTTCAATAGCTGCTCCGGATAACAGATGAGCTTCAAAAAAAATCCCGAAGACTTTTTGTCCCAAGTACGGCGCTCATAAAATTCTTAAAGGAACGGTAATAGACACGTATTAGACACAGCCGTCAGTCTAATTATCGCAACGTCTCCTTAATAATCCGTGAAAATGTACTCACGGTTGGACCACGCCGGTCAGAAGGTTACCACGTCGCCACTTAGCTTTTCGTAAGCCGCAATTAAGCCTTAATCGCCTTAATTAAATTACACGTGTTGAGCCAAGTTTGGAAAGGCTTTGCACAACGAGAGCCACGCAACACGAGTTGCAACAATAATTAATAAACTTAATAAACGCAGCTTTCTGTTGCATTGCGCCAGCGTTTTTGCATTAATCAATGGTTTAACCAAATAGTTGGAACATTTTCGGAAAATTTAGAACTAATACCAGTGCGGAGTCTCGCCCGTCATACACCCTGTATATGGAAATTATATGCATAGCTCGTTAGCGAATGCGTCCATCAGCTGGTCGCGTGAGCCTCCACAGTTAGGCCGTCTGATCTTAAAATTACATTATCGTACTGTTAATAATAACAGCTATGGTTTTCACTCATTTCAGGATTTTTAAATAGTTGCAAAACAATGAACTGGCGCAATTCAACTTATTATGGTGCGTAATCTTAATTAAAACTGCACAGTCGGCAACTCATACTTAATGCATGCACGCCAATTATGGCGTGCCTGCTGAATTCTGGAATTTATCATAAGAAATGCATGTTATATTGCCCATAACAGGAATAATTGTTTCGTTGCGGAAATGCAAACCGTAAGCTCATTAAACTTCACTACGTCTAATTTTTTCAACGCTGTGTGTAGGTGCACTCCAGAGTGTAGTATTGGATATACAAATTTGTTTTAATCTATTGTCGGTATAGAATATTATAACAATAACAACGACTGCAAATAACCTAACAACATCAACAGGCTTAAGCTGCTTTGTGCTATACCGGCGCTGGCACCTATAACGCTTTTGCTGCTCTAAACTATCTTTTCTGATATAAATTAGTGGGTAATTTGAGGTTCGCTCCTAATTTGTTCCCTTTGCAGTGCACCCAATACTAAAAATTGCGTACACTCACGAGTGCACATAGACACAACATTTTTTCAATGCCACCCACAGGAAGCGTATGGACAACCGATTGTTGGTTTTCCAGCTGAGCAGCTAGTAATTTTATCATCAACAGCAAGCGCCACGTGCCAAAGGACAAAGCGCAAGAACCAGTGTATTGCTCCTCGGAGGAATACTAAGTGCCACTTAACACCGACTTTGACGCTTACATAAAGGACGAAGACAATGCCTTATTGTTGCTCGACAATTATGATAAATAAAGGTATTAATGGACTCCTGAAATATAACTCAGCGCCGGCAATGAATTTTAATTGCGAGGCACTAAAAAGTTACGTAAAGTGATCGTGTGGTTGAAGTTTCTTCGCTTCGACATAAATATTAGGAATGCACTTCGATTTTACTTACTATGTAGAAATGTATTAGGAAGTTGTGTTACAACCGTCTGCAATGAATTGCTTTGTTGTGCTTGCCTCTTTAAACACGTATGGGGCAAACTTCTCCATTATATTGCAACAAATTAATTTGAAGGAATACCAGAAGAAATATGCAAAATGTTGCTCAAGAAGTCTTGGGGAACAACATTGAAGAACAGAAAATAAGCAACCATTGATGAAATAAAAAGATTCCGGAGCTGGTTGAGAGAAAGAAATTATTACACCTTAGTGGTTGCGAAAAACACCTTTAAAACATTCTTGGTCAAAACCGAAATTAAAAAACCTTGAATGGAGACAAACAAAAAATAAATGGTGATCTGAAATAGGAGATGAGGAACCGAAGAAATACTATTGGAATCTATTAATATCAAATAAAAGGGAGGCACGAAAACGTTGAATATATATGCAATAATTACCTTTACACTTGACGAAGTAAAGTTTGCACTTCGAAGCAGGGCCGTAGCTACCACCGGGGCAGCCGGGGCAGCGCCCCGGGGCCCCCGAACATAGGGGGCCCCCGAAAGCGGAGGAAGTTTTTTTACGAAATTGTCTTAAAAAGGTATTGAACCAAATTGCCAAACTTGAGAAAATCTGTTAATAATTGATCACAGCTCACTTTCGCCAACTTTATCCTGATGTGTGTACAGCATGTGTTATGTACAACAGTTCCTGTGGCAGTAGCTAAGGCCGAACGGTCATTTTCAAAACTGAAATTGATCAAGGATTACATACGAAGCACTATGGGACAGGAAAGGCTCAGCAATCTAGCTTTGCTTTCAATTGAAAATGATAGAGCTCAACAAATTAACTTTGATAAAGTAACCAATGACTTTGCTTGTAATAAAGTTAGGAAACAGAATTTTATGTGATCTTGTTTTCAGTAAAACTCAACCTGTGTAGACTTAGGATATTGTAATTTTGCAAGTTTTATATGCATGCTTGCATGCGTATAACGGGTGGTACTCCGCCTGGTGCAGACGTTTTTACATGGCGATAGGCGCCTTCTGCGTGATTTAACGACTACCATTGTGCATATAATACAAGATCTAACGTCGCAGAATGGGTGCATTGTGGGCGGAGCCTCAAATTCAACCAATAAGAAATGCGCCCACAAAGGACACGAATGGTAGTAGTACTGAAGTGTATTGTGGAAGACGCTGTCTATGTCAAATTCGAGGTTAGGTTTTGAGTCAGTTTGTGTCAGACTGACGAAAAAATTAACCTGCTAACCTCGAATTTGACATCGACTGACAGTGCCAGCAACAAAATACGATCGCGGCCATGGTTACACCATGATCGCGGTCATGATGGATTTCCTGAGTAGGCGCATTGGGGATTGGTTGACATCTCCCCTCTACTTTCTGAACGACTGCGCATCTACGGGAACGTTTCAACTTGTATTCTTTACACCATGACGACTACCACTAAATTAATAATAATAACCGGGACCGATGCAGTATAAAGCTAACGACTTAGCCAACTGGTTAGCAAGCTTCTACAGTTTTATATTAAACTCAGTGTGACAAGTAAATATGTGTTTTGTCTGTTTTAAATGCCCATTCTTCTATCTTAACAGAAAAAAACACCAAATAGCAACCCTATTAAAAAAGGCTTACTAAATGAAAGTGGTGTAGAGGTAAAGGGGAAGATAACCTGGGGGCCCCATAATTATTTGTTGTCCCGGGGCCCCCAAGTCTGTAGCTACGGCCCTGCTTCGAAGGATGAAAAATAATAGATGTTTTGAACTTTTAATATGCGGAACTGTTTAAATTTGTCCTTGAGGTAGTATTGGAGATATCAATAATAGTATAATATGTTATTCGGGGTAAAAGTGATACTTTGTGTCAGGGTTCGCCACAGTGAGCCCAGCCCGAAAAAACCCGACGGGTTTTTTCGGGCTGGGCCTACGTGAAAAAACCCGCTCGAAAAACCCATTGAGTTTTTCGGTCCTGGATTCACTCCACGGGACTAGTAAACTCACAACTTGGGTTAAACAATTTGAACAAAAAACCTCAACTTTTAGAATTTTATTACAAATTAGAAAAACACAATTAAATTACCTTTAAGAATAATGGAACATTAGAAATATAATTAATGATTGTAAAAAACAGAATATTAGAGCAAGAACAATTAATTATTACCAGTCAATAGGGTGTGTATCAGTTGAGCGCAAATGTCTGTACACTTGCACTAGTTTTGTGGCTTTTTCCACGCCCAGGCGATTTCGAAGTTTACTTCAAACAAGTCCGAATGTAGAAAAGTATCGTTCAATGGAAGCTGAAGATGCCGGCGTCGAAGATAGACCTAAGAAAAAATCGCAAAAACCATGTGGCAAGGTTGACATTTTTTCGGTTCTTTTTACAACAAGTTTCCACCATTGAGGGGTTGAAAACTGATTGATGACAGCATCCGTCATCAATGATGATGGAAAAAATGCTTCGTCTTTTATTCGACGAGCCATTATCCCGGGAAGACGGGAAAAACTCGAAAGAGTCCGAGAAATCCCGAAAAAACCCGAAAAAGCCCGAAAAAACCCGAAAAACCCCCCATGGGCACAGTGGGTTGGGTTTTTCTGAAAAAACCCGGGTTTTTTCAAACCCTGCTTTGTGTGGCGTTTGACTGACAAACATAAGCGAGTCAGACAAGTCTGGGCGACGACACGGTGAGATAAAATCGTGTCTTATGTCACTTGTGCCTGAATATACTATTATTAAATATTTGTGTGTTTATATTTCATCGATTCGAATAGAAGAAAATTATGACAAAGAACAGACCACAAAAGAATGGGCAATAATTAGAAGAAAGTAGAAATGGCTGGAGAATACACTGGGAGAATCAAATTCCGATACAACCAGACAAGCAGTAGAATATACAATAAAAGAGAAAAGAAAATTAGAAATACCGACTGAAGTACGAAGAAAAATATGGAAAAATGAATATGACATGGAACGAAGAGAAGAACACAATACAAATTAATAATAAGTGAAACGGTCAACTTAAAAGATCAAAAAGAAAAAGGTGAAGAAAAGATAATGCCAAGACTAAGAACCAGCCGCCACAGACTAAGCTTAAAAGATCAGAAAAACAACCAAACACAGAGAGTAAGACTAGTAACCTTACTTCCACACACTTAGGAGGTCAGGTCGAAGAAAAAGAGAGAGAGGGAGAGGGTAAGGCTAGCAACCTGACCTCTTCATATTCAACTTCAATGATCAGAAAAAAGGAAAGAGTAAAAAGATAAGAGGATAATACTAATAGCCTTACTCCACATGCCCAATTTAAAAGATCAGCAAAAAAGACAGGAAAAGAGAAAACAGGTAGAGGGGCTAGCAACCTGACCTCTTCACATTCAACTTCAATGATCAGAAAATAGGAAAGAGTAAAAAGATACGAAGATAATACTAATAACCTTACTCCACATGCCCAATTTAAAAGATCAGCAAAAAAGAGACGAAAAGAGAAAACAGGTAAAGGGTAAGACCAGCAATATAACCTTCACACGCCCAACTTAAAATATAAGGAAGGAGAAAAAGACAAAAGCTAGAGATTAAGACTAGCAACCTAACCTTCACACATTCAACTTGACACATCAGATAGAAGAAAATATAAAACAAAGAGAATAAGACTAGTAACCTTACTTACACACTCAACATAAGAGAACAGGAAGAGAAACCAAAAATAGAAGATTAGACCAGCAACATTACCTCCGCATACTCAAGTTAAAAAATCAGGAAAACGAAAACAGAAAAATGCTAAATGCTGACTAGCAACTTCACTTCCACACATTCCACTTAGAGGATCAGGAAGAAAAAGAGATAGACAAGATAGGGGGTAAGTCTAGCAGCCGTACCTCCATATAATCAACTTAAAGAATCAAGACGAAGAAAAAAGAGAAAATATAGGTATTAAGACTATCAACCTGACCTACACGCATTCAACTTAAAAGTTCAAGATGGAGAATATAGAAAAGATAGAGTAAGACTAGCAAACTTACTTCCATAGGCCCAACTTAAAAGATCAGCAATAAGCGCAAAAATATAGAGCCTAAGACTGGCAACCTTGCATCTATACGGAATTTAAAATATCAGAAACAAGAGAGATAAAAAAGATCAAGCAACCTTCTATCCACACACTTAGCTTAAGGGAACAGGAACAAGAAGCAAAACATAGAGAGTAACACTAGCAACATTACCTCCTACTCAACTTAAAGTCAGGAAGAAGTGATGAAAGATAGGGAGAAAAACTACTAAAACTAGCAACCCTACCTCCAAATACTCAACTTCAAATATCAGAAACGAATAAAAAGAAAAATAGAGAGTAAAACTAGCTACCTTGCCTCTACATACGCAAGTTAAAATTTCAGAAAGAAGAAAAAAGACAAATCAACATTCTATCCATACATTCAGATTAAGAGAACAAGAAGAAGATGCAAAAATAGAAAGTAATTCTAGCAACATTACCTCATACTCAACTAAAAAAGTCAGGAAGAAGTGATGAAAGATAGGGGGAAAAACTCCTAAAATTATCAAGCTTACCTACACGTACTCAACTTCAAACATCAGAAACGAATAAAGAGAAAAAATAGGGAGTAAAACTAGCTACCTTGCCTCTACATACTGAACTTCAAATTTCAGAAAGAAAAAAGACAAATCAACATTCTATCCATACACTCAGCTTAAGAGAACAAGAAGAAGACGCAAAAATAGAAAGTAATTCTAGCAACATTACCTCATACTCAACTTAAAAAGTCAGGAAGAAGCAATGAACATGGAGGGTAAAACTTACTTCCACATATTCAACTTCAAGCAGAAATGAATAAATATAAGAAATAGAGTGTAAAACTAGCTACCTTGCCTCTACAACCTGAACTTAAAATATCAGAAAGCAAAAAGAGAAAAAGGCAAATCAACCTTCTATCCACGCTCTAATTAAGAGAACAGGAAGAAGACGCAAAAACTAGAGAGTAACACTAGCAACATTACCTCCTACTCAACTTAAAATGTTAGAAAGATAGAGGGTAGAACTACTAAAACTAGCAACCCTACCTCCGCATACTCAACTTCAAACATCAGAAATGAATAAAAACAAAAAATAGAGAGTAAAACTAGCTACCTTGACTCTACATACTGAACTTCAAATTTCAGAAAGAAGAAAAAAGACAAATCAACATTCTATCCATACACTCAGCTAAAGAGAACAAGAAGAAGACGCAAAAATAGAAAGTAATTCTAGCAACATTACCTCAACTCAACTTAAAAAGTCAGGAAGAAGCAATGAAACATGGAGGGTAAAACTTACTTCCACATATTCAACTTCAAGCAGAAATGAATAAATAGAAGAAATAGAGTGTAAAACTAGCTACCTTGCCTCTACACACTGAACTTAAAATATCAGAAAGCAAAAAGAGAAAAAGGCAAATCAACCTTCTATCCACGCTCTAATTAAGAGAACAGGAAGAAGACGCAAAAACTAGAGAGTAACACTAGCAACATTACCTCCTACTCAACTTAAAATGTTAGAAAGATAGAGGGTAGAACTACTAAAACTAGCAACCCTACCTCCGCATACTCAACTTCAAACATCAGAAATGAATAAAAAGAAAAAATAGAGAGTAAAACTAGCTACCTTGACTCTACATACTGAACTTCAAATTTCAGAAAGAAGAAAAAAGACAAATCAACATTCTATCCATACACTCAGATTAAGAGAACAAGAAGAAGACGCAAAAATAGAAAGTAACTCTACCAACATTACTTCATACTCAACTTAAAAAGTCAGGAAAAAGCAATGAAAGATATAGGGTAAAACTAGTATCTTTACTTGCACATACTCAACTTCAAGCATTAGAAATGAATAAATAGAAGGAATAGAAAGTAAAACTAGCTACCTTGCCTCTACACACTGAACTTAAAATATCAGAAAAAAGAGAAAAAAGACAAATCAATCTTCTATCCACACACTCAGCTTAAGAGAACAGGAAGAACAAGCAAAAAATAAAGAGCTACAATAGCAACGTTACCTCCTACTCAACTTAAAAAGTCAGGAAGAAGAAACGATGAAAGAGGGTAAAACTAGCAACTTTACCTTCGCATACTCAATTTAAAAAGTCTAGAAAAAGAAACGATGAAAGATGAATAATAAAACTAGCAACCTTACCTCCACATATTCAAGATGAAAGATCAGAAATTAATAAAGAGAAAAGATAAGGAGTAAAACTAGCTACCTTGCCTCTACACGCTGAACTTAAAAGATCAAGAAGACGAACATTGAAAATAGATAAGCGGTAAGTCTAACAATCTTGACTTGACTCACCCAACTTCAGAGACCAGGAAGAAATGAGGAAAAAGATAGAGGGCATGCAACCATACCTTCACACATTCAACTTAAAAGATCAGGAAGAAGAAAAAAGAGAAAATATAGGTATTAAGACTAGCAACCTAATTTTCATACACCCACCTTAAGAAGCCATGAAGAAGTGAAAAAAATATAGAAGACCGAACTCCCCTCCACAAACTCAACTTAAAACATCAGAAAAACTACAAAACAGAGAATAAGACTAGTAACCGTACTTTCACACATTCACCTTAATGGGACAGAAGGCCTAGCGCGCACTATGAACTAAACTGTTCAACGACAGTTTGGTCGGTGAAACTAGGATCTACGCGCACTAACGAACTAAACTGTTTTATCCCCTAGTTGTGCGCGCACCTAAACAAAACTGTTGAAATTTTTGTCTAGACCCAATCTCAAAATGGATTTCGTAAAGGTAGCTTGCGTCTCGGCGCTAGTTATTAAACACCGAAAAAACAAATATTGAAAAGGAGATATTGATATCAGCCAATAACTAACCAACGCTTGCTGAAGGGCTAATTTCATAAACTGTACGAAGATTTGAGGACATATCCCAGAAAGTTCTTTGGCTAGCATAGAATGAAAGACACAAGTGACGAACTATTAAATTATCTACCAAGATACAAAATTCAGAAATTGCTTAACATGTGAAGAAAGACTATCTGTTCCACTAAGGTAAGAATATAGCAAAGAGGAACAATTTTCATTCACTGCATTTTGAATCTATATTGGGAAAGAAATATGTTTTCAACACAACATATACACAATATCTAAAAATCAGGGCGTTCAACTAATATTTGCTACCGGTTATGACTTAGGTACGCCGCAGAAACATGGTCTCTAAGGGAAATAGACATAGAAAAACTAAGAAGAGCTTAAAGAAATATGGAGCGTGTAATGTTAGATATCAGACTACAAAATGAAATACTTAACGAAAGAATAAGAAAAATAACAATTGTTGCTCAATGCATTGCAATTTTGAAAAGACATTGGGCGGATCATGTTATGAGAAGGGAAGAAAATAGGTAAAGCAGAACAACAAAATGGAGGCTACGAACTGATAAAAGAAGCTAAGGCGGACCCACGGCAAGATGGAGAAATTATATCAAGAAAATAACTGGAGAGAAAAGAATAGAAGAGAATTGGGGAGGCGTATATCCAGAGATGGAGCGCTGGCAATGGTGATGATTGATGATGATTGGAAACCTCAACAATACGTCAGTTGTGAGAGATACTTGCGACAAATTGTGGAACTACTTGCAACCATTATCCATGGCGAGAAAAATCGCAAAATGATTGAGTAAAGATAGTGGATACATTTGATCAGAGAACACATTTTCCAAACTGTATAGGCGCCATCGATAACAAGCATATTAAAATAAAGCAGCCCTCTAACACAGGTTCCCTACACTATAGAAGATGAAGCATTTAGTTTGTGTCTTACGTCCATATGGCAAAAGACTGTTCAGAGACGTTTTGCCATTAGCTGTTAACCAGGGCTCAATGAATGGTCGAATGTGCATTTGGAATACTTGCTAACAAGTGCACAGTCTTTCATAAACGGATTGATGTGTCCCCCAAGTTTTATGATTCTATAGTCAAAGTCTGTGGTGTACTGCACATTTATGCGAAAAAAAGGTGAAGTGCAATTTGAAGATACTTTGTTTAGTTGCCCATTAGAGGACCCTGCTACTTGGAATAATCGTAGTACAGAAACAGTTGTTTAGATTATAAAAGCCATTATATTCTAAAATATTAGATTGTAGCAAACATAATATTGAATTATTTTGTACTGTAAAAAGTTTTTATTTTATTCAGCAGTTTAACAGAATATAACATAAATATATGAAACGACCTTATTCCTGATGTTCACATAGATTTTCAAACACAGCTGAAAAATTAGAGTGTCCGGGCAAGTTCTGGGGCAGTTTAGTCGTCTAGTGCGCGCAGAGTAATTCAAATCGTATGTTGCAGGTGTGTCGGCCAACAGTTTACTCGTATTCTGGTTTGTGACAAGACCCAACAGAAAAGTTCAGTAAACTGTTTGGTCGGTAATGCGCGCATCCCCATATGTTGCAACATACCTACCTCACTCGACCGACAAAACTGTTGGACGACAAAAAGTTCATAGTGCGCGCTAGCCCTAAGAGGAAGCTAGAAATAGAGGTTACTGTTAGCACCCTTCGCTCCACATGAGGAACAAGGTAAAGGGTAACACTAGCATTCTTACGTCCACAAACTCAACTTAAAAGATGATGAAGAATAAGTGAGAAAGGATCGAGAGTAACATTGGCAACCTTACCTTCAGATACCAACTTAAAAGGTAAGGAGAGAAAAATATAGAGAAGATAGAGTAAGACTAGTAAGCTTGCCTCCACACATTCAATCAAAATATCTGGAAGAAAAAAGAAAGAAAAGATACAGAGCAAGGGTAGCCACCTTACTTCCAATATGCCTATATGGCTATAGTAACGTCACTAGACCTCTTATGCTCCAGATGGAGTGTAGAAGAAAGAAAGAAAAACTTTTTCTGTCTGCTTGTTGTGTCATTTGGTTCAAAATATCTTGTCCCTATTTCAAATTTCTCGTCTATTCCCCCAATAACTCATTATCGCCGTTCTTCTTATTATTATTACCAATGTTATTTAGCTGAAATGATTTGAACTGTTAGAAAGTTTCCTGGTTTTATTGCATTCTGATGGAAAACAGCGAGGTGTAAACGCAGCCAAATAATTGCAAAGTACGTCGGTCTGTTGAGAGGGTTCATTGAATTTCTTGTGTTTTGATCGAGAACAGTAAGGCGTAAACGCAAGATAACACAACCGCTTTTTCCCCACAAAAGCCGTTCCTAGCAGGCCTTTCTAACCGCGCACCGCGGCGACCCGCATCGGAATCCAGCATGAATAGACCCAAGTCTCATCCCCTCCCCGGCGAACAGCTGTCCGCGCGAGGGGAAAGGCCGGCGGAAGGCCGATTGAGAGCAGAATGGGCATATTTATAAACAGTTCTTCGACAGAGTCGTGCGCGAGAGGTCGCGAGTGAAAGTTAAGATGGTCCGCAGCCTGGCGCAGTGGACGAAGACCCTGAGTTTCCCGTCGCGCATCTCCCCAACAAGCACCCCAAGGAGCATGCCGTCACGCCCCACGCTCAGCAACGGCTCCCTGGCGCCGCCGTGTCTTAAGAACGAAATCAACAAGATGATGGACGAGGCGCCCCTCGGCGACGTCGGCCAAGTGAGTATCGCGGTTTCCCCGATCCCGACCTCGCATCCTGGACACGTCATGCAAATTATTTGTCCGTGCTCGGGTCTGGTGTGACCAGGAGGACGTGCTCGTTGTGGTTGTCGAAACCAGCAATGCTTCTGCCTTGTTGGAACCCCCTGCGGTGAATCTTCTAATCTTGCCAATACTATATGAACGCTCGTGTTGTAATTCGTGATGTTTGTGTGAATACAGTGTGTCCCAAGATAAGAATGCTCAAAATGGAAATATAGAAAACGGTAAGAGATAGATAAAGATTTGGTTAAGTGACAGAAAATCAGCCTGATAGCTAACCTTGTCAACAATCAAACTAATCAAATTTTGTGTTATTTATAGGCTACGTCAATTAGTCACCTATCCGTTTCAGGAATTTCGATTTGTCTTTATCAGATGGGTCGATGGGTGACGAATGTAATTTGTATATTTCGTCAGAGCAAAACCATAAAATTTTTAAGCTAGTACTGAGGGCACCCAGTACTGACACCATCGAAAATTAGTAACAGATTTGCTAGTTTTTTTTTAAATAAATAACTGAGATACACATTTTTGTAGCAAGCCATCCTTGTTGAATCAGAAAACAAATGAATACTTCAATTCATGATCACAACCCACAACTTTGAATTAAATCAAATATGTAAAAATATTGTTCCAAATATGATTACTATTGAATAAGCATGCGATTTGAAAGATTTCTGTAATTTCTGATTCACGTACCATGACCTACTATCAAAAAATTGTTATATTTATAAAAATAACTGACTTAACGTCAATAGAAAGGGGAAAATAAGCTCTTGTCAACTGTGCTAAAGCTATCTTTACCTGTCTTAATGTTTCTTCTGATTCACTCGACTAATAATGTGATTAGAAAAAAACGAGAATCATCAATTTACATTTTGTCTTCACTAAACCAAGCAAAATTTGAGACGTTTGATTGTTTACAAGTATAGCTTCAATACGTTGTACCTATATTTGCTTTCATTTAATCCAATCTGTGTCTCTTACCGTTTATACCAATGCTCTGTATATACGTATATATACAGTGTGGAAATAAATTAACTGATAAATTCGTTAACTTTGTTAATATTAATTTTTATTAAAAAAAATTCTGAAAGGGTATAGCGATTGTAATTATAGTACACACACTACGACCACCTTTATGTTGCTACGTAATTTGTTTTAAAAGTTATGATGTATTTTTGATTAGGTATTGATTTTGGTACTACTTTTTATGTTGTTTTCCATGACACAAATTTTCAATATGTTACATTTGAAAAAAAATCGAGATAATGGTCTTAAAGTTTAAATATTAATAACCAATGAAATCAGCAAAATAAACCTACGTTTGAAGGAAAGTCATTGACGGCACATTCGTTTTTATTGAAATTATAAACAACAATTGAAAAATACAACTAGAAATTTATTATCAACTCCATTCAAAGTAACTAGATTTATTTTGCCCATTTTATTGGTTTTTAATATTTAATCGTTCAAGATCATTTTTCTCGATTGGATCATTGGAAAACAACATAAAAAGTACTACCAAAATCAATAATAAAAATACAGGTTGTCATTTAAAAAAACAGTCTATGACGTCATATCATGAAGAATAGATTACAAAAAAAACTGAAAATCAGCTGAAAATATTCCCTAAGGTCAAAATCGTTACACCCCTTCGAGATTTTTTCATAAAAATGAATATCAACGAAGTTAATAAATTTATCCGTTACTTTATTTCCACACTCTATATAGCTATTCATTGTGGCCTTGGTCAACTTACAATTAAGATTTTGAGGTTATGTCATCATGGAGATCTTAGTTTGCAATAACGTTACGAAACGAATTATTTTTTTTTCTAATAGCAGCGATATAAGGTTTCTTGCGATAATTTTTACAAAAAAGACAATTTATTTTGCATTGATTTATTAAAAACAAATGAAGCTCTACAATCACCACAAACAAAATTGTAGCACGAGCTGCAAGGGAATATTTCAGTTACACTTAGTTGTTTCAAGCCGGCTTTGTAGATACATATTTGTTTTTCAAGTTTTAAATTTTTAACGTGTAGTTTTATTATCCTAAAGGATGATTGGTGACTTATGTGTAGCAATGGATTGATTGTCATTTGTTTCGCGCTGTTCAACTATTTTTCGTATGTTACTTACATTTTAATATTCAAACGCAAAAACCTGTAGGTATGTACAGGGTTATTCATTATAAATTGCCCACCCCTTAGCATTGTTATTATTGCCTCTAGAAAAACAGTTTTAAATAAAAGTTGTGTGGTTATGACTGAATTTTCTTAAAATGCTATCAACAGTACAGTAGCGTGCAGATTTCAGGGGATACAATTTTTTTAAATGGGATACCCTGTATATTAAATTTTTGGAATGATCTTAGTTTCCTGATTTCAAAAATATACAATATGTTACCCCTACCTTATACCGTTTTTGAGTTATTAAACATCGAATATCTTAGTTAAACTAGTTACTGTAAATATGGAAAAGTTAACATTATTAAAGTAAGCTATGAAAATGACAACTATTATGTTTGATAAATGACATTTCTTATCAAAATGGTGCAGAGTGAGGAAGAAAAAGTACAAATATTTACAGTAACTAGTTTAACTGAGATATTCCACGTTTAATAACCCAAAAACGATATAAAGTTGGGGTAACATATGGTAAATTTTTGAAATCGGGAAAAAAGATCATTCCAAAAAATTTATAACATACAGGATGTTCCATTAAAAAAATAGATTTTGTATCCCCTGAAATCTGCACGCTACTGTACTTTTGATAGCGTTTTAACAAAATTCAGTCATAACCACACAACTTTTATTATAAAACGTTTTTTGTATAGGCAATAATAACGACGATAAGGGGTGGGTAATTTATAATGAATAACCCTGTATAACGTACAACCTTGATTCATACAAATACTCAACAATTAAACCTAACGTAAATAGGAAAATAATCCGTTTAATATTTATGTCGTGGCAACTGCGGTTTATATTTTAATTACATTCAACCTTACTTCATAATTTAAAAAATGACGTTAATGAAATTAAATCCGCGAAAACTTCTATGATCTAAGTACTGATTGAAACCATATTTTTTGATACTGGTGAAATGCTGCTTATAAAAATAGAATTAAGACACATCCAAGTTGTAGGTTATAACCTCATCATAGGTTAACTCTTTTGTGTACACTGACGTCATAGTTTGAGTTGGTGCCATCCAGCTCGTACATTTAATTTAGCATAGAAAATATGCCACATAGTTTGCAGAATTGGCCCTTATTACTGTAGAATGTGGAAATTAATAGCATTGGTATAATTAGCAATGACCGGCTCTTCCGGCTGCATATTAAAAGTAAAACCAAAAGCGACAGTGTAAGTTTGTTTAGTGACAATATAAGTAAATTCACATGCACATTTTCTGAAGTTATTTCAAGGTAAGGTGCTATTTTCGATCAGTCATTCTGCAACAAAGGCAAAATGTGTACACTTGTGTTTAGACCAGTGACGAAACTCGTTTCTGCAAGAAAGACAAAGACAGCGATTGTCGTCGTAGGGCGTTAATCCCAAACTGTTTTTAAAAAGAAAAATTTTTGAAATGTAGTAGTAATATTTTCAGTTGCGTAGATAATCAATAGTTTGACATAGATAAGACATCGATTGTTTGTTTAACAAGACCTGAGAACAGTCGTTTAAGTATGTGTAATCGCAACCTTTTTTTAAACTTACATGTTTACAAACTGTGCCATAGATAACAAACAATTCGTCTGTAAGCACTTTTAGTTCGCTATCTAAGTATGTAATTACACGCAATTTCACAATGCTAATAGGCAAGTAATAAAAGCAAAAGATAACCCACTTTGTTATAAAGCCGATAAAGCTAATCACTGCAGTTTTCTCCAGCCGCGATGCATTTACACGAAAAACAGACGCCAATTGTTATTGCCTAATTTCTTTTGCAACAACCCGAGTCTGAATAGCATGGCTAATGATGTGGCGATTAGCTAGAAATTCCATCTTTTGCAACGGGAAATGCAGGCCGTTTCTCCACGTTGCGCAATCCGCCTATTGATAAACTGGAAATTGCGGCGAACTTGCTGCTCCAGTTTTCCCGAAGTCACGCTAGGAGAGCGTATTAACATTTTAATATTTAATTAAATCGGACAATTAACGAGCGGGGCAGGCGATGAACCACGCGCGTTGCCCGCGCGGCACGAACATGTCGCAACTCGCATTTCGCAAGTGAAGGTCGCTCGTCTTTGAATAATGTTTTTGTCTGAAATTTATTGGGACTGAACTTAGCTTTCCGTGAAGGCTGTTTAAAGGTTCAAACAAATCACCGGTGACCAAGGTATTTTAGTTAATTGCAAAATATTGTTGTGGTTTTTCCCCAGTGTGGATTCACAATTTGGGGCTGATGGGGAAACTGGCAATTAAAATGTCGTTGTGACGTGCAAGCATAGTTTTCAAGTGGCGAAGTTTGTTTTGTGCAACTTTCTTTGTCTGTTAATTGTAGGTTACATTAGGAAGTGAGTCAATGAAATTGTTTTTTCCTAGTGTGAAATTGAAACAAACTCAAAAATTTTAATTTGGATTATTATTTTGAAATTTTGCGCCAAAGTTGCAAGGTTATAAAAATCTTCAAAAACCTTTTCAATACGCCACTTGGAGATCGTCAATTCTACAACGAACAACCTGCCCAGACTGCATTCTTTTTTTGTAAGTCACCAAAGACTACAAAGAGCTCAATCGCAGTCCACAGAACTCGGCTAAGCTGGCGATGCGCGCCCCACAGAACAGACGAATATTTGCACAAGCATTCCGGTGTCGCAAGTGCCAATAAAGTATCTCCGGGCGCGCAAAAAATTGAGATGTAGGTGGGAATGTCTGGTGGACGTGGGAATCCGCGCAGCGATTGCCGTAAAAATGCAATCCGAGTGTGCCGCTGCAGAAACCACAAGGAAACGCAGCCTGACTTGCTTATTTTGAGAAACGGAAGGCTAAAGCGGGATTAATATTTCGCTTAGGTCGCGGCGAAATTGATACTTGGTGGAATTGCAGAGCTGGCGTACCGTTACTGCAACATAATAATCGTAAATTAGGTTTTTTACCGGTTTCTACAGCATGGAACTCCTTTGTTACTAAAAGCTTTGGGTCAACACTGACCCAACCGTCTCATTTTTGTTTTGTAGTACCTATAGTGATGTAAATTACCCGGGTATTATTTTTAGGGGTAAATACCCGGGGTATTTACAGGGGTAAATGCCCGGGGTATTTACAGGGGTAAATACGGGTATTGATAGCCTCATTTACAAATATTATAAAGCTAATCTCACCAGTATAATTGATTGGTAAGTGAAGGTGCCCTATTCGAATTTTATAAAAATGTAGAATAAAAAAAATAGCTGGACTGAGAACAGTTCCTGCCCAAAATACCGATGATGCCATAATTATACAGGTTGCCTAAAATTGTACGGAACTTGGCAATTCCATGAGTTGGAAAAGGTTCAAATTTGCCATAAGAGTAACCGAAATAGAAAAACAATTACTTTGGTAGCTAGGCAACAAGTACCTATTGCACCTACTTGTTGCCTAGCTACCAAAGTAATTATTGCATTTTCTTATGGCAAATAGTATTTGAACCTTTTCCAACTCCGTACAATTTTAGGCAACCTGTATATAACAGCAATAAGATATCATGAATAAAAACAGAATTCAATGCTTGAAGAAGAAAGAGATGAACATAGAAACAAATATTTGAGTAGACTTGACGCTCATTTTACTTATGGCATATGTTAACTAAATTTAATATGCCTACTAAAATAAATTTTTTGAACGGTCATCTCTTTCTTACTCAAGTATTATGTGCTTTTGTTCATGCCATCTTATTGCTGTTATAAAAAAGTATGGTCCCATCGGTATGCAACGTTTGTTTATGTCATTTTATTACTTTATTTGCCTTATTAAGATTGTTTATTAACATGTATATAAGAAAGTATTATTATTAATGTTCTCCACGTGAATGTCAAGTTTATTTTTCAAAAATGGAAATTAGTTGGAAAATAATATTATACAAACAATATAAAACATCCCAATCTCCGGAGTCCGAGCGATCACATTTTTTTTTGTAAATTCTGACAGGTGCGATTTATTGCTTATTTATTTCCATAAACTTAGGCAGCCAATGTTTCTTCCCGATAAACTATTAATTTACCTGGGAACTGCTTATTCAGTGTTACATTTAAATTGTTATTTTACATAAAATATTCCAGTGCATTTATATATACGGAGTGAGTACTAAAAGGTGGGGAAAGAGCGGGAAATTTTTAATTAAATCCTAGTAATTTTTTCTTTTTTATGTTGCTCGCAGGTGTATCTAGTGATGTAAATTACCCGGGTATTTATTTTTAGGGGTAAATACCCGCGGTATTTACCCGGGTAAATGGCCAAAATGGGTATTTAAACGGGTATTTCTAGCCTGGTTTACAAATATTATAAAGCTAATCTAATCAGTATAATTGATTAGTAAGTGAAGGTGCTCTATTCGAATTTTATAAAAATGTAGAATAAATAGCTCCACTAAGGACATTTACTGCCCAAAATACCGATGGGGACATAACTATACAGGCTGCCTAAAATTGTATGGAGTATGGCAATTCCATTAATTGGAAAAGGATCAAATACTATTTTCCAGAAGAGTAACCGAAATAGAAAATGTAGGTAATAATTACTTGGTAGCTAGGCAACAAGTAGCTATTGTGCCTACTTGTTGCCTAGCTACCAAAGTAATTATTGCATTTTCTATTTTGGTTACTCTTATGGCACATATTTGATCATTCCGTACAATTTTAGGCAACCTGTATATAACAGCAATAAGATAACATGAATAAACAACAGAATTCAATGCTTGAGTAAGAGCGAGATGAACATAGAGATATTTAAGTAGACTTAACGCTCATTTTAATTATGGCATATGTCAATTAAATATACTTATTAAAATAACTTTTTTGTACGGTTATCTCTTTCTTACTCACGTATTATGTGCTTCTGTTTATGCTATTTCATTGCTGTTATACATAATTATTGTCCCATCGGTACACAACGTTGTTTATATAATTTTGTGATATTCTTGGCCTTATTAAGATGGTTTCTTAATATGTATATAAGTATGTTTATTATAAAGTCGTAAAATAATGTACCAACAATATAAATCATCCCAATCTTCGGAGTCAGAGCCATCGCATTTTTTTTTTGTAAATTCTGACAGGTGCAATTTATTGCTTATTGTTTATTTCCATAAACTAGGGCAGCCAATGTTTTTTCCTGATAAACGATTAATTTACCTAGGTGAATGCTTATTCGATGTTCGATTTAAATTGTTATTTTACATAGAATATTCCAGTGCATATATATATGTAAAGTATGATCAAAAATTATTTTCATCTAGTATGGCCATGGAATACTTCCTAGTTTATGGATGCAACTACATTTATACTTGAATGTCAAACTTGACATTTGAATTTTAAGCGACTTATAGTTGCATTCATAAATTAGGAAGTATTTCATAGCTTAGCTTTCTAAATATTACAAATTTGATAAATACCCAGCTTTTAGGTATTTACCCGAGGCAGGGGTAAATACCCTACCCACTGGGTATTTTCCCAACCCACATCACTAGGTGTATCACCCCAACTTTCTGTATACATGTCATTGGTGGCACTGTAAGTCTATTATCCATTTACTTGACATCCGCACTGTCTGTGCCAAATGTTTAAAAATGTCTTGACTATGCCCTCAAAATAATGTGTTTTTTATTAGACTGTACATTAATTTAATTGTTAAAATGTGAGAAATAGCAGTGGTGCCAACATACTGTCACTTCGACAGTGCAGATTTATTTATTTATTTATTTATTTAATTCGCACTCAGCCAACAGCCGTTAGGCCAATTATAGGCGTCGCTGTGCAGTTATGAGGACTTCCAACCCCACTAACGACTGTCATGATGTTGTATGACCGCCGGGACCAACTTTTTTCCGTGATAGCCGTACCACGAGGCGCCGAGAGATGCAGCCGTGGAACTCCCATCCAAGTTCTGACCAGAGACAGCGTTGCTTAACTCTGCTGATCGAACGTGGACGCTTGTTCAAGCTACACCACTCGGGACCTGTAAAGTAAATGTCAAGTAAATGGATAATATGTCAAAATTCGAGGTTGGTAGGTTAGGTTTTGTGTCAATTTGTGTCAAAACTGACGCAAAACATCGAATTTGACATAGATTTACAGTGCCACCAATGACATGTAACCAGAAAGTTGGAGTGATACACCTGCGAGATACATAAGAGCAAAAAATTACTAGGATTTAATTCAAAATTTCCCGCTTTCCCCACTTTTTAGTACTCGCGCTGTACATAGTTTATTTATTAAGATAACATTATTATGTGAGTAAAATTTAGTTTAGCTTTTTAAATATTACAAATTTGATAAATACCCAGTTTTTAGGTATTTACCCGAGGCAGGGGTAAATAGCCAGGTAAATACCCATTTATAAATATCCTACCCACTGGGTATTTACCCGACCCACATCACTAAGTTCCTACAAGATTTTTCTCATAGCCAATTAAGTTGGGCGATGAACCCTAAATTGTAAGAGCATCTATTTTAGAATCTCAAAATATTAGATAAATTAAATAAATAAATAATTAGTAAATGACTCCAAAATTTCTAAATTTAAGCATTGCGCCACCAGAAATGTAACATTAAAATTCTGAGGTACGTGTGAATACAACTGTTACAGGTTCTTACACCTGATAAATGTTTTGCATGTCTTCAAAAATCTGTCAAGGGCTTACACGGAACGTCCCTCGCAAAAGTAATGTGCAAATAAAAAAAATTGTTGACGATGGGATTCGAACTCGGGCTCCGACGATGCTAAGCCGGCGCTTTGACTCTGGACAGGATATCTCGCTTATATAATGGGCTACGACAGCAGTATCGACAACGCGTTCGCGACAGGACTTAATCAGACTGTTCACTCGGTATATGTTGGGGATAAAAGCCTGAACTATATGCCAAGTATTACTTTTATTTAACTGATATTTCTCCAGTTATCCGCATGCAAAATATTGTTTTCCTCCAACAAATAGTTTTTGAGCTATACTGCCAAAAGACGGACAGACAGATAAGACGGAATTGAGAAAACATGTTTTCTTCATCTAATATCCCTGAAAAGTGAAGATATGAAGAAATCTTGGAAGGTGTTTTTTTCTCAATTTCAATATTCATCATCTTTTAGACGAGGGAAATAAAAATAGAAACAATTAAAAGTTTAATTTTCCTTGATGTGTTTCAATTCCAATTTAATTGAACCGCGAGAGCCACGTCCTTGGTTGGCAAAGAAGCGTTAGAAATTTGATAAACAGGAAGCGAGATCGCCGGAGGCCGTCGTCGGACGAGCAATTACACAGCGTGAAAATGCAAATCTCCAAAAACAGCTGTTCGTTCGTATCTACTTTCTCCTTTCATCTCGAAGCACTAACTGGCACGGTTTTCTTCCTCCTGCCGTTCGCAGAGAAATCGCGTTGTGTTACGTCACTGGCAAAAATCTGCGTGCCGGAGGACTCATCTCGTCCTTATCGCGGCGACATCTGCTGGACAGCCGATGCAAAACTCGCAATGTCCTTCCTCGCGACAATCGCACTCGTGGTTTGCTCGCGGGAGCCAGTGATATCACCTGGCCAACAACCTGCGTTTTGTCAGCAGGTGCGACATTCTAGATCTCAGGCGGAGGCCTGGAATTGGGATGATTTCCTACTTTAATCTGGGCCGAAACTGGGCAGAACGTGTGGGTGTCCCGTTGGCAACAACTAAAACCCCGCAGTAACATCATAATTCTACAGAAACATGCTATTTTTGTAGAGAATAAAACACTTACGCTATTATTCTCATCTTAAAATGCAAGAAATAATTAAATCGTCAACATAACTAATCATTGGCGCTACAATTGTCAATCCTTATTAAAGAGTAACTTTTATAATTAGTATCCATTGGTTTCAACCTACAGATTTCATAGATCACATTTTTAGTGTTTAATGTTTCGCGATTGTATATCACTCTTAGTTTCAGTGAAAATGGTCGGGTACATTTGAACTTCTTAGTGCAAATTAGGTTTACATACTCGTAATAGAGCGAACTAAACAGAAACTCTGAATAAAGTTGCTTTAAATTTGTGCCTTTCAGCTCTTAAGTGGAATTACACGTGGGGTAAATCATTAGAGCTACTGTTAGTAAGACGAAAAATGTCAATATGAACGGAACAGTATGAATAATTCAAGATTATTTTAATAGCATAGCTGTATACCAAGCATAATCTTCCACTTGTATTTGAAGTACGAACACCTGAAATTACGCAGACTTCAGGACACTACTTAGTTGCTCGGTAAATTTACAAGGATATAGTTGGTTTTATCTGCCACAGGCTAACGTTGAGGTTCGTTGTAGCTATGCGTTTGATTTGGATTATCGCAGCCTCCCTCCTCCAGTTATGTGGTGTCTCTTGGTTTTGTTAGCCCCTCTGAAAGTGATATTTCAATTAACTAGCTCTGCTAATTTATATAATTACCTGTTTGGTAAACGAAGTATCTGGCTTGACGTTACTGGAGGTTAATGCCGTTAGCGATTTTTGGTTTATTTATGAAGTTCGGAAGCCCGCAGCAGATTGTAAAGAGGCTGTGTCTTGTGTCGCCGTGGGTATTACTGTAGTTGACAGTTCATTCTGGCTATTGAATTGTTTGGCGTATTTAGTAGAATCTGCGCGGGATATTTTGTACGGTCTTCGCTTTCATGCGTTTCTTATTGGATTTTAGCGTATTGTTTATAATACTTTGCAATTTATTGCATCGCCGCTTTGAGTCCTAGCGCGGTCGATTAGAAACTTTCTTCTGCAGTCAGACTTGCTATGTTATTCCACTGTGGTGGTGAAACAGCCTATCGGTTTTTGTTCAGTCATTCAATTAAACAACTTTCGGCGCTGAATTCGTGAAAACAAACCATTTTCAAATCTTGCAGCTTGCCTTTACAAGGATTTTTTGAGATTTGGTGGTTGCAGCTCTCCTTATCGTTGGTTAGGTGTGGAATCTGGCAAATACACCATGTCAGTGAATTTGTATGGAGACATTAGATTTTGGTGGTTTTCGATAAGTCAGCACCTCATCTGGAGATTGAAGCACTAAGCCGTTTTACACCTGAAGGCTTCTCGAATTTACACTTGAAGGTTTTTCTTTTTGAATGAATTTTGTATTTTAGTTGTATTTATGGACTATCCTGTACAATTTTCCTACGTTCTCGGCATCTAGGCGAGATTGAAGTCATATCAGTTTCCTTGATCGACGCTGGATTCAATAATAAGCTACAACCTTGTACTCGAATGAAATATGTTTGTCGCAATTCAAAATGTATCGGCGTGAATAAGTTTATGACTATATGTCGGATTTACAATTTATTGATGTATTAATGCATTAGTGATCTATATACGTGTTTCCTACGTACCGTACGCGTTGTTTATTTGTGTGTTAAACTTACATTTGAAATTAAAAATTACATACGTTATGCTGTGAACGCCTCGTGTACACGTCGCGAGTTTGATATTGAGTTCGCCTCAATTATTTACGTATCTTCTCATGAGATAACATAGTCAATTTAATTCGGTACGAGGAACTGCCCTCTTATGTTATTTGTCTGCATATATTGGAAATAAAAAAATGAAATACCACCTTAATTGCGCCCTATTTATGTCTTCCTTTCTATAATAAGTTACAGCTTATCAAAGAGCCTGCGTTTGATAAATGTATTTTTGAGCACTCTATGTAAACGTATTCAGAAAAGTGATTAAGCTGGCCCTGAATGCTGCATATGGATTACCGCAATCTCATCTGTTTACCTTGTTAAATGTTGTTAAACAACTTGTAAACCACAAATTAATTTTATTCGGATATATGACATGGACCAGATCTGAAGTGTTAGCATGTGGAAAGTGTGCAAACTCTTGTAAAATCGGTGATGCCAATCCAGTGTGAAAAATCTCTTGTATTTCGTCAAATCGAAATTAACCGACAACGCTTATCTACAGGGTTATTAAATATAAATTACCCACCCGTTATCGTTATTATTGCATATAGAAAAAAAAGTTTTAAATAAAAGTTGTGTGATTATGACTGAATTTTGTTAAAATGCTATCAAAAGTACAGTAGCGTGCAGATTTCAGGGGATAAAAAAAATAATTTATTTTTTTAAATGGGATACCCTGTATATTATAAAATTTTTGGTATGATCTCTTTTTCTGATTTCCAAAATATACCATATGTTACCCCTACCTTATACCGTTTTTGAGTTATTAAACGTCGAATATCTTAGTTAAACTATATAGTTACTGTAAATATGGAAGAGTTACCATTATTGAAGGAAGCTATGAAAATGACAACTATCATTTATTTATATTTAAATTTCCTAAATAAATCTTTGTTATATTTAATAATGTTAACTTTTCCATGTGTATATCTCAAAAACGGTATAAGGTAGGGGTAACATATGGTATATTTTGGAAATCAGAAAAAGAGATCATACCAAAAATTTTATAATATACAGGGTATCCCATTTAAAAAAATAAATTATTTTTTTTATCCCCTGAAATCTGCACGCTACTGTACTTTTGATAGCATTTTAACAAAATTCAATCACAACCACACAATTTGTATTTAAAACTTTTTTTTTCTATGGGGAATAATAACAATGATAAGGGGTGGGTAATTTATAATGAATAACCCTGTACATCATAAAGTGCACTAACAGAGCTAAAACTACGTAATCTCAGTTGTTTTCTACCGCGACTGTTATTATTCAGTTCATAAAAGGCAACGTTAACCCAGATTGTTTGTTAAATATTAATTTGTGAAATTTTTCTTTTAAAAAACGTTAAAAATATTTAAGATAGATTTCAGTTGTTTTTTCTTGTACGAGTTGATAATAAAGTGTGGAAAGTTGGGTAACTTTGTTTCTTGATATTGCTGAATGATCAGCAATGACATGATGCATTAACCACACTATCCCTATATGTAAACGTATGTTGCGGCTCCGTGTCTGCATCTGTCACCTTTTCATCGGCATCGATCGGGCATAGTTCATCTGCAATTGGCCGTATCATTACCACGTCATTTATAATACATCCATAAGCAAGTACAATAAGTGCGCGTTCTTGGACGAGCGGTTAAAGCGTCTGACTAGCAATCGGATTCGATCCCATTAAGTGCAATGCTTTTTTTGCAAAATAATGTAGTTCACATTACAAAGTGTTTCCTTTTATTATTTTAGTATTACTATTAGCAACGTTAAGATATTTTTACCTAATCTGTACGTAATTTTGAATGCTATTTCCTTTACTAAACACGTTGAAACATTTTCTTTCTTTTGTAACTTTATTATTTACAATTCAATTTAAAAAAACGGGCCCAAAAGCTAGTATAGGAATAAATGCAGATTCTATCGATTTTTTAATCGATGCAGGAAAACGCTGCTCAGCAGGCCGATAATTACGCCCCATATTGGCCACTTATAATAAGTTTGATTATCATATGAATATTCTATTGCCGCTCTCGTTCCTCCGACCTATTCACCAGCCGCCGAGAAAAATCCACTTCCTTGGCTCAGGGCTAATCGGCCTCTCAACGTCCCGATTACAGTTCGTCGACGCACCGCTTTTAATAATTCATATCCGCCGATTTTTTGCTCCGGGACCGAATCTCCGGCGACTCCTACGCTCGGAGGAGTCCTAAACGAAGCACTCACCTGCTGCAGATGTTTTTCCGAAAAGGCGATGCCCCAGAGGTTATGTGGGCCAATTATTTCCAACGAATATTACTCCAGGCCCACGCTTTCGGTTTCTAAATGCAGCCTTTGTATTCCCTTCGTAAACGAACTAGTAATTACTCGGTTTGCATCACGTGTGAGGTCGAAATTGAATAATTCGGTTTTTTCAACACTGACGAGATATGGTTACACAGGTCAGATCTGAAATAATAGGAAAGTTGCAGGTGTATTAGTGATTCAAATCTGATAGTCTTGTCTTGAAGAAGCCTCTTATAGGTTTCTTATTGAAGTAAAATTATACTCTGAAATTTATAAACGATATTTCGGTTCTTATTTACCTCGCCGAAGGCTATCCGTGCACCTGTATGTCTGTCTGTCGGCAGTATTTATAGCTCAAAATCTATTTGTTAAAGGAAGACCATATTTTGAATTTGATTTCTACCTGGCTCGAAATTGATTATACTTTTCGTCAAATATATTGTGTTGATTCGACTGACATGCTGTGTGCATTGCTCAGTGAGCTTAAAATGATATATGTTAAAATAGTGAGTGAATTACATATTTTGAAAGAACTACTTACTTCAATAGATATTTGATATAATATGTGTAACAGATATCATATGATTGACTTTTCACTTTCATGAATTTTTGACGTTGACAGTTGTAGAAATGTCATAATATTTTTAAGTAATTTGCATTATACTAATCAACTATCACAAATAACGATTTAATAATGCATGGACCTAACCTGAGTTGAGAGTAGTTGTTCTCATAGAGCTAGCAAACAGAAATAAACTCAAATAGAAAATTTATAAAAGGGCATATGTCTTACATTAACTTATCTACACAAAATAATATTATACAAGCTTAAATAGTCTTTGATCTACCCGAGTTAATTAGACTGAGTAAACTAAACAGCACCGTGTGGTGTATAGCAATATACATGGTAAACACCTTAAAAAAATAAAATTCTTGTTTTAACTCAGGATTGGGTGAAAGTAGTAATTTGCACATAGCTCAGTTCCGACTAAAGCTGTTTATGGATTATGCCCTTGACTAACTAAATCCACAATAAGGAACGAAGTATCCATTTTTATGTGTGCGGCAATCCTCTTATAATGGCGATTAATCTTTGTCAGCAACTGTCCATTATAGCAGAGTGACTCACGCATCGTAAACCACTGTTCGGCAATACCTCTCAAAAGATGACAACTTGAGAGGCATTGTTGAGTTGGACGGCTGAGGGAAATTAGATACACTTGCACCATCTGGGTGGCACGTTTTACTTATTTCCATTCTTTGTGGGGCAACTGTCGGCGCGAGTCTGCAGAAGATTGGACCTTCCGCCCTGAACCAATCGTGGGTTATTTATTGCTTTATTGTCTGCACTTTTTCTGTATTTGCTGGAAGCACAGGAGCTAAACAAGATATACCCATTTCAGTGTGTAATGAGAAAAAGCAAAGGATTTAGTGCATGATTCGAATCGATACTTTTACCAAATTGATTTTTGATCCACCAAGGACCGAATCTGCGAGCCAGGCATCGACATCGCATGTAGGTCATCTTGGAAGCTGAATTAATAGCAGCGTAGGTCTAAGAATTTGTCGCGACACCCAGATCACGTACCGAAATGGCAACGCGATCAAACCACCGGCTGATCAGCCGCGTTCCTGCTCTCGTTTAGGTTAGAAACCGGGTAATTACCTGTTTAATTTCAAGCTGGAATGTACAAACTGCAGAAATAGAGAAAAGGCAGCACTTGTTCCGTTCCGTTGTTCCCATTACTAATTTTAATAACAACATAAATATTTATGGCAATTGCAAAGGAAGAGGCAAATCGTGCCAGCATTCAACAAAACTCCGTGGGCACTTCCTGTCAATCAGCAAAGATCAGGCTCGTTTTACCATCCGGATAATCCAAATGCCATCGGACTATTCCACATTCCAGTTTCTCCAGACACCCACCTGCCAAAATCTTGGTTTTGGGGCCCCTGCGAGGCAGGCAAAACTACCTTTATAATAATATTATACCCGACCTTACTGACTGCCGGAAGAATTCCACGGTTGATTCATGCACAATTATATGCGACAACGCTTCTAAGAAGCCATAGTAGCAATTTGTTGCTAATAAATCCTTTTTGTTGCAGATATATCCAGACCCGGACTCCGAAAAGTCCATCATGAGCTCGGTGGTCTACTGCATCCACCACAAGGAAGGCTGCAAGTGGTCGGACGAGCTGAGGAAGCTGAAGGTGAGGTCTCGTTACATTTCATTGTGGCGTTCGCGCATTCCTAGGAATCTGTTGAAACGGGAAATTCGTTGCTTCCTGCGTTTTATGGCGCTTAATGAGCACCGTGACCCGGACGAGTGCACATTTTTCAAACTGGTGTTCGTCGAGTTACGTACTTCCCAAAGTTTTAAGGAGCCACAAGTTGCTTTGCTAATACGCGAATTGTGCTGTGCGAGTAATAACATTTCTTGCCAGGAAATCGCATAACCCGCAACCGTTAGTTACTGTTGCTCTGGGTAATTGCAGATCACATTGCGGCGTTTTCTTAGCCGAAATTACTAGTTTCAAAGTGCACATTCGTAACAGCATTTCTGAGAAGCTGTGATTGAAGAATTTTGTCAGAATAGTTAGGATATCAAAAAGCAACTAGTTACCGCATTATAATATGAAATAGGTAAAACAACCCGAGCAAAACTCAATAAATGATGATAATTAAAACTGTGTTAATTAAGCTGTCTTAACATGTTAAAATAGTTTAAAATTCATAAATATTTTATTTAAAACAGCAACAATCGCTTTTTAATGTTACATTTAACAGAAACTCAAAATAAATTAACTGAAGGGCCACACAATAAAAGTGACAGTAACATAACCACAAATAACGAATAACAGATCGCTAGTAGATCGAGTTTCTAATAAATTACATCGAAAAAGATTTTTGTTATTTTTAATGCAACAAATTAAAATAAATTAAGCAAAACGACACAAAAGCTACAACATAACCTTAAAGAACGAATGACAACACGTCAATACCAGCGCTACCGTTTTTAAAATTGCCGAATACCCACAACAGAAGCTGAAAATATCCGATTTTACCCGCAAGTGCAAAACAGTAGAATGCCCGCGAATTCAAATAATTTTATTTTTAATGTTGATTATTTTAATATTACTAACTTAATAAAACTCAAGTTTTAATTATTTTTCTGTTTATTTATTAAAATTCAACATAAATCCTTTGAAGTAAAAAAAAATCGTGACACGCACATAACTTCCTTTTACAGTGATCTTATAATTACACAAAACTTTAATTTTTAAGAATTCGTCAAAATTTTTCAAAAATTACAAATTCTATAAAAACCGTACAAAATAATATAAATTTTAGAGGTATTCAACTGGAAAAATCACCTATCTCACTTCAATACACATTAAAAAAGTAATAAAAATGTAAAATATTCATTTTAGAATAAAATGGGGTAGAAAGCTATTGATATTTATTTAATTTTGTTTTTTACGTTAGAATTACCCGTAATATTCAATACCCGCGTAATTACCCGCAAATTACTGAACTACCCGCATTTCGGGTAATTACCCGCACATTGGCAGCACTGGTCATTACATCGAATTACTAATGAATTATATCGAAAAATCAAACTACGCCGTATTTAAAATTCGCACTCAAATAAAGCAGTAAATTGGAAAAATGCTTAAATGAATTCAGCATCAGATGTAAAATAGACAGTTCACTGAATTAATTAAAAAAAAGTAGAAGCCGAAATGTCGAATTAAAAGGTCACAAAAACGCCAACAAAGAAATGCTAAACAAGCAGAATATTACAAGACTCTTAATACTGTTCTGCTTCAACCAAATTGATGCCCTTTTTTAATCTAAAATTAAACAGAAGCTGAAATAAATGAAGTTACAAAATAAAAGTACATCGAATTTCTAATAAATGTAGACAGATTTAAATTAATTCGGCATCAAACGTGGACTAGACAATTGACAAAATTAATTTAAAAAGTGGAAACGGTAAATGTAGAATTTCTAATAGATTACATGGAAAAAAAACTACACCGATTTTTAATTTTACAGTCAAATAACGCAGGAAATAAAAAAATCCTAAATAAATTCAGCATCAAATAAACTAGACAGTTCACCAAATTAATTAAAAACAGGCAGAAGCTGACATGTAGAATTAAAAGTCATAATATAATAACGCGAACCAATGGAAATGCTAAATAAAATAATATTACAAAACAATACTGTTCTGCTTCAGCCAAATTGATTATTTTTTTATCTAAAATTAAACAGAAGCTAAAATAAATAAAGCAGCCACAAAATAAAAGCGAGCGACAGGAACATAAACCTCAAATAACCAATGAGAAAACGCTTGTATATTGAATTTTTTACAAATTACATTGAAAAAATCAAATTGATAGTGTTGTGCCTTGGTCAATTGACCGGTCAATTTGACCACGGTCAAAAACTGTGTGGTCAAATTCACTGTCAAATGCTCTTTTAGCCTTAAAATTGCTTATATTAAATTACACTATCAATCAACGGTTTTTTTTGTAGAAGGTCTTTATTATTGGCTGTAAGCCTGTAACTAATCAAACATTTACTGAAATTGCAAAAATGCAGGAGATTTACATATTTCGCGAGGGGATTCACACAGCGACCAATGTTCCTTGGGGAAGTACCCCTTTGTGCAAATTGTAAATTCAGCATTGGAGTGTTCAGTTTCAGTTGTGCTTTACTTACAGAACTATCAATACAATTGATTAAAAAAAGGTTAATTAAAAAAATTTAAATGGTCAAATGAGTGGTCAATTGGCTGGTCAATTGACCAAAAAGTTGTTGACCGGTCAAAGGCACAACACTACAAATTGACAAGTCATTTTTAATCTAAAATTGAGCAGAACTGGAATAAATTTACCAAATGGTCGCAAAATGAAAGTGACAGTAACATAACCCAAATTTCTAATCAATTACATCGAAAAATCCAAAAAGCCAGATTAATAAGTGGTTTTTTCATCTAAAATGCAACAACAGAAACTGAAATAAATTGAGTAGAACGACATCAAACGAAACCGGCAGTAACATAACCTAAAATAACGAATTGCAGAACGTTAGTACATCGAATTTCTAATTTACGTCGAAAAATCAACTACGCCGCATTTAAAATTCCCAGCTAAATACTGCAGGAAATCTGAAAAATGCTTAAATTAACTGAGCATAAAGTGTAAAGTAGAAGTTTCACAGAATTAATTAAAAAACGTAGAATGTGTAAATGTAGAATTAGATGAAACACGAACAAAGGTGAAACAAAAATTTGTAAGTCATTTTTTTATCTAAAATTAAACAGCAACTGAAATAGATTAAGAAATCGGTTACAAAATTAAAAGTAGTAGTAACATAACCTATAAATAACGAATGAGAGAACGCTAGTATAGGTACCTACATCAAATTTCTAATAAATTATCTACATTGGAAAAGCAAAGTTCAGAAAGTCATGTTTTTAAATGTAAAATTAAATAGAAATTAAGCAAAAGGTCAGAAAATAAGAGTGACCATAACCTAACGTAAATTAACGAATGGCATAACGTTCAAATAAATCGAATTTATTATAAATTAGTATTTTGATATAGTCAGTAAAAAGTCGCCAAAATAAAAGGCTCAGTAACATAACCTCAAATAACGAATGACAGAACTGGTGTTCTGTACATCGATTTTTTAATAAAATACATAGAAAAATAAAATTAAGTAATTTTTAATCAAAAATTCAGCAGAAACTGGAATAAATTAACCAGAGTCACAAAATAAAAGTGACAGTAACATAACCACAAATAACGAATGACGGAACGCTTGTATCTAATAAATGACATCAAAACAGCCAAATTAATAAGTCATTTTTAAATCTAAAATGCAACAGAAAAACCCAACCCACTGGGCCCATGGGGGGTTTTTTCGAACTTTTTCGGGTTTTTTCGGGCTCTTTCGAGTTTTTCCCGTCTTCCCGGGATAATGGCTTTTCGAATAAAAGATGAAGTATTTTTTCCATCATCATTGATGACAAATGCTGTCATCAATCAGTTTTCATCCCCTCAATGGTGGAAACTTGTTGCAAAAAGAACCGAAAAAATGTCAAACTTGCCACATGGTTTTTGGGATTTTTTCTGAGGTCTATCTTCGGTGCCGGCATCTTCAGCTTCCATTGAACGATACTTTTCTACATTCGGACTTGTTTGGAGTAAACTTCGAAATCGCCTGGGCGTAGAAAAAGCCACACAACTAGTACAAGTGTACAGAAATTTGCGCTCAACTGATACACACCCTATTGAGTGGTAATAACTAATTGTTCTTGCTCTAATATTCTGTTTTTTACAATCATTGATTATATTTCTAATGTTGTATTATTCTTAAAGATAATTAATTGTGTTTTACTAATTTGTAATAAATTCTAAAAGTTGAGGTTTTTTGTTCAAATTGTTTAACCCAAGTTGTGAGTTTACTAGCCCTTGGAGTGAATTCAGGACCGAAAGACTCAGTGGTTTTTTCGAGCGGGTTTTTTCACGTGGGCCCAGCCCGAAAAAACCCGTCGGTTTTTTTCGGGCTGGGCCCACTGTGGCGAACCCTGACAGAAACTGAAATAAATTAAGCTCGACAAAAAATAAAAGCGGCAGTAAAGTTTGTATGAAATGAACATGAACAGCCTACTCCAGGTATACATGCGGATTAGGCGCATTTTCCTGTAACCAATACTTTGTTTACTTGTAATCCTTTGTTGTGCATGCTATTTACCTGTTGAGGCGACTTATAATACTCCCTTAAACAGTTTTGGTAATCACAAATGATTGACATAAGCTCCAAACCCAAGTAACTGCTGTAAATCCATCTTAAGTACATTGTGCCAATTGCTTCCATACAAATTTTAACATAACCCCAAATAACTATGACAGCAGTGTTGCCAACTCTTCGCAAGTTGTATTCGCTAAATTGGTACTAAAAGTCTCTATGCACATTAGAAAATCAAGCATTTATTTTTTTTTCCACAGAATAAAGAAATACGTAAACTACTTATGAATATAAAAATAAAAACTTACCTATTTATTTAAGGAAAAAACAATTGAACGTTCTAATTCTTCGTACCAAGTGATTACAATTGACAATGACAAATTGTGCAATGTGCAAACGTTGCAAAGAGTAAAGATAAAGCTCCTTCAGTTTTTAATTTTAAAATCTCCGGCATCATGAGCGCAAATATGACCGTCTGGTCACGTACGAAATACAAATCAATGTCAGGTAAACAATATAATTTCTGGCGTTAATCATATTAGTATAACAAATTTGCAAATAATATTTTGAAATTCTTTCGTATATGAAAATTGTTGAGGATAAATTTGTAGCTTTAGAAATATTGAAATTAATAAATTTTTACATATTTTTTTAAATTGCGAATAATACCCTAGAATTTCAAACTAAAATATATCAAAAACGCTAGAAAAGTCGCTAATCGCAAATTCCAATTTTTTTTAGCTAAACCACTTGTTAAATACCCTAGATTTAGCGACTTTTCGCCGTTGTTGGCAACACTGTATGACAGAACGTTAGTACATCGAAATTTTTAATAAATTGCATCGAAAAATGCCAATACATCGAATTTCTAACAAATTACATCTAAAAATCAAATAACGCCGAATTAAATTAAGATGTCAAAGAAAGCAATAAATCATAGGTACAGTCGTGTTCAAATAAATCTGGGACAGTGTTTTTTTCACATGCAGATTGAATTAAGAATTGAAGAATATCTCCATGAATTTCCTCTTATCAGAAAGCGTTGCAGATTTCATTTCCTGTTAAAGTTTAATGTAGCTCTTTCTGATAGCAGAAAATCCATGGAGATATTCTTTAATTCTTAACTGAACCCATGGTGTAAAGAATACAAGGTGTAACGTTCCGCAGAATGTGGGCGGACCTCAAATTCAACCAATAGGACATGGTCCGACAAATGGCACGATTGGTAGTACTGAAGTGTATTGTTGAAGACGCTGTCGATGTCAAATTCGAGGTTAGGTTTTGCGTCAGTTGGTGTCAGATTTACGCAAAATGTAACCTGCTAAACCCGAATTTGACATCGACTGACAGTGGCAGCAACATATACGATCGCAACCATGGTTACACCATGATCGCGGCCGTGATGGATTTTCTGAGCAGGGACCATCGGGGATTGGTTGACATCTCCCCTCTATTTTCTGAACGACTGCCCATCCCGGGAGCGTTTCACCTTGTATTCTTTACACCATGACTGAACCTACGTATGAATAAAACATTGTCCCAGATGTTTTTGAACATGACTGTACATTTCGTTAAATACATTTAGCATCAAACATAAACTAGCCAGGGAATGTAGGATAAAGAAAGTCTCAGTAAAATAAGAAAAAGTACTCCAACAAATAGAACAATTTTAAGAAACTTTATACTGTATGGTAGTGAAGATAATAGGCAACATTCAACTTGATAGTATTTAGATAACAATAAAATTGTAAAAACTTAAACTTTGAAAGGATGTCTTGATTTGATAGCTTTATTGATTCTGGAAGCATGCAGATGGATCATCAACAATGCTCCTATAGCGTTTTTCATCCTTTTCTAGAGACTGCTTAATCATTATCAAGGTTGATGTGTTCTTGAACCATGGGAAATCTCGAGTAGTAATGTAAATGTATCTAATGAATGACTATTAAATGTATAAGCTCTTTAATGTTTTCTGCCAGGAAGCTAACTTAGGAATTTCAATGGAGAAAACTTGCAGAATTTACAAGAATCGAGTCTTGTCATTTAAGATGTTCGTTGGAGTTGTATTGTAGAATTTGATGAAGTGTGCGTAGTTAACCAGTTTCGAAGATATTCGAGTACACAGCAACCATTTTCTCCATAATTAATAGGTATCTGTAATTAGAATAATTTGAGGTCATATAATAATGTGCATAACATTTGCATTCGGTTTTCATTGAGAAGATACATATTCCTTGAAGTTCGGCATCTAAAATTCCTCAGTTGATGGAAGCTACAGCTATTATTGTTTTGTTAAGAATCTTTTGATCTTTGGATCATCCATAGTGGATTTTTGAGGAGTTCACTGCTGGTTAAGGATATGTGCTGGTTCAACAAAGATATAAATACTGGATGATAAATCAATATAAACTGCACGAAGCATTAAATGATATAACTGAGCCTTTTGTCTCTAGAGGAAGTTAAATTGCGTAAATTAATATTTTGTTACGTTCTGATAACCGAGTAATTGTAAAGTATTGAATGTTATGGTAATCAAGACTGATTGGAGATTCAAAACCTGTATTCAGTTTTCAGTATCATTTCAAACCATTCTCTCGTAAACGTGTGAGAGTAATAACAAACGGTTGTAAGAGTTTTGATCAGACAATAGTTTTGCAGATGTTGTAATAACAAGTCTTTTCTGTAAAATCAGTTGCTAATTGTGGCAATATGTGATTTGCACAATATAATTTTCGAGACCAAAATCTCACTTCTAGATTTAATAAATTTCATACATCTATGTGAATACTAAAAATACAGTGAAATAATGTTTTAAATGTCGTTAAGAAAACAATGGCAAAGATGATATATTAACATGTGCTCCTTAAATACCAACAATTGTGTAAACATGAAATGTTAGCTTCAACTTTCGCAAATTAAAATCTACTTATTGCACTTACAATATTTTCTCATAGAGCTTCATGTAAACATTGGATAAAATGCTTTTAAACAGTCATGGCTTTAATTGCCGATTAGCAGATTACTATCATAAAAGTTTTTGCTACATTTATAAATATGCCTGTTAATGACATTTAGTCAAAACATTAGAGCAGAACTTTAAAATCCTCAAGACGAATGCATCTTGAATCTAAATTAGAGCGTCTCCCACATCTCAACAGTTTTTTTGTTGCAGGCACACTTGAACACATGCAAACACGACGCAAAGCCCTGCACTGGCAACTGCGGAGCGCAGATCCCCCGGGTGCTGATGGAGGACCACCTGAAGTACACGTGTCCCCTACGAAGGGCTAGGTGTGAGTTCTGCACCAAGGACTTCACGGGAGAGTCTTTGGAAGTAAGTAGTAGCAATTTTTTGGCAACTGCCAGAGCCACTCCAGAGGCCCATTTAACGACTGTAAACAAGGAAGCTGAGTGCATACAGCAGCCCCAAAAAACTAACAGCTTCTGCAGACAGCCAGATGTAAATACAGAAACTAATTTGGGCCCTCAATTTACACCAGGCAGGCTTGGTTTATTTGAGCTATTTTCCACGCTTCGGTGTGGAATGTGTGCTGGGGAATCTGTGTTTCGGGAGTATCGCAAAGCTTTTGGTCATGTCCAGCATTTGATGGGGTTTTTGTCTACTTATGGGTTTTTTTTTCATTGTTGCCATGGATATTTTAGAGATTGTTAAATGGCAAAAAAATATTGTTTTATTAGCTTCACTTAACGCTGCTGTTTTTTTAATAGAAATTCTGATTTTTTTATTGTAGGATATTGAGAGTTACGTATTTAATTTATGAAAATCAGGCACATCAAACAAATGCAAACTCAATAAAAAATTAAACAAAGAATCGGATCAAAGAATGATCTAAAACTTTTTCCGTGCCATTTTGTTATCTACCTGATTAATAAAGCAACATAATAAAAGAATTCAATTAGGTTAAATCAAAGAAGAAACTTGGTTAAATTGAAACGAACGGTCCCTGAACAATTGATTAAAAACAATGTTAGTGTAAAATCAAGTTCATCAAACTGAACTTGGTTGCATTTTACCACTTCTTGATCTGCTGCCAGTTCTTAGAAGTCAGTAAAGTTTGTTAGACCAAGCGGTACATCTTGTTGGCTTTGTTGATTTTCCTTCTGGTATTATAATATTAATAATAATAATAATATGGTCTTTATTTACACATATAACACTGGATCACAATTTACATAAAAAGAAAAAAATACCTATATTCAATCATTAATAATAAAAAAAAATATATATGGAGGGCGAGATTCAGCTTAAAGCAGAAGCAGTGAGCTGTTCTTTCACCTAACCCTACGTTGCAAAAACAACAAAAACACACAATACTAAAAATATAGTCTGGCTTTGCCTTCACTGTTGCCCGAAAAGCACAACGCATTAAAAAATAAATAAATAGGGGAACACGTTAAATTTGTCTTGAATGAAGTGTTTTGCTGAGCTGGCACCTAAACGAGGATAAAGATAGTGTTTGTACTTTGAGGTGTACGGGCAGGTCACCAAACCATTTCGCAATGTTATATAGATAACGTCGTTTTCCAAATTCACTGTAACGTAATGGAACAGTGATATTACCCCTAAACCTCAAATTCAAATTATGCACATCTGTATGAAATGAGATTTTGTTATATAAGGAGTCTTAAATAGCAGAATTTTATAATACAAAACGGAGCGATGAAAGAGTCGCCTGTTGATCATATTTAACCACCCAGCATCTTTAAATTTATAAGTTATCCTGTCATATTTACGTATACCATAAATAAGTGGCAAACAGGCATTCTGTAGTTTTTGAATCCTAACTTTATCCTGATTATCAAGACATGAATCGTTCGCAATAGTACATCTGTGATAAAACCAAACTACGGCATAATGTAGCCTTTACCCCGGTGCTCAAAACATGTCGGTTTTGGTATATAGATCGCAGATTGCAATAAGCTTTCTACAAACATTTAGAGACATGTTGCTTAAAACGTAGCGAGGAATCCAAAATTAATCCTAAGTTCTTTATAGTTTCAAAAACTGGTAATAAATTATCGAAAATTTTGACTTGTACATGAAGTTTCGCAAATTCAATATCTTTTTTCTTTCCAAAATATATTACAGACGATTTATTAGCATTAAGCTTTAATTAATGCTGTTGAGAAGTGGTAGAGACACGTTCCAAATCTTTATTAATACATTTTTATTTAACTCCCTTTTTTATTATTTTAGCTGTTATTAAACATCGAGCTCAGTAAGGAGATTAGTCTGTAGTTCTTGTACTGTTTTGTGGTTTCTTTTTCGTATATAGGCACTATCATATTTTTGCTCCATTCTTTAGGCGTTTCACATTTCTCCCAGACTTTCCTTCAATTTATATATTCTTTCTGCCAATTTCTTTCCACCATACTTCAATAGTTCTCCAGGCATTTTATCACTTCCTGAGCATTTGGCATTCTTTAGCATTTTAATGGTTTCTTCTACGTCATATACTGTTTGAGGCTTTCGCGGTTATTCGAATTATTCTTATTAACATAGAATTTCGGCTTAGACTACGCAGTCTGTGCGACTTTCACTGTGCTGATACAAGCTGCAAGGTCTTGCGAAATGTTAGTCAATTCAGTCTTCTACCTCTTTCAACTTTAGGAGTTTGAGTTCTTGTTTTTTTGTTGCGTTCAAAAGTATGCTGTCCATGCTTGGTTCATCTTCTTGTGCCAGTAGTAATTATTTATAATGTTCCACCCATATTTTTATGCCTGCTTCTGCGCCCAGTAGCTCCCCTTCTTTGTTTTCTACAAATGGTGTTTTTGGTTGGCATCTTTTTTCTGATTTGGACTGTTTTGTTATAGAATAGTCGTATAGTTTGCCTATTATAGGTTTCTTCTATTTCTTCTATTGCTCTTGCTCTGTATTCTCTCTTCTTTTTCCTGAAGACTCTTAGCTTTGTTTCCCTTGTATCTTCAACAGCTCTTATATACTCACTGTCAGACCACTCTTCGCCACTCTTTCCTTTTTACTAATCTTTTGTTAGTTCTTCTAAGTTTCTGTGTTTGTCGTTTGCATTTCATCTGTTGCCTTGGTATTTGCTGCTTTAAAAACACTTGTACCATATAGTGATCGCTGTTGGCATCCACTCCACCGTATGGTTTTAATTTATTTATTATGTATGCTTATTCTTGATCAAGATGTGACCAATGCGGCTTAGTACTTTCCAATTTGGGCTGGTTTACGTTCCCATATAAATGTATGTGTGTTTCGAAAGTCTATTTGCGAAAGCAATAAATTTTCTTCGGTTTGTATTGCTGTTTGCTGTTTATTCCTATAATTTCTTTATATTTCTACTCCTCAATCTTGGCATTAAAATCACCAGCTACAATTTTCATATTTTACAACAATTCTAGCTTTTCGGAATTTGGTTTGTATTCTTCTTGAGTATCTTTTGATGGTGTTCGTGTTCCCCTCTAATTCTTATAAAGCTTAGCCTCTCATTTATTCTTTTTGTTTGCATCAACAATGTCTCTAGTGTATTTCTTCTTCTGCATCTTCAAACACAAATATCGTCTGCTGTCTCGCACAAGAAAAAACGGTTGCAGCAAAGCATCATGTTCTTGCAAGGTATTAAGCAATAGTAGGTGGTTTTGGGGAAGGAACAACAGATAGGATTGTTACCAACTCAAGACAACAGATTTGAAAAACAGCGAAATTTATGATTGTTGGGTCTCTCTGTCTGTAATAATTTTAAATATTACAATTGAACATTTGCAAGTGCTTAACAAAATTCTACCAATCAGAGCCAGTTACTAGCTCTACTACTAATCATATGTGACAAAGTGGAGGCGCCATCTGTTAGTACTATCTGAAAGAACCCCCCCGGATCCGTTTAAGGCCATCCAAATCGGAATTTTGACATCAAAGGAACCGACAGTGAGTGTCTCTACTTGTTTGATATATGTACGCTGTTAACGTCAAAATACACAGCCGTTTAATTTGAATTTTTTAAATTCTATATCGTAATGATGACATTTCAGCTGTCATTTGAATTTGCGAAATGGCAGTTATTTTTGCACTGGTGCGGAAATTAATCATTGCAATGAGGATTTTCATATCCTTTTTTCCACTCTTGGATTGGTAGCACCACTATCTGCCAAAAACCCGTAAGCTGACCTGTCTCTCGAGTGTTGAAGTCAACTTCAACAATACTCGCAAAAAATGCCAATTTGTTTATGCAAATTAACAAAGATATATTGCCCCTTTAAATTCACACAAAACAATAAAGAAAATCGGGATTAAACCCTAGAATAAATGGCCATTTCTAAACACTTCAGTCTTGTAAAATACGAGTGGATGATTAACGCAAAATAACTCGTGGCTGCTCGCAGTTACAAATCAAGAATCAGAATAGCGGTATTTGAAATATATCCACGTATAATTAACGTTAAAAAGACGCCAAAATAAGTGTCTTATACTCGAATATTAAACTTTAGTGCATCAAAATCCGGCATCGCGATTTGGTGCATTGAAATCTGGCTCAGCAATTCGCGTATGTGTTTATTTGTCTCTTAATCGCATTTGCGGAATCTTATCACTCAAACCGTAAACATTTTCTGTATCAGGTTAACTTAAGCTCGTTGAGAATTGCTGTGCAGAGGATTGGGATGGTGTAAGTCACCAACCTTTGATGACTCCTACTTACTTAGTGTGTGGTTATTTTGCACTTACATGAAGTGCAAACACTGGCTTGCTGTACACAAACATTTAGGCAGTAAAGTGTATTTACTGCGCGGCTTTGCTGCTTTTATTTAACCTGCTGTAAGCGAATTTGACTGAGAGTCGCTCACAGACGTGTGCCATTGTGGCTCGGCATGCGACCGCCGTTGATTAACATTAAACGCTGCATACATAACAATCCAGGTACTAAAACATGTCCGGATTCGCGCACTTCAACTATATTAAATTACAATTATGAAACTTAATTAACAATGAAACTGGCTGCATATGTAAATATTAAAATAAACAATTCAAGCAAGGAGGCCCGATGTTCTTTTCATCATGTAAATAAATTTTAACAAAAACTTTGTTTGGGAGCCAGACTGCTGTGCCACAAGATATTTTAAATATTTGGATACTGTCAATACAATTATATAAAACAAGAAATTAAAAAAAGTTATTTAAGATTTTTATGGGATTTAAAAAATCTTGTACTCGACGTAATTTTTTATTCCATTACAATTTATTACTCAGAATTAATCAGGCTAATGGCTGCCTGGCGTTAACTGTCATTTCTGGGACACCCTGTATAATGGCAGAAATTGGAAACTTTCTTTTTCATAATTTGCATATTTTGTAATACATACTGCAAGTTCACATAATATTGCTAAGTTTAACATATATAAAACTCAAGGAAAGAAATAGAATTGTTATTATAGATTTTCTGGTAATTGACGTCTTTACATGATTTTATTGTTCTTCCGTTTAAAGTGAGAAGCTTTTGGAAAAATTCTTGCATTTACTAAAAATCTACAATGCACCAAAAACTTAATTTTAATATTTTTTACAGAATCACATAGGCAACTGTGGCTATGAGCCGATCTACTGTGAGAACAAATGCGGCTTGAAGGTGCAGAGGCGGCTCCTGAGCCAGCACAAGGGTGGGGAGTGCTTCAAGCGCCTCGTGGCCTGCAGGTACTGCAAGAAGGACTTCGTGGCGGACACAATGGCAGCCCACCACAACAAATGTGGCCGGGTGCCCGTGGCCTGCCCCAACAGATGTGAATCAAGTGGGCTCGTGCGGGAGGACATGGAGCTGCACCTGAAGGACCATTGCACGACGTCCCTCCTCAGCTGCACCTTCAAAGATGCTGGATGCAGGTTTAAGGTACTGATTGGAATTTTAATGGCTGTTTTTGTATTTATGTCAACATTTCTGAAAAAAAAACAGCCCCATAAAAGAAAGAGAATTAATTTTTCGTAATGTAGGGCCCCCGATACTCCATGGAAAAGCACCTGGAAGAGAACTCCCAGCAGCACCTGTCACTGATGTGCGGCCTGGTGACGAAACAGCAGCACCAGATCGCGTCCCTCAAGAGTGCTCTGTCCAGGCTGTCTCTCAACTATTCCGGGACACTCATCTGGAAGATCAGCGACTTCTCTGCCAAAATGGCCGAGGCAAAAACCAAAGAGGGGATGGAGTTGGTTTCCCCCCCATTTTATACTAGTCAATATGGATATAAGCTTCAGGTAAGCGAGTTCCAGTAACACACCTATTAATGCTACTACGTTTTGAAATAACCAGATCATTTTTAACCCTGGTCAACGAAGTTAGTTGTTTGGCTTTGCTTAGTTTGTTAATGCTACACATGAAATCTTACCCTATTAACACAAGCTAAAACTATTTCTTCCTTTGCAGGCGTCCTTATTTCCGAACGGAAATGGAGCTGGAGAGGATACCCACATCTCAGTGTACATAAAAATTCTGCCGGGGGAATACGACGCGCTGCTGCGGTGGCCCTTCGCCCACTCAGTGTCTTTCACGCTGTTCGACCAGTCCACCTGCCCAGAAAAAGCCTGCAACATCATGGAGAGCTTCATACCGGACCCCACGTGGAAGAACTTCCAAAGGCCTAGCAAGGAGCCCGACTCCCTGGGCTTCGGTTTTCCACGGTTCGTCTCCCACGAGATGCTGAAGAAGCGCCACTTCATGAAGGATGACACCATGTTCGTTAGGGTGAAGGTGGACCCCAGCAAGATCGTGGCTGTGTAGACTTGTTGCAATATTTCAGTATGATCTCTCGTGTACATAGCTGTATAGCCTAAGTGTAAGTTGGTGTGATTTAGGTTTGTGAAGTAACTTACTTCGAAGACTGTATTTTGTATGTAGAAGACAATGAGCCTTGTAGAGCCACCGTGTAAATTAAATGTATATTTTTATAATGTTTGTAGATGAACATGTTCTCTAACAGAAAGGTAGTTAGGACGCTCAGGAATATGTAAAAATCTAAAACGTTCTGAAGGTGTAAATGTAGTACGTGTGATAGCTGGAGAAAACCAAAGGCTTGTTTCATATCTTGTTCTGTGTAAATATTTAGGTTAAGTGTACATAAGTCATAGTCATTTCTTTATAATTAATTTTTTTAGAATAAAACAATATATTGTACTGATTTCTATTATTTCGTTGCAAAACATTGTAACCATTCATCCCCACTTTTGAGCAACATTAAAGGAGAGAACTACACCAATGAAATAAGTGAGGTGGCCGCGGGGGAAGGGACGTTGCAGGCTAATCGCACATGTCATTGTTTTGTCTAGATTCTTATCGATCGATAAAAATTTAAGCGATCACAAGCCCTATGTGAATTGTCGCAGTCTGGTGAACTTGTGGTTGGAGTTTATATAATTAGTAGGGATTATAAAACAGTTTTTCCAAACTAATTTGTTTTACAAAATATTTTATTAGGGTAGTTGTTATAACATCCATATTATTTTGTACCTATTATAACTTGAGCACTAGCTGTGTTTGTTTTACATTTGGCAGACCAGTAAAATTTGACATTAGTTTTGTTGAGTTATTTTAGTCGCGACTAAAACAGTTGTAATAAAATGGCTATACAACAAAATGTGAAATTCAATTTGCATATTTTTACACCGATTCCGAAAATACAGTACAAAATTTCGTACATTTTCGTATTTTTATATTTTCTGAGCTAAACTGCAAGTCAAATAATAGCGCTTAGAAATACACTTTTACAATAAATTTATTTTTAATGAAATATAGCCTTTACCCTAATCGTTACATGTTTGCACATTTACCCAACCTGACCCTAATAAATTATTATAACACTAACACATTTAATAATATCTAGTTTTCAATTATGGCCAAAGCAAAACCATGTTATGGAAAACTTAAAAAAACAAAAAGAACACAATTTATAGTTAGGCTAAATAAAGTAAGACGAATGTTAGCAGAAAATAGTACCAGGTAATCAGACCCTTATAAATAAAGAAAACTGTTAACCTTCCGTAAACCATTTTTTTATTTTAAAAAATTCATAGCTAATATTTAGAAACACGACAGGAAAACTTAATTAATTGATCATTTTCATAAGAAAAAAAAACATCATTTAGTTTTTTTTTTGATAAAAAACATGCCGTTTTTTATTATACGTCTCTGAAAACACCTTGTTTTCATCTGTTTTTGCAATGACGTAAATGTGGCATTTTCAGAACACCCCACGGAAAACTTTCCCAGTTGTCCGATTTTTTCCGTGCACTAAATTAATAAAAAGTAAATCGTTGCTATGGAAACGTTAATCGTGTTTTGTACTATCTTTACGATGTATTATTATTACTTTGAAAATAAAATTTATTACTTATCCTTTTTTACATTGTTTTCAAATAAGTATAATCAAAAATATCGTTCAATACACGTCCAGCAATGGTTTTTTCTGTGCTTGCATGACTTTTCATGTTCGGCTTCGCCTCACACGCGAATTAGTCACGCCCGCACGAAAAATCCTTATTTATAGACCCGTAATGAAAGATATTATTACGCCTTCTAACAAAAATAATTATTATTGTTTCTGTGTGACATTTTCTAGAAGTAGTTTTTGTAATTTGTCTATTTTCTTAGCAATCTAATCTTAGAAGTTACATTTTACACTACAAATTCAAAGGAGGAAGTGACTATTTCTACAAATTAAATTAAAAAAAATGCGTTTTAGGATTGCGAACCATAAACTTGAGGTTGAAGTACAGGAATATCTATTAAAGAATTGCATGAACTTGGAAAGTGAGCAGAATAAAAAGGCACTGGAGGGCAACTCATTTTCCACAGTGAAAAACTTTGTGGACTTTCTAGCACTATTACATATATTTTTATTTTATTTTATTTATTTTGGTACTCAGCCAACAGCCGTTAGGCCAATTATAGGCGCCGCTGTACATTTTATGGGGACCTCCAACTCCACTAACGACTGTCATGATGTTATTATGACATCTGGGACCAACTATTTGCGTGGCAGCCGTACCACGAGGCGCCTGGAGATGCAGCCGTGGAACTCTTATCCAAGTTCGGACCAGAAAGAGCGTTGCTTAACTCTACTGATCGAACGTGAACGCTTGTTCAAGCTGCACCACCAGGGGCCTGTAAGTAAAATATTGCAATATTTGTGATAGATGCTTTACCTTTTCTACTGAAAATCCTGATAAACATTCGGTTGCTAATACAGCTGCAGTTTGGGGAAGGTTAGCAAGATTCAGCAGTTATGCTCACCTATCGGAATTTTTCGCAGTCTTGGCGATTAGAATGGAGCTCGGTGAGACCATACAGTTGGGCACCAAATTAACTGTGCTCTACTCAGAACCACAGACCTAAGAGATAGAGTAACAAGGTCAAAACATCACCATGACACACACCTTATACAATGGTTGCTGCGCAAGCACAAAAGGCGCGCTCCAACTGTGTATCCCGAATCAGGGGCAATTTGAGCATTGAACCGCCAGATGCAAGCACATAAAGCACCAGCCTCTATACTGCAAGATAAAATGAGGTTATCGATAATACATACATACATATTCATTCAATAGAGACGACGAGTACGACCGAAAGCAAGATGGCAAGACACACTTCTCCAACCGGGCCTAGAGCGGTGGCCTCAATCACACTGTATTTACTATCAATCTTATATTGTAAATAAAGTAGTATAATAAAAGATATTTTTTTGTCAATATATGAATGTTTTGATATCTCTTTAGGCAAATATAACATTATAGGAAGTACGGAGTGATTTTTTAAAAATTGGATAGACTGAAATGTATTGTTGGTGACACAGTAAGTCTATGTCAAATTCAAAGTTAGCAGGTTAGGTTTTGCTTCAGTCTGTGTTAAAACTGACGCAAAACCTAACCTGTTAACCTCGAATTTGACATAGACTTACAGCGTCACCAACATTACATTTCAGTATTAGCAACTGATTCAATCTATCCAGGACCTGCTGCAATTGAGTTTTAAAAAATTACTCGGTGTAAATTCAGTTGTAAACGTTATAACATTTACCAATATATCGCAGTAAACTTTATTAACAGTGTCTGCTTTCTTGTAAGGTGTGTAATGTGAGTTCAAATGATAAATGGCTACATAATCGTCAAATTGTACAACGCAGACGATTCATTTTGCCATTTATAAATTAGCAGATGATACCAGCCAATATTTGTCTTTCAAACGCAATCTTGTTTACAGTTAAAAAAGTTTACTTTTTTTACGATTTTTTGTTAAAAGAGTTGATGTCTTCGTAACGATTTTTGTTTAAAAAACCGACTTTTGTGATCACTATGCAAAAAATAAGTTTGTTACATTATTTGCATTAAGTGTAAAGATATAAACTACAATTAAATTAAGAATAGTATATTTCATTACGAGTCAATTCAAAACCGTCAAGCTGCCTAAATATAGGGAATTCCATAAAAAAAGTAAGTTAAATTTGTCGCGCTTTTTTGAGGCACCCTGTATAATCAAAAGTATTTCAGTATTGTGCACCTACAAGGGGGAGGGGGCGGATTGGGGGATAAAGTCAATGAAAAAGATCGAGGTGAAATAGTTTGTTACATTATAAATATGATTCCGCAAATTATTTTACATTTCTGAAATCGCCTAGGATAATTCTCGGCCTCATCAATAGGGTAAACCATAGATCAAAACTTTCTTTGGAACACTTGTGCTACATGGCATTCTATTAATAATTAATATTTATTGCTAACACTAATAATGTAAAATAAAATCTTAGCAGCTCTCAGTATTTATAATTGGGTAGACTATCCAAATCCAATCGAATGTATCTGAGAAGTTAAGTAAACCGTGAAGAAACTAAATTTTTGTGGAGAAAATTTTAAATATTTTCTAAAAATATATTTTGTCACTTTACCCACTTTCTACTAACGACTTTGCTCTGAAACTTTTAAATATGAACCTCTAGTTAACACGAAGAGTTTTGTTGATAACCCGAACCCGAAGTCTTCCGGTCGAAATGTCAGTGTTGGTAACCCTACCTATTACTTGTAGATAAGTGATATTTATGTAAAACTCTCATACTCTCATAGTTTTACAACTATCTTCCACCCCGTCGTGGTTGTCGGGCCCAGTATTGTAGTCGTCTAAAAAAATATTCATGTTACATGTTTATGCTATCCTAATGCGAGTTTGAATTACGTCATTAGTAGTAGTGTCATCTATCTAACAGAGGTTGAACTATTTTTAGCAGAGGAACACGTATCAAAGCTCAAATTACCAACACGAAATTTACTAACGATGAGCTATTAAAAGTATTTGTTGCCATAGGCGTAACTTGAGGAATCACTTTGGGGGGGGGGCAAAATCAAGACTTCACAAAATTTTTAAATCTAAATTGCAAAAAATGCTGCATTTACACTTTAAAATCAAAATTTTGTGGGGGCCACTGCCCCCCCCCCCCTTGCCCCTCCCAAGTTACGCCTATGTTTGTTGCTTCTAGGTCATCTGCTAAACTTCTGGTTCAAATTATTTGAACTTGTAGTATGTTACAGTTAAAACCCTAGAGAATATCGCCCCCTATTTTGTTTTACTGTTTGAAGAGTATTTTTTACAGAAATAAATCGTCGAATTTCACGTTCAAAAATGCACTTTATTTATATTTGTTAGTAAAAACCGTAATTTATAAACTAAATTTTAAATACGGAAGCCACCTTCCTTGAATCTTTCTGCTTATTTTCGTATATTGTACTTTTAATTTGGTTCGGTATTAATCGCACTGTCTGCTCTCAAGTGAAGTCATGATAACCGCAATTTTAAGTTAAATTTCGTAAGAGTAAATCGCCACCTTATTGGTTAGCAAATATAATACAGGGTGTAACTCAAATACTTTCCCAATAACTGGCCCATATTGTACGTTACAAATTGGCCAAAAACGTTCATATAAGCATAGTTTCAATTAGAGATGGGCGCGTGAGTGATTTTTCACTTACGTCACGAACGTTTCACGCTTGCTTTAAACACTCACGTTCACGGAGTGACACGCTACTCACGACGTGACACGCAGCTTTTATTTCAAAATTTAAGTTCAGATAGAACAGAATGTTCAAATTTAAAACTAATGAAAAAAAAACGTAAACAGAACTAAAAATATGTTTTGCACGTGACATAATTTACGTGATATGTTGCAATCAGAATACTTGACACAAAAAGAAAAAAAAATGAAAATTGACTACAATAACTTACGACAAGGGATAAATACTGATTTCTCGCAAATACATTTCTTGCAGCTGTCTTCAAAGACATTACTTTTAATACCAAAAGCTGTTATTGGAATTGACGTTTCCCTGATTGGTATGAGTGCAGAAGGTATATGTTACTAGGCAACACTTTTAATTCGTAGGTTTAAAAGTACTTTTACGTACAAGGATTAACATTTTCAGCGTGAAGGCGAGTATACAAAACAAAACATTAGTTTTATTAGAATAATAAGTTCATCTACACGTCTACACAATAAATTGGCTTAAAAATAAAACGTAATCAACATTTTCAGTGTTAAGTCGAGTATACAAAACAAAACATTACTTTTCTAAAAAATAGGTTCATCTACACATCTACACAATACATTTTTGGTTTAATAATAAAACGTAATTAATATTTTCAGCGTTAAGCCGAGTATACAATACAAAACATTAGTTTTATTAGAATAATAAGTTCATCTACACATCTACACATTAAAATTTTGATTTAACAATAATATGTAATCAGCACCTGGGGCACCCTGCAGTTTTTTATTCGTTACTAAATATTTAACATGAAACGTGAATCAAGCCTTGGAAATTTTCACTCACGTTCACGTCACGAGATTAAAATATTAGTCACGTTCACGACGTGACCAGACGTGACACGCCGTGACCCGACGTGACACGACTGTTTTCACGTCACGCGCCCATCCCTAGTTTCAATTCTCAATCTTTACGGAGATACTAATAGTGGGGGGTGGAGGTTTAAAATGAGATTTATGTCATTTTACTGTAAATTAGGAATGAATATTCAAATAAAAATTGGCAAATCTTTTCCACTAATAGAATGCAGGGGCGCCGACTTATAAAAAATATTGGGGGGGCCCATACCGGGGGTCTTATCCTGGGAAATTTTCTAAATTTTAGATGAAAAATAGTGAGTTTTAAAGTTTTTTTAAGCATTTTAGAGTCATATGATCAACATTGGAACCCCAAAAACTGGACTCGCGATAACTCGACACTCCGGGAAACTCGACAAGCCTGACACATTTTTTGGCTTTGAAAAAAGAAACAAAACATAAACACGCAAGCTATTTTTCGTAAAAAGCTAATTTAATTTACAGTAATAGACTTATAGACTATTACAGAGCAGTGAATATATAGCTCTGAAAAGACTGAAATTATATTTAAATAAACTAGCAACCAGTGAGACAAATGTCTCATTTAATAAAACGAAAAAGACCGTTTTTCAAATAGAACGCGTATTAAATAAAAACAATATTTTTTAAAATCACGTGATTGAAATTCTGTTCCTGACCTGACATGACCATTCCAAACATATAACTTTAATAACTTTTTTCTTTATCTCTTACGGTTTGGCTGCTGAAACAGCGTCCCGGACGGACCAGCGTCCCGGACGGACGGAAATCACGCAATTTCTCGAAAACCGGAAGTGTCACGTGACTGAAATTCGGTTCCTGACCTGACATGACCATTCCAAACATATAACTGTCATAACTTTTTTCTCTATCTCTTACGGTTTGGCTGCTGAAACAGCGTCCCGGACGGACCGGCGTCCCGGACGGACGGAAATCACGTGATTTCTCGAAAACCGGAAGTGTCACGTGACTGAAATTCGGTTCCTGACCTGACATGACCATTCCAAACATATAACTGTCATAACTTTTTTCTCTATCTCTTACGGTTTGGCTGCTGAAACAGCGTCCCGGACGGACCAGCGTCCCGGACGGACGGAAATCACGTGATTTCTCGAAAACCGGAAGTGTCACGTGACTGAAATTCGGTTCCTGACCTGACATGACCATTCCAAACATATAACTGTCATAACTTTTTTCTCTATCTCTTACGGTTTGGCTGCTGAAACAGCGTCCCGGACGGACCAGCGTCCCGGACGGACGGAAATCACGTGATTTCTCGAAAACCGGAAGTGTCACGTGACTGAAATTCGGTTCCTGACCTGACATGACCATTCCAAACATATAACTGTCATAACTTTTTTCTCTATCTCTTACGGTTTGGCTGCTGAAACAGCGTCCCGGACGGACCGGCGTCCCGGACGGACGGAAATCACGTGATTTCTCGAAAACCGGAAGTGTCACGTGACTGAAATTCGGTTCCTGACCTGACATGACCATTCCAAACATATAACTGTCATAACTTTTTTCTCTATCTCTTACGGTTTGGCTGCTGAAACAGCGTCCCGGACGGACCAGCGTCCCGGACGGACGGAAATCACGTGATTTCTCGAAAACCGGAAGTGTCACGTGACTGAAATTCGGTTCCTGACCTGACATGACCATTCCAAACATATAACTGTCATAACTTTTTTCTCTATCTCTTACGGTTTGGCTGCTGAAACAGCGTCCCGGACGGACCAGCGTCCCGGACGGACGGAAATCACGTGATTTCTCGAAAACCGGAAGTGTCACGTGACTGAAATTCGGTTCCTGACCTGACATGACCATTCCAAACATATAACTGTCATAACTTTTTTCTCTATCTCTTACGGTTTGGCTGCTGAAACAGCGTCCCGGACGGACCAGCGTCCCGGACGGACGGAAATCACGTGATTTCTCGAAAACCGGAAGTGTCACGTGACTGAAATTCGGTTCCTGACCTGACATGACCATTCCAAACATATAACTGTCATAACTTTTTCTCTCATCTCTTACGGTTTGGCTGCTGAAACAGCGTCCCGGACGGACCAGCGTCCCGGACGGACGGAAATCACGTGATTTCTCGAAAACCGGAAGTGTCACGTGACTGAAATTCGGTTCCTGACCTGACATGACCATTCCAAACATATAACTGTCATAACTTTTTTCTCTATCTCTTACGGTTTGGCTGCTGAAACAGCGTCCCGGACGGACCAGCGTCCCGGACGGACGGAAATCACGTGATTTCTCGAAAACCGGAAGTGTCACGTGACTGAAATTCGGTTCCTGACCTGACATGACCATTCCAAACATATAACTGTTATAACTTTTTTCTCTATCTCTTACGGTTTGGCTGCTGAAACAGCGTCCCGGACGGACCAGCGTCCCGGACGGACGGAAATCACGTGATTTCTCGAAAACCGGAAGTGTCACGTGACTGAAATTTGGTTCCTGGGCTGACATGACCATTCCAAACATATAACTTTAATAACTGTTTTCTCTATCTCTTACGGTTTGGCTGCTGAAACAGCGTCCCGGACAAAACAGCGTCTCGGACAGACGGAAATCACGTGATTTCTCGAAAACCGGAGGTGTCACGTGACTGAAATTCGGTTCCTGGGCTGACATGACCATTCCAAATATATAACTTTAATAACTGTTTTCTCTATCTCTTACGGTTTGGCTGCTGAAACAGCGTCCCGGACAAAACAGCGTCCCGGACAGACGGAAATCACGTGATTTCTCGAAAACCGGAAGTGTCACGTGACTGAAATTCGGTTCCTGACCTGACATGGCCATTCCAAACATATAACTTTAATTACTTTTTTCTCTATCTCTTACGGTTTGGCTGCTGAAACAGCGTCCCGGACAAAACAGCGTCCCGGACAGACGGAAATCACGTGATTTCTCGAAAACCGGAAGTGTCACGTGACTGAAATTTGGTTCCTGACCTGACATCACCATTCCAAACATATAACTTTAATAACTTTTTTCTTTATCTCTTACGGTTTGGCTGCTGAAACAGCGTCCCGGACGGACCAGCGTCCCGGACGGACGGAAATCACGTGATTTCTCGAAAACTGGAAGTGTCACGTGACTGAAATTCGGTTCCTGACCTGACATGACCATTCCAAACATATAACTTTAATAACTTTTTTCTTTATCTCTTACGGTTTGGCTGCTGAAACAGCGTCCCGGACGGACCAGCGTCCCGGACGGACGGAAATCACGTGATTTCTCGAAAACCGGAAGTGTCACGTGACTGAAATTTGGTTCCTGACCTGACATGACCATTCCAAACATATAACTTTCATAACTTTTTTCTCTATCTCTTACGGTTTGGCTGCTGAAACAGCGTCCCGGACGGATCAGCGTCCCGGACGGACGAAAATCACGTGATTTCTCGAAAACCGTAAGTGTCACGTGACTGAAATTCGGTTCCTGACCTGACATGACCATTCCAAACATATAACTGTCATAACTTTTTTCTCTATCTCTTACGGTTTGGCTGCTGAAACAGCGTCCCGGACGGACCAGCGTCCCGGACGGACGGAAATCACGTGATTTCTCGAAAACCGGAAGTGTCACGTGACTGAAATTCGGTTCCTGACCTGACATGACCATTCCAAACATATAACTTTAATAACTTTTTTCTTTATCTCTTACGGTTTGGCTGCTGAAACAGCGTTCCGGACGGACCAGCGTCCCGGACGGACGGAAATCACGTGATTTCTCGAAAACCGGAAGTGTCACGTGACTGAAATTCGGTTCCTGACCTGACATGACCATTCCAAACATATAACTGTCATAACTTTTTTCTCTATCTCTTACGGTTTGGCTGCTGAAACAGCGTCCCGGACGGACCAGCGTCTCGGACGGACGGAAATCACGTGATTTCTCGAAAACCGGAAGTGTCACGTGACTGAAATTCGGTTCCTGACCTGACATGATCATTCCAAACATATAACTTTAATAACTTTTTTCTCTATCTCTTACGGTTTGGCTGCTGAAACAGCGTCCCGGACGGACCAGCGTCCCAGACAGACAAGTCTATTAGATAAAGGATCCTAAACTATCATTAAAAGAATAAAACATAACACTATCATGATTCACACCACTCGCTTTCAGTTAACCTGCTCACTACCGTAATAATTATTTGTTTTAACTCATTACTGAATGTATTTTAAAAGGTAACTATCGACAAATAAGGAAAATAAAAAATACCAACATAATATTGTGATTTTACGAAGCATAATATAACTAAAAATTTTCTTAAATTATTGGCGGGGCTCCGCCCCCCCCCCCCCCCCCAAACGAATTTTTGAGGGGGACCCCATGTAGTCGGCGCCTATGGTAGAATGTAATAGATGAAATGATTTTTAATTTTTACATACGGCTTAAAGAGATTTAAATTAGCAACTCGTATAAACGTTTTCCTTAAAGATTCCTAACGGACCAAAATTTGGTTAAAAATGTATTGGAAAACCTTTTTTACTTGAAAACGTTTTAGCTCGTTTTAGTTTTTTCTTAAATCCAATAGTTTTTTACAAAACAAATACATTATACGTTGCCAGTTTCAACATCATATTTTTTTAATCTAGTAAGCCTTCTATTGGTATAAAATATATCCCTGCCTGAATACGCAATGTCATAGATGAAGTTACAGGAGCCAATTTCCTTTTCCATTTTTTACTGTCGAAGGAACTAGTGATTTTGTTGTTTTTTTTTTAAATTATGTATTATCAAAGAGCAATATAATGACAAGAGGCGCAAGCTTATGGCTGTAAACGTATTGCTTGTTAATTGGGTTGCATACCACTTTTCTCGAATTAAAATGTGGAGAAACCAAACGTTATTTTAGGTTTTCTACCTGAAACCAGCGGCTCAACCCTCAAGTGACTCGAGCGCGAAGATAAATTGCCCATGTTGCCAGATTTGTTGCTGCCGTATTTTAAGGTCGTACCAAAGAGCATATATGCTCTTTGGTCGTACGGATCGGCAAACTTCAAGGAATTTTACAATCCAGATATTCGAATTTGTTAAAATCCGAAAAGGCATTTTTCCGAAATTAAGTAAGATTTCAATAAGGTCGTCAATGCGCGCGCAAAATTCTTCGTTGTTGTAAAAAGCGTGTTTTAACAAGAACGATTTTATTGTTATTTTAAATTTATTAATCGGTATCATTCGAATATCCGGAGGTAATAAATTAAAAAACTTCGGTGCATGGTATAATGGCTCGTTTCGGCTTTTATTGAGGCGCAGGTAATCAATGCAGATATTATTTTTATGTATGCTTGCATTTGGTGTACCGCCGACGGAAACTCTAATCTAGCCGTGTTAATGAATTTTAGTTACAAAAATTCTGTAAATGTTCTTTTACAGTTGTCTAAATAAGGAGATTTTTAGAACATGTAATTGGACAAAGACAAATCTCTTTATTTGGACAACTGTAAAAGAACATTTACGGATTTTTGTTACAGCAATTCATTAACAGGGCTAGATTAAAGTTTCTAGAAGCCATTTAAATAGGTATTAATTAGAATGGAAAAATATTCCACTTAAAAAACGCCTTGCATGGAAAACCTAAAAATTATGCAAACATACTACTTTTCGGTAAATAATAAAAAATTTAAGAAGTAATTAACATTTTATATTATTTTTCCCAATTATAAATCTTTAAAGTGTTCACATCAAAGAGCATTGCTCTTTGGTTCACATAAAAAAATTAATTTTAATATTAAGCCTTTGTATGTGAAATTTTGAAAATATTTAAAAAATTTAAAAATTACTTTTTAGCTAAAGTTAAAAAATAGGTGTTTTCTGGCTTTGAGATTGTTCAGTTAGCTAAAAATAACACACTCTAAAAAAATCTCAGAGTTTTTATTATTTACCGAAAAGTATTATCTTTGCATAATTTTTACGTTTTTTATGCAATGCGCTTTTTAGGAGAAATATTTTTCAATTCTAATTAATATACCGGGTGTCCATTCTCAAAGTCGAACATAGGTAATTAACATTAGAGCATTCACTCATTCTTCATTAAAATAATTCATTTTTCTGTAGATAATTTTAACAGACGTTGACAGAAAATACCTGATTTACGTCAACTAATTACCAATTTTTTTGACAAATGCTGTCGAACTTGAAAATCAAGGCATGGCATATTTAAAAATTCCCAAGCTTTAAATTAATATTTTAAAATAAATATCGCATCTTGAACATTATTATTGGTATCATTTGATGTGTAATAATTTTATCTTCCCATTGATACCATTACCTTCCCTGTAAGTTGAATTGGCGAGCAGGAATCGGCAAAAACGTTCAATACAATATTAATCGCCTATGTTCGACTTTGAGAACGAACACCCGGTATATTTAAATGACTTCAAGAAACTATAATCTACCACTGTTAATGAGTTACTGTTACAAAAATCCTGTAAATTTTTCTTTATCCAATTACATGTTCTAAAAAATTCCTTTAAATATTTAATTACCGCAAAATATAGACTACCAATTTGACAGTTTATACTAAAATAAAGTTGATCATTGCCCACTAGTAATGAACCTAAACGTTTGTATTGCAGTGTTAGGTGGGTTGTACCTATTACCTTTTTCGACGACTGACATCGAAAGTAGATTTTTCTCACTGTCATTTGACAACAGAAAGTTGACATTTGCCGCTGAGCGTGCGTTTTCATCACTTTGCCGCTCGCCGAGCGTTTTGGGTTTCCGCGTGAACAAAATAGGTAGCCACGTCCGAATGTTTCCTTGACAATTCCAAAAAATCAAGTATGCCTTGGAAATTATTAAAAAAATTTATTTTTCTGTAGATTAGCGTGCCTTTTATGTAGTAAATACGACAAAAAGTTATTAAGAAAAGTTGTTTAGAATCAACATTTAGGCCCTTATACCAAATTTCAAAATCCTCGGCCAACTTTGATCTCTTTACAAACTGCAGTGAAATTAAACCAGATTACTAACGACTCTGCTACAGATACTGCGAAATTCATTGCAAATATGAATAACATTTTTGATGGACTAAATAGCAGACACTTCCTAGATCGCAACAAAAATAAACGTCCGTTATCAGTATTTAATAACAACCCTGAAAATATTCTAAAAGAAGGTAAAGAGTTATTTCAAAATATAAAACTTACGTCGCAGAATTCGAAAATAAAGTCTAATGTCTACTGCATTGATGGATTTATTTGGACAATTACTGGAATACTATCACTTTGGGAGGATTTGAAAAAAGAAGACATCAAATATTTACTTACTTCACATTTAAATCAGGACCCTATTGAAAACTTTTTTTCTGTAATTCGTAGCAGAGCCGGATACAATCCATTTCCAACTGTTCAGCAATTCAGAATTTCGATGCAACACAATATGTTCATAAGGCTTCAAAAAGACATCAACGCAAGCAATTGCGAAGTCGATGAAGACATGGAGCACTTAGAATTGAGCAATTTAAAAAATGCTCTAGAATCTTCATACATACCACGTGGGTAAACCTTATTAAAATTTTCGGTATATTTGGATGTTGTTGTTTAGATTTTAGTGGTGATGTAGAAGTCGTAAACAATGCCTCAGTAACGACAGATTTAGAAGGTATAGTATTCTCTGACTTGTATTGAAAATATTTATATACAAATTATTATGTTTAAAGGATCTCGTAATGTCTTACAAAATGAGTGCTTGGAAGATAAAGACAGTCAAGTGCAAGATGTAGTTTTAGACGATTCCCCAGCTTCGTTACAAACTAGTACAAATACTTACGTGGCTGGGTATTTAGCAAATTCTGTACTAAACAAATTTAAATGTAATTATTGTGCAGATGTACTTTTAAAATGTTCAGAGGAGCCATTAGAAGAAAATGAAGCATTTATTTTCGCTAAAGATTATATAATGTTAGTCACATAAAATATTTAAAACGACCATCTAACGAATTTAATGCTTTTATAAGTATTTTGATAAAACAATTTTCCACATTTTATGAAAATAATAAATTATGTAACAGTGTAACTGTAAATATACAAAAAGAATGTATAACAATTATGAAAGATTTTAGAAATTTAACCTGCGAAACTCATTTACATTATGTCATTTCTCTTTTTATTAAAATTATGATTAACAGAATTCACAAAAATATAATTCAAAAGGTACATTACAATAATTCTAAAAATAAACTTCGAATTTTGTCATCTCAATAAGGCAGGCTACAGTGAAATGAATGCTTCATTTTACGATGTTCCACAGATTTTATTCGAGATATTATTAACTAAAAATAAATTTTAATTGTACAGAATAACTTGTTTATAACTTGAATTGAATTTCCTATAGTAGTCTTGCACGTGTGGTTGCACGTGTGGCGATGCGGCAAACACGATCGTTGACAAAGAAAACAAAATACACCGTTCATTTTGCATGGAATGTGCCGCCTTTAAAATAATCGTCTAGCGGTCACATTTATTTAGCAGTGCCTCGATTTTTTTTGCTGAATATCAAATTGATATCATACGAACTCTAGCTCCAGTATATCTGATTTGAAAATAATGATAAATGATGTAGATAGGGGTTGCCCTTTTTAATTACCTAAGTCAAAAAATAATGCTCTTGTAATATTTAAGATCATTTAGTAGCTTATTTGTGTATAATGACGTTTCTTTTACGCACAGTAGTAAACGGCCATAAATAACTCGACCCTTAGCTTTACGAGCCGTTGGGTTGGATGTCTTTTGTTGTCGGACGGGTTAAATCTAGCCCAGATTTGCCAATGGTCCGTTTCCTGTTTTAAGTGACCCTTGTGAAATGTGTTAGATTTTAAGAAGCTGTAAACAAACGGAGGAGGTCAGTTCAGGGAGCGATTGAAATAATAAATGTTTTATTGAGTTTACGGTGTTTTTAATTTCTCACAATTAAAAACATTTTGTCGTCGACTAGCGTCACAATGCCATCTTTAATGTAGGGAAAATCATGCATAAACACCTACTTTATGGCACGAATGCCATAAAGTTGTCATAACAACAAAATAAACACAAAGATCAAGCAGATTTATTTATATTAATATGAATACTACAATTGAAATTTCCTGATATTGTGATACCCGACATAGATGTATTAGCGGTAGAAAGAACATCATTACTCGTTGAAGAAACATTGCTAATCTGTCCACTAGCAGCTCCAAGGGTTCGGGAAATCTTGTTTTTATTTTCTCGCGAATCTGCAATATATCCATAAGCAACTGCATCACTCTTCCAATCTCCATGTCTTTTGAGGGTTCTAATGTCAGCACCGCTATCTGCTAAAATCGTAGCGGATGTTCTCCGAAAGGAGTGACCCGTATACTCAGTAGCATTCGAAATTTTCAGATACGTGGCGATCTTTCGAGGAATCTGGCCAAATGTGTTAATGCCAACCGGATTGCATGTACATCTTCCGCAATTATAGAATAAAAAGAACTTCTCAATTTTCACATGTTTTGGTCTTAAACTAATGTACTTTTTAATAAGATCAGTATAATTCACTGCGCCATCATCATTCAAAATTGTAAATATCCTAGTCCTGTGAGTTTTTGTGTCCCTGATATAAACAACCAGCACAGAGCCTTCCTCCTTGACATCACCAACGCATAAATTATGAAACTCTGCACGTCGACAAGCCCCAAACAAACCAAAAATTGCAACCACCTATAAATAACATTAGTATGACAGAAACTATAATAAACTTTGACATTTAAAAAAATAAATCGTACCTTCATAAGCAAGTACTTGTCATTTGGCGCATTTACAAAAAAATTTATTTATTGTTCCTTTGAAAACACTGCAGACTTCTCTGGTGCATAACCAACCGAATAGTTCTTCAGGAAGGCAGTAAGTTTAGGAAAATTACTAATGTCAATATTGTCCTTTATTCGTAACATGCATTTCAACTTCGAGAACAGACACCATAACGATGAAGACTTGTAAATCTTCGACTAAAAATAAGGTACGATGAATTGGTAGCTAATATATCTAACTCAAAATGCAAATAATTTACCTGATCTAAAAAATACGCAAGCACAACCTTTTCTGTAACTATCTCCGTATTTTTGGCTCTTAGCCATTGCCAAAACTTGTCATACTCTTTCTTATAAATCTCTTCCGACTTCTTAGGAATCAGACTCAGCTCAGCTTCTGCAGCTTTTTTAAGAATTTCATCACTTATTAATAAAGGCTCGTGACAATCATTCATTTTGGCCGAAAATGTGTTTGCGAAACAAAAATTGTTACCATAAGCATAAACAATAGCTTAGCAACCACATTATCATAGCAACAACTACGTCATAGTTTTGTATACATGAACTGCTTTTAAAAAATAGCAGAAATTAATTTCCTTCGAAATTATTATGTTAGTCGACGACAAAATAGTATATGAAACTCGTTTATAATAGAGGATTATGGTATTCGTGAAATTAGCGCATTCGCTTCGCTCATGCGCTAAAATTCACTCATACCATAATCCTCTGAATTATAAACTAATTTCATAATGTACTATTTCGAAATTATGCACGCAATTATGAAACTACAGTAAACTAGAGCTGATATTTACTTGATCACTCGATATACTATAATGCTGACAAAACTAATATAGCTGATATTGTGAGGCCTGTGAAATCTGACACTTTATGTGGGTGAGCGCCCGACTCTGTTTTGGCTAAGAGACAATGGGAAATTTTGTCTGCGTTTCGTAACCCAAGTTACTTTCGTTCGAAGGTTGTGTCAACCTTGGCAACACCGCACTTTAGTTTAAACCAACGAATTCTAGAATTATGGTTTTGCTCTGAGCTGTTTAACTGGGATCCCTCCTGCCAGAGGGATAAGACCTGGGAGCCTAGCGGGCGGGAGATTTTAAGCTATACGCTAATACTGCCTAGCGCTGAGTCTCTTCTCATTATATGCTCTTTGGTATTATCAAATTTTCACTTTTATTAATCATTTTTTGTCACGAATGGGGGTGGAAGATATTTCTAAAAGTATGAGAGTTACATAACATTTGTTTGGATACAAGTTGTAGGTACTAAAGTGCACATTAATAAAATGTATTTATCGTACAGGGTTGCTCACAAAAGTGTGGGAAACCAAACCTACCTTTTTTTTAAATAGAATGCCCTATATTTAGGTATAATATAAAGTTGTACGGGGATTCTCGACCAAGGGCGTACGTCTAGGGGTACACAAGGTGGTTCCAAGTGGTGAGCGTGGTTATTTATAAAAAATGGTGGACTTCATTTGTTTTGTTTAAAAAAATAGTTATATTATAGAAAATTATATGTGGATAACCAATCCTTTTTTTAAGATGTGAAGCAATTCTGTTTTATCCACGATCGATATGTCTTGTGATATGACATACAAAGAAAAAATTTCTGTCTCAGGCATCATTTTGGACACGTCTAGTGGGACCTTTCCAAATATAGCCGATAGAGCAGTGTGAAGGCTTTTGTAATTTCTAATTAAGTACAGACATGCGAGGGTGGATTTGCAAAATATATTGCTATACAAAACCGTAATTCTTTATACTTGAGTGTGTATTAAGTGCCAGTTTACTTCCTGACAAACAAATTTTGAAAAAATCGCTGATTACTTGACAAGTATCTCATTAAATTTAGTGCTATTATCCATATATTTACCAATTTGATTTACCAAAAAATATATACATACTATTAATTTCCTAAATTGTTTATGTTTTAGGTATAGATTTATCTTTTTTATGGATATTTTTCTATTGCGTTTTTTTTTGTTTAAATATGAGCAATGTCGGTATTTTTGTGATTTAAATTACTAAAAATATAAATAATATAGGCATTCTTTGTATTTTTTTGTAATTTTTGTAAAATACTTCCTGAATCATTTATGAAGATTTTTTATTTTGTAAAAATAAAGCTTATGTTATTTGTGGATTAGTGCAATCCGGAGAAATTATTACAAAACCCGAGCCCGGAGACTCGGTGTAGAAACCCTGAGACTCCGGGTGACACCCTGAGAGGTGGTCACCCTAATTATAAGCCTTAGTAACCTTAGCTATACCAAATAGTAATGTCTTGCATGCAACAGGTTATGAAACTCATATTTTCATCAGTAGTTGAGTAAATAATCTGCATTTTTACTTTATTTTTGGAATTAGAATACACAACCAAAATGACTACAAAAGACAGAATCAAAACTACCACCAAGAAAAGCATAAAAGAGCTGGACATACCACAAATGATGGTACATCGTACTTGGCTATTATATGAGGCAGAAATTATTTTTTATTTATTGGAGTTATCAAATCATTATTAAACTAGAACGCATTGGCCAGCTTACGTCTGGCCCTGCCAGCGTAAAGAAACGGTTAACAATAAAAATGCTTGCTTAAGCTGGTAGCCAGCCGACGTCCGGCCCTGCCAGCGTTAACAATACAAATGCTTGCTGCGTTGCCACTTGTGCGCGGTCGGCATGTGCGCGCGCCAGTGCTTACGCTTGGCCGGCGGCATCAGCTCTTATAATATAAGATGTTTATCTTGCACTTTGTGTTACGTGAAATATTATACCGAAAGATTTAGAATAACCCTGTACCTACCTTTAAAGATGTTAGCTTGTCAGTCAGTCAGAGTTCGTTTGTAAACTTCTTGATTAGGAAACGATTTTCTGAATTCTTGAATGTGATGTATTTTCAAATGTCGTTTCAGCCCAGTTGTACTAGATTGTGTCATTTTTATTTTTGAATGACATAATCTACAGCTTGTAACTTTGTTTTGTTGTTCCTGTCTGTGTCTGTTATTTTCTGGATATCAAAATGTTTCTTAAAATTCGCAACCGCTCTGGAGTCACTTGATTTCGATAATAGAGTCTCGTGAGATGAACCTGCCACACTTGAACTGTCATTTACTCTGCTTGGGTCCTTAGTTTTTTTATTTTAGGAATTTAAGTTTTCTTTGTAGGCGTTGTTGATGAATTGTTCGATGTATCAGCACCTTCACTAATCTTACAATCAACATCTTTTATCGAATCATCATCATCTTCTGTTACACTGGTATCGCTTTCCACAGCACTATTTTTGCGGTTGGTTGAACTTTATAGTATTTTTTTATACCGCGGTTCATTTTAATAAGTCTGAGAGATAACGATTTTTTAAGAATATACACTACAAAATTTTAAATGCCGTAAAATATCCAATAACTTCACAATACTGATAAACTTGTAAACACTTATTCACATGATGTTAGACCAGCAAACGTGTACATACATTAGCATACGTGTGACATTATTTGTTTATACTCGTACCTAAGTATAGGGAAATCACCGAACTTTATATCATCAAGGGCATTCCAGAACGTTAATACACGGAACACGCGGTGTTACGCAGTCGCAACTGCTTCAATTCGGTACTTAAAAGTTCGAGAATCGAGATTCGCGAATTCGAGATCGAGAATCGACGTTCGAGAATTTTCGAGTTCGAGATCAAGAATCATCTTTCGAGAATTTTCGAGATCGAGATCGAGAATGGGTAAAATCTCGTCTCGTCTCGTCTCGTGGCAACACTAACGTAGCCACTGAAAATGCTCAAAAAACAATTGGAACAAGAAGTGCAACTTACCTGGCTCCGCGTTTCTATAATCTTTTGCCAAGAAATTTGATACAAATAAACTCAGTACGCCTCTTTCGGAAAAAGCTTACTACTGAATTATTAATTAATAACCTCAATTTTTTATTAGATTTAATTGATTAAATAATTACACAGATTCCTCTAATCATTTGTTACATAAATTATTTGTTAGACAAATAAATCGCAAAAGTAATTTTAATTCTCGTCCGCTGTGCCACTCTCCACTTCTTCTTCGATCCTGTTTTTTTCTTTTTTCTAATTCTGATTGATGGCCTTAGTACACAAGCTCTGCTTAGACTAAGACCACAACCATATATTCTATATTTTTTTATTTTATCTATATTATATATTATATTAGATTCGATAAACTACTGGATGTACTTTATTTTGCATTTCTAGATGTATTTCATTTTGTATTTTGTATTGTTTTTCATTTCGATAAATAAATTGAAATTGAAAAAAAACAACTGTCACATAACTGATATCATCCAAGGAAAACCATGCATTTTTTGAAAATTGACCAACACTGAACTGATTACCTGATAAACACTCTAGGGATGCTTATCAAGCGATAAGCGCCCTAGGGATAACTATCCACCCCGTGGATGGTGTCATAATTGGAAGTAGAAATGCATAAAACAAGCAACTTCAGTCTTTTTGCGTTATTACGTCAATTTTAAATCATAATTCGTATACGGGTTTTGTATAATAATCTTCAAAATATAAACGCGGGCGACATACAAATAATTTTGCCCATCAAAAGAGTTATCGTGCTGGTCTCGCCCTTGTTATATTACGAATGATAACACGTACAACCACGTTTTTCAGAGACGTCAACCTTCTCTTTTGTTTTTAGTTTTTAGGGACTTGTAAATACTTACCTACTGGTACAGTAAGGAAACGTTTTTTTCGAATGATGTGTATCGCAAACCAATGAATCTCTAGGTATAAGGGTGTTAATTAAGTACTTAGACAAACTATAAGGGGTGATTTCTAGATGAATTTTAAGATAAAAAGTTTATACAAACATGGGGCCTAAACGGCTTGGTTTTCAAAATACAGGGTGTTGAAGTTTAAACAAAAAATATTTTTTTTCAAAAATTTCGAAAACGATTTTTTTTAATGTTTAAACTTCAACACCCTGTATTTTGAAAACGAAGCCGTTTAGGTCCTATGTTTATATGAACTTTTTATCTAAGAATTGATTAAGAAATCACCACTTAAAGTTTGTCTACGTACTTAATTAACACCCTGTATTTAGTGTTATAATAGGACCGTTATTCTTCATATATCGATTTACCTGAGAAACAAGCTGGAAATACATACACTATACAAAAACCATCACAAAATAGTGAGATAATAGTCAAGAATGGGGAGGAAATAGTTGAAACCATACATTGATTAAAAAAATACATAAAATAGCCTAAAACCAACATTAGAGAAGCATTACAGAAGAAAGTTAATGGTTGATTAAATAACAAGTAAAAGAAAAGTGGGCGTTGTGTCCAACGTGGACGTTATGAACAAATGCGAAGGTGGACGTTGTGACCAGAGTGGGCGATATGGCGGTGGACGTTGTGACCAAATGCGAAGGTGGATGTTGTGACCAGAGTGGGCGTTATGGCGGTGGACGTTGTGACCAGGGTAGACGTTACGACCGACGCCGTAAAATGTTATTCTCAACAGGCGTCGGTGGACGTTGTGACCAGATTGGGCGTTGTGGCGGTGGACGTTGTGTCCAAGGTGGACGGTATTACCAGAGTGGGCGTTGTGTCCAACATGTTGGCCATACTAGGTGGTGGACGTTGTGACCAGTGGGCGTTGTGTCCAGGCCCCCAAAGATTTTACATTTTGACTATTAACATTTCTTACAGTGTCCCTAATACGACTTCTTCAATTTTCCTGTTTATTTTAAATCGTAGTACGCTAGCATTTTACCGTGAGGGGAAAGTAACATACTTTAAAAGTAGAATTTAGTGAAGGGTATAATCAGAAAAAAGATTTTTTTAAAATCGATAAGGTATAAAAAAAGTACTGGAGTGGTGCTGTCTAAAGTGAGACCAACTGTAGAAGTAGAAACAGTTCCGGATGAGTTTCAAATGGAATTAATATATTTACAAAACGACACCGATTTAAGAAATTAATTTACATGAATTTAGAAAAATTACCACTTTTTGGAAGCACCTATGTTTGCGAACAGTTATTTTCCGCAATGAAAATAATTAAAAACGATCACCGATCGAGATTAAATGATGTACGGTTAGAAAGCTGCGAGCGAGTTGCTGTGTCGTCTATATCTGCAAATATAGACCAATTGATGGCAAAGAAGCAATGTCAAATTTCTCATTAAATAATCTTTCCACATATATCTTTTGCCCTTTTTTTAATAGTATTTCTATTACTGAAAATTTTTATACTAGGTTTATTTTGTTAATAAAGAGATAATTTGAGTTCATCATTCAGTGTTTGTATTATCATAAGTTTCTTACATACGGCCCGCACATTTTTAAAGTTTTGGCTGGCCCGTTATAAAAAAAGGTTGCCCATCCCCGGTATAGACAGATCTTTTACCTTTTATTTATACACCGTGATAAAGTACGAAAGTAGAACGTTTGCACTGAACTAGTTAAAATGAAGCATTTTACGCCTAACGTAACGTTTTGACAGAACCATATATTTAATACTACTATATTGCTAGCGGCTATGAGTGGGGAGGTCACAAAGAAAGTGAGACAGACAACCAACTCTTTACATACTTGGCGAGGTGTGCGCAAGCGTCGTTCAGCGAGATGGGGCAGTGAACCTCCTGGCCTAGTTTAAAATTCGCTTTTACAGGCGGCTTTGCATTTGTATTGTAGCTAAAGTAAATTACTTAACCAAGTAGCTAAAATTTAGTAGTTTAGCTAAGCGAGCACGTTTACACACATCATATAACATAAAATCGGTGGTCGTTTTCTTTCTTTCTTTTTTTGCATGTTTGATTAAGTTGAATGATAGCTTAAAAGTTTGCTAATTTTAAGACTTATATCGTAGGCCGATTTTCATTTTCAAAAAAAGTATGAAAACGTTTTAATTTAATTTAATCCTTAAGTAGCGGTGAAGCCGTGGCCTGTTAGCTGGGGTATTACTATAGTAGCGCCATATTAAACGGAGTATGCATGGTTTAGTGGTAGAGTGCTCGCCTGCCACGCGGGCGGTCCGGGTTCGATTCCAGTCCGATCTAACCGTTTTTTAAAATTTATATTAATGAATAATCTCTGAAACTTCTTTGTGGCGTGAATTAATAATTCATATTCTTATTTGGGTATTTCGCCACACTGCAAATTAAAAATATTAAATAACGAAAATACTAATAACGAACGTTTCGAGGGACAATCTGCCCTCGTTATCAACGAATAACAAAGAAACTTAGCTTTTTTCACTGGAAGGAAAAACGACCAACCTCCAATGAATTGTTTGACATTGACGTTTGTTGATATCTATACCTACTTGATCTCATTTTTAACAATCGATAGCCAACTATTGTCTAAAAATATTGAGAAAGACGACACGCATTTTTTTTCGTTAAGTAAAATATATGCCGTTTCCTTAATTTTTCGCCTAGTTGACATCGATTCTTTAGACAAGATATTTGTGTTGTGCCATTGTATTTTATGGTTTTCATCACAAGCATGTTCTGCCAGCTTAGACTACATTAAATATAAGTTTCAGTTTTATTGTAAATAGTTAAATGGTTATTTTCATAACAAGCGTCGAAAGTAGCAAATATCGTGTGAGTGTTGATTAGGCAAACGAGGGCGTAGCGTAGCGTAGCCCGAGTAGATCTAAAACACGAGCACGATATTTTAAATAGTACCTATTTTGTTTAAATGTCTATAGTTACTTGGCTTTTTATTTTATTTTGTTTACTGTTACGTATTTATTGGCCAGTCAAATTCAAATTTTCATAAAGCTTTTACGGTGATTATCAAAAATAAATATAATACATAAGTTCACAACTAATATAGCAAAAGCTTTCTACACTAAATATACTAAGTCAATATAACTAACAGTAATTTTTCTATTATCAACGTTCACAGGAAGAGACAGATATAGTCGTAGGTATGTATATAGGAGTCTCCTCCGGAAGCCTCAAGGTTCCTACTTACACTCTGCCAAGTGAATATAATTTAAGACAGTGTCCATTACATTTTTGGGCTATAAACAATAACAACTTCTGTTTATTGAAGTTGTTTCTATGAACTCCTTCAAGAATACAAACTAAATGTCTATAACATAATTAATAAACATGAATATACAAATTAAGTGCCCTTACTAATTTATTTATTTAGCTACCTTCAGTTCCAGTAAAATAACCCAAAATTGATAGACAACAGGACTTGCCGATTTTAAAATTTTCAAATCTTTGTTAATATTTTGTAGTTATTTCAGCATTTTGTAGTTTGTTGCAGATCAAACTTAAAATTACTTTTATTGATTATTATTTGAAAGTGTAGTAGAGTCTAGTAGCACATTATTCACCAAATCAGCGATGAGTATCGCAGCTCACAGCATAGAGATAAGTGTTTTTAATTTTAGTTATATCCTGCTTTTCTAGAGAGAGTGTCTGTTATTTTATCTATGGTTGGGTGAAGATAAATAGCTTCAGTGAACCACCTTACTTTATTCCCTCATTTACTTATTTGTATATGTTTGCTTGTGATGTATGTCCTGTCTAGATGAATGTTCCGTAGTTTTTAGAAATACGACATACACAGCAGAAACAAGAACCGACACATGTAAAACAAAAAATCTGTTGGGCACCAATGAAATGAAAATACTTCGGAACATCACTGGGAAAACGAGGCTAGATAGAATAAGAAATGATGAGATACGACGTAGATGCAACACAGAGGATATAGTTAGATGGACCAGGCAAAGAAGACGAATGTGGAACAATTATGTACAACGGATGGACCACGATAGATTAGCAAAAGCTGTCAGCAACTTAAAGCCACATGGGACCAGACCACCAGGTAGACCGCCGAAAAGGTGGCGAGATTGCTGGACATCAACGTCCCAAGAATAATTTATATCAGTAAACACAGGTCTCTGACCTAACGTAAGAAGAAGAAGAAGAAGAGTTTTTAGAAATTTCATATACTAGTTGAATTATCCTTTGGTGTATTTATTTGCCTTTAATTTTTTAAATAATATCTGCGATGAGCACACTTTCGAATGCTTTGGTCATATCCGCAAATTGAATGAACGCTGCTTTAGTATATTTCATGAATTTTTCAACTATTTATTTCAGCATAAATATATCACTGATGATAGGCTTGTCTTCTTTAATCCTTGCTCCTTTTGCTTTATTTGGATATCTTGATTCATTATTTCCACGATGAGCCTTTTAATATTTTAAGAATACTGTGTAGAAAGGTTATGCGTCTTAATTTTTTTATATTTTCTTTCCTTTCTTAAATATGGGTTTATTTGGTATTGCGTTTTTATCCAGTACGCTTCTCAAAAGATTGTCTATTTCTTTATAAAGTTTTTATCCTTCGTATTTCAACGTTTCGTAGTTTATCTTGTGACTTTGCGCATGTACAAATTGAGCAACAACCCGGCGACATGCGAGCAGCTAACCATGGCGCATCAATACCTGAGTTCCGCAAGAAAAGATTCCTATGATAGGGGACCAGAAGGGTATAAGAAAGCGATACCCGGCTAGTTGAAGCTATGTGAGTTCCGCAACTTGTGAGTCCCGTTCCATCCGGAGAAACTAGAAGGCTAACCCCCCCCCCCGTGCCTATAAATCTACAGCCACAGTAGATTTGAGTCTAACTCTTCTAGCTCGAAACTGCCACGAGTCTCGCTTGATCCTGCTAAGCGAACCGCAGCTAGTCTTAGAATTTCACCAGAAGAAACCAAACAGCACTCAGAAACCTGCTTGAGGAACGAGAATCATTTCTGAAAATCCAACCTTTCCCTTCATCGAGCCGATTTTATAGTTGGCGTGCAAAATTTTCCTCTTCGATCCAATTTTTTCGGTGGCGAAATTCGCCCCTTTACGACCAGCAGAATTTTCCACCGTTGCGCCGATTGATCAGTGCCGGAAATCATTCCCTAGCACTGCTCAATTTCGCCCCTTAAAACGGCACTACCGCCCCGTCACCGAATAGACGCCTAGAAGCCCGCTTTCGTAGCCCGCGAACCAGCGCAGCGGCGTAGTTTAGGGTCCCATAGGTAGCAACAACGTCTGTCGTAAGCAGTCCCTGTTTAAGGCAGAAGGAATTCATTTCATCACTATCGCCGTAGTAATTAAGCAAAAGTGGGGAGTTCCTACGGCGTCTTCTGGTGAAATTACAACTATTGGAACGAGCCCGAGAAACCGTACTAATACACAGCAAAATACACGCTTAGGGACAAACTAAACGTAAACCGACTACACGTGGCACAAATTTATCACAACAAACAACGCCATTAATCTATTTAGTTCTATCTCCGGCCACCACAAAGAGCCGTTGCACTCAATACCGACGCAGAGCCTCAAGGGCCTCAGCTTCTCAGCAGTCGCTCCGCTGGCGCAAGAAACGGGTCCCGGATCTATCTAGGCGTTTAGCATCCAGCCATTATACATTGAATTGCAAAACCTGTTTTTATTTCGCTTTTATACAGTGCATACTTTTTAGCATTAAGTATATTTCCAACAATGATATGTAATATTAGAAACAATATTCACTGGCAACAAAAATAGACATTTGTTTCAGTTGCTTTATAATTTTTTTCTTTTCCTTTCTTTCTTACAAATAAATTTTAATATAAAATCGTTTTATTTATTGAGGTTTTATTACTAATGGGTGATATAGTGCTATCCCCCAAATTTTACCACCATTGTATAGACCTATTTTATTAAAGGTGTTCTTAGTCTACGCAACCGAAGCAAATTATGAACCCTTGGCTCTCTAAACAACCAAACGAAGCAAATGCGACGAAAGGCCGTTTCAATGACGCCGTTCCGTGTCGTCGCAATTTGGTACAGAGCTCTTCCAGTTTTCAGTTGCTTTAAAATTCCTATGATCACATATTTTGTTACTTCTTTTCTTCTTGTATCTTCTTCCTCTTCAGATATCTACCCTTCTATATCTTCTTTTCCTTTGTATACCTTCACGTTTCTATTGTAATTTTATTAGTTTATACAGTACATATCTTTAACATCCTATTTGTTTCTTTTCAAAACTCCCCAATTTCTTTTCTGACCTCGATAAATGTCTGTATTCATTCCTTTAGTACACCTCTCCCAATAATCTTAATGTATTCTTCTTACTTCTACGTTTCCTATATTAAGTTCTGTTGTGTGGGTGTCTCAGTTTTATTAAAATCTGTTGGGTGTTGATTTATTTTTTCTGTCAGGTGGTTTTCATATACTTGTTTTGTGCCTTCGTTTTCAAATAATTCGAAGGTATATTTGTCAACCTAATGTGTATTCAATCTGAGTTTGCACAGTACCAACTTATAATTACCTACTTGCTACATTTGCCCTATTGAGTGTTCTCGCGCCTAATATTGTCGTACGTGAACTATCCTGCTTGTTATGATATAATCTAAAACAACTGTTGGCTTCTTGTGTTTAACATGTACATTTCTATTTCATGGCATGGCTGTAGAATGCATCATTAACCTTTGTATTATCATATTATTGGTAAGTATCTATTTGCCTATTTGGTGTTGAGATCTCCCATGATTATGATCTTATCCTGTAGTCTTATTACGTCAACCAATCTTTGTAGTTCGTCGCTCTTTTATTTGGTTTTGCTGATGTCAGGTCCATATGTGCTTCCACGTGTTTTCGCCATTTATTTTTAGTGTAATATTTGTAGTATTCTGTTACTAATATGTTTCTTTTTCTCGATAGTTTGTTTTCGTTTTTCATGTGTTAACATGCCTGTATTGGCGTATACTTTTAAAGCTAGACTGCCGGCTAAAATTAACTGTTTACACGTTTTGTGTCAGAATAACTTTATTTATTTTTTGTTGACAAAACTCTGGCATTTTAAAAATCAAAAGCGATTATATGTTTTTTTGTAACAATATAAAATAATAACAATATATCCGCAACATTCTCCCAGCCTTCAAAATAAAGAAACGAAATTCCTTCAAACTCCCTTCATTCAGCACTTTTCGACAATACTAATTTTGAGATAGGCCTTCTGTAAACTCCAAATATTGTTTTAAGATTTACAACTCGAACATATCCATCTTTTCCTGGATGAGTTCGTAGCACTCTGCCTTTAAGCCATGAATTTCTAGGGCTTGTTTCATCTGCTAAAATGACTATATCCCCTTCTGAAATATTCCTTTTTTTATTTTGTCATTTTCCTCTTCTGACTAAGGTTGGCACATATTCGTGCAACCATCGCTTCCAAAAATGGTCTGCAAGACGCTGTGAAATTCGCCATTGTTTCTTATGAATGAACTCGCTGTCAGAAAAAAATCCAGGGCTAGGAACTTCACATGACTTTCCAATCAAAAAATGATTAGGAGTCAAACTTTCTACATCTTGACTATCGCTAGATACATAAGTTAAAGGATGGCTGTTAACGGAGTATTCTGCCTCTGCAAAAAGGGTAATGAGAACTTCTTCTTTGGGGCATTGTTCCTTTAAAATTATTTTTAAGGTTTTTTTTTTTTTTTTTTTTTACTTAAATTGAGCGGCCAGCCGCTGAAATGTGTTTGCTGATCTAACATCTACCATATCCATTTATATACATTTTTCTAGTGCCCACCTGACTTGCAAAGAGTGAACACGTTTAACTAGCTTAAGTGAGTTGAGTGATACGCTATCGTGTGATAGACGCGAGGTCAAGAACACTTCCCGTCGATATAATTCTACACGTATTCTGTAAGTCAAATAAATTTCCACAAAGAGGCGACATTACCAATTACGGCAGCCATGCTGCCAGCCGGTAGCGGCTACAATGGGCAACAATACGCATATGCTCAGCAACAAGTCCTAAATAACTCACCTATAAATATCCCCCAAACCAGTTTTCCCGGTATTATGCTACAAAATCCTAACTTCTTAAACCAAACAACGTACCAACAATCTTCTAACCTGCAATACCCAACTACTCAATGCCAACCACAGCCCCAGTACCAACAAGTACCTCAATCAGTTTTAACTCCTCAATTACAACAATCACAGCATTCGCACCGAACAAAAAATCAAGAAGAACAAAGCCAGCCTATTGATATAGATGAAGATGAAAGCAATGAAAGTCAAAAAAATACCAACACTAACAGTTGGCAAATAGTCAAAGGGCACAAACGTAAACGAATACAAAAATCAAACCCCTTATTATCAACAACTGACCAACCACAATCAAATTTGCCAACAAACAGATATGCTATATTAGCAGAAACCTCTACAAATAATATAATAACAATTAATGAACAAGAGTCAACTCCACTAATAAACAAGCCACCACCCATTTTTGTACAAGGTGTGGCTAACTATGACGAAATGGTGGAAAGTCTGACTGCAGTAGCGGAAATAGAGCAATATACGACAAAGAGCCTAACTGATAATGTGGTCAAAATAAATGCAAACACTCCGGATACGTACAGAAAAATAATAAAACACATGTGTGAAAAAAATATCGTACACCATACTTACCAGATGAAACAAGACCGGCCATACAAAGTGGTATTAAAACATGTCCACCATTCTACTCCAACTGAGGGAATAACAAAAGCTCTTAAAGAAATGGGTCATAAAGTACGAAACATCATAAATATAAAAAGCAAACGTACAAAAGATCCACTCCCAATATTCTTTATTGATCTCGAACCGGCCGAGAATAATAAAGAAATATACAAAATCAGATCTCTGGAAAACGTGCTTGTCAACTTTGAGCCCCCAAGAAAAAATGTAGAAATAGTCCAATGCACAAGATGCCAAAACTACGGTCACACAAGAACATATTGCAACAGGCCATATGCTTGTGTAAAGTGTGGAGGACCACACGACACCAGAACTTGCAAAAAAACAAGGGACACAGATGCCACATGTGTATTATGCGAAGGATCGCACCCGGCCAACTACAAGGGATGCTCAGTATATCAAGATCTACAAAAGAAATACCAACCTAACAGTCAAACATCAGTCAGAAGACCTCCTCAGATAACAGAAAGAAATTTCCCATTCCTACGTCACCCACAAAATAACCAACAACCAATTAACCAACTACAACCATCCAATTTAACCTACTCACAGACAGTATCAAATCAGCCCAACCCGAATCAAGACTTGACCCTCCAGCAATTCCTAGAAGAATTTAAATCCTTATTTAACCAACTCCTACAACAAAATAACATAATTTTAAACATGCTAAGTACCGTCATTAACAAAATAGCTCAGTAATGGCTAACTTTCTCCGATTAGCTTTATGGAACGCCAACGGACTGCAATACAAAAGACTGGAAATTGAAAACTTCTTACATGTCAACAATATAGATATTAAGCTCGTGTCAGAGACTCATTTCACTAACAAAACGTACATAAAGATACCACACTATTCTGTCTATCACACGGAACACCCTGATGGTACGGCACACGGTGGATCAGCAATATTAATCCGTAGTTCTATTTCTCATTATGAACAACCACAATACAAAACGGACTTCTTGCAAGCCACGACAATCCAATTTGAAAAACTCACAACCCCACTAACTGTTTCGGCCATTTACTGTCCTCCGAGACACAATTTAACACAACAAATCTTACAACCGTTCTTCGAAACTCTAGGTCCAAAATTTATAGTAGGAGGAGATTTCAATGCAAAACATACTCACTGGGGTTCGCGCTTAACAACCACTAAAGGCAGAGTATTATTTAAACTTATTACAGATAATAAATACAACTTCCTATCTACCGGTAATCCTACTTATTGGCCGTCTGATCCAAACAAAATCCCCGATCTACTAGATTTTTTCATTACAAAAGGGCTCTCATCAAACTATATGGACGTCACCCCCAATTATGATCTTATTTCTTACCACTCCCCGATAATAGCTACAATTAGCACAACTATTATTTACAAAACACCGAATCCTTCAATTAGTAACAGGAGAACTGATTGGGATACCTTTAAGGACCACATTGAACAGCATCTTAATAGAAACGTAAGCCTAAAAACTGCAGAGGAAATAGAATACGCAACAAATCACTTCATAACAACGGTACAAGAAGCGGGATGGAACTCCACACCACAGCCAACAAATATAAAAGCTAGCAGCCCCAACATACCAAACGAGGTCATGGAAATTGTAAAAGACAAAAGGCGGGCAAGGGCTAAATGGCAACACACTCATAGCGTAGAAGACAAAAGAATGTTTAACCAATTAAATAATAAACTAAAAAATAAATTAAAATCTGTTCGGAATGAGACCTTTCAAACATACCTGAAATCAATCACTGCCCATGATAACTCAATATGGAAAGCCACTAAGGGCATTAAACAACCAAAAATTCACATTCCACCAATACGTGATCAAGGAAATTCATGGTTAAGAACGGATAAAGAGAAGGCAGAAGCATTTGCAGACCACCTAGCAGACGTCTTTCAACCAAATTCTAATGAAGTAGATCCGGAAATAGAAAAAGAACTAGAAACACCGCTACAAATGTCTCCACCAATACGCAAGATTACCATCAAAGAAATTGAGAATGAGATAAAATGGTTAAAAAATAAAAAAGCACCAGGACAAGACCTAATAACGACAACTGTACTAAAACAATTACCTGAACAAGGAATAAAGTTTCTACAAATCCTCTTTAATGGGATATTGAGACTAACATACTGGCCGTTACAGTTCAAATTTGCACAGATAATACTTATCCCCAAACCTGGCAAACCCCCTAATGATATAACTTCCTATCGTCCTATTAGCCTACTCCCCATGGTGTCCAAGTTGCTTGAGAAACTAGTACTCAGACGTATTAATGAAAATTCACTACAAGAAGCATGGCTACCTAACCATCAATTTGGATTTCGGCACCAACATTCCACAATTCAACAATGCCACCGGCTGACAAACATAATCCAAAATGCATTACAAAATAAAACATTCTGCTCTGCCGTTTTCCTGGATGTTAGGCAGGCGTTTGACAGGGTGTGGCATAGAGGACTACAATGTAAAATCAAGAAAACATTTCCCCATGAATATTACCTTCTGTTGCAGTCGTACCTTACATGCAGAACTTTTCAAATCAAAATTGGCAAAGAAGTATCCCAAATCAAAGAAATAGGAGCTGGAGTACCTCAGGGAAGTGTGTTGGGGCCTATGCTATACCTACTATTTACCTCCGATCTACCTACAACAGAAGAAACGGAAATAGGAACATTCGCTGATGACACGGCGATACTTACGTGTAACGAGAACCCGATAGCAGCGTCAGCTGCAATACAAATGCATTTAAATCAAATTGAACAGTGGACACTTAAATGGAAAATCAAAGTAAACGAGAGTAAATCAACACACGTTACATTCACGACAAAATATCAGGAATGCCCACCTGTCACTCTTAATAATAAGTACATCCCTCAGTCAACTGAAGTTAAATACCTGGGGTTGCATATTGACAGAAGATTGACATGGAAAACCCACATTAAAAAGAAACGAAAGGAATTAGACATAAAAACGAAGAAAATGTGTTGGCTCATCGGGAAAAACTCCTCATTAACATTAGCTAACAAAGTGTTATTATATAAGACCATCATCCGACCAATATGGACCTACGGCTGTCAGCTGTGGGGATGTGCAAGTAGATCTAACGTCGAAGTCATTCAACGATTCCAGTCTAAAACCATTCGCAGTATGGCAGGTGCACCCTGGTATGTGACAAATCAAACTCTCCACGCAGACCTCAACATCCCATACGTTAGCGAATTAATCAAACAGTATGCCATTACGCACCAAACAACCTTAGAACTCCACCCAAATGAAACTGTTGCACCGCTGGTTAATGATCCTGAACTCAGACGCCTTAAGAAGAAATGGCCAAAAGATTTAACAAATTAACAGCAGGATGACTCCACTGGGAGTCCTCCAACCAAGCCAGCATAATACATAATACAAATCATTAGCTCATAGAATGTATTAATGTTCTGATTGCTAATTAAATAAAATTACAATAAAAAAAAAGGTTTTTTTGACCGATCGTACCATTCTTTCCCATACTCCTCCCATATGTGCTGCTGCTGGCGGATTAAAATACCATTGTATCTTACGAATAGAACAAAAATTTTGAATTTCTTGAACATTCAACTTCTCTTGCAATGCTATACGTAGTTCCTTTTCTGCACCCCGTAGATTTGTACCATTGTCAGAATATATTTCGGTTGGATATCCTCTTCTACAAATAAAACATCTAATAGCCATAATTGCTGAATCTGTTGTGAGAGATGAAACCATTTCCAAGTGCACCGCTTCTCCTGTCTTCGATCAATTGTGACGTTCATAGGACCAAAATAATCCATCCCAGAAACCACAAACGCTCGGACTTGAGGTATAACTCGCGCTTCTGGCAAATCCCCCATAGTTTGAGTTTCCAGTTTTGCATTATTTTTTCTGCAAATAACACAAGCTCGCTGAAAATTTCGTATAACGGTTCTCGCATTTAAAATCCAAAATTTCTGCCTTATTTCGTTCAAGACAACTTCTCTTCCCTGATGATTGTTTAATGCCTGATAATGTCTTATTATCAATTTTGTCAATAAATGCTTCGAGTCTAGAATAATTGGAAATTTTGCTAAGAGACTCAAGTTATGAGCATTATTTAGTCTTCCTTCTACTCTTAAAATTCCATCTTTGTCAAGAAACGGACTCAAATTGAATAATTTGCTTTTTCTTTTCATTTTGGTTTGTTGCCCTGCAAGTCTGTTGACTTCTTCAGGAAAGCTTTCGTTTTCAGCTTGTTTGAACAGGGTTATTTCGGCATTTTCAATTTCCCTGACATGAAGCTCTTGCGAGTAAAACTGAAGATGTTCAACGCCTATTTTTTTCTTAAAAATTTCGACTGATCTGAAAAACCATGCAACTGCACGTACCAATTTAGTAAAATTTGAAATCCTGGAAAAACTAAATATATTTTGATATGCTGTATGAACGCCAACAAAGTAGACTTTTTTCTTCTCATCTTCAAATTTCTCCAAAGTGCTTTCAATTTGCCAATTTTCTTCATTTTCTCGAAGGAATCGTGGTCCATTGAACCATTCATCGTGCTTATCCATGTTCCATAATCCTCTAGTGGCTTCGTCAGCAATATTTAACTTAGTAGATAACCAATACCAATTTTCAGCAGAAGTTAATTCAAGAATTTGGGAAACTCTGTTTGCAACAAAAGTTTTGAAAGTTTTAGGGTTTGAGTTTATTCAGCTTAGAACAATTTTTGAATCACACCATAAGCATGTTTTACTAATATCAATTGTATGACCTGTTAAAATAGTTCTTGCCAAATTTGCACCAAGAAGAGCAGCCTGTAATTCAATCCGTGGTACAGTCATGGGTTTGAGTGCTGTTACCCGAGATTTGACCATAACAAGAGTCGCAAAATTTCGTTCACATATTTTGACTCTAAAGTATGCCGCCGCTGCATACCCTTTTGTGGCTACCATCACAAAAAACGTGCAATTGCACCTCAAGTGTATGGTTGTTCAGTCCATACCATCGAGGTACCTTAAGATCAGTTAACTTCTTCATGTCAGCTATCCAAATTTTCCATTTATCAAATAATTTACGAGACAATTTTTCATTCCAGTCTAATTTCTCCATCCAAATTTCTTGAAGCAGAATTCTTCCTTGGATTGTAAAAGCGGCTAACATTCCAAGCGGGTCATATATAGACATAACAATTTTCAAAACTTCTTTTTTAGTTGGCATTGCGGAGTGATTAAGTATATTGCCAAATTTTTCCGTGAAACGGATAGAAAAGCTAAGAGTATCATCTTTAGGATTCCATAGAAGCCCTAATACTCTTTCAATTGTTGATTGTTCTATATTGAGCGACGTTTGACTTTTTGCACGTAGTTCAGGTGGAATCCCCTCTAGCAGATGCATCGAATTTGTAATCCAGTTTCGTATCTTGAAACCACCAAATGCATGTACCTCTATCACTTCTTTAACGACTTTGATAGCTTGCTGTTCGTTCAAAAAACTGTCCAGATAATCGTCCATATAGTGATGTTTATGGATAGCTTTGACAGCCTCAGGAAATTGTATAGCATATTCATCGGCATTTCTTCTAATGGCATATATGGCACAGCTTGGTGAACATATGGAACCAAAAATAATCACTTTCATCTTATAGACTTCAGGAGGAGACTTTCGATCTCTACCTCGCCACAAAAATCGCTGAGTTTCCTGATCCTCAGGCCTAATGCGAACTTGTAAGAACATCTCCTGAATGTCTCCAGACACAGCAATGGGATACTGTCGGAATTTGAAGAGAACATTTAATAAAGAATTTAGAAGATCAGGACCTCTTAAGAAATTATCATTGAAAGAAACTCCATTTGATTTAGATTTTGCATCAAATACGAACCTGAACTTATCAGGTTTGTTGGGATGCTTTACAGCGAAGTGGGGAAGGTACCAGGTTCTCGGTGTCTTTTTCTTTGTTTCTTCTGGGGAAAGTTTTCTTGCATAACCTTTCTTAAGAAAGTCTTCTACTTGCTTGCAGTATTTATTTGCCAAGATAGGATTGGTGTCCATATTTCTCTCCATGCTGTAAAGTCTTCGAAGCGCAGCGCTCTTGTTATCAGGTAATACTGCGTTCTCAGTTTTCCACAGCAATCCGATTTCCCAAGAACCATTATCAAGACGACAACACGTTCTTTCCATTATTTTAAGTCCTCTTTGATCATCTGGAGCCAATTTCGTCTCGTAAGAATTCTCAACACCCAGATTATCCATAAATACAGATTCTCGTACCAAATTGTCAAGTTCTGCAGTTTCATTGTCTATTGTAGTAAAAAATGTGAATTCGGAATCAATACGATCTCTAAATATTGTTGAATTTCCATGAATTACCCAACCAAGTTTAGTTCGAGAAGCTATTGGCGCATTTGCTGCACCCTGAACGACTTCTCGAGCTATGGTAAGATCGATATTATCTTGACCAATCAATACACGAGGTTCAACATTTTTCAGTTCTTGAACCGGAATATTCATTAAATGCTTCCATTTCTGTGACATATTCTTGATGTTCATACTTTGTTGAGGTAGCTTGAGATTTGGGACAGTTCGCACATTAGATAGTTCGTAAATATCATCGTTGAGGGTACCTTTAATTTTGAGAGTAACTTTTCTTGAAAAATTATCCCTGTAGCTGCTGCAATTGATCCAATACATGGTGAGCGGATTTACTTCACCTTTTGCTCCAACTTCATCTGCCAGTTTGCAATCAATCAAAGTAACAGTGCTTCCTTCATCGAACAATGCATACGTTTCAACGCTTTTATTTTTGCCAACAATAGTAATTGGCGCTACTCGAAGAATTACTGTTTTCAATTTTAAATCCACATGTAGAGTACTTGCATTTCCTTCGGGACTTGTCGATGACATTGCTTCATCCTGATGAAAACTTTGTATTTGAAAGGCGTTCTCACTCGTTGGATGCAGCAGTCTGTTATGGAATTTCTGGCAATTTTGAATTCCACATTTCTTCTTTTTTTTACAATAGAGAATACGGTGTGTTGAGACCAGACAGAAGAAGCATTTTTTATTCTCTTTCACCCATTCCCACCTCTTGATTACATTGAGGGATGTGAATTTCTTGCATTTGAAAATTGAGTGATTCGGTTCTCGACAGAAGATGCATTCTTTTACCTCATTTCCCTTTTCTGTGCTGGTGAAAACAGGATATTTTTGTCTTCTGGATCTATCTTGGTCAACGCTTGTGGTTGGTGGCTTGCACAGAAGATGTGCAACTGCTGATTCCCCTTGAAGCCAGTCTGAAAAATGTAACAGGGGTGGCGGCGCAAATTTCTTCTGCAGAACTTCTCTTGCCCACTGATACTGGAGATTCACAGGCAGTTTTGAAACTAGTTGATTAAGGAGTTGTGGGTTGATAAGATATGCTTCCATTTCCATTGATGATGCTATCGCTGTCAGATTTTGAATGATGTTTGAAAATTTGATAATTGAAAGTGGTATATGATTATTTACTTGCCCAATGGACTTTACTTTGTTTATCATCGATTCTATTATAAATTCTGGTCTACCAAACCTTGTTTCGAGGATTTGAATTACTGTTGGCAAATTTTTGGGTGAAATGAATAACGATCTGACACTGTCTAAAGCTTCATCTTTGAGTGACTTTTGCAAACGAATCATGTTTTCTTCATCAGTAAAGTGGCATAATTTTGAAGATCTTCTATAAAGAGCTATAAACATTGGCCATTCTTCTACGTTTCCGCTAAATGTTGGCAATTCTTTTCCCATTATTTTCGGAAATGCGTTCCTGTTTTCATCATTTGACTCGTAGCGTTTATCAGCAGAAAAAGATTTGAGAACTTCCGTCATTGTTTCAGTAGCAAATGTAAACTGCTTTATCATGGTTTCCGATATATCATTTGAGCATATCTGACGATTTGGTTCTATTACATTGACATTATTTTCCTTACCTTCTTGAAATGAGGGATTGCTTTTTTGTAACCAAGATGTAACTTTACCTGCATAAGATACATCGCTTTTAACACTTGCATGAGATAAATTACATACTTTTTGTTTTTTATTTAGTTCACTTTCATTTTCCAAAATTTTTTCCTTTTCTAACAACGCCTGTGCTTCGATTACTGCAATCTCTCTTTCAATTCTTTCTTGTTCTAATTTATTAATGCGTTTCAATTTTTCTAGTTCAATTTCTTTGATTCTGCGGCTACTTGAAGTTTTCTTTGTTGTAGTAGAAAGAATTCCTTCAGATCTTTGTGACGTTTTATTTGACTTTTTGGACGTTTTGTCAGAACTATGTTGAACTATTTCTTTCTTGTTTTCTTCAAATAACTGGCTTGGGCTGCTTGGGCTGTATCGAACTGGGGTCTTTCCTATATTGGCTCTTGAAGATTTTCTCAGTGAATTTTCGGGCAAAGACATTTCTGAACAATGGCTTCTTCAATACGGCAATTGAAGTATTTTGTTCTGAGAAATTTTTGCTTATTCCACTGCTAGAAGGCTCGAAGGACCAACATGTATTGGCGTATACTTTTAAAGCTAGACTGCCGGCTAAAATTAACTGTTTACACGTTTTGTGTCAGAATAACTTTATTTATTTTTTGTTGACAAAACTCTGGCATTTTAAAAATCAAAAGCGACTATATGTTTTTTGTAACAATATAAAATTATAACAATATATCCGCAACAATGCCCTTTCCGGAATGTCCTGTAGTTATTGATCTTTGTTGTATCTTTTCCTTTTCTTTTTGTTTCACAAATATATGAAGCAGTAACGTAAACCCTGCACAACTTCAAAATTTGTGATTGCATAGTACATCTTGCTGCTTGTATAAAGACACTGATTCGTATTTTCACCTCATGTTTAAATTCGTGTTTAACTGAAGTTCTTCTGGATATGGCTTTACTTTTATTTAACTCTTTATTTTACACATTGGGATTTAGGTACATAACAGCATCTCTCACTTTGTTTACTATAAAGATAATATCTCTACATGATTAAATTTATCTAGCATTTCCTATTTCTCTCCGTAATTTTTATCGCTAGTTAATTGATCGCAGCTTTGTTCTCTTATACTGTAGCTTTTTGCTTTGCAATCCGTGTTGTAATAAACTGAAATAAAAAGATTTAACATGTGGCCGTTTTCTTTCAAATATAGAAAGTAAAACACTATGGCCGTTCAGTAAACATAAAAACATTTAAATTGTTTGGAAGTTGGCATTTGTATACAATTTTTGTACTAGGGATTCTGAATTTTGTTTTGCCAAGGTTTACACACTTGCAAAAGGCAGATTTTAATGTAAAAATGACAATATTTCTCATTAATTCAGTGTTAAAGTAGATATTTTTCTGAAAATTCTCGCCTGAACATCTATAAAATGCAATAAAAATACCTATTAATAAACGCTACGTCAATAGTATCCAACACAGTTGTATAATATCCCTAAAATCAATTATTTATAACATTTATGACAGACGCTAAGTTTGTCACATCCTTAACCTATTTATTTTGGTAACTTTTTGTAAGTACATTCCTAGACAAAAAAATTTGGTAGTACACTCATGAAATTTTGGAATTCAAAGATCACTTTGTGTTTTTACTTCCTTATACAATAAAGGAAGTATTGGATTCACCCCAAAAATTCGAAATTGAGTTTTCAACAGATCTTCACGTTTTAGAGTCCCCTGAACTCAAATCATATTTTTTTTCATTGGTCTGTCTGTCTGTCTGTCTGTCTGTCTGTCTGTCTGTCTGTGAACAGAATATCTCAAAAACTAAAAGAGGTATGGCGTTGAAACTTCATATATACGTTTTGTGTACTATGTATAGATGCGACAGCAAGCTTTTGAAGAAAATCGTATAACCGGAAGTAGGTGTTTACTCCTGTGATTTTTCAGTTTTTTTCGACTTTTTAAAACGGCTCAAACGATGTTTTTCAAACTTCATATTTTTACTACATTTTGAATGTCTATTGATATGAGGTAGGTAATTTTCCAGTTGAATACTACTAAAATTGGTTTCTTTTGTTTTTTTCTATTTTTTTTATTAACTCCTATTTTAAATAGAACACCCGGTATATTATTACATTTTTGAATTCAGCTTAAAATTCTAGAAAAAATTTGTCTCTTCAACTAACGCTGTATTTTGTACCGTTTTGCAGAATTTGTAATTTTTGAAAATTTTTGACAAATACTTAAAACTTTAAAATCAAATTTTTGCTAATTATAAGATCACTGTAAAAGGAAGTTGTGTGCGTGTATCACACCAGATTTTTATTGCTATGGTATATAGAGGCCATGTATTACATTAAATACAGTTATTTATTTACATGAATCAAAAATGAAAAGTTCAATACAGTAATTATACTGAAACGATAAGATGTGAAAAATTATGATTAATGATTGCTTATTTAATTGAATAATAATTGAAACTCAAAGATTCGAAGTACATTTTAAAAGAAAGTTATTTCAAAATGAGTACTACTTGATGATGGTAATAAAAATTAACAATAAACACAAAGTTGAATGTTGCATATGACAGAATAAAATTCTATTTGTAATAATTTATAAAGTGAGCACCATTCAAATTGATTTATAACATGTAGCAGGCAGGAATAATGGTAGTCTAGGATAGCTGGATAGCAATAAAAAAATTGAGATGATTATTAGAATAACAACTTAAAAACAACTACAAAAAATTTGATATAAAATGGATATAAAATTTTTGTAATTGTGTAAATACATAATAAAACCCATTAAAAATAAAGAAGAATTTTAATAAAAAGTAAAGGGGTATGTCAATTACGCATTAAAAGTAAAATAAATAGTCCAAGGCAAGATTTTGGAACATTGGCGACAATATAAACTGTGATTGAAGAAAGTAGGACCAACTTGGTGTGTATCAGAGGTCCAATCCATTATAAAGAAGGTGCTATTAAAGGAGCTACAAAGGGGGCAGATCCTAGGTCGTTCTCGAGTTTTTTATCCGTTGCAAAGAGGGAGCTGTCAACGAGGTCACAGGTGGATACTACAAATAGAGGCAATTGGAATTGGTTATCTTGGTAGATAATTAAGATGTGATAATTACCTTGCTGTCCCAGAGGAACTGTCCGTGTCCGTTGCTGAATAGGGGCAATTGGCTGGGTTGCAGACAGAGTGGTTATAGTAAAAAAAAAATTAGTAGATGGTGAAGAGTATCTGCTTACCTATCCAGAAGGGAGATGCGGTCCGGTAGGAGATTTAGGACACAGATCCGTGGCCAAAGCAGTAGGAGTGCCTGTTTCCCAGGTGCAATTTAACAAGGAGAGCGTTGCTGATCTAAAGTACATTATGCGTTTCAGTGCAAAGTAAGTTAACGAGATTCAGGTATATGTTATTAATAGAAGTTAATAATTAATGAGTAAATAAAATGTTAAAGAATATTACTTACCCAGATTATAGAAATTTAAGCAATTTGAATGTAAGGGTATCAGATTAGTTTGATTGTCAGTTTAACATTTAATTTGAAATTTAATGACAGAAGTATTTTAAATAATATATGCAAATTTGAGTCTAAATATCATACAGTCAAAACCATTGTAAAGGATTTTATTTATGTGATATTAATTTGGGGATTTCATTAAACACTGCTTGGAAATAATAGATGACAGCAAGTGACATTCAGTAATTGCAGCAACAAACAACTAACTAGATTTTGGCGAACCACACCCTGATAAAAAAGAGTACTCATGTAAATTTAAAAAAAATCAATTTTAAGTTATAATAAAGTAAAAAAGTTTCAACAATTAAATTAAATAAGCATACACACGTATCCATTGCATTATGTTTACTGAACAGACTATACTGGCAATTAAGTAGCGACCAACTAAAGGTTAGATAATGTAGGTAAATATTTCGCAGTTCTGTGTTTTTAAATTTTAATAGATACTTACCCAGATTGTAAGTTTGCAAGTACTTATATTTATCAATTCTGTAGCCTAATAATAAAATGTTTGAACACTAAAAGAATAATTCAAATGAACTATCAAAGTAGATCGTTTGCCCATAAGTAGAGCAAACACGTAACATCAACACTTTGACGCAAATAATATAACAGTAAGAATACACTGCATTGTAATTAATGTAATGTTTTCTCCTAACGTGATATTTGCAGTCGCAATGTTCTAAAACCTCTCTAGTTCTCCTTCAATGTTTCCTTATATTAAATGTAATTATGTTTTAGTTTTTTAAATAGGTTAATTAGGTTTAATACTATGTGAATTACAGGCTTAGTAACTTCAAATGTATCGTTCTTTGCTGAATACTGAAGTAAAGTACATATTTTTCAGTTATAGGTTTGACCAGCCATAATGAACATGAAGCAGGAATCGGTAGACTCTAATTTTGATAATGCTACATCTACAGCCTTATTGCAACCATTAACCGGAGATAATTATGATGACGATGGTAAATTAGTTATGAAGCAGGAAACCATTGAAAATATTAATGTTGACTATTATTCTACAATGAATATTAAACAAGAAGTACTTCAACCAGTAACCCTAGATAATACTGAAGGTGTTGGTAAGGTATTTTTCAAACGAGAAACCAATGAAAATATCGACTGCTATCCTACAATGAATATTAAACAAGGAGAACTTGAAATTAAGGATGAAGTTTCTCAAGAACCCGATTCTAAAATAACATTTAAATGTGAAATTTGCAGTCAGGATTATAATTCAAGCGAAAATACTCAGTCAAGCGAGAGACAATTCGTCTGTAGATTTTGTAAATCGCAAACATTGCTCAAAAACAATGTGAACCCTCTTACACAGATCTACACAGGAGAGAAACCTTACAGTTGTTCAATCTGTGAATATAAAACATCACGAGAACGTGATTTGCAAGCACATAATAAAGTTCATGTGAAGGAAAGACATTATGCGTGCAATATTTGTTTATATAAAACAGTACGGAAAAATCATTTAATCAGACATATAAGATCCCATGCACATGAAAAACTCTACAGTTGTGCAGTGTGTCAACGAAAACTAGCAAGTAAAAACAACTTAAAGGTGCATATGAGTACTCACTTAGGAGAGAGGCCTTATAGTTGCACTGTTTGTGATTACAAAGCAACACGGTCAAGTCATTTAATTAGGCATGCGAGGTGTCACACAGGAGAAAAAACACATAGTTATTCAGTGTGTTCAGTGTGCCAATGCAAATTAACAGCTCAAAACTTACGTAGACATATGCGGTCTCATACAGGAGAAAAACCTTATAGTTGTTCAGTTTGCGATTACAGAGCAGCGCAGAAAAGTGGTTTAGTTAGACATATGAATATACACACAGGGGAAGAGCTACAGCGTTGTTCTGTTTGTGAGTACAGAGCAGGAAACAAAAGGCATTTGGGTATACATATGAAAACTCATACTGGGAAGAAAATGAATTGTGACTCAGTTCATAAACGCAGAACGACGCAACGGAATAATTTGGATACACATTTAAAACCGTATTATTGTTCCCTATGTGAATATAGAACTGCAAGAAAGAGTAATTTGGTTCGACACGCAAAAATTCATGTAGGAGGGAAATCTTATTCCTGTTCCATTTGTGAATTCAAAACGGCATTCAAGGGTTCTTTTGCTATACACCTGAAAACTCATACGTGAGTGAACATAGCTGAAGACAAAGTATGTCTCACGTTGTAGGGACAATAATTCTTTGTCGACCACTTTTTAAATACAAAGTACAATAAATATTAGATAAATTATTGTTAAAATACTCAATGTATAAAGATAAAGTGTAAATACAAATAAATACGCACGTATTTAGTTTTATTGTAAATAGTTAAAAGTTTTGGTATAATAGGCAGTTGTTTTAATAAATTTATTTAAGTGATTTGGTCTTTATATGGCAGGTAGTTAATGGTATATTACATGCCGAAGTGGAAAGTGTTTCATACTGTCAAGAGAGAAAATAGTTAACCGAGGCACGAAGCGTCAAGATTAATTTTATTTCCAGACAGGAATGAAACTTCACCATGGTATGTATACTATTATCTTTATGAGTTTTAAGACTTGTTACGGCTTATTTGTAGTTTAGCATGCAATATTAGAATTAACTAAATAAGTTCTATGTTAAGGCTTCTTAGGACAGACGCGGCGAACTATGAATCAGAGCACAAAATTGTTCAACTATTGTTTATGATTACAAGAATAGGAATTAATTTAGAAAATTTCTCTTTGCTTTAGTATGTTGGTAATTGCAATATAATTGGTACTTCCAGATAATTTTTTTCCTATATTTACTAGATAACCGTATATTTAGATTAATTATTTTTTATGTTTTGTTGATATAACAAAATTACGTCAACAAATTGAAAATTTTGTCTCGAAGTAAAAATGTTAATGCAATTTAAAATAACTTGCCGATAAGAGATTTTTATTAAATAATTATTTACAATTAGAATCGTGAGAAAACAACGCAAAATCGTAGATTCAATATTTCACAGGGAGGAGGTTTCAAGGAGATATTCAAAATTCAGGCAACCCAAATGACAATCATTAACCTGATTACCTAAGGATTACAAGTGATTGACAGGTTTAGGGTTACCAACATTGAGTCGATGCTGACCCTAAGAAAATCATTTTTGGAGGCGAAAAAAGTAAGATAAAATTAATAAAAAGTGCAAGGTGAAATAGTTTTTTACATTATAAAGATATAATTCCTAAAATAATTTAATATTTTTTTAAGTAGCATATGAAATGCGGGATTTCTTTACCCCTCCGTGGATACATTAAATTTGAACAAGACGTCTTGTATGCCTTAATATTTAAATAATTATTTTCTCATTTTATCCCGTAGTTAGATCAGTGAACATGAAACTCTATTAATATCTCAGTTAGTAGCTTATGAAAGATCACTATCGGCCAAAACCAAACCTTTTAATGTTGGTTGGACAAAATTTAACTTGAAACAATGCACAAAGAAGCCGAATGGTTTACATCATCTATTGACTTCAAAACACATATAAAAACAAAAAACACGCAAAAAATACAAAAGAAATAAAAGGAAATAAGTTCTGTAACAATCTACGTGCGATATAGATTGAGGCTACTCGTAAGCGTGTTGCAAACATACATCAACAGCGTAAAACATTTCCAAAAATAACGATGAAATAATGATCTTTTAAAAGAACGCAAATGTCAAAATTACCTAAAGCCGATACTTATTTGAGTCGCTGATAAAACCCATTCTTACGCTTTTGCAAAAGCTTGCAACCTTATTCCGCTGTGCAGACATTTTACCGGGAGCTGACTACTGAATACCCTTGGAAATGGCACTCCTTAATTGCATGAAGCGCTCCTGGCGGACATTATGCTGGGAACCACTGATCGCGTACAGGCCTCGTAAGGGCAGTTAAATTGGAGCATCTCAAAACTGCCGCTTCAAATAAGCTTTTAAATATAGCACAATTGGTTTACTTACATGTACACTCAGAAAATGCGTTTATGGAATTTGCAAATGCTGGTTCGCTGCCTGCACTTTAACTCTATTTGCAGCAAACGTTGACTGCCAAGCTCCTGTAGGCCGCTTCAAATTAACTTATATCTCTATGGTGCGAATTGACGTACCATACTTTCCAATCTACCAAACCCATGCAGCTCTCAAAAGAAGCTGCGTGCGATTGCTGCCTTCTTTGTTAAATTTGCATAAATTGAAAATCTCCGCATTCCCCGTAAAACGTGTGTTTCTTGCTACACTCGCGAAAGCAAATATTTACAATACACGTCCAGCGCAGGACCGGTTTTGCGAGCATTTGCTTACATAAAATACAATGTTAAACATAGGAAATACAACTTGGCTTCCACATTTAAGCATGAAAATAACCATTATCGGCAAGGGATCCAACTGACACGTTACACGTAGAATAATTCTCGACCTTTGTAAATCATAGAAATTAAAGAAGAAAACTATTTTTTACATTCCATAAAAATTACGTTCAAAATCCATCTTAGAAGTTAAGTATATTATTAAGAAACTACATTTTTCTGAAGAAAATGTAAGATATTTTCTAAAATTATGAGTTCTGCTTCGAAGCTTTCAAATAGGAGTAAAGTTTTTAATAATCCATGTATGCAGTTAACCCTAAGAATTTTATTAAAATCCCGAAGCCTGAAGAATGGTTGCCAAACCCGAAGTCTTCGGATCAAAATGACAGTGTTGGCAACCCTAAACAGGTTATTAACTTTACCTGACATACAACTGCCCGGGAGTAGTTTATGCAAAAACAAGTTGAGTAACAGTTCGGTATAATTACAATGACGAAATTAATTCTTCTTCTTTGACGGCACTACAGCCCGAATCGGGCCTTGGCCTCCTTCAGCTTTTCTCTCCATTCCTGTCTATCTGCTGATGTACACCGAGTAACTTTCGTGCATCTTCGGCCACTTCGTCCTCCCATCGCTTTCGTAATTTCCCGCTGGTCTCTTGCCTTGCATTCTGGTGTTAAGTGTTCTTTTTGGTAACCTTACGTCTTCCATTCTATTTACACTTCCAGCCCATTGTAATCGCTGTAGGCGTATGAAATCTACTACCAACGGTTCCTTGTACATCTGGTAAATCTCATGGTTGTACCTTATTCGCCAGAATCCATTGTCATTCATTGGTCCCAGTATTTTCCTTAAGATTTTTTTTCAAAAATGTTTAATTTGTTTACTGAGCTGTCTGTCATTACCCATGTTTCGCAGTCATATATCAGTATCGGTCTTATTACGGTTTTATATATCTTCAGCTTTGCGTTGCGATGAATATTTAGTGATTGAAGGATTTTCGACAGTGCAAAATATGCCTTATTAGCTGCCGTTATCCTTCTTTTAATCTCTTGCACCTCCGTTCCATCTGCGGTCAGCTCTGCTCCTAGGTATGTGAACTGCTTCACCGTTTCAATGTTGTCTTCCTGTATGATATTCTGGGCCCGCCTGTTGGCTCTGGACTGCGTTAACCTTTTGGTTTTTTCTGTGTTAATTTCCAGACCGACATTTTGTGCCTACCTTTTTAATTCGGAATATGTTTCTTGAGCTCCTTGTGTTGTTCGGCTCATGATGTTGATGTCGTCTGCATACGCGGTTAACTGAATGGTTTGATTGGTCAGTAGGTTCATCTGTCTTATTACGTGTTCCAGCGCGAGATTAAATAGGGTGGGTGCGAGTCCATCTCCTTGCTTCAGCCCTCTCGATATTTCAAATTTCCCTTATAGTCCACTTGGGGTGCGAACACACGCTTCCGTGTTTTCCATTGTTGCTTTGACTAAACTTATGATCTTGGGTGGTATTTTAAACTCTGCCAGTATTTGATATAGTGTGTTTCGATCTATTGAGTCATAAGCTTGTTTGTAGTCGACGAAGACATTATATACGTCCACGTCAGATTCCCATGCTTTCTTTAATATTTGCTTCACTGTAAAAAGTTGGGCTATGGTGGACCTGCCACGTCTGAAGCCTGCCTGATATTCGCTTATGATAATTTCCGTGACCGGCTGGAGTCTTTTGTTTACTATGTAGGTGAATATCTTATAGGCGGTGTATAGAAGTGATATCCCTCGATAGTTTTTGCATAGTAGTTTATCTCCGTTTTTGTGTATAGGAGTTATTATATTTGTTTTCCATTCCTTAGGTATCCTTTCTTCTTGCTAAATTTTTTGTATTAACGCATGTAATTTGTTACGGTATTAAAAGAACTTTACGACACCCACCCAAGGTGAGCATCGCACCACGGAATCAGTCCTGAAAAACTGGCACACTTGCCCTGAGATCGGCTCAAAATAGGCTAAAGGCCACGGCTGGAACGCTCGGGGAGTCGGGCGTGAGTCACACGATACGTTCTGGGCAAGCGTGTTGCGGCATATATATATATATAGGGTAAGTCAGAATTATGAGGGCGCCTCCAAGCCTGTCTTAACCCGACTAACCGGGCTTGGACGGTTAGACGGGAGCGAAGCACGCAAAATACTCCGACGATAGGATTACTCAAGAGTTGCAAGGTCAAATACCAATTTGATTGTAATTAGGTGCCAATCCGACCGCGACTACGTAGCTGTCTCACCCACCTGTACGCTCAAAGCTCCCTCGTCCCGTCGCACAATAATCAGTACACTGAAGGGGGCGCTTATCTGAAACAGAACATGCACAAGTCGAAACAAAACAATAGTTCCCTTAACTAACAAATCATGTATTGACTCACGGGTTACAATGGGGCAGCGGAGTGCGTCGCCCTATATCTATAAATAGATTATATCTAAGAAAACACCAGCTGGCGCGCGCTCTAAACCTAGCGACAGATGTTGAACAGTAATGAACAAAGTAGCACTTGTAACATAGACAGTCTGTAATTTGGAATGAATGTACAAATATGCGGGCGCGACGCCTTATGCAGCAAACAGTAATGAACAAAGTAGCACTTGTAACATAGACAGTCTGTAATTTGGAATGAATGTACAAGTATGACGACAGTGCCTGTAGGCACAAGAGATGTGACGGGCTCGCTCGCGGCGTCCCAATACAGCTCGTACGCGGGGCTTAAATGCTCTCCGCGGGACAGTTACACTCGCGTTCACAGCGGTAATCAGTTCAAAGACACATACCTTAATATGTAGGCGGTTGGGGAGCCTGGTACAGTTGAGTTGCGACAGGCTGCAGTCTTAGGTGGCAGGTACATTCGATGTTCGACGGCTATAGGAATGAGTGGACATCCGCCATAATGGCGACGTGAGACGCGTCAGGACGCGTACAACTGGACGACGAAAAATGGGCCACTTTCGTTCTGCGGGACAGATCCTCGAAGGTCGAGATGAAGGGGCACGATCCCTTACTTACGGGAGCAGGAACTGGGCTCAAGAAGCACCCACGCTACGCCGAAAACAAATCGGAACTCCCACACAACCACCACACGAACGCTCTCTGCAACGGGCTGCGATCAACTGCCACTTAAGGCGAAACCGTTTGTCACATACTTGCTGAAGCAGCACTCGACGGAAAAAAGGCTGACGCCCCCGCCAAGGGCGGGAGCGCCGCACGAACGCACACACTATCCGACCTCTTATTCGATCGACGGCTCTCGGCTGAATGCCCACCAAAAAGCGTTAGGACGCTTGAAGTGGCGTGAGCCAAACGGCGTTGCCACGTGACTCTCGACAGCCAATGGCGATGCGATCCATAAAACAAATTAATGCCGGCGACAATGGTAGCACGCCGCAACGGCGTGTTTTCTAGAAGATTCGGAATTCTTGCGAGCGATAACGCTCGGCTGCCAAAGCGCCATCAGAGGGGCGCTCCGACCGACGAGAAATACTGCGTTTGGGGCCAAATATGTGCAAAATCATGATTCTGGAATTAGGCGATGGAGCCAAATAAGTAACTAAAAGGGTTTAGCATACGAGCACGCTGCCCTAAAGACTAGGTGGCTATTTAAAATACCAAAATGACCTGAATCAAATGTGCGGAAGATGAGATTGTACTTGTGCGCAAAGATTGAAAATGGTTTTAACATAGCAACAAGTTGCCCTAAAGGCGTGAAATGCAATTAAGCATCTACAACGGCAAAATGACTTAACAAATTGTTTGCTAAAATGTTCTCCACCTTGTTTATAAAGTTCTGAAGGTATGTTGTCGCATCCAGGAGCTTTATTGTTTTTCTGAGCTTCTATGGCCTCCTGGATCTCTTCCAGTGTCAGTGGTTGCGCTGTATTTTGTTCTTCTTCTTGATAGTTCTCCATTCTTTCCTCTGTATTTCCTCGAGAGCCAAGCAGATTTCGGAAGTGGTTTTCCCATATAATTTTAATGGTTGTAGGGTCACTTACAATTTGTCCTGTGTCATATGCTTCATTTAGGTCATTTTCTTTGCGGCCCTTTTCCATTTCCTGGATCATGTTGTTCTCATATGCCCGTTTCTTTGTTATGCATGCTTTGTCGGCTTTCCGTCTTGCTAGTTGAAATTGCTTTCGCATTTCCCTTGTTCTTCAATTTAAAAAAAATTGTCTTCTGTAATAGTGTATCGAAAATAAATTACTTATTTTTAAATAATTACTTCAGCTTCCATTTCATTAAAACGATAATTAAATTATAGATTTACATGTAGTTTGTTTTAACTGTTTAGAGCTGATCCTAGAAGAGTTGCACCTACAAGATATTCAATGATGATCAAAATCCAATTAACCAAAACAAGTGCAAGGATATAATCGTCTTCTCAACCGTGGTTCATATATTATATTTTACACTACTAGCATATTGATTTTTATTTTTCATTTTTATATTGATAATAAGGTGAAACGTTTGACAAAAGTGCTTGGTTTTGAATATCCGAAAACTGTCATTTTTGACAACAAATTGTTTTTATTATCTACTAGTAGGAGAGAATAGTATATTATACATCAAGGTAGCAAAGCGCAGTATTATAACCTGACCTAATATAGATACTGAGCGCGCAGCGCGAAGTATTTAAAGCGCGAAGGTTATAAGACGATTCGCTACCGTAGTGTATATACTACTTTTTGCAGTACCAAACGGTTTAATACCTAAATTCCCAACAAATTTCGAAAATATTTTAACTGTCAACCTGACAATACAGCTCTTTAAAACGTCAAAATTAAAATATTAATATTTGGTAACTTAGGAATTTATTAGTTACCATGGTGAAAATTGTTTATTTTACTTTCTCTCCCTTGGTGGAGAAAATCAACTTCACGACCTAAAGATAGGCCAATAACGGTGCGTTCTGAGACTAGTAGTGCAAAAAACTTTTTTATTACCTTAGGTGCAGAAAATCTATTTCTCGGATTAAAAGCAACATAAATAATGGTACGTTCTAAATGTAGTAGTGATAAAACGAATATATTGGTTTTATAATAATAATATCAAAACACTGCCTAAATTACATATATTAATAATCATACATCATAATGAATAATAATAATATAACAAATAACATGTACATATATCTCTTAACATTGTTGACATTTTAATTAGTTTTATATATATATATATAATTTACCCTTTAATTAAATTTCATAAATTTCCTTACTTGTGCCAGCGAACAGTACCTTTCCATTTTGAACGTCCCTGGTATACTACCGACGCCGATCGTAAGGCGCATGCGCGAACCACGACTGTCACCTGCAAGTTCATAACTTCCTTGCATTCCTTATCGGGTTTGAACAATTTTATCAAATTGACGGCCATTATGGCTTAAAACTAATAAAAATTGTAGTAATTAATTAATTTTAAATGTATTTGTGGATTTTTAACATGTAACCTGGTGACAGGAAAATCTAGCATTGCTTTTGTTGTGTGATATGCTGCATTCGCTGTACTGCTTTTGTAAATTTAAAATTTGAAATCTAGTCACATGTTTTGTGAACTACATGTGCCTTTTCGGTTTTGTGCCGCAAGTTGTTAGGTAAGATCTTAACTAATTACATTGTACAAACATCGCTTCTTATCTGTAACCTCTCCGTAGGTCTTTGAGAATGGAATAAATATATTTCGAAACTGTCGACCTTAGCATCAAGTGGTTTTATTTCAACAAACCATTAATAGCTCTTGTAATCGTTGCCCAAGTACTGAGATTGGTGTTGACTATAACCCCTTTCCCAGTCAAATTCTTCGCCTTGTGTAGTAACCACCGAGCTGTGAAAAGGACTTTGTTATATATATATATATATAAATATCACGTATATTATGTTGACGACATCTTCGTGAGTCAACTTCGCACAATTTTTTTCCAATTTTCTATCCCTGAAATAAAAAAATTATAGTAACCTACTAGGCACATTTTTTAAAATTTCACAAATGATAAATTAAAAGTAACTATATGCTATATGTAGATATAGAATTACTAAGTACATTTTAAGCTCTTCAACATATAGCCGGCCTTTAGTACTGACAGAGATTCCGTTCTGAAATATGCAGCAGCCGCTGAACTTGATAATAATAATTATGATTACGTTTTAAACTGATCGTGCCCATTTTCTCATTGAGTATACAATAATCAATTTTGTTCGTTACTGCTTCAAGTAGAGAAAGTTCTCCGCTTTTTTCTGAACTTTTAATTTCAATTAAAGCACAATTGTCAATAATCCATCGGGGGAACAACCTAAAAATGCATGGATCATTTATCAATTATCAGACTACTCTTTCTTACCTGCTTTGAATATTGGCTTTCAAACAACGAAATCGCTGTCTCTTCGCTTTGTAGACCGAAATTTGTAGCAGTATTTACTTTGAATCTGCTATACAATACATTTTCCACAGTTTTAGCAGTCGATGTGCTTCTTCTAAGTTTACATATTTGACCGAAATTTGAAGCAGTAAAAAATGTGTTTTCTGTTACTGAGATTTTTTTTTAGAATCCTTTGGATATTTACTTCCCTCGTCTAAAAGACGAAGAAAATATTGCAATCGCGAAAAAATCACCTTCCAAGATTTCTTCAGATCTTTTCGTTTCAGGGTCTCTAGATGACGAAAAACAGGTTTTCTAAATTCCGTCTGTCTTGTCTGTCTGTCTGCCTGTTGGCGGTATAACTCAACAACTATTTGTTGGAGGAAGACGATATTTTGCATGCAGATTATATATTTATCTGGCATAAAATAGAGAAAATTTTAGACAAATATATACAGGGTTAGCACCTTAAAAAAGTTAAGTATTGTTTATTTTTGCGTTAACTTTGAAATAGATGAAAGTAATAATAATTTTCACATGGGCCGGGCTTTACATTTGACGAAAATAAGACTCAACCGATACAGGATAATGTCACAAGAGAGTAGAAACGTTTCAACAATAAGACCGTTTTGTTCAAGAGAGGAGCGCGCCGCACTCTTTACAATAAGTCTCAATGGCGCAGACGACAAGTCGATGCGGTTACAATCTGCGGCGGAGTTTAAATCTTTCGGGCTACATTTTTTATTTGAAAATGTATTTAATGTACATATTAGAAACGTGGAAGTATTTTTACTACTATCTTAATTTGATTTTTAAAATTATTTAGTGTCACAATGTCCATGAGGAAAGTTCTGGGTAAAGCCTTCTACAGATTTTTTTTCATAAGTTTCAGAAGCCATGTCTTTTACTTTATTTTCTACTTTTAATCTGTAATCTGTTTTTATCAACTGTAGTAAAAGTTCACCTTTTAAAAGATTTGTTTAAAATACATAATTATTTGAGGTTTTTTAACTGTGCATTTATTACTCATATAATCCATTATAGGTACTTAACGTTTGCTGTTCAATTTTGCAGTTTATTGTTTTTGACGTGACGTAAACAATGTTTTAGTAAAATATCCAGGAGCTTCGTTGAATATAGATGCTTCAATTTTACATAAAAAATTGCGTTTGGTGTTATAAGAGATAGCTGCAGCTTTACATCTACATTCGTAGAAATTCTTTAACGAAAAGTTTATCTTTTTTCCTGTAATTTAATTACTACTATCAAGCACTTTTAATTTATTTAAATATACCCGATATTATTTACTGGTGTCACTATAAATCGTCATAAAAAAACTTCAAGTATACCTATGTATTTGCAGTTTGTTTTGGATAAATTGATATAACTTAAAGTATGAAAATATATCTATGTAAGCTTTCATGCTTTGAACGTATTTTGTTAAAAATTATTTATGCAAAAGGTATGTATGTTCCATTTTCCACTTTGAGAAATAAATTACAATAGTTGATTCTGGAAACTTTAGGGTCATTGTTATTTCAAAATGCAAGATCGTCTTGTACCGTTTACTTGCTTGGTCATAACCAGGTTAACTTCGCATACGTACCTGTACAAAGGGCGAAATTCCGTAGCTGATACTAAATACAGATAAGGATCATTAGTGTAGTAGTCGTCTCTCATTTATAATAGTAACTGATGTTTTCAAATGTGTGTGCTAATTACCTATATTTTGTTGCAAAACAAGATTATTGTCGTAAACGGTACTGACTAACAATAATTTAGTTTGTTCAATAAGGAATTTTAAAAAATAACTATAATACGTACTTATTTCTTTAGAAAAATAATATGAGCGAAAAATATAAGAAGACTATCTATAAATAGTTAATTATATTAGTCCGCAACTTTTTAACTACAATTAATTACAACATATCAGTTGCACCAAAACATTTCAGTTAAAATAATTCAGTTATTCGGCATCAAACGTAAGAACGCATTGAGCTAACTCGGTTATAAAAATATAAACTTCGTCGCAGGTCGCAGGTAATAGATTAATAGATAAGACACTTACAGAAATAATCCGCTTTCGAAATTGCCATTGACACAACAAAGTGGTGTATCTAAAATTGCCTAAACACTTTATTTTCTAGGGGCTACAGAAAAATTTACCTCACTCGCTACAGAAATGTATGAGCTCTCCTAAGCCATATTTATTGTATAAATATCCTTCTGGGGTATAGGCAACTCTAATTACATCTCTAGCATTTTGAAGTTTTACAGTTACTATATGCTATCTATGTTTCCACATTTGCATTCCAACAGTTTTTCTTGGGCCATTTTTTGAGTCTTGATAACAGGAGATTGTGAACGTTTTTTTCGGATTTTTTCTGCCTTGTTTACTCTAGTTACTAGCCTGATAGTTTCGATGGATCACTAAGGCTTGGTATAGCTAGCCTGGATAAAGGATTTGGGAGCATAGAAATCTCTTAAACGCGCTGGTAATTTTTGAGTTTATGTTACCTCCGTTCGCCTCGCCTTTGGGAAGATCTGCCGGCATCCTCGTGAGAACTATCTGGCATACTTGAAGGTTAATGGTCGTTAGCTTCATCGTCTTGCACCATTGTACTCCTAGGGATTTATATTTTAGCCTTTCTTTATTTGGGACTGGGACACTTGAACGCCTAGCCTATTTGCGTTTGGGAAATGTTAATTGCGATAGCTGCGTGTATCGCCATCGCATGGATAGAAAAGCGAACGCATGAGCTAGCTCTATCTATAGTGTTGATTGCATTCGGTCCCATCTGGTTTAACGGCGTTTGGTGGAGGCATTCCATCCGAGCTCGATACGAGGTCCATCCTGGTAAGTCTTCCAGAGCCTGCTTGCTGCCAGCCGCCGTGCAACGGTGGACAGGTCACGCCAGGTGACCTGGCGAACTTTGAAGAAGTTTAAGGGCTGTGCTGAGAGCAGACTGACAATCGAGGACAGATACAGGTAAATGCCTTATAGTTGTTCCATTTGCGATTACGAAGTGTCACGAAGGGGTCATTTTTGATTATATGTTTTGTTTAGTGATGCCGGTTGAAACGTTAAAATAATTAAACTAAAAAAAACAGAATTGATTATAATTTAATCGTTAATATTTAACATTGCCTAAAACACAGGACTTGTCGAATAAAAACATCAACAAATTTTGTGTTGGGTCCCAGATTCAATATAAAAGCTGCGAGTAATTAAATTTAGCATTGCCCATAATTGTTGGGTAATGCTGATGTACTCTTGAATCGAACCAAGTGCTTATATTGGAAAATGTGGAAATGTGATGATTGTAGGCTTCAGTTAGACGTATTTGGAGGTGATCCAAGTTGGATTGGAGCACCAAGTAGCCTCCTTGTTGGTGTCGTAAGAGCTTGGGGCTATTTTGGGGCTGCATTCCATCGTTGGCAAAGCTGTAGTATTTAAATATTTTAAAAGTATTTAATACTTCTTAAGTATTTAGATATCCCTAAAATGTAAAGATACTTGCAAAGTATTTAAATAGTAGACAATACAAGGATTTGCTTGAAACGGTTTAATAATTTGTCGGAGTCTACTATCGACTACCTACCTGGTCAACTTGATCCCAGTTGACACATTCGCTTATCGCACAATTGACCCTGGTCTTTCAGATCATATGGCCACCGAACTAACAATCACAGTAAACATTAATACTTCTCCTAATCTCATCAAACCAGAGGGTTGAAAAGCCAGATGCGCTTCACTAAATTACCTAAATAACTTAAAACATTTACTATGCAATGTCAGCTGGACCGGCATAGCCTCTAATGATGACAACAAAAGCTTTAATAACTTTATGACTTTTTTTCTGGGGTACTTTAACTTAACCTGCCCAGTTGTTCAACAAAAACCTGGTCACATAAATGGCAAGCAACCGCCCTGGATCATTCCGGAATTACTAATTTTAAATAAGGACCTCTTAAGTCAATTTTTTATTATGCGGTTTACTCAATCCGACATGGCAAAATCCATATATAGAGATAAAAAGAAATATTATAAAAGGAAGATTAAGGAAACGAGAATAAATTACTATATGCAATTTATTAACAACAGTAATAATAAATCTCGGACCCTATGGCAAATAGCAAACCCCAATAACATAAAGAATAAGAGGAAATTGGAGATTGCGCTGAGCTCTGGGGTCAAACCACTGATAATCCATCAACAGCAGCCAATCAATTTGCCAAGTTTGTCTCCTCAGCTGCAGAGAATCTAGTGGCTCAATGTTTTCAAGGAAATCCTTTGGAATATACCACACCTTCTATGCCTACCACAAACTATGTTCTTTAATCCAGTAACTATTAATGAGCTAAAAAGTATTGTCTCCAATTTAAAAAGCAGTTTTTCAACTGGGATTGGTGGCATTTCATCTAAGGTGATCAAGCATATTATCGACGAAATAGCCCATGCTTTACTATTTGTCATTAATCTCTCTGTAGAAAAAGGTGTATTCCCAGACGCACTCAAACTAGTTAAAATTATTTAAAAAAAGTGATCCCTTATCAGTAAATAACTACAGACCAATATCACTGCTTAGTGTATTGTCAATTATTTTTGAGAAAGTTATGTACTCAAAGTTAACACGTTATCTATCGAAGTACAGTTACGGACACCTCAAAGTGAACGGTTTTTTGTTTCTATGGTTATTTTTGCGATTTTTCGGCTTATTAAATGAGGGTTTCTCCAGTGGCGTTGCTTGTGATTGTAAGAATAGGTATTACTTTTTTAATGTTTGTATTTTAGCAAAGTTTCACAAGTAAACAAACTATACATGTAATAATATGTATTTAATAAATATGTATCAGTATTCAATTGCTTAAATTGCTACTACGCTTTGCAGTTTGTTTCGCATAGGGTTGACCAATGTTTCCATATTGTATCCTCGCAGTTCCTTCCAAGCATTTATTATTCTTTCCCATAATTCATCTGCGTTGTTTGGTGCAAAATCCCTGGTATAAATTTTTGTAGTTAAATACCCCCAAACATTTTCGATAGGGTTCAAGTCCGGACTTTTTGCAGGCCATGGTAATAAATTGATATTATTCTCATCAAACCATCAATGAACAATCCCTGCTGCATGCACAGGACAGTTATCCTGTGAAAATAATGTTATCAATTACGTTAACGTAAACAAAATTAATTAATTAAGTAATATCTTGCCTGTTGAAAAGTAAATTGATTAGGAAAGGCCTCTCTTACAGATGGCAGCATCACATTTTGCAAAATATTGCGATAATTTTCAGCATTCAGTCGACCATTAATTCTATAGCATGCCCCAGATCCGTGAGCATTGATCCATCCCCATACGTTTACAGAGAATCGTCCACTACTTAAGGGTTGAACATAATATTGTTCCTCAAATCTTGAATTTTGTGGTCCATACACCCTTAATCGTCAATTGGTAAATGATTGAAATACCTTTTCATCTGAGAAAACAGTCCTGTTCCAAAAATCGTCGATTTCATTCAAATAGTCGGTTGCAAACTGTATTCTTCGTTCTTTGTTCTCTGAGGTTAAAAAAACTTTTCTTGCAGAAGTCTCTACTGCCAACGATTTTTAATTTTGAAAATGCAGCTCTTGCTGACATGCAAATCTGCTGCGACTCGACTCAGCGACCAGTTCTCTTCCAGTTTTGTAATAGCTCGCATTTTCTCTGCTTCTGACAAATGTCTGGGAATTTTTCGAGTTTTCAGTTCTATGACAGTTGATGACAAACGTAAACGTCAAAACTCGACGTCTATGATTAGAATATCGTATTACACGCTAAAAATCTGCCGTGCACTTTGAGTTGGCCGTAACGGTACATTATTACTCATTGTCAGCATGGTTTCCGGGTTGTTAGATCCACAGAATCGGCTTATGTGGAATTTCTAGATCGCATTTACAGGGAAGTGGAAGATGAAAAATATGTAGCCAGATTATTTTATGACCTTACTAGTGCCTTCGACACCGTGTATAGCACAGTGGTATCTTCAAAACTATATAATATGGGCATTCGCGAAAATGTGTTAAGTAAGGGTCATTTCTTAGTAACAGACAACTGTTAGTGGAAATTGACCATATCCATTCTACTATACATACCATCAACCTAGGCGTTGCTTAAGGCTCTATTATGGGTCGACCGATATTTTTACTGTTCGTTAATGACCTGCCTTTATTTGTTAAATCGGGTTTTGTTATTAATTATGTGGATGACACATCTGTTATTGCTGCGGCCGACAGTGCGGATGGTTTACGTAGTCTTATCAACCGCATCACTAGTGAGTTCCAGACTTGGTGTTCTAGAAATAGGCTTATTCTAAATAACAATAAAACTATGTATAGGTATTTACTTCGGCAAAAGTTGCTATCTTCCCAATGTAACAAATAATATTACTGTAAAATTTCTCGGTACCACCTTAGATAGTGATCTTACCTGGAGTGATCAAATTTAACATGTTTGTAATAAACTGATACTTCAGCTTAGATCTACATTAGATAGGTACTGTATCTTTAATTACGATATACTACGCCTATGTTTACTCTCATTTATCATATCATATATATTCGTATGGGGAAAGGCGGTATCAATTAAAAGAGTGTTTATTCTTCAGAAAAGAATAATTCGACTCACCTTTAACATAAAACCATTAATATCATGTAAACATTTTTTCATTACTTACAATATTCTTACATTACCCTGTATAGTAATTTATGAGTTAGCCTTAGATGTGTTTAGTTATTATCACAAGTTTGTAAAAAACAAAGATTTCCATATTTACCCCACTAGAGGAGGGAATGTTCTGTCTGTACCCAGTCATAGAACAGCTATATTTGAAAAATCACCCATGTAATTAGCAATATAATTCACATTAATTGGTTTAAGCGAGAATTAAAAGCATTTCTTATACGATAGTGCTACTACGATGTCAGAGAATTGTGGCACTAGATTGTTTGTATGTTTGTATGTTTATCGTGACTTGTCTATGCCCATGTGTATTACTTATTATGTATATTATTTATATCTTATTCTTCTGACGCACCAATGTTTATTCTTTGTAAACCAAAAGGCTTTAAATAAATTTTAAAAAAAGTTTAAAAAAACTTATATACCTGTTAGCAGCTTAATAATTTTTCAAAATTAAGTTATAAGTTCGTAATTTTCTTTCATTCGAGTATTAATAATTGTAGTAAGCCAACTAATAAAGATGGCACAGCTCAAGCTATTCCACATGAATTATTAAAAACTCCAAAAGGAAAAATATATTGGTTTGTGATGAATGCATAGTTTAGATGTTGTTTTATGAATAATTCGAGAAAGAAAATATTAAAATCTGTATTTTTTTGATAAAATTACTTATATTAAATATTAACAAAACAAGTAAATCAATAGTTAAGCAAATATAAATTTAAAACAATATAAACGCTTTCTTTAATTTCTTGTTTTCATATAACAGTTTCGTTATACCTTTGTTTTAACGCAAAAACAGCATCTAAACCAAGGGTAAAACAAATAAAACAATAAATAGGTATATATAGTTTCCAAATATACAAAATGAAAGAAATATCCCAAATAGATTTTAAAGAAAAATAAAATAAGATACAAACTTTCAAAACAAACAGACTGTGAAATATTTAAAATAAATAATGTGTATTAGTTTATCAAACATTTAAAAATAAGTTGTTTAGCAATATAAGTCTTTAAAAGTGCTGTACATTTGCTTTCATCAGAACGAGATTTTAAAAATTCATATCTTATAGGGCGTGAGGTCGTAGCATATTAATAAATGTGGCATACGAGAACATTCTTTTTATTGGTGCTGATTACTGTAGCGTTATATTGAATTTCAGAAATAATTTTTCAATAATGGGATAATTTTTCAGCATATTGAGGTCTGTTTGAGGTTCTTGTAAATATTGCAGAGCTTGCAACTTTCCTTATCCACAAGCTACAGTTTGAGATAACGGAAGTAAGAAAATATCATTTGCATCAAATCCGAAAAATTCTTGCAATGGACTTGTTTTTAAATTCTTCTCAGTTTGAAAATTTTCATTGCTAACGTTTATAAACATTCTCTTTAATTTTTCTATTAACGTATGTCTCATAAGTTTTGAGAAAAATTTCCGTTGTAGCTTATAGGAAAAATGCTTTCAATCTGGTTGGCGTAGAAGGACATGAACCATTATCCGTAGTTTAAGCATATAATTCTATTAAATATAGCTGTAGAAATAATTAGTTGTGGTTGAATGTAATATAAAATTCAAGCAACATAAAATATAGCTGTTAATATTTTTATTTCATACTGTCCGGAAAATATGACTTTGCGTCATTAATTTGAGTCCGGAAAATGGAACATTACATCACAAGGCCGGAAAGTGTTACTAGGCAACGCTTTCCGGCCGCTTGTCTTTTTTTACAAAAAATCTCATAAATTTTGATAATATGTTTATTGGAATAAAGCCCCTCTCCAAGGGGGCACTCGGGATTCCACCCTTTTCCAAGGGGGCTCTCGGGGCTCCGCCCCTCTCCGAGGGAGCCCTCGGGGCTCCGCCCCTCTCCAAGGAGCCATCGGGGCACCGTCCCTTTTTAAGGGGGCCCTCTGGGCTCCGCCCCTTTTCAAGAAAGCATTGGGGCACCGCCCCTTTTCAAAAAAGCATTGGGGAACCGCCCCTCTCCAAGGGGGCCATCGGGGCTCCGCCCCTCTCCAAGGAGGCATCGGGGCACCGCCCCTTTCCAAGGGGGCCTTTGGGGCTCCGCCCCTCTCCAAGGATGCATCGGGGCACCGCCCCTCTCCAAGGGGAACCTTGGGGCTCCGCCTTTTTCCAAGCGGGCCCTCTAGGCTCCGCCCCTCTCCAAGGGGGCTTTCAGGGCTCCACCCCTCTCCAATGCAAACGCAAGTGCCACCGCTACCGTAACCCGAATTCGCTCAATCAGGACATCGCGTCTGCAATTGTGACGGACACACACGTCTGGATCGGTCTTTTTTATTATTGTAAAAAGATGTGTCCCAAAATTAATTGGAACTTACACCTTTTATGTTTTGCTGTAAAACCAGTTTAGTTTTTGCGGGAGATGGAGTCTTGTTTTGTTGTTAAGAGACGAGGGTAAGAGGGCCAGGCCAAGCCGTCTTGTTACGAATATTTGTAGCCTATATTCATCCCTTCGTCAATGAATACACGTTAGTGGTTAAGCGTATATTAAATTCTACTACATATCACAGAGCTATTTATACAATAAATGTATGCCATATTTACGCCCTACTATTAATAATTACAATCATATGTGTGTAACCTAACGTAATATTAAACGCTAAGTTTGTTATTTTGACCCACTAGTTTACAAAACTGCTGCGCTGTGCCTTTGACATGCGGTAATACACAATTAAAAACTGCAACGTTTGTTTTGAAATCTAAGGAACTGGCGCTTGTTGCGTGCGTAGTTTGCACTTAGTTGTTATCGCGGCACAGAAACATGACCCATATTTTATCTGGCGTAATTTATGCAGTTCTTTTGTAGGTTAAATGCGTGTACTTCCGTTTTCACTCTATTCCACTTTATTCCCTAAATTCATGTTCAAAATTAGTTTGAACATTCTGGGCGGGTCCCTTGTAGAGCAATCGGGGTTGGTGTGGGTTAGATGTCTGTTGCAGGGGCTGCTTCATGGACATTTCCCTTGGCGTGAGGTGTTGCGTATAAGGGTTCCAAACTGAAGTCGTCTTGGCCGGCACTGGGCTTCTGTTGTCCCTTGATCTGGCAGTTGTGTCTCCATACACAATAGCTGATGCCGCACAGTAGGCTAATGACCAGTATTGTCACTATACTGCTGACAGACCCTGTCGTAATGGATAGGTGCCTCCAGTGTGTAGTAGATAGGTCATGTATTATTTGCTGCTGTTGAGTTAGCAGCATGCTTACGTGACCTGATGTTTCCAGGCTCGGTTCTTCGGCTAAGCTTGGATACTCGATCCCCATTGATCCTGCATGTGATGTAATGTTGACTTGCAGAATTTTATTGAATGTTGCAACGACCGGGATCGTACTGAATGATCGTGCGTACAGAATGTGTTGTCCTGTGTGGATGTAACACTCTGGAGCGATTTGGATGACTCCGGTATCCTCAAGAGTCACTTCCTCTCGTACGTCGTTACAGATGATTGCTGCACTGGTGGCCTTGTTGGCTACAAACATCCATGTGTTTGCTTTGTACAGCTCCTTCCATTTTATTGTGGTAACATTGTAGAGTTGTATGCTACATGGCACCTTGTCCAAGCGTTGATACATCTCGTCGATGATGCAGTTTGGGTTTTTCTCGACACTATTTATGACAGTGGGTGTACATAAATAAGTGTGTTCCTTTATTGGAATGCTGACCTCGAACTTGGATGGTGGTATGCTGAAGTACTGCTGATGGTTGTAGTCCACAGCTAAGAAATACGGGTTGACTGCGATTGTTGCATACTGTCCGTTTCTTATTTTTCTAGGGATGGCGGTGACCTTGATGACTTCGTATTCGGTTACTTCGGTGATATGGAAATATCCAAATATCTTGATGGCTTCCTTGGTTTGTCCCACCTCCATCTTGTACACAGGCGATGGCAATATTCGTAAGTTTGGTGGTAACTTCAAGGACAGCTGACTTATTATTGTTGCTATTTCAGCTAGTGATACGAACTCAAATAAATGGCTCCGCTTGAACACTGCGTCAAGCAGCTTCTTGTATTTTTCTGCCACTTCCTGCAAATAGTTGCTGGCAACTTGATATGCTGACAACACGTGAACATTTAATTTATTGGCGTCAATGGATCTGTACCAGGCCTTCATTTCGTTAATAAGGTGAATTCCTTGGTTGAATTTTACCCGAAAGTTTTCTAACTTTGTTGTGATCCTGCTCTCTGTATTGTTCACCGTAGTTATTGCTGCTAACATCAACTTCACTTGGTGACCGGAAGTGTCGATTAGTACCTGCTGATTCTTGTCTAGATCAGCGATGTCCTTGTACACTTCTTCGTTTACTCCAAACACTGATGTCAGAAACTTCCCTAGTAATCCTCTTCGTGTTCGGTGTGAAGCTATCGTCCGGATGCTTCTCATGTCCCACAGGATATTGATTTGTTGTTCCATTATGTGGTGCATGAGTTCTTTACAAAATTGTTCTTCCGTCATCTCGTTGCTGTTGTCGCATAATTGTTTAAATTGTTCAGTGGTGGCGTTAATCCCATGCTCGTCCGTGATGAAGGCAGATATCGAATATTCCATCCCTATTCGAATGATCCCTCTATCGAGCTTCGAATTACCCACGTGTTCCACGTATATACCGGGTTGTAACCTTTGCAATGTATAGTTTGCTACACTGCCGGGAATTACGTGACACATCATGAGCATGCATATAAATAATGCTGCGTGTGTTTTCATATTTTGACTCCGTGCTGACCTTGTGGTAGGTCTGGAACTGCTGATCCTTGTGTGCACTGGATTGCCCTCGTTGTTTATAGGTAGCTGACAAACCTTTGTTATGGGTCGTTTGATTTGACTTCTATCTTTGCCCTGGATTGTCACTACTCTTATTAATCCATCTTTTCCTGGATGTGTATTAATTATTCGTGCTAACGGCCACTTGTTTGCCGATATGTTGTCTTCCTTGAGGAGTACCAAATCCCCTATTTCTATGTTCTGTCTCGGAGCTTTCCATTTCCCACGTTGCTGTAACCTGGATAGGTATTCTGTTGACCATGCTTTCCAGAAATCTTTTTTCATTTTCTGTAGCAATTTCCATCTGCTTAAATGATTGTCAGTGACTATAGTGTCATCTGGTTCGTTTGGTGTGATGAGTGCTTGTCCGATCAGGAAGTGTCCTGGGGTGATTGCTGACATGTCGTTTGGATCGTTATTCATTGGTGTCAGTGGTCTTGAGTTCAAACAAGCCTCAATTTGATACAACAGGGTTGTCATCTCTTCGAAGGTGAGTGTGTTGTCTCCGATTACCCTTTTGATATGGTACTTGATCGACTTTACCCCTGCCTCCCAGATTCCACCCATGTGGGGGCTTGCCGGGGGGATGAAATGCCACTGGACTGCTTCAGTGCTTAATTTGTCCTGTATTTGGGTGTCCAATAGCTTACTAGCTCCCACAAAGTTGGTACCGTTGTCACTGTAAATGTGGGCGCATTTTCCTCTCCTTGCAGTGAACCTTCTGAATGCTGCTATGAAGGCACTAGCAGTCATGTCGCTCACTGCTTCAATGTGTATGGCCTTTGTGGCCAAACAAATAAAAATGGCGATGTATCCTTTGTAGGACTTGTTGCCTCTTCCTTTGGATATTCTAATTTGGATTGGTCCAGCGTAGTCCAGTCCAGTGTGTGTAAATGGAATGGACGGTGTCACTCGTGCAGGGGGTAGTTGTCCCATTAGCTGATGCATAGGTGCTGCCTTAACCCTTGCGCATGTCATGCATCTGTTGATGATTTTGGCAATCGCCTGCTTGGCTCGTACTATCCAGTACTTTCTTCTGATGAAGGCTAACGTAGCTTGATTACCTCCATGTAACGTTTGGTGATGCGCGTTTCCGATGATCAGCTTGGCTATATGACTGTTGCTGGCTATGATGATGGGGTGTTTCTCATCGTAAGGTAACAGCGAGTGCTGTATCCTTCCTACCACTCGAAGGATTCCATCTCCATCTAGGAATGGGTACACGTTGAACAAGGAACTCTTGCTGTTCATCGTTTTGCCTTGCTGTAGTAAGTGATGTTCTCTTGGGAAGTCATGCCTTTGTGCTGATTTGATTATGCACTTTAGGCTGTCCCGTAGCTCGTTGGTGGTTAGTTGTTGGACCGCTACTACTTCCTTCCTACATTTCTTCATAAACCGCTTACAGTAAGCGATTACTCTTATCATTTTGTTGTATGATGAGAATCTTTCCATGTCATCTGCTGCCTCACTGATTGCCGCATGAACTGTTACCTGCCGAGGTTTTTTCCTTTCTTCTTCAGTAGTACTCTCTACTGTTGTTTGGGCTTTTATTCGTTCCTGGGTATCTTCCTTTGATAACCATTTAGGGCCGTGAAACCATAACTCTTGGTCACCTAATCTGGATGGTTGTACTCCTCTTGTGACCAGGTCTGCTGGGTTATCTTCTGACCTGACGTGATTCCAGCACTGCTTGCCGATGCACTCGTGAATTGTAGCAACCCGATTTGCTACAAAATTCTTCCATCTCTCTGGACTTCCTTTTATCCAAGCTAGAGTTATCATTGAATCTGTCCAGGCATAGATTTCAATGGTGTCTAACTCCATGGTTGAAATGGTCTTCTTTATTAGTTTGGCTAATAATTCAGCCGAACATAATTCTAGTTTTGGCAGTGTCTTCTTCATCTTGAGGGGTGCCACTTTTGACTTTGCTGTGAGTAATGTCACTGTCGTGGTCCCTAACGGTGAAAACCTTTTTATGTAGATCGCCGCCCCATAAGCTTGCTCTGAGGAATCACAGAAACCATGCATCTCTGTGTGGCCATCCTCTCCATAATTTATCCATCTTGGGATGTGCACTTCCTCTACCTTCGGTAATTCTTGCCTGAATCTTGACCATCTGTCTTGTATATTCTTGGGTAATTCTTCATCCCATGAATACTGTCCGACCCATAATTCTTGTATTAATAACTTAGCAGTTATTATAACTGGTGCTAGTAGTCCTAATGGGTCAAAGATTTGTGCTATCTCTGATAGGATCTTCCTTTTCGTTATTTCGCCTTCTGGTGGCTGCTTGACTTTGTATTGTAGTACGTCAAGTGTTGGTGACCAATGTACTCCCAGTGTCTTCCTCGTAGCATCTTCCTTGTCTCCTAATATGATGTTGGTGCTTCCTTCAGCTTCTGGAAGGTTACTAGTCCACTTCCTGAGATTAAACCCTCCAGTTTTCAACATCCTGGTCAGTTCGTCTTGGATGCTCCTTGCGTCTTCTTTGGAACTGGCTCCTGTTAGAAAATCGTCTACATAGAAGTCCTTCATGGCAATCTGAGAACCTCTTCGGAATCGGAATTGTTCATCCTTGGCCAACTGCTGCAAAGTCCGAACTGCCAGGTAAGGAGCTGCGGTTGTGCCATAACTCACTGTGGTTAGCTGATACTCTTGGAGTGGTTCTGTTTGCGAGAACCTCCACACAATTTTCTGGAAGTGCTGATCATCCTCAGCTACCTGTATTTGTCTATACATCTTCTCAATGTCTGCTGTTAATGCAAACTCATATTTCCTCCATCTCAGAAGGATATCTGTTAAATCTTGCTGTAGCCTTGGCCCAGTGTACATCATTTGGTTCAGGCTTTTCCCATTTGATGATCTGGATGAAGCGTCAAAGACTACTCTTAACTTGGTTGTATCACTGTCCTCCTTTATGACAGCTTGGTGAGGAATATAGTATCCTCCTGTCTGAACCTCATCTTGATCAATTTTCCTCATGTGACCCAAGGAAATGTATTCCCTCATGAATTCTTTATATTCGCACTCCAATTTTTTGTTAGTCTCGAATCGTTTTTCCATTTGCAGCATTCTGGCAACTGCTCTTCTTCTTGATTCGCCCAAATGACTGGGGTCCTCCTTGAATGGTATTTTTACCACATAGGTCCCATCTTGCTTCCGAAAATGGGATTCCTTGAACTGCTGTTCACAGTCTTGATCTTCCTGAGAGATAGGTTTCTCCCTTGAGACCTCTTCTATTTCCCAGAATTTTCTGAGTTGGTGATCTTCTTCTAAGTTAGATACCATGCTCACCACTCTCATGTTGGGTTGTTTTGCTGCCTCTACTGCCCCAGATAAGATCCATCCTAATTCTGTCCTTTGCGCCATCATCCCTTGTCGTGTCTTCTTGACCCCTTCTAGTAGTATATCCTTGTATAGATCGGCTCCTATCAGGATATCTACTGGACCTGGCATGTTGTAGGTAGGATCGGCCAGTAGGCATTGTTCCCATGCGTCCTTCTCCTTTTCCACGATCATATTCCTTGGCAAAGTTCCTGTCAGTCTTGCCATTATAAGCAGATCCCCATACATTCGGAAGTTGCTGGAAAATCGTGGTCTCATTTCTACTTCAATTTTTCCTTTGGATTTCCCTGCTTCGCTTTTTCCTAGCCCTCTGATGTCTGCTTGGATTTTAATTCTTGGTAATGCCAATAGTTGTGCTGCTTCTTCAGTTATAAAAGATGCCTGTGATCCTGGATCGACCAAGGCTCTTAATAGTTCATAATGTCCTCCGGCTGCCTTTATTTTTAAAAATGCCGTGGCTAACAGAACTTCTTTCTGGTTGGGATTTTTCGATTTTCTGCTAACTAGGCTGCTTACTTCTTCCACTGTTTGTCCGGAGGTGGAGGCCATTTGGGCCTTCCTAATTGGCTCCTGCTGAGGTTTTGCAACTACCTGTTGAGGACATCTTACCGGATTTCTGCTCCATTCCTTATGTAGCATAGTATGGTGCCATTTGTCGCAGTTTTGACATTTGTTTGAATTATAACATTTCTCATTTTCCTTGTGGACTAAACATCTCACACACAGCCGATGACGCCTGATGGTTTGGTATCGATCGTCACTGCTCATGGAAATGAATTTCGGGCATTGTGTGATCTTGTGGCTGTTGTTGCAGATCTGACATCTACTGATGCTTGTTTGATAACTCCTTACTGGCCATGGTTTTCTTGTTGATTCTGACATTTTAATTGGTTTTGCGATTTCCAGCTTCCTTTTGGAATCTTGAATTGCCTCCAGAGATTGGAATGTTTTTTCCAAAAACTTCAACAAGTTTGCCAGATCCTGGATCTCTCGAGAATTTGTCAGCGACTGTTCGTATAACTTCTTTGTATCCTTGTCTAGCTTCTTTACCAGCAGATGTGCTCTCATTGGTCCCCACGACTCAGTATTTACGCCCATGTTGGATATGGCACGTAAACTTTCCAATGTGGTATCATGCAGCTGTTTTAGGCTGGCTGCTGATTCACAATTCAGGTTGGGCAGTTCTAATAAGTTGTCTAAAAATTTTGAAAACAAAATTCTTTTGTTATTATACCTCCTTTGTAGTAGGTCCCATGCGGTTTCATAGTTAGCGTCCGATGCGTCGAGATGTTTTATTAATTTACTTGCCTCGCCTCTGAGGTAAGTTTTGAGGTACTGCATCTTCTCTGCATTGCCTAATGTGGCATTGTTGTGGATGAGTCGCCCAAAAATGTCGTGGAACGTGGTCCAATTTTCATAGTTTCCTTCAAACATCGGCATCGTGATTTTGGGCAATGGGATGGTCAGTTCTTCTCGTGCTCGTGGTTGTTCACTTCTCGGGATGCTACTTATTTTGTTAAATATTTGAGCTATTACCTGGTTATAACGCTCTCGCATCTGGTTGTAAACACCATCCGTGAAGTAATCTTCCGCAAATTCTTGCTCACATCCGAGGATTTCCTTATGCATTCTCGTAATATTCTCCCACTGGTCGGAAATCTTGTTGATTTTATACTCATAGAACATTTTTGTTTGGACTTGTTCCAATGCTAATATTGCATCGTCAAGTACCTCGCTAAATAACTGCATTTCAATTTCTTGCTTCTTGAGTCTGCCTACTTGCTCGATGGGGTTTTCCTTTCTTTCGGTTTCTAAGCCGTTACTCTCCTCATTAGCTGGATTTAGCTTCTCCTGCCACTCGTGTATGTAATCTGTAGTTATTTGAAATCTTTCCTTTACCTGACTGTAGAAATCCTTTTTTATGTATTCATGATCCGCTGGAAGTCGCTTCCTTAGTTCCATGTCACCTCTCTCGAATGCCTTCCACAATTCTTCTAATTCATCCTCTTTCTTGGCTAGGTACATCTGATTCTTTCTGCTTCCGGAATCCTTCTTCATATTTGTAAACAGTTGGCACATTTTGTCCGCCAGCTGTTTCTGCTCCTTTATAATTGACTCCATGTCGATGCAGCTTTTTTAATGCCTTTGGTACTAAAACTGGCTTAATAAGTAGTATCTTACCACTTTACGTTTTTTCCTAGTTCTTAGCGGATCGATTGCCGCTGAAGATTCTTCTCGCTGCACTGCGGAAGCCCTTGGAAGTTACTAGCAGGACTTATGCTGCTATCACTAATTCTTGCCTTTTCCTTTGGCGGAATTCCTTTGATTGAGTCGTAGGACGTTTTCTCCTTAGCGACGGCTCAATTTGAACTTCTCCCTAATCTCTACACAGAAGAGTACATACCAATCTTGTTGCGAGTCCTCCAAATTTTCTAACGGATATGGCAGATCCGGTCCAGTTGCTTACTTGCCCAGAGCTTCGAATCTGTTCCGCGTACCCAAGACTCTTGATTGTTGCACTAACTTCTTTAAGCCTCCAATTGGTTGGCTTAAGGATTTTTACCCAAAAAATCCAGTTTCCTCTTGTCCGGGGAATAGTTGGCTTGTAGGACCAATATCTTCTCCAAATTCCGGCTTCTTCGTTGATCGGGGAGTTGTTGGCTCGAAGGACCAATGTAAAAAGATGTGTCCCAAAATTAATTGGAACTTACACCTTTTATGTTTTGCTGTAAAACCAGTTTAGTTTTTGCGGGAGATGGAGTCTTGTTTTGTTGTTAAGAGACGAGGGTAAGAGGGCCAGGCCAAGCCGTCTTGTTACGAATATTTGTAGCCTATATTCATCCCTTCGTCAATGAATACACGTTAGTGGTTAAGCGTATATTAAATTCTACTACATATCACAGAGCTATTTATACAATAAATGTATGCCATATTACGCCCTACTATTAATAATTACAATCATATGTGTGTAACCTAACGTAATATTAAACGCTAAGTTTGTTATTTTGACCCACTAGTTTACAAAACTGCTGCGCTGTGCCTTTGACATGCGGTAATACACAATTAAAAACTGCAACGTCTGTTTTGAAATTTAAGGAACTGGCGCTTGTTGCGTGCGTAATTTGCACTTAGTTGTTATCGCGGCACAGAAACATGACCCATATTTTATCTGGCGTAATTTACGCAGTTCTTTTCTAGGTTAAATGCGTGTACTTCCGTTTTCACTCTATTCCACTTTATTCCCTAAATTCATGTTCAAAATTAGTTTGAACAATTATATAGAGGATTAAAGTCATTAGGATGATAATATAAAACAGTATAAAATAAAACATTGTACGATACACGGCCGTAAAGTATTATTAAAATACTCGTTTAGAAATTCCAGACTCGGCTCGTTCCTCTCCTCGTCCGTAAAAATCTAAGCTCGTACTTTAATAAGTCATTTTCTGGCCTTGTAACGTAAATTACTATTTCTAAAAACTTATGGGACATACGTTATTTGCTTGATATTGTTGAAGGATCATATTTAATATTTACTTGAGAATAATCCTATAAATTGTTCGTGGCATTAGGAGCTGCAGCCAGGTTAATGTAAGTCTTGCTCATCTCCCGCTGTCCAGCAATCTATCATACTTAAGATTCTAATCTTGGATTTGCATGTCATTTGTAAATACCATGTGCAATTTAAGACGGATGTTATTAGTTTATTGTTAGAGCTTTCGGCGAAATGCAGCTCTCTCTTGCGATGGTCAAGCATGTCCTTCCACTACCCCTAAAGGGGTGGTTTAACGAGTGTCCGAGTTTTCTTGGGCTCGAAGAGACAGACACGACCAGAGTCACGTTTAAGACACCGAGAGATATACATCTCTATATTCCGCACCGGCAATTTTAAATTTGTAATTATACAGTCCGATTTTATCGTTCTTGTGTTACATTGGTGTATATATTGTAAATAAAGTGTTATTACAATTATATTCGTTGTGTTCAATCATTCACGCCCGCGACGACTTGCGTGATTCTCCGCCGGTATTTCGTTGTGCCCGTAAGGTTCGGGTCGCAACAGATATCATCCTATTCTTTAAACAGTGTTATCCATCTTAACGTTGTTATTGAATGTAAGGTAATCCTTAAATCTGTTGAAAACAGCTTTGATAAGTTCATCAACTTGAGAAGAAAAATATTTGACATTTTCTGTTTTTAATTTTTCAACTTAATTCTCATACTGGTGGTTGTTGGTATTACGAATCTATAACATGATTTAGTTTCTCCTTGCAGAATATTTAATTCTAAATCCAGTGGATTAAGCTATTTTACATATTCTGTCAAATACTCCACTTTGTTTGAAATAATATTGTTTAATTGAAGGCTTTCCATACAAAATAAGCAATTTTTTTCCGCTAAAATTTGGATTATGCAAGCATAGTGTGAATTTCAACGTATAATGCCATGATAGCTCAAATAATGACTTATAACTTCTTTTATGGTTTCGGACTTCCAGCCGTAATCCATAACGCGTTGTATGCGACTTCTTTATGTATTTTATGAAATCTGTTGTTGCTAATAGAGGTTCAAAATGGGGTAATAAAGCACAATACACGGCATCAGATCCTGATTATGCCGCACCGCCTCTCCTACTCAATTCCGACTCTCACCTTCACGTGGTGAATCCTGTCAACCCGAACAACCCTGTCCGAGATCAGGTACCCAACCCTGGTGGAGAGTAGGGTCGGGATCAAACGAGAGCGGAAGAAATGGTCCTCCGATAAGGTGGTTGGGCGTAGGGCCAATAACCCTATTCTGTAAAACAAATTTGGTTATGAAAATTCAACTAAGGAATAGTCGGATAGATACGCGAAGATAAACAAAGCAATGGAAAACGGCCAAAGAAATATATTTTGCGACATGGATTGTCCATAGTATGTATAGGGTCGGAGCTATACAACAACTACAACAAAAATTAAACAAGTATAGAGTAGACTTAGCAGCCATTCAAGAAGTGAGATGGAAGAGAAAAGATATAATCGACTTGAAACACTTTACACTTTTTAATAGAGGTAATAGAATAAACACACTAGGTACAGAATTCTATGAAGAGTTAGAGAGAACGAAAAACTCGGTTCCACAATATGACGTGAAGGTAGTACTTGGCGATTTCAATGCCAAAGTCGGAAAGGAACCGCATTACCGACCAACAATTGGGAAACACAACAAACACAATCAAAGTAACGATAATGGTGGAAGACTAATCGATTACGCCATGGGAAGTAATATGATTATAAAAAGCACATGCTTTTAACATAAAGGCATCCATAAACCTGGGTTTCTCCAGATGGCATCACGAAGAATCAAATCGACCACGTCATGATAGATAAACGCCATCAAACAGATATTATAGACATTAGAAGTTGCCGTGGGGCGGATATCGGCTCTGACCACTGCGCGCAAAATACAAGCAGAGAATAAGCCACGAGAATAAACAAACAGGAACAACACTAAAAACTTACAACCTAGAGACCTTAAAAATAGAAGAAATCAAAAACAGATACGAAGAAGAAGTAAACAAATAAGAGAAAAAATAGAACCCAATGGAGAACTATAAAAGAAGTGGTAAAAACTGCAGCAGAAAACAAACTAGGCAACACAAGAAAAAGAGAGCGAAATGGCTGGTATGACGAGGAATGCAAGTATGCCCACAAACTAAGAAATGAAGCCCGAGTAAAAATTATACAACGTAAGACGCGATACACAGCACAACAATACGAGGAAAAACGAAGAGAAGCTCATAATTTCTGCAGAAGGAAAAAAAGAAACTTTGAGAAGAAGAAGCTAGAAGAAATAGAAAATGAACATAGAAACGGCAACATAAGAAGGTTCTATCAAAACATAAAAGCAAACAAAACAGGCTTTATAGCAAGAACAAGATACGTCAGAGATAAACAGGGAAACCTAATAGGCGGAGAAAAAGAGATCCTAGAAAGGTGGGCCGAATATTTCAAAGGGAGGGTTGATGAAGGCGACGAGGAGAAAGCAGTTGAGAACGAGAATGCAGAATCACGCGGAGACCACCATATAGTTATTAAACCCCCAACAAAAGAAGAAGTGGAGACGAAAATTAACAGGCAAAAAAATCACAAGGCGCAGAATTATTGAAAAACGGCGGAGAGCAGTTACTAACGAAAATGCGCGAACTAATAACTGGAATTTGGACACACGAAACAATGCCGACTGAATGGAGCACAGCCATCATATGCTCGCTGTTTTAAAAGGGCAATAAACCTTTATGCAGCAATTACAGAGGCAGCAATAATAGCCGAAAAGTTACAACTCTATGCAGAGGATGCGCTAGGAGAGTACTAAAACGGCTTCCGGAAAGATAGATCAACCACCGACCATATTTACAGTATAAGGATGATACTCGAGAAGTGCTACGAATACAACACAGATGTACATCAATTATATATCGATTTTAAACATACATACGATAGCATCAAAAGAGATTATCTGGAAGACACACTTAAAGAACTTACGAGTAGTATACCAGAAAAATTGATTAGACTAATAATGATGACACTAACACATACACGCAGCGAAGTGAAAATAGGGACAAACCTATCGCAAGAGTTTGAAGTAAATCAAGGTGTGAGACAGGGAGATCCTCTGTTCTCTACTTTATTTAATTTGGTTCTAGACAGATGCATGAGAGCAATTACAGGAAACCCGGGTGGAACCCTTTTCAAGAGGTCCTTTCAGTAATTTGCGTACGCAGACGACGTAGTCATAATATCAAGAACGGGAAAAGCACTCAGTACAGCCTTATTTTGAGCTGGAAGAAGAAGCAGAAAAGGCTGGTCTCAAAATAAACAAAGAGAAAACCAAATATTTACATGTACATGCGAAGAGATGGCGAACAACAGTTACGAAATATTCAAATAAACAACTATGTATTTGAAGAAGTAGAAAGTTTTAAGTACCTAGGCAGTGTCTTGACCAAACAAAATGTCACCAAAGAAGATACAAAGGTTAGAATAGCCACAGGTTACAAAAGTTAACACGCATTACAGACTGTCTTAAAATCGAAAAATATATCTAGATCTGCAAAAGTCAAAATATATAAAACCATAATAAAACCCACAGTCACATATGCCTCAGAATAAAGCAGGACATTTGGGCGCCGCCGTCTGGGCGCCGCCGTTTGGGCGCCGCCGATTGGGCGCTGGACGATTCTTCTGTTATTTATCGTAAATATGATTTTTTGCAAGCAATTTCAAATGACATTGTTCACGGTGTAATCGATTTGATATAGATGTATCTATTTAAGTAAATTTACAATTACTCCATAAAATATAACACACTCAACTTACGGCTTAGGTAAAAATGAAAACTTCTGCATTTATAATCTTAAACCATTCCAGAAAATTAAAACAAATATCGTCATAGAAATTATTTATTATATAACAAGTAAAATCAGGTTACAGTTACTTAAGTAGTATACATATAGTCACATAATAAAAAGTAGAACTACAATATAATCTACCACAATTACAAGAGGACATTATGTGAAATTATTAAAAATAATTAAGCAACATTATTAGCAGTTTTAAACTATTTAAAAATGTATACTACTGACGGTCAAAAGTATGGCGCCCAAACGGCGGCGGCCAAAGGGCGGGGCCCAAACGGCGGCGCCCAAATGTCGCGTACCGGCCTCAGAAACATGGGTACTTAAGCGAAAACTAGAGACATTCGAAAGAAAGGTGTTAAGAAAGATATACGGACCAATCAACGAAGGGGGAATATGGGGAGTACGAAGAAACCAGAAGATAAGAGACCTATATAACGAACCCAGCATAATTAATACCATAAAAAGCCAAAGATTAGGGTGGCTAGGTCAAGTGATGCGCATGGGCGAAGAGTCCCAAAAAACACACCAATCGAGAGTAGAGGGCGGAAGGCGAAGAAGAGGCAGGCCGAGGAAGAGATGGGATGGTGAAGTGAAAGAAGACCTCAGAAAACTAAATGTCAGGAGATGGAGGACGAAGGCGCTAGAGAGAAAAGAGTGGAAATCCGTTGTTGAGCAGGCCAAGGTCCTAAACGGACTGTAGAGCCAAGGATAAGAAGAATAATTGCTGCTAATGAATTAATTGTATGTGAAATGCAGCGATGATGTTTAGGTAGTTGAACATTTAAGTATTCTTAATAAGAATCGTCACTAGATGGTACGAAAATTATGTCTGCCAAATCTTCATCACTATTTTCTTCTGTGTAGAGTATCTATTTCTTCAGATTCAGCTTTGCATGGCTCAATAGAATTTACAATCAATGAGCTTATGAGCTAGGAATCCGAATACCAACTTTCTTGATGCTTTAATGATGTTGGACGCATTATCTGTTACACTGGCAGACATTTTTTCCGGTTTAAGTTCAAACTTTGTGTGAATATCATCGATAAGTTCTGCTAGCTTATAAAAACTGTAGATGCACTAAATATATTTGAAGAAATAAAAGGTAGTTAAATAAACTCAAAGTATCTAAATACTCTTAAAATATTTAAATACTGTCAAAATATTTATATACTCAACTATTTAAACACCACAAAAGTACTTAAATGCTTAAAAAATGTATTTAAATACTAAATACTTTGCAATATATTTGCACCTACAAATACAGCCCATTAAAAAATATTTAAATACCTAGTATTTTGAAAAAATATGTTTTACATTTATTAGACTACATTAAAAAAGTTTAGCATTTATAATTATCACAATTTCTTTAATATGGCCTGGGTTTTCCTCTGTTTACTATATGACGCTAGTATATTTTAGTGTCCAGGTGATTTTTGTGTTTTTGAGTTTCGTTAAAACCTTCAAATTTTTGTTTAGGCGTTAATAATTTCAAACTGATCTACATGCATGCCAAAATCCCATTCAAAAAAAATTTCGTAGTTTTTATTTTGTAATAATATTAAATAATCTTAAACAGATTTTTGATTTTTAACCTAAAAATTAGCAGTGGCTAAAAATTGTACAAAAAAATTACATGTTTCTCCACATTTGGTCAAGTTAGTGACTAAAACAGGAGCACACTTTTCCATTTTTAGCCACTCAATGTTTATTGAATAATTTTCTCCCAATTAAATTCAATTTATCTCTGTAGATACCTCACACAAGATATCTTCGTTACCTTGTTGATTGTAATTGAGGAATCTGTAATCAAGATAAGGATTATTAGAAAATTAACAGTTAAAAAATAATTACATTATATTTTTCATGGTGTAATGTTCACCTAGAAGTGTATGCATTTGTTAATTCTGATCACCTACCAATGTTGTTTATTTTGTATTTAGATTAAAACTCATCATGCCAACAAAAAGAACAACAGGCTCGATTTATCGGCATTCTGAAGAATAATTAAAAAATGCTCTACTTGCAGTATCAAACGGAATGCCTGTTTTAGCTCTGGCTAGAACTTATAAAGTGCCACGAGCAACTTTGCGAAATAAATTATCAAATGATCCTAGCAGTATACACTTACGAGCGATCGGACCAGAGGGCATTTTAGGTACAGATATAGAAAAGAAGCAAGTAGGTTGGAAACTAGCAACTTTAGCTAGAGGATTCCCAATTGGGAAAATGGTTTTATCTGTTCTGTGGAAAAATTTGTGGAAGAGAGTAATCTGACAACGCCGCTTTAAAATAACAGACCTGGTTGGAAATGGTTCGAATAACAGACCAATTCGTGCCACCTGTATATATACATTTTATATCCTTTTCTTATACACGCTAGTAATAAGCTTAACCGTATTCTTTTTGTCTTGATATGTATTAATTAAGTTAGCACGCACTATAAGTGTATCGGACGTGCAAGAATGAATGTCTGAATGCAGCTAATTCCAGGCAGCGGAGTTAAAAATAGAACGAAGCCCGCTGATCGGAACGTTGCATTTATGAAGGATGGCAACTGCTTGGGGTTTGGACCGCGAAGTCAGTCGCCGCAAGATAAGCGACTCGTGCATGTGCGTGCCGTATGACCCCAGGTGTGAAGCTGAAACGATAAAGAAGCTGACCTGCGGTTAATTAATTAAAATAATCAATGGTAGTAAAAAATCGCAGATTAAACCCCTTAAAGTTCGTACTATACGGAAACTCTAAAAATCTTCACTTACCGCGATGATCGAGCTAACTCAAATTCGGCGATATGGTCGTGGGTTCAAACCACCAGCTGTGTACCCTGCAAAGTCTTCAAAAGAAAGGAAATGGGCGTCAGAAATCAGATAATTTCGAATAATTTAAATAAACTTCAGATTACTAGCGTTTATTTAATAACTACTGAATAATCTGTAGTATTTCAATAATTCAATAATAAATAATCAAAACAATTTGATCACAAATAATGTCATAGTAGAGCTGTGCAAGTTAAATGAAGGTTGCGACACGCACCAAGAAACCCCTTTTTGGGTTATTCAGTTATTGTAACCACAATTAAATGGAATGGTATGCATACCGCTGTCATTTAAAAAAACCTTTCTGTTCAAGCTATTGAAAGCAAAAAGCGTAAATGCTCCTTTTACAAAGGTTCAATTACACACATAAATTGTAGCTTTAAATATTAATCGTAATTAAATATACGCATTAAGCTTCAAGTACTAAAATAGATTGACTGTATGAGATTAAACTTTATATGTTAATAACAACGGAAAGTACAAATTTAAACTTCCCGAATCTGCTTAAAAGCAGGAAGACCGTCCACTTTTAAAGTAGTATGACATAACACCAAGAATTACTAACCTCCGACGCCCAAGGCTGCTGTTAACCAAAGGCTGGCCAGGAGTTGCTACACCTGGGGGAGAAAGCGCCGGGGATGCGTCCGTAATTGCAGAAAAGCCATTCACAAGCCGCAGGAGGTAGGTAGGACGTTAGCAAGTGTTAAAAATTAAATCGGACGGCAACCTTACTTCCAAGATTAAATTCTCTGGTAAAACTGTCGATTAAGAGCTAAATAAATGCAATTAATAGGAGAATAACAAACAGAAAAACGTCATCGTACCTGATTATACTCAGCCCTTCAAAATTAATCGTCGTGGCGTAATAAAGCACGAACGGGACGTTTTTGAAACAAGTTGCTTCGTCGAGGTGCAGGAAAACAATCCTCGCGCATTCGGTCAACTAACAAAGACAGTTGAACGCTGCGACCTCGCGATAAGCCACGAATGTTTTTGGGGCTTTCCAGAATCGGCACGAAAAGAACGGTAAACTGAAGAATTTCGAAACACAATTGATTATTATGCGAAGACAATATACACGCTGGTCCTGAAATAATTGGTTTTTGGAGAAAACATTCGAGAGAAGCCGAAAATGGTTTCAAGGAGTGCTAATAACGGCACCAGAACTGCCCAAAATAGTGAAGTGTTGGCCTGCCGTAATCGCCACCGCCACAAAGGGGATCCTGAGTGGGAACCCAGACTACCAAGGCATCAAACTACTTGAGTAGCATCACCAAAGGTTGCTACATCTGCCATAGAAGGAAGCCTTTGTTTTAACTCCATATGAGCGTCGTTCTTGGGAGCAACCGAATGCAAGGTTAGTTTCCTTTAGTATCGCAATACGAAGTGAAGTATTATTGCGACACCTTGGGCAAGAGTTTTAATAAAGGATTTCGTGCCTAAGATAACGGGGGTTTACACGAATCCAACACGAAACTATTGAGTCATCCGCTAACGCAGAACGTGACCTGACAGTACCCGTGTGCATTGGGTCAATATGTTATAAAGAAAACTGTTGAAAAAGCAAATTAGCCTGTAAGAGGTACAACAGACTTGTAGTAAAAGTAAAACGTAACGGATGTATTAGTATGTAGCAAAACATTTGCAGGTTCGTATGAATTTAGCCATGTAGAACATTTGACAGTGAGTCAGTGTTGCCAACCAGTACGATAGTTATGGAGGCGTACGATAATTCGGATCTCATTACGATGTACGATAATTCGGATCTCAGTAGGATGTACGATACCTCGTGTATTGTATCCTTAAAATGTACACTTACGATCATTGAAAATGAACAAGGTTATGCATGTAAAATTGACTTAACCGACGTTTTGCAATTGCGTACAACGTTATTTTATTATTACGATGAGGAGAGAGTTAGGACAACACGATTCTGCTTTAGAGACAAGGGAAATTCAGAAAACGTATATCAACTACTGTAATGTTTGTTGCATAGCCCTGTTCATTTTCAATGATTCTTTGTGTACCTACGATAGTTTCGACACTCACTAAAAAGACGTTAGACGATCCTAAAATGTGTACTTACATGAATAATTCAATGTGGAAACCACGCTGTTTTTACGACCTGTGCAGTCAAAAATTTCTTCAGACTCGACCCAACTTATTTCTTGGCAGGGTGTTTATATAAACTTCCCCATAACACCACACAACGCCGTTGACATTAGATGTTTTCCTTGATATGTAGCACAATGTCATCTGTTTCAATTAACGAAAATAGGTAGACATTATATTATTTGAATATACCGATGGGGCCACAATTATACCGTGTGTCCACAGGAGGACGCACCATAGGGATAACCTAATAGAATAGAAATATCGGTTAATGCTGTGATCGCCGGCACGCTAAAACGTTGTTTTCTGGCTTCTGACTCGCCCCTGTATTGTGACAGTTTATATGTGTGATTTAATGAGATTTGATATTGTTATAAATAGTACAAGAAAAGGGACGGTGCACACAGCATTGGTTGATATTTATATTCTATTAGCATTGTCTTATCTCTATGGTGCGTACTCCTGTGGACAATGAGATTTGATATTGTTATAAATGGTACAAGAAAAGGGACGGTGGTCAAGCACTGGTTAATATTTATATTCTATAAGCATTACTTATCTTATCTCTATGGTGCGTACTCCTGTGGACACACGGTATATAACAGCAATGAGATAACATGAACAAGAAAATAGAATGCTTGAGTAAGAAAGAGATGACCATACGAAAAAGTTATTTTAGTAGGCATGTTTGGTTGACATCTGTCATAATTAAAATCAGCTGAAAGCCTACTCGTATATTTGCTACTATGTTTATCTCTTTCTTACTCAAGCAATACGTGTTATCTTCTTGTTCATGTTATCTCATTGCTGTTATATATAATTGTGGCCCCATCGGTACCTATGATTCCAAAGCTTATAACTACTGCTGTAGTTTTGCTGTTGTAGGATAATTTAGTTTGGACAATAATACGATAGTTTTGAGAGGTTGGTACTATAGTTTTTCCTTTTGTGATTGGCAACGCTGTATGTGAGTCAATGTTGCCAATCCTACCGATATTTCGGTAGATCTACCGATTTTATCTAAAATCTACCGAAACGACCCTTATATCTACTGAATTTTTGTTATACCGTATAATCATAAGTAAAATATTTCGTGGGTACTATTTAAACCGAAAAAAAAACATAAGCAACTCTTTGTTTGTATACAATACTCAGAACAATTTATATTTTAGGAGAATTTACCAAGAGATTCACAAATTAATCTGTAATGACCAGGACGTGCCGCCACAATAAATTCGATGAATCACATCGTAAATGTACCAGTATTATTATTTAACCTACACGTGCTTGGATTCTAGATTTCTGTGCTAAACGCTGACCTATTTTATATTTGTAAATTTGTAAGCTTCAGTTCACGAGAATATAGTTAGGTAGGTACATAAACACATAAAATTAATTAGTAACTGATGTTGTTGCCTATATTTTATACTCTATTGGATTTTTCAGAAATGTGGTTCACTAATAGATAACTATTTCTTTAAATGTTTTGTTTTTGTATATCCAACAAAAATGCTTACATGCATTGTACATTGTGGCACTCATAAGAAGTTTTTGATTGAGTATGCAATATGGAAAATTTATAAAATAATCGCACTGCACTTAGAACAACACTAACATAATGGTATTTTAAGAAACTGCTAACTGCTACTATTTTTTTTATATTGGAGAACTTTTAAGGAGAACTTTAATTTATTCGATAAATAGGCTTTCAAGTACAACAATTAGTGATTTATTACATACAAAAAGGTATATAGGGCAGGACAGATGTTTCGATTTTGCTGTTGATAAGAATGTCCTTACAAAAATGACTAAACAAATGTATTCTGTAAGCGGCGAGAAAGATATTGTAGTAGTGGCGAAAGTGAATAAAATACGAACTATTTTTTATAGTTATATTTTATACGTAAACATTTAATAGCTATTTATTCAACAAGTGCTAAAAGTTGACGTTTATGCACGAGACATGAAAATTATGAAACGAAGCCGACACTTCTAATTTATGTCATAATAAATAGTAGGCCATGCCCGGGCGAATCTTTGCCAAGCCAGTGCTGTCAAGGTCAGTTACGAAATGTAATTATTAATGCTCCACATGTGAGTATATTCATTACATAACGCTTTAATTATTTCAAAAACACTTTACCTGTAACGCAAGAAGCAACTAGAATAACTTTACAACTTCACTTCCAGTTCGAAATTGTAGTTTTATAACCTCACTTCATTTTTAGCACTAGGGCTAAAATTAAACAGCTGATTTCTTCAACCACGGTAAACTATAAAACGTCACTTTTAGTGAAACAAGCTGCGCTAAAAGGCCTACTTTTAGTAATGGTCGTAGATAACATATTTTTCATGTATTATATATTATTGTACTTGCATATATGAATTAGTAGATAATAGTGTTTTAAGTAAATCAGTGTAGTTTTCCATAGTTCTTAAATAAAACAATTGGGTTTTTCGTCTTGATTTTATTTATTTAATTAGAATGTGAAATATAAATACATGTGAATTTTTAAATGCCAGTTTACTGAAACTTGGTACCTAATTGCAAAAATGTAAGTACAGGTCACAGAAAGTAGATTGGGTGTCAAGGTAGGTCATGAAAGACGCTGTGATCATATTTGATGAATTGGCAATATGTGGAAAGTTGTCAAAAACATACAAAGTTAAGTTATATTTTAAATGACAATTAAACAGCAACGGTGGGTAAAGGGATTTCGTTTACGCAGTGACTAATGTCATATGACAGATTCTTTGTGTTTTAAAGTCTGGAAATTGCTGTTGCTGGGATAGAAGGTTTAACTTAGCCTGGTTGTTCAACGTACATAATTATTTCCGCAATCCTATTAACATTCAAGAACTGATAATATACCATACCGCAATGTTGCGTACGCGTCTAATTTATTGTGTCATTTAGCTTAAATAAGGTTAACAATTTAATGTCAATATGATAGATGTAAAAATGTTACCAATACGAAACTTGAAAATTACTAGATTCTAACATTAGTTCCGATTTTCATCGCGTCCCAATCTACTTTCTGTAACCTATAGATACTACAATACACATTTTATTATGTCTACCGAAAATTTTTGGGATCTACCGAAATTTAGCGTAAAAAGATACTGATGGTCTAAAAAATGAGATGGCAACACTGATGTGCAGTGTTGCCAGGTCTAGTGAAATTTCATTAGATCTAGTGATTTTTAGTCAGTCTAGTGATTTAGTGATTACTTTTGCCAAAAGAGAATTATCTAGCGATTTTTTTTATCTATTTTATAAAAAAACCAAATAATAAAGCAAAAATTCCTTCGCCCCTTTTGCCGATGCTGCAGATTACTACCTACTATTATTATTCCAATCTTAGAAATTAGTTTTCGCTGTGACGGACAGATGGCAGCCTGAGATTTGAAATGCTAGAGATCCTGTATATAGTTTACTAAGAGTTGGGCAAACAGCCTGATTTGACATGCATTTTTGATCCAGATTAGATATTTGACATATATCTAACAAAGAGGTTATGGGAACCAACCTTGCTAGTTTGCCTTTGATGGGAGAGTTTTCAGAGTATTGATCATTCTTAGGATCTCCAGAACCGACTATTAGGAATATACGGCCAATTTAATTAAGATTTAGATTTGTATTTGTGAAACTATCAGTCGTAACATGTTACAAAATATGCAAAAACGGCACTTTTATCACACATGCCTTGCAAAAAGTGATCCAAACCAATCAAAATGTATCCCGTTGTTTGCCCAACTCTTAGTAACCTATATACAGGGACTCTATGAAATGCTACAGTGACTATATACAAGACAGTGTGGCCATACGATTGTTGGCGGCCATTTTCAGTGCCTTTAGAAATAATCGAACGTTTTTGAGTGGTCATTATTTTGGCGCTAGTTATTTTAACTAGTTGATGTTTGCTACACGTGCAGTGTTATGTTTGAACGTTTGACATTTTTCATTGGCGTTCGTTCGTGGTGCTTTAAGGTGTTGCATGAAGTTTACAACCGGTTTCAGTTATGGTAGTTTACAATACATCTAAATGCCGTCTTCCTGTTCCCTGTCTCCAAACTTGCCTGTCCTGTGCTTGGTCTTCTTCCAGCTTTCTCTCCTCCATGGCTTTCCGAATACCCTCATTCCACGGTTTGTGTGGTCTACCTCTTTTTTTCTTACCCGGCGGCGACCATTTAAAGATCTTCATACATTCCAAGTCGAACGCATCTTGTGCTATTTAGGTACAACAATAGCACAATTCTAAATTGTAACATTTAAATACTGTGCAGGATATTAGTTTTTCAGGGCAATAGATGATAAAATTTCACCCGCTTGCGACGCTAATGAATTATTTGACACTGACAATTTACAATTGTCAGATTTGAAAGGTTTTATTTTCTTTCATAACCAAATGAACAGGTTCTACCAACCTCTTTGAGAACAACTTAGAAGTAACTAAATATTTTGCCTGTTAATGGCGGATATTCGCGTCGACCAATAGCGGCGAAGACATCCCTATGGCCACACTGTCTTGTATAAAGCCACTGTATGAAATGCTAGAGACCCTGTATATTAAGATTAGAGACGGGAAATACAGATGATCAATGCGGATTGGCTGGAACCATTATCCATGGCTGAAATGATTAATGCCGTTTGACATTTCTAATTTCTGCTGTAATGAAAAGTGACATTTTTTTGTGTGATACACGACCTGCTAAATTGTTTGACAAACGTCACTCAGCGTCATTCAGCAGGCCGTGGTGTGATAGATAAATCAGGTTCTTTTGCGTCATTGTTCATAGATTTAACATGAATGATTGGCTATTTAGCAGTTGGATGTAAAAAACTGTGCTTAGGTTTCTATAAAACGACGCGACGCTATTATGTGAATATCGATAGAAAGGTATGTTATTAAGAACTTGAAGTGTGAAAATCGTACAGATTATGCAAAGAAAATGTTACGTGAGACTAGTTCTTAACTATATACTGACAAAATCCGAATTAGGAAACTAAAATATAACGCAGCGCAATTATCATTCCACTTGTACAGCTGTGAGAGTGAAACATATTCAGAAGATCAATATAAAAAATGTTCAGCAAAATAGAAGGAATTTATGTGTGGTTCTGTACTTTCAAATTCTTCAACAATAAGGTATACTGGAAATGAACGCGAACAACAAAAAAGTTATTACAATCTGAGTGGAATGACATTAAAAGGCACATAATTGTTACTGAAGCTCATGGTTAATTTTGTGTTAAACTTCTGAACTATTAGGTATTATTGTAGGGTAAAAAGCTTTTCACTTATTGCAGATTCTTTCAAAGTCAATGTGAAATTTTACGAGAAAATTACCTATGTGAACTAGCGAGCTTGCACTTCATCCAGTGTAGTGCCATTCTTTCACACCAGTTTTAGTATTCATTATAAATTTGAGTCTTTGACTTAGAAAGAAACTGTAATGAAATGTAGATTTGTAATTAATAACTAGAAACAATCCGCAAGATCTATCCTACTTTATGAATATCAGAAGCAATTTATTTGACATTTAGAAATGTGTTCTTTTAGGTTAATGTCAATTTGGCAATGGCAACATCTTGAAACATTCTATCAAAAACATAGCAATTAATCAATTTATCCTTGGAAACTGGTTCCACTTGTCCCATCTCTTATCTTACTTTTTATACATCTTACTTTTTATACAGGGTCTCTATGAAATGCCAGAGCCAGTAGATATAGAGAGTACCGCCATTCTTTGATCCGTGAAAATGCTGCTATCGCCGCCATTTTTGTTCCCACCAGCAATGACTGATTGAGTTATGTCTAAAATTTTACTTGAAATTGGCAAGACTGTAAATCTATGTCAAATTCGAGGTTAGCAGGTTATATTTTGCCCCAGTTTGTGTCAAAACTGGCGCAAAAACTAACCTGCTAACCTCGAATTTGACATAGACTTACAGTCTTGCCAATTTTAAGTAAAGTTTTGGATTGCCAACAAACGTCACGTTGACGGAATTGTGTGACAAACCTCAAAGTGGCGCATATGTCAGAGGAATAAACATGGTGGACGTGGCGGTACTCTCTATATCTACTGGCTCTGTGAAATGATAGGGTAGGGTCTCTATGAAATGCGAAGGTAAGTAAATTCCATGAATTACTTAACAGAAAATAGGTATTTCCCTGGTTCAAACTAAAAGCCCGAGGCTATAAACAGAACTCCGAAAGGGAATTGTTCACATTTGCATCTTTACTTTCGGTAGAACGTAAAAAAATTATCAAAGTTCGAAGTGTGCTGTGAGTACTGTGACCACTGGGACTCAAGTGGATTTTTCGGTAATTTAATGATATGAATTTAGAATTGCAGGCTGAAGCTCCAAAGATTCACTTGCTTTATCCAAGAGTAGCAACTGCTCTTAAATTATTGTTGAGTTATTACATCAAACCAGAGTATTTAAAAAACACGGATTTAAGCAAATTACAGTATAGAAATCCGGAACATTATGTTTTAATTGAGCACGTGTACTTAGGTCCAAATATCGCAATATCGCTAGCAAATAATAGTTTAACAGATAGTGCAAAACATTTTTTCCGTTTGAAGTGTTTACATTTTTACACCGAAGCAGCGCATCAAATTTTCAAAAGATTTCCCTTCAATTCCCGTGAAACTGTTCTGCTTAAATCATTAAATTTTCTAAATCCTTCAATAGTTGCAAATGTTGATAGTCTCTGCCCCTTAATTATAAATTTTCCTAATCTAATAACGGATGTCAATGCTTTAGATCGAGAAATTCGATCGCTAAAATATTCTGCCATTAATTTTGAAATGGAAGATTTAGAATTTTTGAAAAAAAATTTAATTGTAAAAAAGCCGAAGTTAATTTGTTATATCCCCAACTTTCTCAGTTTGTGAGTATTTTTTTGTTCTTCCCCATAGTAATGCCTACGTTGAAAAGGTTTTCAGTTCAATTAATTTAAATAAAACTAAACCAAGAAATAGATTAAGTACTAACACTTTGACTGGAATTCATCATTCTAAAAACTTAATTTTGCCAGAAAACTGTTATGATTTTGTTATTACGGATGCAATAATAACAAATCATAATAACAAAATGTATGATTCAATTACATATTGTATAATTATTGATGTAGTTTGTTATTGATTTATACTTTTTATTATACTTTTAAACATTTTATCTTGTTCGTTATTTTGTTTATTTTTTATAATTGTTGTGAAAACTTTGATTTTGTTTTTTTAATTTCCAGATTTTTTCAACAGTAATATCCCAAGTGCATTAAAATAGCCGATTAAATTTTGAAATTTTCTGTCAGAATGTTTTGCTAAGAAATATGTTAAGTACATTTTCCGCTCAACAAGAATCCCGAGTGCGCAGCACGAGGGATTTTGGGGCGGAAAGATTACGAGATATATTTCTTCAGAGCAAAATATTCTGACAGAAAATCGTCAAAATTTATTCAGGCTAGTTTACATGCACGCTGGATGTTCGGCGTGATTATTTCCTGAATAAATAGATAAAATTCAGTTGGTGAAGCACCTTTAATAATCATGTTAAAAGTATGCACAAGTGATTAAACTTTGACACATATTTAACCGCGGTTAAATTTTGACCTTTGAATTTTTGTCATTATTAAACTGACAGAAACCATAGTGATTACGCATTATTGTGGATATGAAGGAAATAATCACGTTTAAATTAATCTAGTGAAATTTTTGTCAATCTAGTGATTTTTTCCACCGAAAGCTAGTGACTTTTAGAATTTTGACCTGGCAACACTGCTGATGTTAGTAGTATGAAAAAGAACTAGCAAAAAGCAATTAGTGACAACTGGTGCACAAACTACCCAGGTGGGTAGTTTGTGGCTGGTGTTAATAATATGATATATGCAGTGCCAATACAGTTTTTAAGAGACATTTTAGATTTCTAGACGATTGTAATTATTTCTCCAATCGGCTAATTACGTGTCATACTACTATTTTTTATTGCAGGCATGGTAGCGTAACCTGTTCGAAGGTTGACTTATTGGTATACTTTTTGAGCTCACATACAAACAACCATAACGAATAATAGTGTGACAGCAGCTGACATACACCAATCGTTAACCATGGCTAGTAATGAAAATGCTGACCATTTACCTATCAAACAAGAAGTTGGAGAAAATATTAACTTAGGTGGTTATTCTGCAATATATATCAAACAAGAAGAACTTGAAATAAAAGACGAAGGGCAAGATTTTGTTACTAAACCGTTTAAATTTGAGTCGTGTGGCCTCGATTGTAGCCTAAAGCAAAACTTAATCAAATGCGAAGAAAATCTCGAGAATTCAGTTACGTGCAACTATGGTGATTCTCGAAATAATATCGACATTGATAGCACGACGTGTAAGGAAGAGAAAGCTGGTTCAATGTATGAATATGAAACAAACAATTTGCAAAAACATGCCAGTATTAACACAACAGAAAAGCCATATGCATGTTGCATTTGTTCATTTAAAACGGCATGGAAAAGTAATTTAAGTACTCACATGAAGTGTCACACAGGAGAAAAAGAAAAACCTTATAATTGCTCGTCTTGTGATTATAAAACTGCACGCAGAAGTCACTTAATCAGGCACATGACATCTCACACAGGAGAAAAACCCTATTGTTGTTCAGTGTGTGAGTTTAAACTAGCTACCAGACATAGCTTAATTAGACATATGCAAACCCATACAGGAGAAAAACCTTATAGTTGTTCCATATGTGATTACAAAGCGGCACGACCAAGTCATTTAACTGCACATATAAAATCTCACACAGGAGAAAAACTTTATAGTTGCACAGTGTGCCCCTCTAAATTAATAGACAAAGGTAGTTTAATTAGACATATGCGGTCTCATACAGGAGAAAGACCTTTTAGCTGTACACTTTGTGATTACAAAGCAACGCAAAAAGCACACTTAATCAGGCATATGAGGTTTCACACAGGAGAAAGACCATATGGATGCTCAATGTGTGAATACAGAGCTGCATACAAAAGTAATTTAGTTACACACATGAAAGTTCATACAGGAGAAAAACCATATTATTGTTCTGTGTGCGAATATAGAACAGCACAACAAAGTAGTTTGGCGAAACATATGAAAACTCATTCAGGAGAAAAACCATATTATTGTTCTATGTGTGACTACAAAGCAGCATACAAAAGTTATCTGGTTTTGCACATGAAAATTCATTCAGGAAATAAACCTTATAGTTGCTCAGTTTGTGAGTATAGAACTGTAAAGAAAGGTAATCTAGTACAACATATGAATATTCATACAGGAGAAAAACGGTATTCTTGTTCTGTATGTGATTACAGAACAACAAAAAAAAGGAGTTTAGTTGCTCATATGAATATTCATACGCGGTAAAGATCTTATTATTGTTCTGAGTGTAAATAATATAGAACAGTAAATCAATGTAATTTTGATAATCGTGTGAAATCTCACACACTGGAATAAATTCAACGAGTTTTGAATACAGCAGAGCAGACATAGGAGCTTTATTTATAGACAACGGATCATAAAGAGAATAAAAATCATATATGTGTACTACCTTTGCTTCACTACAAGAATAATAGGCTTCATCAAACCGGTTTACTTGGATACTATCGAAGAAATAGATCTACAAGCACAAGTTAAAGCGATTAGAGAAGATCTTACTTGGAAGAGAATGGAAATAGTAATGTGTCCTGATAAATGGTACTTTAACAAAAAACTAAATTACCTCTGTAAAATGTGTTCCTTCAATAGGATGAATTATGTATGTTTAAATTTAATAAAACCATGATTTTGTTTGTATTGATATCTTTTTCTTTATTATTTTTTCCTCTATGGGATACCATCAAATGGTTAGTAATAAGAGTTTGTACTAATTTGTCGATAGCATTTATTTGTTATATTAATATTTAAAAAAAAAAAAAAAGAGGATTTGAAATTGGATCTGATCACTATTTAGTCTGTACTAAAGTAAAAAGAGTAAGGGAATCAAGGGTAAATGTAAAGAACGGCATTAATAAACAAAGGAGTTACAGGGTACATAGGTTACAACAAAAAGAAGTAAGGACCGATTACTGTAGAAAACTGAATGAAAGACTGGAAAGAAACATCTGGAGAGACATAAAAGGAGTGGAAGACCTCTGGAGAATTTTTAGACAAGCTATATGCACTACAGCAGAAGAAGTGTGTGGCGTGTCAGTTAGTGGTGGACAGAAAAGAACTGCCTGGTGGAATAGCGACATACAGAATGAAATCAAGATCAAGAAAAAGTTATGGCAAACATACCTGTGTAATAAAACCAATATTAATTATGAAAAATATAAGGAACAAAGAACAAAAGTTAAGAGTGTGGTTAAGGTAGCTAAAGAGAAGGAATGGGAAAGGTTTGGTCATAAGATGGAAAGGGACAGCAGAGGCAATGCTAAATTATTGTATAAAACACTGAAAAACCTGCGAAAAGGTCGTATAAATAAAACAGTTGGTATCGAAGATTCTGAAGGAAATATATTAACAGCGGAAAATCAAATTGTAGAAAGATGGAAGCAATACTTTGAAGAAATGCTGAATGAGGGTGCGGATGCGGGAAGGCTGGTTTCGCAAGAGAACCGGGTGATAGTGGAGGACTTAAATTTACCAAACGAGATTTCTATGAAAGAACTAAAAGAAGCAATATGCAAATTAAAAAATGGGAAAGCCGCAGGTTGTGACAACATGAAAGCGGAACTGATTAAGTTCATTCATGGTGAGGCCTTACAATTATTGCATAAAATAATAAATACTGCTTGGAAATCAGGATGTATACCTAAAGACTGGTCCTTGGCTGCTATACTACCGATTCATAAAAAAGGGGAAGGTAAAAAATGCTCCAACTATAGAGGTATCTCAATTCTATCAGTCACCAGTAAAATCTACGAAATCATCCTGGAAAGGAGACTAAGGACAATTGTGGAAAAAACTCTAGATGACAGTCAAGGCGGCTTCAGGCCAGGAAGAGGCACAACAGACTTAATCTTCGCAGTGAGACAATTAGTAGAAAGGGCGTTACAGTTTAATGACAGTCTGATTATCTGTTTTGTGGACCTAGAGAAGGCCTTTGATACTGCCCCAAGGCAGAAAATCTGGGAGATTTTAGAAAAGAGAGGTGTAAGAGGAAATTTATTACGTGCTATCAGATCTCTTTATAGTAGTACCAGAAATATAATAAGGACATCCAATCACCAATCTAAGGAATTTATTACATTTATGGGAGTGCGACAGGGCAGTACTCTAAGTCCACTGCTATTTATAGTGCTAATGGATGAGATTGCAAAAGAGTGCCAAAGTGTATGTAAAAAGATGAAAGTGGGGGTGAGAAACTTAGTACCTGTGTACATCAATCAATTAATTTATGCCGATGACCTTGTGATCCTAGCTACGGATGAAGAAGCCCTACAGAAAAATATCAGGATTTGGAATGACGCCTTCATAAAATATGGAATGAGAATTAACACTGAGAAAACAGAAATCATAATGGTAACAAAAAATACACCTCCTGCTAATATTTACGTAAATCTTGACAATAGATTTATTAGACAGAGCGAAAACTTTAAGTACCTGGGTTCGGTTCTGAATGCCCGAGGAGATCTAGAGCAGGAACTAGACAACCGTATTGTAAGTGCTACAAAAATGTTTTATGCCTTGAATAAGGCCTTCATACGGAAAAGAGAAATAAGTAAAGAGACTAAGATCCGCATATTTAACAGTGTATATGTACCCACCCTAATATATGGCTGCGAAACATGGACTATAAATGACAGAGGTCGAAGCAGAATTTAAGCGTGCGAAATGCGATATTTGCGTGCGGTGATGGGTGTAACAAAAAGGGACAAAATCAGAAACAGTGTAATCCGCGAGTGGTGTAATACTGTGCCAGTGCTGAATATGATTGAGAACAAGCAATTGATGTGGTTCGGGCACATGATACGGATGAATGAGGACCGAATGGTTAAACGCATTTGGACTATGGGTAGTGATAAAAAACGCAAGAGAGGGAGACCGCTTAAGACCTGGAATAACGAGATAGGAAGAATTTTGCAATCAAGAAACACGAAATGGCACGAGGCAATGACTAAGGCTAAAGATCGAATGGTTTGGAGGAAAGTCATAGCCAACACCTCTACACCGTAAGGTAGAAGAGGACGGATTAAGTAAGTAAGTAAGTATATTTTGCCAGTTAGTTTAAAGTTAGCAGTATTATTTATTTATAAAGCATTTATATGCATTGCACATATAGTAAGAATTCTTTCTCATTATTTATTTGATAAGATACAATTTTGTTTTTATCTCATCTTAAATTTTCCTAAACTCCATCGCTACTAGGTATACTTGAGGGCCTGCCAGCCAAGGTGAAGACGGTTTGCGGTTCTTTACAAGATACCAACAAATATGAGCGCCAACCAATCTTTACTTACACCAAGTATACTTAGACAGGTTGAGAACTTATAAACTCAAATAAATCGCAGCAGGCGTTCGTACAATATCTAAAATACAAAAGGTACCAATAACAAAATCAAACAATATCTAAACAGTACATTACATTTATTTAGCAAACATTGCATAGAACAGCCAGTACAACAGGTTCCAAGAGCATTAATCAGCGAGAGGTGCACCCACAAATAGCATTTTATACTAGGAATTAATCACAACATAGCAATTAAAAGCTAAACGCAGGTATAAATTACAAACAGTTTTACTCTAATTCGCTCTACGCTAACCCTTGAGTGCTGGTACGGCGAATATCATTAAACTAATTTAAAATCAGCTGAATCCTGAAGAGAACTCAACCAGATGCATCGGCTTGAATACCATCACACGAAAGTCAGAACGGTACGCCAAGAAGGTATAATTCTGCAAGTCTGATGGAGCTGCATCAACACATTTCGCTAGTTAGTAAGTACTTATTGAAGGGGCCAAGCTTATGCGGAGGATGACTAAATAGCCTCCAAGCAGGTTCTCACAATTATGCTGGCAGCAGGTTGAGGGTGGTTGACGAAATCACCAGGTCGGAAGCGAAATACGTCTGCAAAGCGCATCGTTGAGGCGGTGGAAATCAAGGTCAAATGAAGCTCTCAAGACACGCCCACCGGCAAAATTTAGAACTTCCCGTAAAAGTTAGAAATGCCGTATGCAATTAGCTAAATACAAAACCAAAGTGAACTAAACACTTATCCTGTAATACAGGCTTTTATGGCCAGAACGGCTATCAACTTGTAATAAATGATGCGTCTAATAGATGTGAACACAAAAATACGTCCGAAAAACGTGCTGCAGGCCCAAAATTCTCAGCAAAGCGAAGCATACACGAAGTATCTCTCCAAAAACAAGAAACTAACGGGCTACATATATCGGACCACGAAATTTACATACAAGTCGGCAATCTGAAGCCACGCAGGACAGAGGACGCTAGTCGAGTCACAACTAGTCGCTTGGTATCTCGAAAAGCCGAAATAAAAGACATCTGCACTAGAACATAAAACGCACACACAAAATGCACGAACGCTGTCAAAAAGAGCAGTGCAGACTGGTCGGTAAAGTAGATAACCACAATCTGTTCATATTGTGAACGGCGACTAAAGAACCGTTCACACGATTAACGAGCACTAGAGATGCGTTTATGCCACTACCAGTTGGTCACCCTTGCCGTGCGACGGGTGCCAACATGGTGTGAGATAGTTCGTTAGGACTTCTCTTAAGCAAGCGGTTCAATGCGAATTAAGAACTAAAAACCACTAGCCCCGCACCATTAATTCTCCATAATGGACTTTCTGCGGGCAAGTCAAATTAATCTTGAGCACAGTATGGGCGCTATGGCAGAGCTGATCAGGGTCCTGACTGGTAGCAGAGAACTAATCCTAATTTAAGAACCTTCTATATACCGGAATAGAGTTAGAAGACTAATTGCGGCCAACTACGATCCAGTAGCCTGCAAGGACGTGGAAAGTCGACCCAGGACCTGTCTTATTGTGTCCAGGGATCTCGTTATAATATTACTAGCACGTGTTAGCCAGCCTACCTCTGGCAAGCAGAAACCTTTATAGCAAGCGAGCGTGTGGTAGTAGTATGCAGGCCCTTCATGCTGCGTGTTGCGGCACCACTTGTGCTTACGGTCGGTCAGCATCAGCTCTTATAATATAAGATTACCGCAGTTGGAAACCAAGGATCTCACTGCAGTGATTCTGGAACATTAGATGGCTGGAATTAATTGTGAGTTAGTAGTAGGAGGAGCATACTTCTTCTCGGACGAGGTGCGTATACCTATGGAGAAAATCGAACATTTAATATCGTCTGCAAGAATTAAAGATCTTCCAATAATAATCAGGTGTAACGCCAATGCTCATCATTCGGTGTGGGGCAGCTCAGACATTAATCCTCGGGGCGAAACCCTAATAGAATATTTGGCATTCACGTATCTCGACGTAATGAATAGAGGGATAGAGCCCACTTTTGCTAATAGCATCCGAAAGGAAGTTATAGGCATCACAGTGGCATATAGAAGTCTATTAGGAAAGGTTCAGAACTGGACAGTGGCGACGAATATCGTGACGACTGAGTATCGAATTATCAGACTAGATGGGGGAATGGGAATGTTACCGTTCGGGTATTCTTCGTCAAGAAGGTCAACTGGTGAAGGAAATATGTACAAGGGAATTATTAAGTAAATTGGTAGATAAACTGGCAAGGACAGCTGTCTCAGCCTATGAGGAGACTTGCCTTCTCAGTGCGGCGATAGTTTGTAGGGTACCATGGTGGAATGGCACTTTAGCTGATCTGCATAAGAAATCCAGGCGAATCTTCAACTGAGCTGTCAGCAATGGGACACAGGCTTTCCAGGACATTTTTAAAACAGCCAGAGGTACTGAAATACAGAAATACTGTGCGGAGTTAATCTCGGATTTCGCCAGACTAATAACAATCTTAAGTCGCGAAACAAGTCAAACGATAAGAGCTTTAAAAAAGGTCGATAGGGCATGGACTACATCCAGAGAGAAATCATTATGCCACCTCCTGAAAAATTACTTTTCCGGGGACAGCGCCATCCAAGTACCAGCCATGACAGAACACCTACAAGTTTCTAAAGAGAACTGGCAGTTTGACGAGGGTGTCATAAGAGAGAGTGCAGTCGAGTAAGCAATGCAAAAGTTCGAACTCTGTAAGTTGCCAGGGCCAGATGAAATCTTCCCAGCACGGCTTCAAAAGGGTCATAATATCATTTTCTCAAACGTGGTAATGTGGTCAGCGTAGCAATGGTATGGGTTCCAGAACAACAGAAGGTGGCCAGGGTGGCCTTCATCCCCAAAGCGGGAGCAAAGATTATACGACTGCCAAATCATTTAGGTCCATTAGCCTTCTATCCTTTCTTTTAAATATCTTGGAAAGGATCATTAACAGATAGGTATCTAATAAAGAGGGTAATAAAAGTATACCAATTTCATAAAAACCAACACGCATATAGACGTGGGAGGTCAACTGAAACTGAACTCTACGCTGCCGTGCATAAGGTTGAAAGATTATCCACTATGAAGAAGTGGTTCTTGCAGTTTTTTTATATTGAAGGAGCTTTCAAAAACACAAGAACGGCTACAATAGCTCAAGCCTTATAGGCCAGATAAACGCCTTCCGTAATTATCAGTTTAGTAAGATCGGGGTTGGAAGAAATTAAAGTAACGGTGAATCGAGGGCCAGGGTGATGGAAGATTGTCCATAGAACAGCTGCCTGTCAATTCATCTATGGTGCGTTATAATGGACGGTCTGTTGGAACACCTAACGGTAGAGGGCTAAACGAAGGGAACTTGACGGTTTCGTGGCACCCATAATATACGGAAGAGCATTCGCATTAGTGCAAAAAGTCAAGTACTTGGGGCTAACACCACCCCTAAAGTTGAATTTCAATTTGATTAGCCGAAAACCAACCACTCAAAATATTGACAAAACAAAATTATTTTCAAAAGGAAACTAACATACACAAGCGTAGCCTGATGTTTAGCATTCTCAAAATTAATTCAATTTATGTCGTATTCAAATGATATCTCCCATTTACGTAAACATAAACTTAATAAATTCTAATTACACCCTTCTAATTCTATTTATTATATGCACTTGTTATACTTATAGCCTCATTCAAACTCTGTGTGACCTAAAGGTACATGCTAGAACAAATCATTGCCTAGCGTTGGGAGCCAGTCTTGTTAGCTTTTGTCTTACCTTTAGGTTAGTCTTCTATATTTTACTTCAAAAATCATATGCTATAAAAGTGTATTTGTGTACTTCTTGTTTTGATTATTATTGTTGCATAAAAGAGAACAATTGGCAGCTTTAATTTTCTATCTAACTATATTTCGAATTATCAAAAGAGGCACCCCATTTAGGATTACGTCAATTAACTTATTGACTACTTTGTCTGACTCTAATAACTAACATGCAGTTGTTTATTAGCTAGTGAACAATTATGGGGTTATAAACTGCTCTTATTTTTGAAAATATGCGAAATACCACAGTTACTTTAATTTACTTATCTGTAATCGTTACGCTTGCGGAATTGAAGACTAGCCTTTCCGAAGCTTAACCAGCATGCATCACTGACCAAGAGGATGATTAGCTCTCCTAAACACTTACTCTAATAGCTGCTAGACGTCAGCTATCAGGTGACGGCAATCAACCGCACGACTCTCTCTCCGTAGTGAAGTCCTTTGGGAGATATTTTCAAACTAATACGATTAGGTCCCCCCAAACTTGTTATAATTTCAAATTACCAAAATAGAATCAGATAGTTCTAAAACAATAATACATACCAAGTACTAACAGGCAAAAACTGTGCAACGATTTTCGTGGTTCCTTAATCAGTCAACATGACTTCTAGCTAATTCCTTTGGAAAATGGTACCCGCTCTCAAAATCTGTCTCAAGCATGCTTCGTTAGTATCAACATACCATTTATGAAGAACGAGAAATCCCGGGTTCACCACATTTTTACCACGAAACTCTTATAATGCACAGCTATGTTTTTCTCATGTCACCGATTCGATAACAAAATCCTGTTATTATTTTCTTACCCTCTTTTCTCTTTTGAAAACCCTTGTAACTCGGATATACATTTTTATAGGCTTCGACTGCGTTTTCCCAATTGATCGTCTATTCATAGCCATATATAACGTAAACTAATAACGCTAATGCAATAGGTTTTTAACACGTAACAAGTTGTTATCTGTAAACAGGTAAACAAGAGTTGAAACTTGCAACGTTTATTAACTAAACGTCAAGGTCAATTATCATCCACGCACTTTTGTTTAAAAGTGTCTCATACTCCGCCTACGACGCAGTCTCGTTATTTAATAGCCATACATCGTATTCATAGTAATTTACGATACAAGTGCGTCAGGCTAGTCTTTTACGAGTGGGGCAGAGTTAAAACGCGAGGGAGTGAGCGTTTCAAGCCCCTCGAGTGACTAAAGATGCTTAACGCATATGTATCGTACAATATTTTATGTACGATAGAATCTAGAAAACACTAAAAATATAAAAAAATATATAAATGTAAATTAGGATTACTAACAACCGGTGGTAATTTTGCGTGGTTAAAAATTTTAAAACACGTTGCTACTGGCGACGTGACTAATGACATAATTTTAAACACGTTGATACCGACGACGTGAACTAATGTTAATGTGTTATTAAACAATCGTTTTACAAATTTAAACTGCCAACTAAAAGTCAATTTTACGCACTGTCGTAGATAAATAGTTTGGTTGATAGCAGATCGCCTTGACTCCTCGTTTTGTTTCAAAGCTATCAGATGTTGTCCCTTGTACTTTTACCAGGTTCCAAGTTTCTTTCAGTGTCATTATTACCAGCTCCGCAAGTTGTTTTGAAAAATCTAAGTCATGCATAGTTTGTACCTACTAGTTTTATTCTCTCGAAACTATCATACGTTTGTTTGAAATCTAGAGAGCGAATGAACCGCAATTCACTTTCTTCTCGTTTTCTTAGTCACGTTTTAATGTGAAAAGTTGATCTGTTGCTGATATGGCCTCTCTCAACCCCAATTCTTCTTTCAGCCACTTTCTTTAACTTCTAATTTATTAGCGAAGCTACTATATTGTGTCACATTATAGAATATAGAGTGATATATAGATCTATAGTTCGTGCAAACCAGCGGCTCACCATTTTTATTAAAGGGTACAATTAATGCACGTTTCCAATCCGTTGGCAATTCCTTTTCACCCACACTGATTTTATATTTTTTCTGTCAGTTGTACTCAGCATTTTAACAGCTTGCTATGTATATTTTCATTTCCTGGGCTCTTATTCTTTTTAATTTTCTTCAAGATTTTGAGAAGCTCTTCCCAAGACGGAGGTTCTATTGTCTCTTCTTTTTGTTCTCTCTTTTCCAGTGTAGTATTATATAGTCCTTCTTTCTCATTTCCACCTAGATAAAACTTCTTCTTTTCCGCCTACTATGTTATCATTCTTATTTTTACATAAATTGACCTTCGGTTGACATCTTTTCCTTATAATGCACACCTGTCTGTAGACATCTCTAATGTCTTTGGTTCTATAACTTCTGTAGTCCTGATACTACATCCTCTTGGTGCTTCCTTTACAGCTTTTTTGCTAGTCTTCTTACTTCTTTAAACTCCGTTACACTTTCTGTAGATTTATCCTGTAGCACTTTTATTTTTACTTGGTTCACCTGTTTTACCATTAATGCATACGTCTGGTCAAACCATCTGTTCTTGGGTTTTTCCTTTCTTGTTATTTTTTGTTGTTGCTGTTATTTGTATAATCTTCTTCAGCTCTTCCCAGTTACCTTCTACTTCTTCATTTTATCGTCTGTGACTGTAGCGTGTTTCCTATTTCTTGTTTATAATTCTCTTTATTCACCTCTATCTTCAGTAGATCTATATTCCACATTCTTGCTTGGTTTTTCTTTTTCTGCGTTCTTTTTTTGAATTTCTTGTTTAATTAATGCGCTTACCAGATAATGGTCTGAGTTTATTTTCGCCCCTCTCCTGCTCGTTATATTTTCTATTACCTTACTGTGATTTTCTTCTATAAGAATGTGGTCTACTTGGTTTTTTGTTCTCTCGTCAGGGCTTACCCATGTTTCTTTGTATATTTCCTTTTGCTTTAAAAAGGTCGACTTTATTATCATTTTCTTTCCCATAGCAAAGTTTATTTATTTTTGACCATTTTTATTAGTTTTATTGTACTTACTATACTTTCGCATAACTGGTGCATTTCTCTTTTCTTGATTTATATTCGCATTACAATCCCCCAATAGGATTTTTATGTCGTATCTTGGAATTGTATCATCTTGTATCTCATAAAATTTGTCCTTTTCTTCATCATCTTGGAATGGACAATACTTATGTTTCTATGTAATCCTTTTAATCTCATATAATTTAACCTGTCGTTTATTTGTTTTTCATTAAAGGCGCGTACCTTGTTTTTTTTTACTAAAAATCCTGTCCCCAATCGGTGTTCATGTTGTCCACCATTAAAAAAACAAATATTCGTTGAAATCTATAATAGCTAATTTTTTATATTCGATACTTGAATCGCTAGTATTTCTGTTTTGAATTTATTTAGTTGATGCGTTAGTTGTTTCAGAGCTCCTTCGTAATTTAATTCCCTGGTGTTCCATGTACCTAATTTCCACCGCCACTTATTTTCGCTTGACTTTTTTGAGTTTGTCTTTTCTTTTTTTAGTAGTTTGTCTTTTCTTTTCTGATTTTCATCTCGTCGATTCTCTTTAGGCAAGTTTCCATTTCTTCACTTCTTTTTGCGGTATTTGATAACTCTTTCAGTTTTCATGGAGTATACCTTAAAATTCTTCTGTTGTCATTGAATTTTCTATTCTGTACCTTTTTCGGTAGTATTGCTAACTTTTGGAACAACCATTGGATTTCTCTTTTTCCTCTTTTTTACATAATTCGACCGTTAACTCAGCTAGCAAGGTTACCATTCCCTTTAGATCTGCTGTATTTGTAGGTTGGAGGAAATCCACACACACGTAGCCTATTATAAACTTGTATTGCATCATCACCTAGGGGAAAGTTAGTCTCCCTTGCTGTTGCCAATCACCATCTTACAATGTACCCGTATAATAACATATATAACTAAAACTAACGTATAACACCTCCTTCCCTTAAATATTTAAGTGTACTTATACTTGTGTACTTGTACTTTGGCGATAAATCTGGTATATTTTGTAAACTAGCTGGATAGTATACAAATCAACCAATATTCATAGCTATTTTAGTAGAAATATGATTTTCCATCAAAATAGCCAGACATTTGGATAGTTTGTATACTATCCAGCTGGCCTATAAACTAGCCAAGTAGACTTTAACCGTAACATATATATATTACAACTGTGTCTAAAATTCTTTTCTAAAACGAATATGAATATTTGTAGTTCTTTTTGACCTGTGTTGCAGTCGGCACTGTGTCTTGTTTCAGGGGTACTAGCACGAATCAATTGATTTTGGGGAATCATTACAGCAGGAGTATTATTTTCGCGGTGACCGGTGTGTTCTACGGGCCAATTGAAATCCAATTTAGAGCTTGTATTTTTTTAAGGTACAGAGTTTGCTCGCTCAAATTTGGTTTAGATGCCTTTTCCATATTTTATCTTCATCAGTGTTGTTATAGACTCTTAATCAAATTAATTTTAGTATTTTTAAGAGCTTCATTACCGCACTGAGTGCGGTAATGGATATTACCACCAGAATGTATTGATGAAGATAAAATATTGAACAACACACGTTTGCTTATGGCACTTAACGAGACTCGTTTGATTGCCGCAAAACTCGGCTCACCGCCTCGTTTTTGGCAATCCAACTTGTGTCGTTAAGATGCTCATAATCAAACTTGTATCGTTAATATCTATTACGGTTGTCCAATTGAATATCGTAATGTAGTTTTCCCCTTCTTCTTAAGATTTTTGTTGTTTTGTTTGCACAGCGTAGCAGATCCAAACGCGATCTAATATTTCTGTTATAGTATATTAAGTATTAAGAACGGTAAAGACATTTTACTGATCGAAGGCAATTGGCTGAGATCGGTAATTCCTTAACGTTCGTGATACTTATGACGTTTTTTGCACGATAGGAATGTATTTTTCTTCAAATGTCAGTAAAATGTGACATACCACAGAATAATATGTTGGTGGCACTGTAAGTCTACATCAAATTCGAGGTTAGCAGGTTAAGTTTTTGCGTCAGTGTGTGTCAAAACTGACGCAAAACCTAACCTGCTAACCTCGAATTTTTACTTAACGTTCTAGAACGGCAAACATAGAGTACCGGTATAGGTAAATATAACTTATTGATTTGTCAACAAACGCGGCAACTAAGTAAAATCTTGCTATCGTGCAAAAAATATTCTTATTGATGGAGATACCTCTGTGCCCTGGTGTGGCATAATGTGATATTGAAATAAAATGTTTTGCAGGGCTGTATGTAAATTTTGACCTTTGTGTATTAATGATTTGAGTTTTTGTTTTATGGTTTGAACAATTCTTTCTACTTAACCATTTGTCGATGTCGGCTGTGGTCTTTGCTTTTATGTGATTTAGTTTTAAAGATTTGGAATTTGTGACCCGTAAAAACAGTAAATGTTGCAAAACTGTCCCTGCATTTACTTATTGCAGATTCAGCTGTACTATTTTTCATTATGTATACTTCTGGCCATTTGAAAATTAATCAATTACTAGAAAAAAATTTTATCCTGTGAATGGTCCGACAAAATCTAAATGAATTCTTTGAAACAGATAAGAACTAGGTTCTCATGTGTGGTTTTTACATTTACTGGGGTTATTTTTATATAGATTACAACCTTCACAACTTTTTACCATTGCTTCAATGTCATAATCTATACCAGACCACCAGCAGATGCTTCTGGGCAAATTTTTTATTTTTACTCTTCTGAAATGACCTGAATGTAATTCTTAAAGAACGTAGCACTTCCGTAAAGATTTAGGTATTACAATTCTACTTCCACGTAGTAATATGTCTCCTTGAATAATGAATTCGAATGTCTAATTTAGATGTATATTGTTTAGTTAACTTTCTCCCTGTATGTAAACTGCTCACAATTTTACTTAATTCTGGATTTCCGATTGATTTATAATGTATCCACAATATATAATTTCACTCTTAAATTATTTTTTTTTGTAATTATTTAAAAACTTCCTCTAGCCAATCTAAGTGTTCTGTATCACTTGCACATGTAATTTTTATGTAACGCAGGAAAACCGTCACCCCAGGAATTCTCTGAAGGATTTACTCAATTTCTCGCAGCCATATCGCTGGTGCCGAAGCGACTACGTATTGAGATGGTATTGAGCCCGCTACTCAACCCTGCTTGCAGCACAACAAATAAGTAAAGCAAGTCAGACAGCACAGAGTTGGGGTAGTTCATGCAACTGCAAGATTTAAGGTGAATTTCAATCCGTAATTACATTTGCAAAGAAATGCTGGCAGTAATGAGTTTATTTGAATAGAGAAGGCAAAGGGCAGAGCTCGTTTTTCATAGATTGAAGTCGATAATTATAAATTAGCCAAAAATAAGAAGTTTGTGCAAAATTAAAGCCGAACCAAAATAAATAGAACTGTCACATAAAGGTTTATAATAGGTGCGTGTTAAATGAAGCGTAAATGTCAGAATAATATTAAATAGGATATGTTTATGAGCATTTTAAATAAAGGTAATAGAAGCAGAATTATGATAATACGTTGCAACGAGCATAAACCAGGCAGAACATGGCCATTATAATAATTGGATAGCAATACTTGAAAATTTGAAAGTTACAAGAAATGGACACAACAGGATGTGAAACAAATTAGTGCAGGAACTGAACAATTAAAAAACAAGTCAGTGTAATTACGTGAGTGATAAGGACAATTAAATAACACAGAGTGAGTGGCGCTATGACACAGTTTAAAACCAAAATTAAAAGAACAATATTTTAGAAATAAGAATTTTGTACATAATTTTAATTATAAGAAATATTAGGATAACAAGTTTTTGTATTGTATTTGGTCAATTTCCGTTTTGTAGAACATCGAGAGACAATTGAATAAAGAAATTATTAATGACAGGCAGTTTTATGTGCTCTGCAAAAATTATAGCTTTTATCTATTAATTCATCAATTGTATCGATATAAAGTGCACCATTGTGCCAAGTAATTGTTCGTGCACCTGTGAGAATGTGGAGAAAAATTTTCCTCACATGAAAATAATTTTTCATCGTTGCCACATTACGAGGATTCCGACAGGACCAGCGCAGCTTACAAACATCAGCCACGGGCAAGATAAGGTTCCTGAGCCCAAGATTTCGTCTGCAGCGTGTCAACCAAAATAACGGTGTTAGCAAGCAGAAATTCGCATGACTACTAGACCAAACCTTCATGAACGAGACCCAGGCAGAGTTAAGTATCCATTAAAAACCAAATATCCAGTAATTGTTATAATAAAGTTTGAGGTTATGTTGATTCCATAGCGACGCTCCAAAAACAAATTAATGCTGTAACAACAAAGTGGAGGTTTTTGCCTGTAAACAAATGAGAATCAGTGACGCTAAGAGAGCGATAATTCAAAATTTACCTGATAAATCGCTCATAAAACACCTTTTATTAGTTTAAATCACAAAAACGAATCGCACCAAATAAATCGATTTGTGCTAGGATTTTTGACAGAAATAGCGTCTGCGCATTCGAGTTAAATTTATATTCCAGTGGCGTATTACACGAATTTAATATTAATGTACCGGTGAATCCAACTCTGAGGTACGAGTCATCTTGCTCACCCTAGCTAGCCTCTGTAAGATTGAATTGCAGATGGATGAATTATAATAAAGGGCACAATACTGTTTACTTTATAAATAATTAACGAACCTAGTGAGTATTTTTAGTCAGTCAAAATTTGATCTAAATAAAAGAATATTTGCAGGTAGTGCTAATTGCTATTTATTTTATCATCTTCATTATAATAATAAATAAACACAAGGCTTAAACCAGAGCAGTAAGATACATATAGTAAATATGCTTGCCATAAATCTATTTTTGAGAAAAGCCCCCCCCCCCCCATTGATGAAAAAAGTTCATCACTGGTTGGCCAGCCGCGATCAACTTTTGGTTTATTTGTTTGTTTGTTTGTTTAATTCGCACTCAGCCAACAGCCGTTAGGCCAATTATAGGCGTCTCTGTGCAGTTATGAGGAATTCCAACCCCACTAACGACTGTCATGATGTTGTATGACCGCCGGGACCAACTTTTTTCCGTGATAGCCGTACCACGAGGCGCCGAGAGATGCAGCCGTGGAACTCCCGTCCAAGTTCTGACCAGAGACAGCGTTGCTTAACTCTGCTGATAGAACGTGGACGCTTGTTCAAGCTACACCACCCGGGTGATTTTAAAATACCTACATATTCGTACTTCATTTCCTTTTTTTAGTATTGGGACAATGGGTGTTCAGACGAATCAACTTTGGCTGGGTTACGTCTATGTCATTAGCTCGTCTAATTATATATAAGATTTTTTCCAGTGCCTCATCCGAACTGTATGAATTTTCTGTATATTCATAGGCAATGACTTGCTTCCAATCTTCCAGTCACTTCTGAAAACGTAAACATCAAAGCGTGTGTTGCTATCTCTTCAGAACTGCTTATTTCCGCTTAACTTCATTGTTGGTCTTCTTATTACTTTTTTTATATTACTGTCATACTGTAGACTTGTCATTACATCGAACAGCAATGACGTATGTTCCTCTTCGTTTTTAAATGATGTTACCTAAGATTTTATATATTATTATATATATTATAAATTATAAAAACATTTTTTTAAATATCAGTTGCTCACCTACTTATCTTTAGTTGTATAAGGTGAAAAATTTCTTCTAAAACTCCTGATTCACATTTGAAATTAGAAATGTGATGTTGTAAAGTGGTAATACTTGGATAAAGTAATAAGTAATCCTTATTTTTTAATCTCTTCATTTTCCTTAGCTCGACAAGTCATATAGAATTAAAGACATTTTCTGATAGTTTCATCTGACCACTTTGTGTGTCCCCTTTTTTATGAAGTCGGTTTGATCGGAATTGAAGACCATATTATTCTTTTTCTCCATTTGCTCAATTATTTTTCTAATATTTTTTTATATGCGTGTTTTAATTTGTTCTTAAAGTTTTGCAACTGTAAATTGCAAAAATAATCCTCATTCCGACCGCTACTCAAAACTGAGACTTTGTTAATGTAAAATAATTTTCTTTGTAGTAGAGCTACTTTATATACGAAGGCTGCTCTGTATATTGTTAGTAGCAGGCCATGGACTCAGGCAAAACCAAAAACATTTGCATTAATTAAAAGCCCATTCTTTTGGCAGTTTCCAGCTGCAATTTTACCAGATTGAAGTTAAAGGTTATAGAGATATAAATTTTTGATTGTTATAATTCGTTTAATTTCCACTAAGCAGTATGGAAGTGCCGCGAAGTGCTTTTCGGGCTATGATGTTCTACGATTATAAACGAGGTTTAACGTATGACCAAAGTCATCACAATTTAGTGGCAGCTTTTGGCGACAATATTCCTTCATTATCCTCAATTAGCTACTGGTTTCGTGAATTGAAACGTAGAAGGTGTACTTTAGAACAACAGCCGCTGTTTGTGCTGAAAACGTTATTGCTGCCGAAAAGCTGATTACGGAAAATCGGAATATCACCCATAGAGACCTTCAAGAAGAACTAGGGATTGGATCATCTGCAGTAGATACCATCTTACATAAACATCTGGGCGTAAGGAAGCTGGCAAGTCGGTGGATTCCGCATTTGCTAACCGAAGAACAAAAACAAGCACGGGTAAACTGGTGCAGGTTTATGTTAGAAAAGTTCGATGGAGGATCTTCAAAGCAGGTATTTAATATCGTTACGGCCGATGAATCGTGGATATATAGTTATGATCCTGAAACGAAACAACAGTCGACTGTTTGGGTGTTTGAAAATGAGGATATGCCAACAAAAGTTAGTCGCAGTAAAAGTGTAAACAAAAAGATGATTGCAGCTTTCTTCAGATACAGTGGTCCAATCGCAGTAATTCCTCTTGAAGATCGTAAAACTGTAACTGCTGATTGGTATATAGAAGTTTGCCTTCCACAAGTCTTCCAAAAATTGTGTAGTGATCGGCCACGATCTGGTTTGCGTGGAAGTTTATTGCACCATGACAACGCAACTCCCCATACGGCTGCAAAAACGAATCCGGAGTCCAGCTAGTCACTCACCCACCATATAGTCCAGACCTTGCCCTGAACGATTTTTTTTTGTTTCCGCTGATTAAAAAAACCAAGCGTGGTAAAAGATTTCCTAACGCCGATGCGGCAGTTACTGAATTTCAGCGAATTTTTGACGACCTTCCAAAAAAAGAGTTTTTAACCTGTTTCGAGCAGTGGTTTCAAAGAATGAAGAAGTGTATTATGGCCAAGGGGGAATACTTTGAAAAACAATAAAATTATTTTAAAAAAAAATTTCGTAGTTTTCTTGCAACTAACAATTTATAGAACAGTCCTAGTACCTATGTATAACTCACCTCTCATATTTAGCTAGCACAATCACTTAAATTTTTGGCAGGTGACTGTGTAGTGTAGAGCTCACGGATGAATAAAATTCAGCTATAAATAATAGTTATATATTAAATAACTATATAAACCAACTGCTAAATCGCAGTTTTTTGCTTATGTATTCTCACTTTTTTCGAGGGCTGTAAAAACTTCCTGCTGTAAAGAAGGGATTGGAATTCCATTTTAATAATTTCTTATTGTTTTCTTTTAGGTTCAAATTGATTCTTTTCGAAATGAACCTGAAACAAAATTATTATAAAATTAATGAGTCACTTGCGTGTACCTATGGAAAATATAAAAGTGAACTTACTTCACAAATACGAGCCCTGTCCCATATGTGTTCGCCCAGTCATAAAAAAATGCATTTCTTATACTTGTGCTCAACTGGAGAAGCTGCATCAAATCGCATTATGATTTTTTACATTTATACTTACTGTCTTATCTCTTCTTATATACAAATTACAACATTTGTAGCAATTGTTAGAGAAACTCGCTGGATATTTAAAAAGACGTATACCTACTCGTACTTGGTGTAATTTAACGCACAAATCATAATCATATTACCTTCGAGTTACAAAACAATTGAAAGTATTTGACAACTTGCAGTAGTTATTGCTCTTGTCAGAATATTAATAAAGTGAATTTGCTCGAGATTTGTTGTTACAATGGTGCGAGGTAAGCCTGTTACTGAAGATGTGCGTAAAATAATCGTTTCCTTGTCGCAATCGGGAAAATCTGCGTCTGAAATCGGAAAAATTGTCAGTTTGTCAAGATATACAATTCGCAACTTTTCTATAGGGCCATAATTTCTTATTCCGGACAACTTTTCTTAGTAATATTTTGCCGTATCATGAGCAAAAAGGGTAGTTTACCGAAAAAGTAAATAGTTATTGCTTAACTGTCAAAGCCGACTTGTTTTTGAAAAACTGAAATTTTTTTTTAAATTCTCTACAAACCAAGCAGGAATTATAATTCCTATAACATTTTATGTAAAACTAAAAATAAAATGTAAATTCCCTCTTGTAAACTCAAGCCGAGGTCATACCGTATATAGTTCTTATAAGTTTATTATAATAAATAAATTAATTAAAATATCTTTCATTTTTCTAACTACAATCCAATTGCTGCACTCGTTTTTCAGCAGCCTGTAATCTAGGAGACAAATTGAGCTCGCTCGAGAACGAAGTTTCCGGGTAGGTACAAGATGTGGGGAGACAAAATATCCCGGGAACGAAATGTGGGGAACGAACTTTCCGCAAACCATTTAAAACAGCCAAATCTGTTGCACAAAAGCTTATTCCTGGAAGGAAATCTGGCGTTACTGATATTAACCGAAGAGCCTTACGTCGAATTATACAACAAAATCGGCGTTCTAATTATCATGAATTAAGTATTTTGTGGAATCAAGCAACAGCAAAACAATTTTCAAAGTCCACTTGCAACCGAACAGCAATAAAAATGGGTGACAGGACCTGCAAGGTAAATCTAATTGCATTTTTGTTTCTGTAGAATCACGTCACATCAATTTTCAGGCAAAAGAAAAACCTTTGCTTACTAAAAAGCAAAAAAGGGATAGGATACGTTGGGCAAAAGATCACATTAATTGGACCCCAGTCCAATGGGCCTCAGTACATTGGAGTGATGAGGCACGATTTGAAGTTTGTACAGGTGATAGTCGGAGTAGGATTATACGATCCAAAGAAGAGGCGTTTCATCCTGATTGTTTGAAAAGAAAAGTTAAGTTCCCTGCTTCCGTAATGGTTTGGGGGTCGATGTCGTCCAGTGGAGTAGGTAAACAACACTTTGTAGAAGGGATTGTAAATGCTGCAAAGTATATTGAGATCCTGGAAGATAAGCTAAAACCTGAATTTGATGAAGCCAGGCGAGCTGGAATCGAGTTTATTTTCCAGCAGGACGGTGCAGCCTGTCACACGGTCAAAAAAGTAAAAAGTTGGTTTTTGGAAAGAAAAATTTCACTACTAAAATGGGTTTCTAAAAGCCCAGATCTGTCCCCTATAGAGACACTATGGCACATCATGAAAAAAAAACTTTGTGTGCAACCTGCAAGGACTGTATCAGAGTTGCGCTCTCGCCTCCAAAATATCTGGGATAATTTTACAGTAGCCGAATGCCAGAAATTGGTGGAAACCATGGCCCGTCGGATAAATGCAGTTATAGAAAAGAATGGGGACGTTACACAGTGGTAACTGTAAGAACCAAGTATTAGCCATATAAAAGCATAATAATGAAAGAGCGATTAATCAGAAATTGTTAGTTTCTTATATTATAAGTAGTGTAGATCAGTTATTTCCTGTATTTAAGGCATTAAGTTATAATTCAATGGAAATAAATTAGTAGGTGTTTTAATTTTTTGCTTAAATAAGTAATTTCAATGATTTTATGCAACTGGGCCAACACTTATGGGACAGGGCTCGTATATGTTCAAAGAGCAACTCTTCTCCATCTATAAATTTTAACCAGATTTGCCTCCGTTCTAGATTAATGGTTCCTCGGGGTATGGAGAACAATCTAAACCCATTTTCCGAATGGTTTTTGTAATAGGGCACGCAGCACTATACAGACTCTATAAGTTAATTTTAATATATGAAAAATCCACTGAATTTACACAATAAACGGAAAGAACACTGAAAAATAAGCACAACTTCGAATTCGAACTGAATTATATGATGTTCTCTGAATGATGTCATTTTTGACAGTGGTGAGGGATGTTTTATCGGAGTTTTTTCATTGTCTCGGGTGTTATCACACGACGTTTCGGGAGTTTCTGATCTACTCCCATCCTCAGATGAATGAACTCCTCGCGGAACTCCTGGTTAGTCCTCAGTAGAACAAAAACTCCCGAAACGTTGTGTGATAAACACCAGAGACAGTGAAAAAAGTCCGATAAAACATCTCTGAATTATATGACATGCGTATAGCTGTTGACGTAGGCGCCAACGACTTTTCTAATTTAGGATTAATCTGCCATTTTGACTCTAAAAATATAAACCACTGGCACAATCAATTGTGGTACTCGATTAATACAGTGTATAAGATAAAAGCATATTATGCGTAACTTTTAATATTATAATATAGGTGCACATATCAAAAAACAAGTAAACCGTAAATTACAAAATCTTGATATCGAAAATGTATCTATTATTTAATTCCATCATACTGGCTAAATCCTCTCTTTCAATCATAAACAAACAAAATTACTATAAACTGGTACTGATTTCTTTGCCAAATTAAACAAGGTCTAACATTATATTATCTAAAATATTTCTATTCAGAATTATCCTAATTCAACATTATTGAAATTACAGTATCACATGCTTGAGTTATTTTTTATATTAGTATTACGCAAAATTAACACTTAAAAAACAAAAATGTGATATTGTCTAATCTAAAGTAATCAGTACAAACTAAAGTTCTAAATTCTATTCCTTAATATTTGGCAAAAAAATAAAATGCTTGATTACAAATCATTCTATATCCTGAGACACTGTATATACATTTTTTAATAACAATAAAATGCTATTCTCTGTCTGCCACATCAAATACATTTTAGTATCGTAAAACAAAACGTCAATTAGAAGTTTTTGTTAATGAGAACTAGAAATCCAACCTCCAAGTTAAATTTCTTGCTTTAAGTCACCAAATGCCACCACGCCCCTCCTGTGGTTTTTCATATGTTTGATTAATGCATGTTTGCGTGTCGTTAGAAACGAACAATTAGCACATTGAAATTCTTCTCCAGTATGAATTCTTACATGACTACGCAAAGAACTTTTGTTTACTGTTTTATATTTGCACATATGACACACATACAGATCATCTTTAGAGTGTCTTTTCAAATGTTCCCGTAACGTGCGTCTGTATGCCGTCCTAAATTCACAATTGGTACAAGCATATTGCTTTTCTCCAGTGTGTGTTACCATGTGATGATGTAAAGTGCTTCTGTATGATGTTTTATAATCGCAACTAACACAAGCATACGGCTTCTCTCCTGTGTGTTTCCTTAGATGATTGAGGAACGACCTACTATTTTCTGTTTTATAATCGCAGCTAGTACAAGCATATCGTTTTTCGCCTGCATGCTTCTTCATATGATTGCATAAAGCATCGCTGTGTGGAGTTTTATAATTACAAATAGTGCAAGCATTCAGTTCCTCTCCACCGTGACCTTTCATATGAGCGAGTAAAGCACCATTGTCGATCGTTCTGTAACTACATCTAGGACAAGCATATGGTACTTCACCTGCGTGGATAGCTTCATGGATCTTAAAAGAGCCTTTATGTGTAGTTTTATAATCACAAATGTTACAAAAGTAGGATTTCATTTGTTTTTCGTTCCCAGTGTGGTTACGCATGTGACATATCAAATGAATTTTTTGTTTTGCTTTGTAATCGCAAATTGAACATTCATAAGGTGCTTCCCCGGTATGCACCTTCATGTGATCCCTTAAGTGTCTTCTTCGTGTTGCCTTATATTCACACACAGAGCATGAGAATGGTTTCTCTCCTGTGTGAGTCATTATATGATTGTTCAAGGTCTTTTGATGTGCTGCCTTATACTCGCAGAAAGTGCAAGCATAAGGTTTATCCCCTGTGTGGATATTCATATGTAATTTTAACAATCCCTTGTTGCTTGATCTGTGATCACAAACATTGCAAACGTATGCCTTTTCTCTAATATGAGTAACCAAGTGGACTTTCAAGTTTTGCTTATAGCTCGATTTGTATTCACATACGTTACAAGCAAACAATTGTTTTGTCGAATGCGCTGACCCTACTAAAATTACATTTTCCTTTGAAGCCGCATTACATATTTCTGTAAGGACACCATGAGTTTCACAGCTCTCAGTTTTTATGTTATCTACAACAATTTCAGTTTTAACTTCAAGCTCTTCTTGTTTGATTTGCCTAGGACAGTAGCCAGGGCCTCCTTCGATTTCGCCTTCTTGCTTAATACATAATTTAGAAACTTTCCTATTTCCATTTGTCTCCAGCGGTTCACTCACGATAGTTATTGCGGTAATATCGAGATTACTATCCGCCGGTTCTTGTTTAATGTTCATTGTGGCAGAATTGGATTGAAAGGAGCTATTTCCAGTTTACGTACATTTAAAGTTGTACCTACAAGAGAAACATTTAAAAATATAACGTGGCTATCAATGAATGCAGCATAAATTACATTTGTTTGTTATGGAAATTACTGCAATAAACTCGTTTATACAAATAGGAAATTTCACCTTTGACAGTTGACAATTTAGTGATGCCAATATTAATGCCATTTGATATTTGAATTACTTTACCTAGAGGTAGTAATAAGCACGGGATGTACTTTTACTGAGGTAATAAAGTTGACTTGAACAACTTGCTATGGATTCAATTTCCACAGTCGTGAAGGAATCTATCACTTTTCTAACTAGTTACATAAAGTATTAATTTTGTTAGACTAGAAAAAAGAAAATCAAGACGGAAGATACATTACAAACAAAATTTTGTATTTTGAAATTAATTTTATTGAAAATTATGGTGACCTGCAATGAATCTATTTGAGATAGTTACTTAAAATATAAAATTGTATTTTGTGATTCATATTTGAAATACGTACTTGTAAACTATTTTCAATTTGTTATTTGAAATGAAAACGTATGTTATATTCTATTTTAAATAGAGAAAAATATCAGGAAAATTTTCTACATTTCCCTGCCCAACGTGTCGGAACTACTTTTGATCGATTACTTTTTAAATTTATTTATATACCGAAAAAAAAGCTTTTGCATAATTATGAGTTTCTAAAGATAATAAAGTATAGTAATTAACAAAACAGTAAACACATTAAATCCTGAATAAGAAAAAATATGAATATATAATTATAAATTGGAATGAAATCGAATGCGAAAGGATAAAGACAAACTAAAAGGAGCTATTTATTTAAATTGTATAACATTTAACTGAATTCTCAGACTACGAAGAATAATACCAAATAATTCTATGACACTGTGATATTTACAATTTTACTCATGTTAACAATAGAAGAATGCAGGCGAAAGTTGTAACGAATGTGATGTACGTATTGTTAACTTTTCTCTTACCTTTAGGTCAGCTTTCTATATTTTACTTTCAAAAATTGTTCGTTATAAAAGTGGGCACCAACAAAGTTTAATTACTCTCAAGTACACTGATATAGGTAGAAGAAAACTTATAAACTTCGTTATATATTGATATGTACCTTCAGATATAGTGATATTAATATGTCTTTGAATTATATTTTTATTTTGTCAAATTAAAATTGCCCTATTTATGTTTAGAATATCAATAATTATTATATGTGTTAGTTCCTGAAAAATTAGGGGTAGATTTCTTTATCTAGATTGCTT